>JBAMCI010000011.1:0-611552 GCA_037075265.1 Drosophila nigricruria
AATGTGTCACAGCGGGTGATAACGCGGACAGCAGCCAAGCAGACAGCCGGACAGGCCAAAGCAAAGTCAGACTAGGCGAGCAGACACTTCATGTGACTTGTGGCATGTGGCATGTAGCACCACCTTGCCCCTATCTACCCCAAGGCAACGCTTCGTGTGAGATACTTAAGCCGAAACAACACCCACGCGTATTTAGCAACAAACTGACAAACTGGCAAGACCATGAGTGGGTGCTTATTTTTTGTGGCAAGCAAACGCGTCGATTGCCAAAATGGCGTCGGTAATAGCTTACATTAATCGTAGATAACAGTTTATAACAAAATGTGAGTTGAATAAATATCGTTATTCGCGCCACTTGTTGCAGTACGTTTATTTGAATATGCCCACTAGCAGGACAAAGGCAGTAAGTTACATCAGGAGACAACCGCAGTGTAGGCGGCGACAGCGCTGTGATATATACATGGACGTGGCATGTGGCATGTGGCATGTGGCATGTGCCATGTGGCACATCATCCTTCAAAGTATGTCAGCGTCACAAATTTATGGATTTTATCTCAGCGCGGAAAGTGAATGCACTGGCGAAAGCAGAAAACAACAGAATGTTCACAAACAACAAACAACAACCACAAAAACAATAACAACCACAAAAAGCAACAGCTGCATTCTTGTTGAATGCACACACAAACACATACACACGCATCTTTATATAAACATATATATGTTTGTGTGTGTGTGTGCATACATCCCATTTGGTGTATGTTTTTGATTGCCTTGCAGGCAGTCAGGCATGGCAGGTGGTAGTCCGTTGGTAAGCTGCAAGCTTAAACAAGCTAACAACAAAGGATTAAAGTCGTCAATATTATGCAAAAGCTTTTGTATATTGTACCTGATAGAACAGTTCATTAGTTTTCACTGTGTGCATCGTTCCGATTCGGAAAATGCATTTTTGATCTAATTCCTAAGTATTATGTATCTTGTAAAAGGCAGTGCAGTCAGAAGTTTAGTGGAACAAAGACATAAGTTTAACAGAAATAGATTTCACATTTAGTTTTCCACTTAAATTTTCTTGTTCAACATTTGCAGCTGAAAAGTAGGCAACATATTTTCTTGACAGACATTTGCGGTACAATATCCTTACTATTTTTTGATTGCACATTAAGCTTCTGAAGCCATTTATATTTGACAGCTAAAGTAAAATCCATTTGTCAAATTTATTTCCGTTGGCTCAACTATGTGACAGGCTCTTCCACTGCCATCGTTAGCCATGCCTTATCGGTTCGTGTCACTTTATCAGTAGCCAACTATATTTCTGGTAGCACTTGAGCAAATGACTACTGCCATGCACATAATAAGTGTTTGCTATATTAATGCACACATATATACTAGATATACACAATCAATAGACAGATATGCGTTAGATGTAAGCTATCAGCTACGAGTTCCATGTAAGCTGATAATAGTGCTCTATGTACAATAGCAACTATCGAACGGCTAAGCGAATTTAATTGCATAAGTTAGATATACGTTTTTTTTTGTATATATGACTTTGACTTTCAGATCGGACTTGAGTTTCGAAACTATTTAACTAAATAGAGTTGGGCATCCAACGTAATCTAACTCTTGAGCATGGCTTTTCTATAGAAAAGTTAACAAGTTTTGAGAAAGTTTGACTCAAAGCAAAAGTTTCATTTGACTTTTTTACTTATATGTCACATGAAACTTAAAATCAATCAAAACTAAACTAAATGACTTTAACTGTCATTTCTAGCAAACAGTGTCCCTTAATATGAAGTAAATGTGCTGTAAAGAAAATCTAGTTAAAAGTTTTTGTAATTATAATTATACAAAATCCCTGCGTACTATGGACTATATGCATTTTGTTTGAATAGCTTTCAGACATTTGTACTATACAAAATTTCACATTGAATGCATTTTATCATAGAGGACATTCACTTTTTGTTTGATATTTGACAGCTCAATAGGCATCCGACGCGTGTGTCAGGTAGTTGCTTTTGAACTTTTGAAATTAAATTTCAGACAAGCCAGAAATTTAATCTCAAAACGTTCAGCATATGCGACCGACCAGCTCCATTGTAAGGCTGAAACTGTGGCAAATAATGAAAAACAAAAAAAAAACTTTATTGACGTCTGCGTAAGCCCTGTTCAGGCAGCAATAAATGGCATGCAAATTACCCAGAAAAAGTTGAAGCTGTACAGGTGTATATATAAATATGTATATACAAATAGGCAGGTGGCAAATGAGTGAAATGCAAATGATTGCCGCCAACTGTTGAATTATTCAGCAGGATACGCCGCGCGAAGTGAAGACAAACAGACGTCAGGACTAATAGGATTTGATTGAGGATTTTGGCATGTGGCAGTCATTGTGTCGGCAGCCATGGAATAGTCAGGTAAACAGAGCCCTGATTTGTTGGTCTCAGCTTAAGCTAGTTAAACAGCTAACTAGGCGAAATGGGCGAACTGCATTAAAACTTTGTTACATATAAATAATTAAAAAGTTTCAAATGGATGCACTCTGAATATGAGCAGCAAACTAGTCGTTGTGTTGCAACAACGACTGAACATGACATTTAATTAGCCTTAAATGTCACAACAAGTGGTTGCCATACCGATTAGCACAACGGAGCAGGAACGATGCAGGGAACAGAGTGAATTTTAATTAAAATTACCGAGTTGAAAGTGTAAGTAAATGCACAGCTGCTTAATATGGCGACAGGAACTCATTTCTCAACTGGGTCACTTGGTTATAAGCCAACCTAAAGGCCAGGCTAGGCTAGGCAAAAATCGATTGACACATTCGAAGAAATGTGGGAAAACAAGTTGGCCGAGGCTGGCCATAATAATCGTATAAGTCCGTTTGTTATTTAGAGCAAAGACAACATGTTCGCTATGAAGCAAAATAATTATCTAGCCCACTGTTGACATTGACATGCTGTTCGGCACATGCTGCGTATGCGTGATTTCCTCCAGTATCAACACAAATAGTGGACGCACAATTAAGTGTGCATTCCATGCGAGGGTATCTCTATCTCTCTTTTTTTACTATTCGCCTGCTGGGTAGTTAAATTTAATTATTTGATCTAATTTTCAATGTTTTTCCCTCTCTCTCTCTCTCTCTGGCCTTTCCAGCACTTCGAGCTCTTTTATGAAATTTCATTTACCGCGTGGCAATCAAAACTTTTTTGCCTGCACTTTGACATTTACAAAGTGCTCGCTTAATAATTAATTTTGGCGGCATCTTTCAAAGGATGTAAACACTAAGAGTCTAGTACCTGCCCACTTTGTGGGCGCGCATTGAAATTGATATGCAAGTAAAACGGTTGCCATCAAACTGCGTACTTGTGGAAAAATTATTTATTATATTATTTAATTTGCTAAATATAAAAAACTAAATATAAAAAATTGTAGTATACTTTCAACTTTATTTATGGTTTTTTTTTTAAATTTATTTATTCATTCTCTTATTCATAGCGCCACCTACGCCATATCAAATATCACAATTTATGTCAACTATTTTCGTGGACAAAGTTCTGCACATAAAATAAGCTTTTATTTTGCTGAAATATAATATATATATGTATGTAAAGTGCTTGCTCTTTTGCTAGCAATTAGCAGATAGTGTTCCCAAAACTTTTTAATAAGCATTAGTGCTAATTTCGGACCCAGTCAAAGCATTAAATTTGCATTAAGGCCCATACATGTATAACTTAAAATGAAACGGGTAAAGCGAGTGGACTAGGACTAAGGGATAATGTGATAACTTTCAGACTAACAGGAATATTGCAAACATTTGCCAAAAGTTGGCTTTTCCATCAAAGTTTACTCTTGGCGAAAGAGCCAAAACACACACACACACACAAGGATCAAGTTCTTAATGTGTGTGCGGAGTGCTCAGGTAAGTGCCACTTTAATGATTTTAATTTAGTTGCCAAAATACGAGCACATTGAGCGGATTGTAATATAATTGTATTAAACAAACTTTAATATTTCTATTATTTCGACAGCGAAATATTTGATTGGTTAGAAACCAATTTATATTAAGCATCGAACATAGCGCGTGCTCACCCAAGGCTGAAGCTGGTCTGCTATTCTATAAATAAACATATATATTGACTTGGCGATGAGCGCTGCGTATACGTGATATTCTTTTCAAACCGCATATATGTATATGTGTGCGTGCGTGTGTATGTGGTTGGGTTTATGCATGTGGAGTTTTTGTCCCTGCGGGCCTTATATTTTAAGAACCGTAGCATAACCTTTTCCTGGCATGTACGACTTTCTTCTCTGTTTGCCCGACGTGCAAGTCCTTTGTTTGTCTTTTATTTGCCAACATATGTTGGCCTTTAGTTACAAATTGCCAGCAAATGCCCCTGCCGTTAATTTGTGGAGCCTAGCAAACAGACAGAACGACCGCAAAATTTGTAAACTCATTTCTCATTTTGCATACTAAATGAAACAAAAACATCCGACATTTTGAAGTTCAAACTGAAACTGATGAATGCCTTTTAAATGTCCAAGTAAATTATATAAAATTGCTTCTGTCGTACCACAGTGTCACTTAGCGTCATTTACCATGTTAATCATGGTTGTTACCTTTCTGCTTGAATAACCATAAAATATGTCTATTTTGTCAGCTCAATTATGCAGAGCAAACAACTAATGAATGTTGCATATTTTATAAGCATAAAAGAAATGGACTGCATCGTGCAGCTATGCATATTTAATTAGCTCTGACATTCCGCAAACTTTTTATGTTGGAAAAAGTTGCACGGGCGAACTATGCGGCTGTTCTCGTTAAGGTTGAAACTTTATTAAATTGCAATGGACTCAGTAATTAAGGATCCATTTAAAAATAAATTAAGGGGAAATTGAGAGTATTAAATTCTACAAAAGATAATTTGCATAAGGTCAGGTAGCTAATTTAAAAATGCACTTTAAGAGATTCGAAAATTGCTACGAAACAAGCTCAATGCAACGATATTGGCTGCAGGTTAGAGAGGAGCAATAGCTCCCTTGGTAGTCTATTCCATCATAAAAAGACTATTGCTGTTGTGTTTTCTAACACTGACTGATTAGGAACATACGTTAAGTCAGACAATTCTATTATTAGATTAGATGGAATACATAATACATTTAGACATTCTTTTCTTCCATCATATCATTTAATATTTAACTACAATATCATATCATTTCTACAGCATTTTACCAACAAACAACAGCTTCAAGCATAACTAGAAAATTGCACCACTATAATTTCCATAGAATATGAATTGAATAGATATTCTGACCAACAATTCATATAATATATATAAATATATTAAAAATATGAGCTGCATTTAATGTGGACGTCCTTCCGTAGTTGCTGTTGTTTCTCCAGTTGCCTCTGTTGTCAAGGCTTAGGTTTGGCAAACAGCAATCTTAACTTAACGCTTTGTGCAAGGATTTGCGACACAACGTCTACTACCAAGCAGCTCACAGCTAACATGAAACTGGCGACAGGTGGGCTTGTTGGCTTTATAAGTTATTACATATATACGGAGAATGTGTATGCCCAAAGGCTCAGCGCAGCTACAAAGTAGGTATTAAGTAAAACTTTTAAACACCACAAAGGCAAACATTAAAAAAATCGCTTTAAGGCATTAGCCATACAGGACTTTGTGAATTTGCTGGTCATTAAAGACAACAGACGAAAACGAGAAAAAAATTCAGCCTACCATCAAATTGTAGGTCGACTACGATGATTGCGCTGAGGCAGACTGCGTGGGCGATGATTTCCCAGCTGCCAAGATTTGTTTCTCGTTCTAGAACATATGTATTTAACAAAGCACGAAATTAACTAATTAAAGTCGAAATATTTAAATTGTAAACGCTATGCCAACTCAAACTTCAATTATATTGTATATCAAAATTTACATATGTAAGCGAGTATCTAATAGCTGATAGCTGATAGTCAAAACTAATAGATTATTGCTGATAGGACTCTAACACCAAAACCAATAAACCCTAAACGAAGTCAGCGGTTATATGACAGATAAATATCCAGCGCCACTTCATATGCTGCGTATACGCATTATCGATTTGAGCAACCAACTGAGTATAGGCGTGTGCTTGTGCCTGTGCCTACTTGCTATCCCACGCTCAAAGGTTGCCTTTTTCATAATATATATATATATACATATATATGTGTATGTGTGTATATATATATATATACATATATGTATATATATATATGTATTGTTACTTTGTCGTACATATTGTGTGATTTCTGTTGGCAGATAGCGTTTGACGTAAGAGCAACAGATTTTTTCGGCAACATGTGCCGCAATTTTATTACCGTTCGCCCCAGCAAAAAAAAAGTGAAAGAATTTTACTGTTTATCTGCTGAAAGCATTGGGAGCGAATTGGATGAGTATGCGAAGCGGAAGTCCAGTCGACACAAATTTCCAATTAAATTTCCGTGTACATTTAAGCCCATCAAAAAGGTCATCCATATGAAAAGCACAATGGGAAATGCTTTTGTAAAGAATACTTTGGCTATAAATTTACAATTATCCCACACAGAGATAATGATAATAGAAACGAGCTCGTAAAGCGTATATATCTCTTTAATTAACGCTAAAAATAGTTATTCTGGAAAGTCTAATCTATCAATTTATGTTCATAATAATAATAAATCCTAAGGTTTAAGAAGCCTTGGAAAATTTTAAACTTTTCATCCAATGAACAAAAAGTTTGCCTGTTGCTAAAAATATCGACAAAATATAAGCTGCAAGCGAAAGTAATTAATTGTATACAAATATATGTAGCGGGAAATAAGAAGCGCACCTAACTCTGATTCAAAAAACTATTTTGAAGAAAGACTTATACTAATGAATTTATAAATTCCAAAGAGGAACCAAAAATATAATAAATTTATGTAAATAATCTAAACAAAATAATTATAAACCACTTTATTCATTTTTATTCATAAAACAAACGTTATAAAAAGATACAAATATGATGTTTAATGAGAGTTTCCCAGTGAATTGGGTATTAAAAACGTACATTGAATATAATAAACTAGTTAGATAGTCGAAAGATACCCCGAACTTACACTGCTGGTCATAGGTTAGACGCACCGGTACTTGCTTTTAAATTTGTTTTATAACTTTTGTTTGAAAAACAGTTGGAAAAAAACTTATATACAAAAACCTAGGTTATTTAATGACTCTTCAAGTATACAATTCAAAAAAATTGAAATATTGCAAAATAGTTGTATTTTTTTACATTTTATTAAAGCATCTCAAAAAAAGGCACTTTTTTTTTTGTCACTAGAATAGACGCACTTGAACTAATTAATTTCTTGGCAAAAAAGTAGCTTATTGTAAAATGTAATGTTTAGTTAGTTTAAATATTTAACTTGTAGGAAAGAAGAAAAAAATAACTTCAGTAATGAATACTGCCTCCTTTGCTCGAAATAACCTCATACATCAAGTCCTTCATGGAGTGAAACAGGGATTCTAAGTAGCTCACCGAAATCTCGCTCCAAGCAAGTTTAATTGCAGCAGTTAGTGTTTCTTTATCTTCGTATTGTCTCTCCCCTTCATATAATTTGCTAGGAAGCCATCCCCAGACATTTTCAATTATGTAGAGATCTGGAGAAGACGACGGCCAACTCATCATCTGAACATTTTCACTCAAAATAAACGACTTCCACTCCGATCTCTTATTGATAGGAACATTATCCTGTTGGAAAATCCATGGGAATGGTCCGAAGAGATCCCTAAGTTTAGGAAATACGGACTACAACATGCTCACAGGTCATCTTTTGATAAATAACAATTAAATCTATGGGTCATAAAACGTGATGGCACCCCACACCATGACTCCACCTTCACGGCTGTGATAAAGAATTAAATATAGCTTATTTTTTCGAAAATCGTGGTAATAGTATTGAAAACCATGAGCGCCATCTAAATAGATACATTTTTCATCAGTAAAAACCACCGAACGCCACTCATTAAGTCGAGTGTCAGATTGAACACTCCATGTCATGTGTTCTTTCGCATATTAAAGCCGTTTTTTTTTTGCGTATATCATTCAGAGGTGGTTTTTCTTAATTCTCAGACGCTTTAGATGTTGTGCATTCCTGATCGTATGCTGAACAGTTGATATGCTTGCGTTTATACCGGCTAATTCCTTAATCTTTGGTGCAAATTGGAAGCAAATCGAACAATTTTACGTTTATCTCGGAAAGTTAGTGCTTGTTTTCGTTCTCTGAAGTGTGTTCCATATGCCTCCGGATCTCTTAAATATCTGTCAACAGTTCTGGAGCTGCGCTTTATCTGTTTAGCAATATTTAGTTTAGATAATCCCTCTGGGTGCAAGAAGTCTACTTTTTGACGTTCCAACAAGCTTAATACGGTAGCTTTCTTTATTTTTTTTTTAATATTGCTCGAAAATAGTTGATTTCTTAATTTTCAGCTTTTATTTGATCAATATAGCTGCACTTGTTCACAGAAAACTTAAAAAATTGAAGTGCGTCTAATTCAATGACCAACCGAAAATCCATATTTTTGCATAGACATTTTTAGAATCTTCAAATGCAAAGTTATCTTTTCGCAAATCAACCAATTATGGGCAGATATTTTTCGAACAAGATTCAAACTTTGATAAAAAAAAATATTTGGGGCAACTAATACATGCCTAATATTAAATATAACTGTTTATTGAAAAAATAAACTGGTGCGTCTAACCTATGACCAGCAGTGTACGTGAAGACTCCTCTAACTATGAGATTTTTCCAAATTGGGGGATATGGGGAACGGTATGCAAAATTTTATTCAAATTATTTTACCATGAGAATCCTACATTATCTCTGATGAATATAGATGATATAATATTTTCAAAAACATTCGGGATCCATATGAGCACATCGATAATGTAACTCAATGTGTGAAAAGAAAAATACCAAAAATAATAACCTTATCTCGTTTTAAATAAGTAGATATAGTTTTTACATCTTTTGTTTATTTTTTTTTTTTTTTAATTTGATTTCTATAAATTGTTGTTTGATTTTGTTGTTACGCTACAGTAAAGTTTTTTCTTTTTCTTTTTCTTATTTCATCTTTTTCTTATATTATATATTATATTATTACGAGCCCAATGATAAGCTCCAATAAATCATACTTTAAAATGTCAATTTATATAAAGAAAAATGCTTTGTTAAAGTCCACTTATTAAGTTTTCCTAGAATACAAACGAAATAAAGGATTCTTTCTTTACTACTGAGAATTCGCAAATGAACGTTATTATTTAGAAAGTGATTTTACTTCAAGATACTTTATCTGTAAGATAATTATGATGTCCTCTTCGGAACAAAGCGAAAAACAAAAAATAGTTTAGAATTGAAGCATTTTACGAGAGGAATCGCTGTTTGAATGCAATGCTGTAATGCGTTCCTCTGATTGTATTGTGCAATATATTGGCGTTGTCATGAAGGCAGCCCTCATACATTGCCGGGCTGCAGTTGTGTCTACGGCGTAATAAATGCTAGCGTAACAAGCATTCGGAAAGCCAGAGCTCAGGACGAGGGCGTGTCTCAGGTAACTTGGCACACTAAAGGCAGCGCGAAGTGGCTAAGCGAAGGCATATCAATTTACACATAAATCAGCAACATATAAATAATGAAGAGTGTATAAACTAATTGGATTTGACGCCTGCTTCATATTTCTTTATTGACGCAATTGTCGATCCTGACATAATGTTATTAGGCGCCAGGTACCTAATTACAGCACCTTGTCATGCCAATTAATTGAACCTATTTTGGACAGAAAACTGGCGCAGCTTGAGCAATTGATGCCATTGATAACAGCGTAGAAGCATAAGCAACAAGTAGAATTACACGCAGGCATAATAGCTGTCAATTCCAGACGGCTAGCGAAATATTACCCCATTCGCGTCACACAAGGGGCAAAATGCTTGGCCATATATAGCTGACAAGTCAGCAGTGTTTGTTATACTTCTAAACAAAGTTTTTGCCAGTAGTTGTTGGCCTTGTGCCCGTTTGCTACATGCAACACGAAATGCTTGAAATATTACGCCCGGACAGTATGCAATGGAAATTTTTTTGCGCGCCAGCCAGATGATGGCCGCCGCAGTCGTTGCTGACTTTATAGCGCTTTGTATACTAAGCACGCGCCTCACACACACACGCGCGCACACACACATGAACACCCAGTTAAGCAGTCACAATAATTAACAGCCCTTGACGATTGCAGCTTGCTTTTGCTGCTGGTTGTCTCTTTTGGGCTGCAAAACATGCCGACGCCGTCGGAACATAAAATAATTGATTTTTTCACAGCAAACGACTGACTGACTGGCTTTTGTAATAAGTAAAGAGTACAGTGAAAGCTCTACGAACACACAGCTCCCTTGGGCATGGATTCCTTGAACTGGCCAGCCTTTCTGTTGCTCGTTTAACGGAAATGGACATAAACTGTATATTATTTTGTCAAACCTCTGCCTATAATGAACAAACAACTCTAACCAACTACAAATATAATGTGTGAAAATCATCTAACAGAACTTACTCTCATTGGAAATATTTTGAAATATTTAATAAACATGCAGGCATTTTAATAAGATATATTTACGTTTTTGACATTTCTTTGACATATGTGTGGGTGGGTGCATGTAGACTGTATTCACTGTACTGTGTCGTGGCCACTGATTACTCACCGGTCCCAGATTTTCGAAGCCATACTGGTCGGCCAACTTGTGGGCAAAATCATTGTCAACGCCCCGTCGGAAGCGCACCAGAAATGAGCTCGTGAAGACGGCATGATTAGCCTGGCCGCCGATGCCACTGGCAGCAGCCTCCGATTCGGCGATTACCAACGGCAAGAGCATCGCCAGTGCCAACATCCCGATGCAAAGCAGTCGCCATGAAGCAGCAAAGCTCCATGCAGCTGCCACAATAAACATTTCACACGTTTCGCCTCGCAAGTCGTTCCTCGTGTTCCTATTTTTTTTTTCGGCTGTTTTTCTTTGGACTCTATTTGTGCCTCAGTTAATAATTGCGACGATGGGGCAACGCTGGCGCCACAAATTCGTGCACACGCTTTGACTTAGCCTAAGCAGGAGCGGGAGTTTTTGGAGGAGAACGTCAAAAATAAAGACCGCGCTTCACTAAACACAATTAAAATTCGTAAGTTCTTTGTTATTGACAATTACTTGAAGGGCCGGTAGCACTTGGAGCTTGTGCGCTGCGTAGCTGCTTAGGCAATTAAACCTGCGTCGTTGAAATAATATTTTGTCCCTTATTTTACTTGTTCTCTATACAGTTTGTTGTTGTCTGCGCTGTGTTGCTGTTCCTCGTTCTGCCTTGCTGTGCGCTACCACGAACTTTACTTTGGCGCTGCGCGCAGAAAACTGTTTGCCAGTCTCGGCTGTGGACGCCATTATGAATATACGAAAGGCGCCGCACCGTACAAAAGCATTTGTCGAAAAGCTTACATAAAGCTTCACAAGCTCTCGCTCACACCCCTTGGCAGTTAGCGCCCACACAGTGCATTTCATTTGTCACTAGTGCTATGCTGCTCGCACGCCCAGCTGCTCCTTCACTTCGGGCTCAAGCTCTCCGTGTTCACTTCAATTTTGTTGTTACTTTGCAGCTTGGTTTGCGCTTTGTAGACGTCACCAATTTGGTTGACCCGCTGCTTATGCCTCCTACCATATTTAGTATCCCCTGTATACCATATTGCTCTCGCTCCACGGTGACTATTGTTGCCTATTCTGTTTTGTTTTTTTTTTTTTTTGTTTCGATTGCTCGGCTTGTTGCTCGGCTGCGATTGGCTTATGCTGCGCATTGCCAACATATGGCAGCATACTTTATGTTCTAGATTCATTGCATTTTGTAAAAGCCAGTACATACGCACTCACTTATATATATGTATGTGTGTAAACGTGTATATGTGCATGTATAAGTCTACTTACGTGTGGATGTGTTTGTGAATTGGTCCTTACGCGAATAATAGCTGAAAAGAGCTTCAACTTTGACCTTAGCCCCAATAAAGTGGCGTATGCCTGAAAGCTGGCATTAAGCCGTTCAAATGAGAAGAGCTCCAGCTTCAGTCAGCGTAAACAGCAGCTGGCTGTCCCCATCAAAGGTCAGTAATTAGCATGCATTTCCAGGTAAAATCGCACTTAATGAGAAAAAATTACTATAAGTATGCAAAAATCATTAAATAAACACCATCAATGAAGAGGAAATGTTTCTGAGAATCATAACAAAATTACAGCTCAATGTCGCGGAATTTTAAGCACCGGTTATAAATTTATATGATTTAATGGGCTTGTGATAAAAAAAGTAATTGATAACATAACATTTTACACGTTTAAGGAAGTGATTTCGATATGTGTTGTACCTAAATACAATATAAATCTCTTCATAGGGCCAAAATGACTTTAGTGAATTACTTTGTAATTTTTTTGCAGTTTACAAAAATTTAATTTCAAAGTTTTTCAATCATTCTAAAAAGCTCAGTACCTCAAAACTTTAAATATATTATTTCAAATTAATTCCAATTATATTTCCTTTAATATATCGTATCACTAAAACTTCAGTACAATAAACTGCATTCAGCTTCTAAACTGCTTTCGCAACAGCACCAAGGCACTCGACACTAATCATGTAACAAGTACCATTAATTGCCCTCCCAGATGCAATCGTCCTTTTCCATTTCACCAGCTGCACAAATCTCTAATCCCAAGCATATGGCGTGTATCCTGTCAGCGCGCCGTAAACGATGCAATTAGTTCGATAGCAATTGAGAGGCACTTGGAATTGAAATTAACTTTTAATTGAGCTTCAATTCTAATTACATAAGTATCTTAAGACTATATGGATTAAGTTAACGTATACATGTTCAATGACAACAAAAATGAGAAATAAGAAGGCGGGCGTAGCTTTTTGCGCATCACATTCGGTACTGGTAAATGGGAAGCCGTTGGAACATTTTATTGTGGGCGTAAGCACATTGTCTAAGGCTTTACTGCCGTCTGCCAAAAAGATTGCTCCTTGCTAAAAATATAAACATATTAGAAACGATTCAGATTTGTTATAGATCAACTTACCATTCGATGTGGCCGGGGAGAGGGCATGGCTGCTGGCATGACGTTTAATACGTGGTGTATCGCTAGATGAATTGGTACAGATCGTATTTGTGGTAACGACATTATCGGCTGCCTTACTGGGCATTGATTTATAACGCTGCAATGAAGTGCGCGGCTTCTTGGGCTGCGTTGCCTCCAGCATGGCCTCGTCGAGGGCGGCAAACCAATCCTCAGTTTCGCTCTCATCCTCCAAGAATTTCATGTAGAAGGAGCACTGTTTCTCATTCTTTTTCTTAAGGTGACTGGTGGGCGTGGTAGCAACCGGCGCTTGCTTCGGCTTCTCCAGCTTTGACTCCAATTGCTGTGAGGCCTCTAACAAAAAGCAATCGGTGTCCGAGTCATTGAGAAAATCTGTTAACGCAGGATCCGCAACAGCTTCAATTGCAGCTATTTTGTTGCTATTTGTTGCTGTCGTTTCTGTTGCTTCTGGCGCTGCTATCTGTTGATCCAACTGTCTGTGCAGCTTATCGCAACGCTCCCTAAGCAGCTCGTGATCACGTATTTGCTGCGCCCGCCATTCTCTGTTGTCCAGCTGTTTGCGCCTGTGCTCATTGGCGGCATCTGCCCGCACCTGTTTGCGTCTTTCCCTACGCTTGTACGCATTCGGTCCAAACTCTTCAGAGTCAAAGCCGCTGTCCGAAGTGGTGTTCACCTTATCGCGACGCCCATTGTTATCGCACTGCCAGCGCCAACTGACTTCCGGGCTGCCGGTGACCAAAGTCTGTGAGAACAAGCAGCTGGGCGAGAGGCCACTGTGCTGCGAGAAATCTAGGCTGTCGTCTAGTGTCTGCATTTTTTTGTTGGGCGGCGTGCTCTCCACATTGTCGATAATGCTCACATTTGGCGAACAAGGAGAGCCTTTATCGACTGCAGCTTCCTGAGTTGCGCTGGCGCAAACGCGACTCTGCGGAGAGGCTGAAAATGCGATGTTGATGTATTGACATAGCTGTTAATTCATACATAGGTATTATGGACTTACCACTGTGTCGCTTGTGCAGTAATCTGCTGCTGAGCGTAAGCGAACGCCTTTTGTTTATAGTCGTTGCGTTATCCATTTTTATTTAATAAGCTCATTATTTAAAACATCGGCAGACTGCGTCACAAAATGCGCTCAATTTATTATGTTTGGTATTTTTTGGTGCTTAGCAAGAGTTTTATATCGATAGACACGGCTGACTCAAAATAGTTATCGATGTATGGCGCTCTTTTAAAACTCATCTCCATATATGTATTTAAAATTTCAAATCGACTGTCATTTCACGTTTAAAAATGTGTATAATCAAAAAATTGATTATAAAAGTGAAAGCCTACTCGTTCGTTTGCTACGCTATCGGTTGCAGTTCAGAATTATAGAAAGCCAAACGTATTTTAATGGTATTTGTACTGTTATATATCGGTTTAGTATTTTTAGTCTGAAAGTAAACTAGCTGCTAGAAAGCTGACTGCTATAACACCACTACACAGTAACAAGCGCCAATTGACTTATTTAAAAAATATTAAGTAAAGATTAAGTTCTTTTTATATTCACACATTTTATTGGCAACAATTTATATATGATAAATTTATATATGATAAACTGATGCAAATCATCAGCACAACATTTAAACAATTCGCATTCATTTATATTTTTCAACTTAACAACGTAATATATGAGGTTTGAAACTTAGAAATAGTTGCGTTTTAAGACTTTAATCTAAATTTAAATGCAACTTGTGTGGATAACTAAAGAGACTTACAAATATTTATTGTCCACAGAAAACATTACCTAAGCATCGCCACCAAAAATATTTGCTTTACCTTTACATCAATAATATTTACTTCTTTATTACTTCAATTTATTCAGACTTACAAGCCCTTGTTATACCAAACAGTGTCCAAGTCCGGACGCTCCTTCTTTATTTTGTCACGCACTTCTGGCTCCAAATTGTCCACTTTGATTGCAGCACGCTGGCTGAAGAACGCACAGCCCAAGGGTGTGGCAAAGATCAGAATAAAGCCACAGAAAACCGTCTGAATTGGAGCATTGGATCTGGGATACTTCTTCAGGAAACCGTTCTTCTCCAATTTAGTCATCAAGAGAGGTGTCATAGCTGCCAAACAATTATATTTTAGATATATATGTATGTATATGGATGATAAGTGACTTACTCATTCCAGGAATAGCCATAGAAATTCGACTAATCACAACAGCTGAAATTCCCACAAAGGCAGCCTTCTTCGAAATGCCTACTTCCTTGTTCTTCGCATCCAAAAGGGAGACTCCATTGCGCAATTCTCTGTTGAATACAAAAGTTTTAATTATAATATTAAATAATCTTGTATGATATATCAATAATTATATATCTGAGTTTGGTGTTCACTTACTGCATGCGCATGCAAGGTATATTGATGCAATTTGCGGCTGCCACAGCGACAAGTGGCACTAGGCGCCCGAAAATTGGACTCATATTCTTCACGGCGCGGTTGAGGGAGAGCGCTGTGGTCAGGGCACCGCCCGTTGCCAGGCAGTAGGAGGTAGCCAGTTGTCTGTGTGCATAGCATTAATTAAATAAAATAAAATTGGGCACAAATAGGCAATCTTCCCTACAGAAACCTACGTTGGACTAAGTGGTGATGTGCCCGAACGATTTGTGTAGTTGACAATGGCGTTAAATGTTTGATTGAACCATTGCCAGAAGACAACTGCCCGCGTTGTTTTGTAGAACGTCATCATTCCTGAATGGGAGCAACAACAACATTAACAGTTATTTATTAATCAAAGCGCGGAAGCGAATAGTTGGGGCTCTCAAATGAAAGCGAAACATAGCCAATATCAAGGGCAGAGAGGGCATAGAGGGCAGCGCTTACTCACCGGCAGTGATAAAGGTGTTCATTGGTACCTGAGCCGACATACGACCAACGAGAATCTGCTTCTCGCCCGTTTCTGGATGATGGGCCGAGTCGTAAAGGTACTTGGCCCTCCACACATCGTCGATCGACTTAACATCGGGCAGCGGCTGGTTTGCACGGTACTTGGTGACTATATCACGGGCCTTCTCCAGTTGCTCATCGGTGGCGAATAAATTTAGTGGATTGGTGGCCAAAAAGAAATGCCTGGCACGGTTAAAATACGTGCTCTGGTCGAATTTCGGCTGATCAATGTCCACACGAGGTAAACCAGACATTGTGTTAGCTCTTTTACTGAGTCTGCCTTTATTAAGATGTTCCTAATATTTGTATGCACAATGCTGCGAAGATAAGCAATTGATATTTAAATCATATTAAATACATTCGCCATAATTCAAAAGAACTGATAACATAATTAATACACTATCTCGGCTCGCTAAGAAATTAAACAAACACAGTTGCTGCCCGCTTATCAGCTGACCGTCTGACCCTCCCACTAGCAGTAATCTCCCGCGAACAAGCTCCAACTAAATGTATGTATATATGTATGAATACAAATATGTATGTATACTAGAAGAATTGCTCGTCAGCGATTATGCAGTAAACACAAAATATTAACTGCGTTACATAATTTCTCTAGGGCCATCATAAATATGTGTAATATTGAAAAATCCATAATATCTTATCGCTGAGTGCCGGGCGCCGGGCACCGGGCGCACAGCTGAGTTCAGTATTAACAAATTCGCTTTTCCAGCCGTCCGGTTGGAGAACAGGTTGCGACATCGACACTTACACATACGGCGATTGAATGTTTGTGAGAGTGTGCGTGAGTGTTTGGAGATTGCGGCTCTTCAGGTTTTATACGCGAGCACCAACTACACACACAGTCGCACACATCCAAGCAGCCCACTTCCTAGCACTTTGGCAGTGAACTTACGACTGAAACGCAGAGCGGAAACTTCAGCAACGAAAGCTGTCTTCGATAAGCTGTAGCTCCAGAAAGCTTTCTATACCCTCTGGTAGAGCGTAATAGCTGTGCCAAGCTACTAAAAAATTAACATTGACATTATTTCCATTAAATGATCAGAATTAAAGAGGAATTCAATTAATTACATATATGTTTTAGATTGCATTAGTATACGATTCTTTAATTTTATAAATCAAAGAAAAAGGGGAAAGTCAAAAGCATATCAACAAAAATATTAGAGAATACAGTATAAAAAACTATACCTAATTACTCTATGTCTGATATGCGGTCAAAGTAGAATGAATTGGTTTTTTGTTCAATACATTCAAGCAACATACTTAATATATGTATAGGGATCAAAAAAGGGTATTTAGTTACTAGTATTGCCAACATTACTTTCTCGACGCCAATTCATTGTTCTGCTTTTTGTTTACCTTTCCATTGCGTGAACGTCGCTTCGCTCAGCGACGTCGACGATGACGCCATTAAAGAGAGAGCTTTTTTTGTCTGCGCAGCTTATTAACAGTTGGGCTTGTACGCTTCGAAAGCTTTTAAGGTAGCCTGTTGTGCCGTTACCGAAAAGTTAAATACTGGTTGACTTACACATCACCTTCATTAATGTCTGTACGTATGTAGCAGTAGATACATAAATGAAATTTAATACTAAATTTATTGATGGGGTAAACCTCCTAACTTCTTTGCTGCATATACAAATGGATGTGGCTATAATTATATTTATTGTTTTATTTCAAGTATTTATACTCTTTTACGAATTTAAATGAGTATATCGGTTTTTTCGTCTGATGAAGCTTTTATATTTTAAGGATAACTCAATAGGGGCAGGTTAAATCGAAAAATACAATATATTTTCAACGTGGAAACAACTTTTAAAGCTGTGCAAAATTTGGAAACCCAGTTTCTCCAACGGGTTTTTAATTGAATCAAAACTAACATCTAATATAGCACCTGGAAAAACAGGATCACAGTTACCGTCTCTATATATGCACAATGCGAATTGACAAATCTGATAAAATTATTCATATTTAACTTTTTTTGAGTAGTGAACGAGCATTAAGCAATTACTGACTACCATTAATGATTCTACTTATTATTACTTAATTTTATTATTTGTGCGTAATTTGATTATTATGAATTACTGACCTGACAACTCGAAACTCATTTATGGGCTTGCGTGTGTATATTCATTTATTTTTGAAATCCATTAATAGACTAAACATAACATCAACAGTTGTGTATATTAGCAATAGTTATTATGTTTCTTCTTTCACAAATAAGTGTAATTATTCGTTTGTCATTATTAAATATTTGTCATATCAATAAATAAATATTTATGCATATGTTTGAAGAATCTCGTAAGTGTTTGCAAACAATTATAGTCATAGTTAACACAAATGATAGTTGTATATAATAGCATAGATGACATTTATTGTACATTATTGTAGGTATGTATATATGTATGTGTGTCAGTACATACATACCATATCTATATGTATATACGTTTAAAGCGTGTGAGTGTGGTGTGTGTGTGTGTGTGTGTGTGTGTGTGTGTTTGTGTTTG
The DNA here is from genome assembly GCA_037075265.1 of Drosophila nigricruria. Taxonomy (NCBI): domain Eukaryota; kingdom Metazoa; phylum Arthropoda; class Insecta; order Diptera; family Drosophilidae; genus Drosophila; species Drosophila nigricruria. The sequence continues at coordinate 18,609 of JBAMCI010000011.1, forward strand.
TCTTTCAGTAAAGTCCTTTAACTTGTTCGTTTCAATATATTTAGTTATATATGTATAACTATATATATGCATACATCATTCATATACAATATTAGCACAAAGTAACACGAAATATACATATATTTGGTTTGATTTGATTTAGTTTGAAGACATTTAAAAGTAAATTGAATAAAATGTTTCATATCTGGATAAATACGTTTAATAACGACATTTCAACTGTATTTGATTTTCGTTAAATTTAAATTGAGCTTCTAATTGAAATAGTTAATTGAAATACATAACGATCTTGTCAACAATTAAAGTTTAGTTCTTCGCATATGTTATGGTATTATTTGATGTATGATATAATAGCTATTTATGTTTTAGGTTTTCTGGCATATCAATCAAACGTCCATTCCATACTTGGATTGCTCTAATTACTTGCAACACATCAAACAATTAACAATTTTTACGTTTGCCCATATGCTCTTAGTATATAGTAGGTATAGTATAAGTATGTTTGTATGTATGCATGTGTGTATGTATTGTATTATGTATATTTGTAGCTGGCATATTTCATTGAGTGGGGAAGAACATTGTACTTGAGAAATGCCCATTAAAGCATTTTATATAACTATGTATGTATATATATATTTATTTTTGTTTAAATAGGAGAAGGTATGTATGTATGTATGTATGTATGTATAACAATTATGTATGCATATGTTTGTGGGAGTTTACAATAGGCGATTGTTCGTACATTTATTGTTTTGGTTAAACTTTAGTTCGTTTTATGTTTTCAAATAGTTTCAAGGAAGTTTTTCGTTTTTCGTCTTTACTTTTTGTTTTGAGGATTTTAGTTACTCGTATTTCATATCGGCGCCATCAACAAATCTAGACAACTTAGCGCGCTCTGTGTCGTAAATGTATGTATATATATATATATATATATATATATATATGTATATTAATAAGTACATATACTCTATATAGTATATATATCTATATAGTATATGTCTATATACTGTTTGTTTCTTTATGTTTGTTTATGTAACTACATATATGTATGTTTTGAGCGCGTCCATTTTATATAGCAGTGCATTGCTCACTATGTAAGTTCGTTTTGTGTCTATGCTATATATATACATATATATATATATATATATATATATATATATATATATATATATATATATATATATATATTATATATATATATATGTATGTGTGTGTGTCTGTGTATATGTATATGTAAATAGTATGTGAATGTTTATGTATGTCTTATACTTTGCTTGCAGCTAAATTATCATACTGATTCAGTGTCATATCATGTCTACCATTACCAGGGATTAATACGACTGCCACTGCTTATGTGTATGCTAATAATTCTACCGAAGCATAAACTTAAATGTTTAACCAGCACCTAAACATGGTGTGGAAACTAGCAAATCGTGTTTAATAGTTTGTCGCGAATACCTTGCAAATCGAAACAATATTTTTTAATAAAATATAAAAATATTTAACATTATTATTAACGTGTTTCGTATATGGTTTAATACCATTAAATGCACCACCGTTAAACAGCGTTGAAGATCAACATTTTTGTTTTTTTTTTTAATTTCTTACTCTTTAGATAATGTAACAACAAAATTTGTTTATTTAGGAAGTAATTAAAGATTATGAACATATATTTATTTCTATTGCAGTTAAACACTTTTAAATAATATACGTTTTATTGAGATTCGGTAACTGAAGGAAAGAGACGCGAAAAATACTAATTCGTTTTCTTATGCTTTTTAAATATACTAAAGAAACTTAAAAATATCCTGACAATCCCTTAATATAAATAAGTACATTCGAGTCCTTGAAATCAGATCCATTACAATGATTGGAGTCTCTGTCATATATTCTAGGCAAACAGTTTTTTCCGCTGAAGCCTTTCGCTGTTGAACGGTGGTTCTTAGCTTTAAATTATATATTATTATATATTCGAGTTAAGTACGAAATTTAACAGTTTGTACACAGAAGGCTAAAATATATATTATTATCTCTTTATTGAGTGCGTTGTCTGGTTAACTATTATACAATTTTTGATTTTTGTATATGATTTTGTTGTTTATAATTTGTTTTGTTTTTGTTTTCCTCTCACTGATATATATTTATTAAACACAAACTAAAATAACAAATAATAGTAATCAGAATGTTTACTATATTCGTAAAAATTTCACAAATGTGTATAAATATGCGCGTGTACGTAATTTGCACCAAAAATTGACTATAAATTTACATTAGAATTATAAATTTTGTATACATATAGAATTCATATATTTACAGTAAAAAATTGACGCCATTAATTGCTATTAAGTTAAATACTTTTGAAATGTTCAATACATATATATTTGTTTATATTTTACGTGTTTACTATTGGCATCAATTTAACATTGTGGTCGTATGTCGTATGTCGAAACTCAGGACGTTTATTTATTTATAATATTGTAAATTTAATTGTAAAAAATATGCTCTTATTTTCGTTTGTATGAATGCTTTAAAAAATATCTACATAAATATAAGTTCGTCTTACTTATCTATCTTTATTTTAGATATATGTGTGTAACAAACGAAGTAAAAACAATTACAATAGCGCTGGTAAAGAATGATCGACTAGGAAATGCCCTATACAAAGGGTGAATGGCGGAAAACATCAAGGAGCTTATGAGAATCATGTCTTAAATTGCCTCGTTACGGCTGTTGAACTTACATTTGGATCGAACTGGATAAGCGCCCGTTTAATTTCACACTAGAACAATCTCATTTTATTGGCTCTGGAATATTATAACGTAGTTTTAGGAAAAAATTACTTGGTAAAGGTGCCAAATTTTGAGCTAAGCAGCAGCGACAGCCAAAAATATTGTAAACAAAAAAAAAAAGAAATTTTTAGAATCTTACGAACCAAACAACATTTCGTTTTGATTAACTTAAAAATCGATGCCTAGTTCTTAACATTTTTTTCTTCTAATCCTTGTTTGAGTGTTTTTTTCCATCTGAAATTTTGCGTTGTTCCTTTTCTATTATTTAGTTGTTGTTCCATTAAACCGTGGCAACAAATATCATTTGCTGTTTTGCATTTTACTTGTACTAAATATTATACAATTCTCCCTATCTACAGTGCTATATGCATATAATTGTTGTATATGGAGTTTGTTTCTTTTTTTTTATCTTTTGCCTAAATAAATATGCATCTTTTAAATATATATCGTAGATATAATTCATATTTTTGTTTCATTTTGGTGCATGTAAAAATCCATGTAAAACGCACGTTTGAGTAATATTCACTTGAATTACATATGTAACATATTTATATATATGTATATATATATATATATTTTTTTTTTTGTATTCATGTTCTTACTGGGACACCTTGCTGTTTGCTATAGTTATGATTATTCGATTGATGTATATATGGCTTTGTATATACCAATTGTATATATATATATATATATATAGGTATGTCTTTTGTATATGGTACTCGTAATTGGTGCTGGTGATGCGAGTCTAAGTGCGTCTGCTATTTGTGGTAATATGATCATATGGTAATCAGTTGTTTAGTACGTGCCTGCAAAAGGAAGAGTTCAAGTATTGCAATCAATATTAATATTCGATGTGGTACTTACTGGCACACTCTGGTGGGTTCATGTAACCAAAGACGTTCATCTCATAGAGCGCCGCCAGCGTTATGAAAAATAGATACCAGAGCATGAGTATTATGCCCAAACGCTTGTCCAACTTCCAGCCATTCAAATGCGTTGAGAGTATCAAGAAGACAACGGTGGAGAAGAGCGAGAGGGTGGAATAGGCCAGACCTATAAATAAGAGCTCTCAATGCATTAATATACTGAAGCCTTTGTATGCAGATGCAAATGCAACTACACCATCTAGAGTCGGCTACAACACAGCTAAAGACACATGCCAGGCATACCACAATATTGAACAGCAATACGACGACGATTTCAAGCACTAAGTTAAAGAGAGAGAGGCGATATCATACATACCCTTGGATATAACATTGACGTGCGAGCCGGGTTTGATAATGGCCGTTTGTATGAACCATGGAAGACCTAAGCACACTAGTATATCAAAGACATTTGAGCCAATTGCATTCGATACGGCCATGTCGCCGTAGCCCTCTTTGATAACGGCTATTGAGCTTAGGGCATCAGGCACAGAAACGCCAGCAGCTACGAACGTCAGACCCATCACTGTATCTGGTATGGCCAGTGTGGACCCAATCACTGTTATCATCCAGACCATAAAGTAGGAGTAAAACGAGATCCAAATCATCGACAGTAGAAACGTGAACGGATACCAGTTGCGATACTGCTGCTGTCGGCAATCCGGCATGGTCTTCTTGCATAGAAAGTGTATCGGATAGACCACATACCAGGCAATCAGTGCTGGCTGGCCGCCCTCTGTGGGTCGCAACAATGGATCGGGGCGTGGTTCACGTTGTTTATCTGTCGACTTGTAGTATTCAACGCCAGCCGGGTTGGGCGCAACTTGAGTTTTGGCTGATGTAGCTGCTGCTTCACCTGTAACCACAGATTCCGGCTGATCGGCATTGTAGGCCATATTCTCTTGGCCTTGGCCCTGGTTAAACTGGTTCATGCCCCAGTCGTCCACCGGTGGCTGACTGGGCTTAGCACTGGCAGCCATGGCCTGCGGCTGACTTTGACTCTCTTCGCCCCAAGCAGCATTCGGATCCCAGCTGGCATTGGGATCATTGTAGCTCTGATAGTCACCCTGTGTCGATGGCTGTGGTTGCTGCTGAGGACTGATTTCGGTTTCCTTTGGCTGAGTGCCCTGTGTGTAGGAACTTTCAGGCACATTCTTATAAGTGACAAGAGCTGATTGCTCCTCCTTGCTGGGCAGCTTAAAAGGCAGATTTAAGCTCAAAGCCCACCGTTCCAGTTCGGTATTGAAATGCAAGGCAATGCAGTAGCCCACATAGCAGAGTAGCATAACCACAGATTCAAACTGTAAAATATCAGATTTCAACTATATAACATATATGTGTATATATTCTCTGATATATTGGGAAGGAATCAAAATCAATGTTTATTGCTGGGTAGACTATTTAATTCATATGTCTATCTGTGAAGGATGTGGTTAATAATTATTGCTGTAAAACTTGTTGATTCTGATTTTCAAATTGCGAAAAATATTGTTTCTAGAACTAAAAATTTGTTGGCCAATCTATAAAAAATGTCATAATTAAAGTACCTCTATTTAATTCTGGGCAGTTGGCTTTGAAATAGATTTTTTATTAAAAATTAAAATTGCGAAAAATATTTTTTCGAGAACTAAATTGTTTTTTTATGCAGACAGACGACTGTAGCTATATATAATTAAGATCTGCTTGCTACATATATTTGTTATACAACTAAAATACCCTTACTGGCCTTAATGTTGATAGAAATTGGTTAATATAGAAAACAGCCTTTAACTCTTCATCCAAGTCTTGCTTCGCGGTTTTTGTTATGTACTTACGCAAGAGATGACATCATTAAAGATAATTATCAGCATGACCAATATGGACACGCAGTAGAAGAAGCAATCGCGGACGAGTGGCCACCAGTTCAGCTGGCAAACGGTGCCAGAGCAAAGGGCACAAACCGATATAACAAACATGATGTTGAACACCGCCGAGCCAATGACACCACTGATGCCGATGTCGTCCTTGGCAAAGAAAACGCCAATAACAACGGTGGCCAACTCTGGAGCTGAGCTGCCGGCGGCCATAAATGTGGCGCCTGCCACATCCGGTGACAGCTTAAGCTCTGCAAAGACTCAGATTGATGAAGGTTCTAAAGTGATATTTGTGTTAAGCTTACCTTCGCACAGTCTGTCCAGACTGGCCACAAAGTACTCGTCACACACAATGGCCAGGCCGAAAAACGTATATATGGCTACGAGAATATGTAAGATGAGTCCACCATGTTGGCGCGCCCATTTGTTCATCAACGGTTGGGGAAACTGCTCGATAGCCGGCGGCGTACAATTCTCTCGCTTGGCTCGCCAAGTCGGCACAGCGCCATGTATGGGCGTGGCCATGGTTGTCTCTGGCAATACATCATTTCTCTGTTAAAAAGAAATTTCGTATAAGTATTAAGTATTCCAACTTAATAGAAACATCCGAGCTGCTTACTTCGCTAGTCTGGAGAGGATTGAATGTAGTAATCTCATTGTCAGTCTCAAAGTCAGCATCGGCCGCTTCAGGCAGGCTGCCAACGTCAAGTGGAATATCCGGAGTATCCTTGTCCTCGCCTTTCGCCGAGTAGACGCTTACGCAGTAGTAGATTAGGAATAACAATCCCATGTTCCACATGCGCGCGCGGCGGGAGCGATGGCGTACGATCTAAATGGAAAGTGTTAAGCAAATGCATTAGATGTATGTACATTCAGTTCTTATTCAACTTGTTGTTGCTGTTGCCGCTTAATGCTGGAGGCAGCTTAAGCGCCTCACTAAGCACACGAATCGTGACAAAGACAGAAGTGCAGAGACAATGAAGCTTATGTGCTCCACATAGATGTCTCAACGCCTGCAGGTGTTTTCTCTGAAATGGTTTAACGTAGACACACATGCACACAAACAGACAGAGATAATACTGTAGAGAGACTAATGCACGTACTTAATGCTAGGTTAACAAGAAGTAAGCACGCAGCACTACCAACGGCTCAACTATAAAATACCCAACCGTTGGCATTGGCCTAACAGCTTAAGGGTTGAGTAGATAAAAAATGTAAAGTCTATAAGTAAATATATATTTTTGTGTATATATAATTGATCTATTTCAGTCATTGAAAACTAATGAAAACACAACAAATCGCCAACAGCCCAGAAATAAATTGTATTTGTATTATATACTCAATTAAAATTCAAAAATAATGATTAAAAAAGTTTGTTCAGAAAGCAATTTAGTATTAATCTGTAAAAGATATATTTCAATAAGGTACAAGTTTAATTTGCTCACTGATTAAAAAATGGATATATAACGAGAGCTTCATATGGTAAACATTTTTACTTTCTCTTCATATTAATTAAAAGTAAATTTCTGTTATCTAAAATACAATCTACAGCCACAATATTCTTATCATTTTAATACTTCACTTAAAAAAACAAAAAATTAAATATTTACTTTGCAATTTTGGAATTTTATAATTATATGATAATGTTTTTTATGATTTCATAAATTTTTGGAACAGATAAGAATGTGTACCGTAAAGTAGCAACCACATTCTAAAATTATGATGATACCAACTGAACATAGCTACCCCATCTTGAACTGGCTGTTAAGAAAGGGCTTCTTCTGTGCCAGAATATCTATATCTGAGTATATGTGTTTACAGTTGCTTGTGCTCGTGGCAAGCTTATAAGGTTTATTGCCACAACGTCTGCCTCAAAATAGTTTTGTTAAGGGCGTCAACTAACTTGAAATTTGATACATACTACGACTGAGCTGGGCCTGGGCGACTCGGGGGTAAAAGCGAATGGAAAACAATAATAATAAGTGCAACGACTGCAGCCGGCTTTTGTGGCTAACATATTGGCCAGTTCTGTTCGCTGTCACTGAACTAACTAACAATACGAGACCTCACAGCCATGGCTAATATCAAAGCTAGTTTTTAACTGGCATGAAATCTAATATTACCATACCAGCTGTTGCATTTGTTGGCAAACGCAACAGCAAGTTCTCCATAAGTTTCAATAGTCAGCAAATACCTGGCTAGGCTTAAGTTAACCCAAATGTGACGGCCAATAGTGAGGGCTGGCTGGCACATACTCAAACCAACTTATCGATCATAAATGGAAAATGTAGCTATATATATAATTTTAATTAAAGCAAAGACACAAATTCAGCTGTGCTAGCGACAGCTACTTTAGACTTCGATTTGTTTACCCAGGCAATTAAGCGAGCACATACATATATGCACATTAAAATATATGTATGTGCCCACTTTCACAATCTGCGACTCGTTTGCCAACCGATAAGCGACGAGTAAACAAATCCAAAGGCAGACGCTGCTTAGAAATGGAGCATGAAGAAGGCAGTTTGCACTGCCAACAACTGCTGCATACTTTTCAAGACGCCATTCAATACACACACACATACACACACAGATATATATGTACATAGCTATACTTGTACATATGACATCATGTGCTTTCCTTCAAGCTCCCTTGACAAAATGCGCAAATCGTGACACAAACTACATAAGCGACAACAACAATAAATGTCATTGAATAAATTTGTGTAGTATTACAGCCATTTGTTAGCTATTGACAACTGATGTTGTTGTTGTTGTTGTTGCTGATGTTGTTGCTGTTGCTGGTCTGATAACAGCGCAAATTTGACGCAAATGGCAGAGGCACAGAGTGCGAGAGAGCAAATGAAAGTTTTCACCACAAAAGACGAGCTCGAATTCAACCGCCGGGGTGAGAGTAGCAATAGGAACAGCATTGTTAGCGGCTCCGTCAGCTGCGGCGTCTGGCTGGCTGGCTGCTGGCTTACAAAGCCACCACACTACGAGTTACGGTGGCTGGGTAGCCCAGCTCCACAGGCAAAACATACAGCGCCGTGTGGGCCACTCGGTCATGCCGCACAATATCGATTTGCTGGCCGACCCGCTGCTGTCGCGTCGCCTCTGCCGCTCCACAAGCCTTAACTCATACGCGCCGTTGGCTACGGTTGCAAATGCTGCTGCTGGTGTGGGCGTCTGACTGTGTGTGCGAGCTTGTTAGTTACAGCTACAGTTACAGTTATAGCTGGCGTGGATGCTGCAGCAACATCTTATAAAAATAAATGGCTCTGCTAACTAAATACTTATGTAGATGTATATGTACATGTAAATCGGGTGGCAGGAAGCCTTCACCAGCCTGCTGGCACTGTGGCTGCCGTTGGGTGTTCGGGCTTACATCATATTTTTCTTAACGTCTCAAAACAATAGACAGCAGCCCACCCTGCCACTCTGCTGAAAGCAAAAGTGATGAAGGCTACTAGCTTGTGTTTGAACCAGAAACTTGAACAGCGACAAACAATTGAAGGCTGTGGCAAAAATGCAATTGACTTGCACTTGATATTGTAAACAATTTGTACATTTGCATTTGGCGTTTACACACATACACACAGAAAAATTCACACATACACATCCACATCCACATCCACATGCGTAACACAAATTTCATAATCACTTTTTCATTTTTAATTACCATTTTGAAAGTAGTTTTAACGTTCAGAACAGCACTTAGCAGTAAATTTAATATATAGTCAGATTATGTGAAAATTCACTCTTAGTTAGTTATTAATAGCTTGCAGTGTGGGTGTTGCGGAAAACAGATACAGAAGAAAACCGTTGCATTGGAAAACATCCGACGATATTGGCAAATACGACTTTTTGGCCCTCGCGCAGTGCCTTCAACCACATTAGTTATATTTCATTATTGTTTAATAGCCTTTGGATTAACACGTTGATTTAAGAACCATTCATATGAATTTATTTCGCTTGCGCACTATATAAAAGTTTGGCGTGTGTGTGTGGCTTGGATGTCACGGAGTGTACTGTGTGTGTATGTGTATGAGTGGGTGGTGTATGTGATTCGAAACGCGCACGAACAAGCAAAGCTTTGCTTTCGCCTGGCGAGACGGTTAAACGCAAACTAACCAGCAGCAGCAACGTCGCAGAGTCTGCACCGAACTGTGGAACACCGATTACACTGAGAAAAATTAATGCTACTTTTGTCAAAATTCAAAAATTCATACAAAAGCAAAAAAAAGGTGCAAAAGCCGTGAAATTTAATCGCATTCTTCAAGATTAATAAACTAATTTTACTATTATTAAGCCAACGCCATTTAGATATAAGAAACTATAAGAAAAAATTAAATAAAATATGAATTTTATTTTTAATGAACTCAAGTAAGTTCGATTTCTACCTGAACAGGCTCTAATTATGCTGCTTATTATAAGTAAATTATTATAAGTAAAACAGTATTTTCAACTACGTTTTTTTTCAATGTACGAAAAAGCGTCGGCGGAAAATTCACCACAGCCGAGCGTCCAACAGACACGACTCACGAGTGCCAGGAAATGTGAAAGTCTTGCGCTAAGGAAGTCGATGAGTGTGCGTGCGCGTTTCTGGCCGTTACAGCGCCATCTATGGGCAGCTTATGAAGTCGCGAAAGCTGTTTGAAATTGATTGAACCGCATACGTTCTGCTATTCAAGAAAGTGATTCTGCAGCATACTTACAGCCTCGAAAATTACATGAGGGACAAACAGCGGCTCGTGAGGCATAAATTTATATATCTAAATATATTTGTCTGATTATTATTTATATGCGCCCTCCCCCGGCCGCAACGTCAAGTGTCGCCTGTGTTGCCTGTGCAAACAACAAACAAACGTTTGCGTTCGATGTCTCAGTTGTCGGAGTCGCAGCATTTGAAGTGCCGGCAAAGGACATCAATTGTCAGGATTTTGCCACATTATCCTTTACATTGCGGCCGACCAAACGAGCCGGCTCCTCTGAAGTGCAACGTGACATTGCTACATGCATCCCTCTCAGATCTTGCCGTCTAGAGGCCGTGCAAAAACAATGCAGGACACTTGGCGAGTATAAAAAATTGCTAACACAATGACGAATTTACCTGTTGACACCTTCCAAAATAGACAATTCGGCTAATTAATAATGGGAGCCATAGTCCTCAGCGCACTCACAGATCTGACGCTTCCCTGCCATTCAATTGTAACAGGTTAGAGTTATATGGCTCAATTACACTGTTACAAGAAAACTGGTACCTCGGAGAGTGGAAGGTGCAAAATTTAAAGAAAATTCCACGGAATTGCAGCGGCTGCATCGCTTTGAATTGACAGTCCAGTAAACTGGAATTATGACTTTGATTCACCAATCAGGAAAGTAAATGAGCGGCTTAGCTGTCTATTGTGGGCCATGGGAAAAGTCAATTGGTATTATAAATGGGTTTTAAATCAAAGCTGATTATCTTTTGGTAGCATCCGATGTGTAAATCAGATTATATTATTAAAGGGCTCATGTACTCAATACATCCTTTATGCCTCTTGCAACTCATCGTCTTGTTAATATCAGTTCAGAAACTTAAATATATATTGTAATTATTTTAAAAAGTAACAGATGTTGATTTAATATTTTAAACCTTTTTTTGAATTAATATATATTTATAGGGAACGAAATATTATAATATAATAATTTGCCACGTTTTAGCACTTCAACTGACATTACGAATAAAATGTAAGTAATTTTCCCTTAGCATATCCGAATAAAACCCTATCCCAATACATGGTCAGGCAGCATGTCTAAATTATAGGAACACCCCTGGCAGCGGTACTCATCCTAACTGATATTCTCAATGAATCCTTAGCTCTGTAGGTGGCATCGCACATGCTTCACGCACGCCACTTTGTTAATGGGCAACTGAATTTCAAATTAGTTTATAAACTAAATACAAATATTGTAACTAAAATGCGTTAGCTAATCAATTTCATACGCTCAATTTGAGCGGCGACCGAGCGTCTGTGGCAGGACGAGCACCAGCCAGCCACCTTGGCGACCGCATTTAAGGACATGACATTTAGGATTGTCAGAGCCACGTTGCCCGTTTGTCTGGGGCATACAAAGAAGGCCAGGATAACAATAGAGCAACTCGACTTCACTCTTGACGCAACTGCCCAAATTGGCTCGCTCATCATTATTTATATGCCACTTTCTATTGAATTGAATAGATGGCAGGACAAAACGCTCGAAGGGAAGGTGTCGATTCAAAGGTGTCGGGACAGCCCAGCTACAGATACGGCTGCCTGGCGCAATTCAAGGCGAAGACGTGGCACAGTTTTCCCTGTCTTTTGGCTATTGTTTCATTGTTTGCTCTTTCGCTGGGTCGAGTGGCGAGTGGTTTGGTCGTGGTTTATAGCGGCGGCGGCGATGGTTGTGGCGGCGAGGCAATCCTTTGTCTAAGGCGACTCAATAAAGAACTTATTGTGGACAAATTTCGACATTTTTCAAGCGATGTTTTCGGCTTGTCTCTATGTATCTGTGTCTCAGTTTCTCAGTGTGTCTGTGTGCAGTTCCATTTCCAGCTTCAAAGGACATGCTTGACTTTTAACAGGAATCAATTTATTTTATGCGAAATAATCGTGTTGATGGCTGCGTGCTCGCCCCTTTTTTCAGCCGCTTGACGTTTACGTTTTGGGCCTCTGGCTTTTGGGTTTATTCACACACCAACCCCAGAGGGCCAACCCTCCGAAAGTCCAATACCGAAACGAGGGCTGTGACTGGGTTTGGCCTGGTGGAGCGCCTATGTGAAGAAGGGTGGAATTAATTTTAATTTATGATGTCAATTTATAGTAGTTTTTGCGGTTTCACAACATTTTACATAAGAGCAGAGATACAGCAAAGTGCGATGATGCGATCGAGTGTCATTTCAGCGAGACAAGCATAAGCATATATATAGACTGCTATATATTTATATATATGTATCTATATTGAATTTTATATATATATGGATCAAGTTCTTATTGTAACACAATTGTATGATAGTCATCAATCAAATAATTGGCATGCACTCATTACTATTGCAGCGTATTATTTTTTTATACAAAAAACTATGATTTTTTGTGAAAATTCGATTGCTATAGAAAATAGCACGAGTGGAACATATCAGCGATCAATCAAATCTATTGCAATTTTCCCCCGCAATATTTAGTGAATGCAACAATTGCAGAGCCCTTAGTGCCCGTGGGCAAAGTTGGCAAGGTTGAGGCGCAGTTGCATGTACCTAAGTCAGACACCTACTACAGCAGCACTTCGAATGCAGCTCATCATCATTCATGCCAGTTGGTGATTCATGCATTCATTCATTCATCACACGCACAAGCACACGCACAAACAGACACTTGACAGCTGACCAGAACCCTGGGCTGTTAGGTAAACATGAATTTATCGGTTATTATTAGCACCTTTCCATCATAATTGCACCATAGGAGTCACGAACTCGGGTTCAATTGAGCTCTGGCCAATTGCAATCTCCTACCGGTTGCCTCAGACAGCAGCATTCTTTGCCTTAGCCAACAAAGTCCTGCTGCATTGCATTGATATGTGTGAAAAGGCTTTTGCTAGCAACATTTGCCAATCCTCGGTAGCATTGTAAGTATTCACAGAATTCTGGAAGACTATTGTCCCATTTTTCAACATTTCAATTTGCATTTGACTTTGGTACTAGCCATGGGCGAGCCGAGCCACTTATGTCTTTGGCTCGATTCACAACAGGAATGCAGGAAGACACTGCCGCCGCTTGTGTTAGGCGGATCAAGGCACGGCCCGGTCAATGGGTAGGCTTTTGGGCCAAGGGAGCGTGCCGCTACAGACGATTGTTACAGATTTTCACGCATTATTTGCGCTCGCTTGCACAAATCTTACGAATCCTAAGACGATTTCCTCTTCCAAATCTGTCATAAGCCTTAAAGCGTGTCACATGGCAAATTGAAGAAAGTTTCTCGAGTTGTCCCAAAAGGAAATACATTTATTGTTAGATCTAACATGAAGAGAAGCGCTACAACTATATCAATTTATATATATATATATACATTTGATGCAAATAATGGTATTTACCTTTTATTTCATATGATATTTACGAACAACATTTTTAATGAATATATATCCTATCTAATGTTTTTTCTGAAAGATTATTAGATTGAAATCATCATTATTATACTTTTTAAATCTAAATTCCAAATAACTTTTGTTTTTATTTTCTATTAATCAACAAATAGTTAATATTTATATCCTCTTACTCCTATATACATATATATACCTATAATATATTCATGGTATATTTATATAAAACTTCATTGACCCGCTTGATTTGAATATGCCTTGAAATGACATTGAACTTATTTTGGGCAGGTAAGTCCAGTCAGTAGTCGATATGCCACTGTGACATTGTTTGTAGGCAAATGTTCATTAATAATAGAACGATTACCCGCCGGGGTCAACACTTTCCACACACACATACATGTATGTATATATATCCATATACAACTATACAACGTAGATATTCTTACCCGCATAGGTATTCAAATTGAAAAACGCTACAGGACATGCACACAAAGAGATGCGATCACTGGACATTGGGCATGGGCAGTCGAAGAGCATTTGAATGAACTGAATTACAAGCGGATTATTGGATTTGAGGTTAAGTGCATTTTCAACGATTGCAACTGTAACGAAAATGAAGTTTTTCTCGACGATTTTCACAACTGTTTTGACTTTGGAAATGTTTTCGCCCTAAGCTGGGCCCGCAAAGCCGACTATGACAAAAAAACGCGCACAAAACGCGCGCGGTAGGCGGGGCGAGCACAAACGCCATTGCTCGCTCACAGGGCAGCTGCTCACACAAAGACACACACACACACACATGGCATGCAAGCTGAGCGTATGTGAGTGAGCGAGAGAGCGCTCACAGCTGACTGCCGTCTATGGCATGCCCCAAAAAGAGAAAAGGGTCGTGCGCCAAGGATAACGAGCCAGACGCTCATTTTTAGTAAGAAAACTAACCAGCATTGATCATATTTGAAGTGGATGCGAGTTAAACGCGCGTGTTGGCTGTCGTCTGCCATTGTCCAAGGGCTTGCTGCGTGGCCCTCGGGCTGGGGTTGGTTGCTCTTTCTATGTGTCCTTTAATGGACCAACGGCCACCGCGGTTTTTGTGGCGTTGTGTCACGGGATAAATATTAATCGATATCTGTGTATAGTGTGTGTATGCGCGTGTGCGTGTGTGTGACTTGGGGTGTAGTATCCTTTTGTTGCCTGGCACAGAACCGCACGACCATTGTGTATTCTGTGTACTAAATGAACAGCATCCGCGCTGTACCTTGGCGCGCTCACCGCTCGAATTAGTCGAGTGCAGTCGCTTGAAAAACTAATTTGATTTATGTCTTCGCGTTAAAGTGCGGTTTTCCGTTGTGGACGCTGCCTCTTCCAGCCGCCATTCACACCCATAACTTGGCCAGTTCATCCAAGCATCCAGCTGCTTTCGCAACGCCCCGCCAAGCGCCTCTTGATGCCTCAATAGCCAATTCCAGCTGAAGGCTTTGTATAATTAATGTTAGTGCGTTGCAAATTTTTGGGGAAAATGGTACTTTATACAGTTGTAAGATTAAATCTCGAGTTACAAATGTGAAGAAAATTAATTAGATATTTTTAACAGAAGTTATAAACATTCATCATTTATTTTATGCTTTAAAAAAAAATTCATAGTTGCAAGAATTACAGTATTTTATGAACCATAAATCGAGCTATCTAAATTGAATCTATCACTGTTTCAGAACACGCTTGTTTCTTCTTTTTTTGTTAAAAGAGTTTTTATAAAAAAAAAAAAACAATAATCACTTTAAACATGAATACAACTTTATAAAATTTAAGAGTTAATACAATTATTTACACTTTGATCGAGTTATTTACGCGGAACAAGCTTCACCCAAAATCCAGTTTTGGGTGTCAATTGAAAACCGGAGCTGCTAAGGACCAACGGAATGCAGCTTTTCTTGGCTGGCACTATACGGAACTCACGCAGCAAATAGTAGATCACAGCTTTGGCCTCAAGTAATGCGAATCGAGAGCCTAAAGAAAGGTTTGTTTGAAACGATATTATCAAATACCACTGTCTTAGAGTCTGTCACTTACCTATGCAATTACGTGGTCCTACACCGAAAGGATAATATGTAAATGGCTGAATTTTATCCTTGTTTTCCTCACTGAAACGGTCTGGGTCAAATTTATTCGGGTTTTCAAAGTATTTGGGATCACGATGAAAGCCACAGGTGGGCAGCCAAACAGCTTCTCCTTTTTTGATCTCAATACTTTTGCCATCGACCTCATATGTAATGTCCTTGTTGCACTCGCGATCAATAGCGATGGCCGCTGGCCACTTTCGCAGAACTTCCGAGACAACTTGATCCAGATACTTCATGCCCATTATAGCTTCGTATGTCAGCTGACCACCCTCCAGATCACTGTCGACTTGGGCCACCTCTTCGTAAAGCCTCTCCTGCACATCCTCGTTCTCCAAGAGCTCATGTGCAGTGAAGCACATGAGTACCGCCGACGTCTCAAAGCCCGCAAAGAAAAAGACAAAGCATTGAGCAACTATATCACGATCGCTCCAATCACGAACTGTGCCGGATTTAGTCTTATCCGTGTTGATTAAGCCGCGTGCCTCCATCAGCATATTAATCATATCTGGACGCACAATGTTCTTCTCCTGACGATACTTCATGGCATCCAACACAAGACGCACAAAATAGTTTGTGCTCTGCTTATCAAAGAGTGAGATTTTTAGAGTCTGCAAGAGAAACATAAACCTAAGCATTATTTGAAGACAAAATCAGAAATCAATGGTAGTACCTTAAAGAGTTTCTGCGCAGTTTGGAAAAGCAAAAACTTGAGGTTCATTAACGCCGTGAAGGTTGTCAACTTCTTTCCCATCTTATAAAATTTATTCTCTCGCTCTTTGAATGAGTTCACCTGCAAGCCAAATGCTGTTGAGGCGATGACATCGTTTGTGAATCGAGTACAGTAGTCTTTCATGTCCAGCTCCATTCCACCCTCTGGAATGTCGTCGCGCTTCAGGCAATCAACTGCCTCTTTGGCAACTATATCCATCAGCTGGAACATTTGACGCATTTTGCTGCCCGTAAAGGCAGGACTCAGAGTGCTGCGCATGTCCTTCCAGCGCGCATCGCGCATGGAGAACAAGGAGCTGCCAAAGAGATTGTCCATGTTATGAGGATCGTCATTGTCTACGCCAAAGATATTCCGATGATTGATAAAATGATCGAAATCCTTAATTGTGATCTGTTTAAGCAGCTCCGGATCGCGGATCATCAACAACGGCTTGCGCTGCTCAAATATACCATAAACCCTATAAATAGACATAAATTAATAATTATTACCGAGACCTTGACCGATAAGCAAACTTAAAATAGCAGACTAGCTTTGTCAGACGACAACTCTTATCTTCAGTTAAAAACCGCAAATATATTACTCTAAACAAGCCAGAACTAGAACGAGTTTGACACATCTAATTGACTAAGGTTATCAAACTTATTTATCATTTACTTATAACCATGTTTGTATATATACTAGGTAAAGTTATCATAATTGAAATAAAAATAACTTTTGATATGGTAAATTGTTATTGTTGTCTGTATATAGCGAGTACATTTACAGCTTTATAGATAAGATTTTGGGCGCTATCTTAAGTACCCAACAAATCGTTTCTATATGTTATATTAGTAAAAATACAAAATTATATTAAATATCACAAGCAACAACAAGATTTTTGTAACTTGTTATTTCATTCAATCAAATAATTTGTAGTCATAACGCATATGAACACTTTACGGATTGTGAGCACAAATTCATTACATCATTGCGACAGGAATCCAGCTTATTCTATTTTAGATATGCACACAACAATGCGTCGCACTTTGTACAGCCACTTTGCCAAGCCCCACTGGATATGCATTATTAAGATGCTAAAGCACAATCTTATCAATACCTTATCAAATTATATATATTTTAATTCAGTAAGCTAACTTTCTGATATTGTTAATATTTTTCTCTAGCTCTTAATAAATATTATTCATATATATTATTCGAAATAAGTGCAGCCGTGCATCAGTTAGTATTACAAGCACTGTAACAAGCCGGTTATATGTATATGTAATGACCTAGTTTCAGTTTGTTTTGCAAAGAAAAAGATACGCACTTATATCAATATAAATATCTAGATGCGTAATCGATTGAGCTTTAGCATTGAACTTCTATGTTGTAATGCGCAGTTAGCAATTTGATATCATTTCAAAATTATCAATGTACTCACTTGCCTTCGCCTTTGTTGTACAGATCAACAACTATATCAAACATTGATTGCTGACGCAAAAACATTTTGCCCATGCTGCCCACAAATGGATATGGTTTATCATAGGGTATGCCACGCTCCTTGAAGAAATTATAGTGGGCTGTGGACCAGCGGTAGGCCACCAGCAGGACCACAACAACAAGCGCCAACAATTCTACTAACATTTTGAGAATCTACCGATCTATACCATCCGGTCGGTCGAACATCAAATTCAAAACTAAACAACGCCACGATCCGAGCGCACAGAAATTAACTTATTGAGTTCCACGCGAATGGGCAAGTCAAGTGGAAGCTTTCGCTCTGAGCTTTAGCTTAGAGCTAAACAAATGATGAAATTGCGTTGGCACTTGATGAATTAATTAAATATGTGTGCATATATGGACATATGCCTAAATATATTTATATTTCAGGGAAAATCATATTTGTATGTAATACAAACATATATGTATTCACAATCAACAAAAACAACGCATCTAATAATATAGCTGTTACTGTGACTGTGAACTTGACTGTCACTCAACCAACAGCGGGAATAGGTATGGCAAACGAGAGTAAACAAAACATTATTCCTGCTTCAGATGAGAATGCTTAGCTAGTAAATACTCTATAAACAGATGCAAGGTATTTTAAATAAATATCTTACAATGAAAAGTTGTATAACCTTTTCTGTTTTAAAGTTTTGGCTTAAAAATTGTTACTGTTTCTATTACCAAAAAGTTACTTGTTTGCGATAAGCTAATTGATTACTAACATATACAAAATATGAAGGGCATATGCTTAATGATTGCGCATTTGAATAAATACTATTAGACGTTGGTTTCTTTGTTGATGCAATCTGGTTCAAACACCAAATATCCTTATCGGTTTTAAATTATATGCTGAAGTATTTTATGCCCATCCTAAATTGTATTTTGTAGAACATGATAATCTGCAAGCAATCAACTGCCTCTGTAGCCAACACATACAGCAGCTAGCTCATTTGGAACATCCTTAATTATGATCTGCTTCACCTATTCCGGAACTGCCATCAACAGCAGCATCTTACGTTATACGCAGATTGCGATAACCATATAAATATTTTATATTGAATTATTATTTTGGAAGTCATTGCCCGATAAGCGAGCTACTATACCATCCCAGAGCAACATAGAGCAACAAATTGAGGAATTTTCAAATACTAAAAATACTTAATACTTATAATATAAGATAATTTAATATGCCTGTATCATATTGCACTTCATCCGTATCTATGTATGCGCTCTTATGTCAACATTTAAAATGATTAGTAAATGTTAAAATGATCTGGAAAGCCCTTCTTCCATAGCTCCACAGAAATAGATATATAGCTATCTAGCAGTTCTAGATGCGTTACCTAAGTAACTCTGACAGTCAAATAGTTCAGCAACAAGTTTTGCGTGATTAAATATTAAACTGAATGAATTAAGCACTAATTGTCTTATACGAAGTCATTACTTTCCAGTAGTTTTGCTCGTTGCTAGTCTTAATCTTATAATAACAAACATACAAATCGAAGCTAAGCAACTCTGTGGATCGTATGGTACAGAAAACAGCTACTGAATCCAGCATTACGTTAAATTGTACGGAAGCTTTTAATTGAGCTTTGGCATAACGCCCTACAAATTTTTAAAATTGCTCAACAATTTCGAAAGCTCATATAGTATACATATGTTCGCATATGTTTGAAGTGCGTATCTGCTATTAATAGATATATATATTTGTGTGCATGTATATATGCATAAGCATAAATAAATTTGATCTATAAATAAACCAGTTACTGTGACTGTGAACTTGACTGTTACTGTATTAGTAAATGACCGTACAGGGAGTAAACAATGTTTTTGCCAATCACAAAGCTTGACAAATAGATACCCTTTAAAACAGGTAAGTAAGGCACAGAAAACCTATATTTTTAAGGGAAACTTTAATCACAGCTTCGTGAAAAAGTCTTTAACTACAAATTGATTCATATTTGACACATTTTGTTTTTTATGAGCATGTAAGAAGATAGAAAATCTAAAATCAAAACTAATATCCAAAATTAATATGAGCATTTCCAAAGATTTCCTTTATGAATAGTATATAAAGTATTTTAAGAATTAATATAAAAAATTTTTCATATCGACTTTAGTAATAGCGTTTAATAAACTTCAGATGTATAACAAAAACATAGTATATATCTGAGCCAATGCTTAACTCTGCTCAATTTATAATTTTAAGACGTACTGGATCACATTTAAATATAATCGTTACAAGCAAGAAAAATAAATCTATTTTCCATATGAAAAACTACTTTAGTAGTCTCTACTTAGTCCATGGCTTCTTGAAATCCAAGCCCCTAATACACTCACATGAATCATACTCTAATCACTAGTTCACCCCGATTACAATTGATCTACGTATCAAGATCACACCTAGTCCATTACTTGAAATGATCAATTCAAGCTGTTATAGGCGCTCAATCCAGTACCTATCGCACTGGCACCTAATCCCACAGAGCCGGATGTATTGTGATCTATGTGCGGATTGTGATTATGAAACTAAATCTTGAGCAAAATGCACGATCCATCGGGGCTAGAGCTAGATCTATGCTTGGCTTATCTGTGTTTAGCGGAACGCGACGATAAGCACGTTAGCATAAGTTGCATTCGAGGTTTGGTTAGGATGTGTTTTCCCCTGACCGCAGCGTCGCCGTCTAATGAGGCGCCTAGCACATATCCATATGCTGGTTGCTATAAATGCTCACTTGAGCTGCTGAAATTTCCTCATTAATCAAAATTTGAATATGACGCCATATCCTTATTGTTTGCTCTAATTACGGCCAGGTAGCGATAGGAGAGCATCGTCGATATATTCCATGAATGAAACATCTCCTGGCTGGAAATGTGCCATATTTAATTATTCTATAAAAATCTTTATGAGCGTTGCATTGTTTTAGGTAGGTGATACTTTATGACGCCGTTGGCGACGGCGACGGCGACGCTGACGCTGACGCCGAATCCGTTCCGAATGCGTGGAAAATCCCGCGCTCGTTATTTGACAAACATGCAGGGAAAGTCCAAAGCCCGTTGCCAATCCAAGGCGGCTGCTTGCCTAAGTGCCAGCCTACACAAATAAGCTCATGGATTTTTTATGGTCTTGCCGCGCCCGGCAGCCCACCTACAACTACCTGACCTAAGATCGCTTGGTTCAGTTTCCTGCCCAAACGCATTCATGAATGAGTCCGATCTCTGGTATAGCACTGGTAACGCGACTCGTGAATGAATCTCTATGGCGCGTTGTAATTTTATTGCAGGTACTAAAAATCACCTATGCAGCCAGCCCTAAACCCCTACCTAACCCGATGCAATGCAGTGCAGGCCAGCTAAAATGCACCCGTTGCATTCATTAGCGTTGAGAGGAACAAAGCAGTTGCACTTAATCCTAATGATTTCCCTTTTGTTTCTAATGACGCAGCGGTAGGCTTATGTGGGACAAGTGAAGACGCGGCTTGAACTATGAAGCCAACGTTCATAGGAACCGCGGATAAAACAACTGGACTATCGATTGACGACGGCATCAATTCTTAATGATTCCCTAAGGAAATGGAGAGACAAAACTGAAAATTGTTATACGTAACAATTTTTTATACTTTAACAATAATTAAATGCATATAATTCCAAGTAGCATGAGTATTTTCAGTTCTTAAATGACATTACTACTACTACTAATAATTATTTAAAAAATTACTTTGGTACGTAATTATGTTGTTTTCTTTTTAAGTAACTCAATTGTATTTCAAATATATACAACATTTTATATACATTCTCATAAGGTTTTTATATATATTTTACTCTTTAAAGTAACTATTTTTTCACTCTAAAGTTCAAAGCTATAAATTTGTTAATCTATAATACATATATATAACCGCATACAATTATCTCATCCATTCTTGAAAACTATAGCAAAGCATTATTCTTACCAACACCCGATATCTTTTAATATATCTACTTTTGTCCTTATCTCCATGCGGCTGGGAGCAAACGCCCACCAGTGGCCATAAAGTGCCCAACAATATATCCATGTCATCCCTTGGAGCAGCCCACAATCCACAAAGATAAACTTAAAGCAACTGTACCATTTTACATGCTCAAACCTTAATTCAAACCCCAAAGAATGTGCTGTGAATATTGAAGCCACAATTTGCTCCGTTTACAAATCTCAGCATATAACATATAGACGCACACAGCGCCTGATACACATTTTGCATATTTAAAGCACAACAGTTGCCGCAAAGCGCGCACAAGACGGGACCAACCCCCAGAAAGAAGCACTTAATTCAATAATAAATTGCCACCACAAAAGGGCAGCGGCAACAGCAGCTAAAGCAAGCCCCTTGATTTTTTGGGCAAGCCCGAATCAACCCAGCCAGAGCCCACAGATAACCAAGTTACAGCTCAGCTTTGTTTAGCTCACGGCGGGCCGGGGGGCCAGAGCCCAGCCCAGTTTGCGCCTCAAAGACAACAACTTTTATCAAATTGCGTATAAGGGGGTTTGTCAGGAGGTAAGCGTAAAATTCATAATCATGAATGCTTCGCTTAAACTTCCACCCCGTTGGGAGTTACAAAAAAGAGAGGCCAACAGGCTCTTCCTTTCATACATATGTATATACGTACGTATGTATATCCTTAATAAATAGTAGCTGGGAATATACACATTAAAAGCGAAAGTCAAGGAAGCTGCCATTGCGAGAGCCGATTAGATTTGCTGGCATGAAAACTAAGCAAAGCGAACTCAAATACATGAGTACATTATATACAAGCCTGCATTTGTCTGTGTGTGTGTGAGTATCTGTGTATTTGAGTCTGCGTGAGCGGCCATTGTTGTGTGGTGCGAAAAACAACCCTGAAGCGTGCCTCTCGCTCACACAGACAGATAGGCAGCAAATCAATGAATGAAGCAGGCAACGGATGCTCTCAATGTGTACGTGTGTGCGTGTGCGTGTGCGTGTGCGTACGTAGGTAGGCCGCTAGGTAGGCCTACTGTCAGGACCTTAACGTTCAATGAAAAAATCTCTTTAAATTGTGCGCCGCTCGGCTGGGAGAGTTCAGTTCGAGTTGAGATCTTGCAACGCACACACACCGCTCGCCTACGCAATTGCACGCCAAGTGTTCCTCCGCCCAAGTAAAACAGTGATTTTCATATAAGAATACAAAAACAACGATTATGTCGACAATTAACATGCATCCACCGCAAACGTACTCGCGCCTGTTCCGTCCCTGGGATACGCAACGCCAAATCCCAGCACCACCCGTCAGGGCCGTAAAACGTGAACGTGAACCCGAAACAGTGACCATCAAAACGGAGCTGCCCAGCAGCAGTAGCTGCTGCTATGGCCAGGACAGCGACCGCGAGTCCTCCTCCTCCTCGTCGAGCAGCAGCAGCAGGAGCAGCAGCAGTAAATCCAGCTATGAGGATGGCCTCAACAACAGCTACACTCGCACTTCGACTCCTCTGCTAGATGCCACGCCTCAGCCAACATTTCCAGCCTCCTCAGCTGTGGCGCCACAGCAATTGTCGCCGCAGCCAGCGCCGTTCATGCCCGCCAACGACTTGTACTATGCCGCAGCCGCAGCTGCTGCTGCTGCCGCCGCCAATACCCCAGCCGCAGCTGCCTTTGGCATGGACCCATTTACGCTGGGTCTGATGGAGCAGGAGTACGCTCGTGTCATGGCCGAGGACGCACAGCTAAAGGCCCTGAATGCTCGCAAGCAGCGGCCAAAGAAATTCAAATGCCCACACTGCGATGTGGCCTTCTCAAATAATGGCCAGCTTAAGGGGCACATCCGCATCCATACCGGTAAGTTTTATTTAGCTGAGAGTTCCTTAGCCTGCTTTACTAACTTATTTTTCTTTCTCTTATGCTTATAGGTGAACGACCATTTAAATGTGACGTAGAAACCTGTGGCAAGACCTTCACACGCAACGAGGAGCTGACCCGGCACAAGCGCATTCATTCTGGTCTGCGTCCGTATCCATGCAGCGCCTGCGGCAAGAAGTTCGGACGCCGCGACCATCTCAAGAAGCACATGAAGACGCATATGCCGCAAGAGCGCCAGCTGGGACCGGCCATCTTTATGCCCATGTATCCATATCTATATGGCTACTAAGCAGTTGATCCCAGCTTCAGCTTCAGCTACAGCTACAGCAACAGCTTCAGCGATCTGTGAGGCGCTTGCACGCTTTAAAAACGCAACAACTATCTACCAACAAACCAACCAAGCAACAACAATAACAAATAACTCAATGCCGGCCAATACTCTATCTTTGTGCATCTACCTCAGGCGTACCTGGCGCATTAAGGCGCACTTAAACACACTACCTCAGCACCAATTTATGCTAACAATCATAAAGACGATACAGATATCCATGCAAATATTGAGCTATTTATTTTATAATGAATATTTACATTTCCACTACGTGACGTGAGGTAGAAACGTCGTAAGAAACCCACACATGTGTAAATAAATCCTTAAGTGATCCTTTCTCATATGCTAAGCGATTAAGAGTTTTAAGAGACATCTACATTTATATATAAGAATATTTTTCACATTTTTATATGCTGAATGCGGTTAATAGCAATATACGATTTACATTTAAATACCTAGTTAAATATTCAGAGCTATATTATACGATTTATGTTTACAAAAAAAAAACGAATACATAAAATATGAAAAAAAAAAAAAAACAATATACTTTATCTTTTAACTTAAGGTCTTGGAATTCAGAAGGGAAGAACCAATAGAGTTTCATTTTCTAAAGTCAATATAGAAAATAAAATATTCTTTCATTCATCAAAAGATGTTCACTTAACTCTAAGAACATATATATATATGTACATATATCATGTATAATTATTTGCAATTTCACAACCATTTTGGCAATGCTTTAATGACTGTCACTTCCCACTAACCAGATCACTTTGCCAATTATCCGAATCATGCCGGCAAAATCAAAGCCAAATTTGCAGTTTGCATTCGTCGGCACATTTGATGCATCCTCATCAAAGGGTTGAAATTCACAAGTCATTTGGGCAAAATCTGCGAAAATTCATTCACAAAAAAAAAAAAATGGCAAAAGAAAAGTAGAGAGAAATAATCATTAATTTAGACCAAGTCAAAGGCCCAACTTAAAACATTTAGAGAAGCAATTCGAACTTTTCAGCCGTAACCAATCCCATCTATTGTAGTAATTTTTATCTATATGTGTATATATCAAAACTGACTCGATTTGTGATCGAGCGACAAGCGATTCACACAGTTTTCTCACAGTCTGTGGACGAGTCTATTGCAATTGTTCACGTATCCTTGCCATTACTCAAACGACAGCTTGCGTCATTCATAAGGACAATGCGAGTGGCCCACCTGAGCAACTAAGTGCGACAGACACAAAGTCTGCTCTGACAACATTTTGGAATTTATATGTACCCCAGGTCCACAATATCAATGTGACTTCTACGTGTGCACAATAGCTGCAATTTTGTTAACCGTAGCAAACCGGTGGGCACTGCCTCTCAACCTTTTCCACAGACAACCAGACAATGGCAATACGGTCGCTTGATAGAGGCGTGCAGGTCCCGTATCGCATCTACATCTACCTGTTCCTCCTGGTCAGTCCTGAGAAGATTTTCTGCCAGACAGTGCGACGTCTTCGTCGTCATCGTTGTTGTTGTTGTTGCTGTTGCTGTTGCAACACAAGTGGCACAATGATCTAACTAATAATATGTCCCATTGATTTCTATAATTCTGTTTGCACCAGACACAGCGGCTACACTTTGAGCACTTGGCCAAACCGAACAAACGGCAACTAGTTCAAACACCCATTTCTCAAGATGATACGCTATTCGTCAGCATTTCGAATTGATGTCTGTCGATATTGACATCGATGTTTGCTAAGTTTTGTCCTTTAATTGCTGCCAATTAATTAGAGCATGGGTAGAATTCTTTACTCTGAAGTGTGGGAAGATACTTAAATTTTGTATAAAGTACATGAATATATATCATCTGTCGTTGTCAATCACATGCACAAACGTTGAATAATGGGAAACTTGGACATAAATTTGTATATATATGATATATATGATATCTACATGAGGAATGTAAAAAAATAACAAAAGCAAGTATAATTCTTATGTACAAGGATTAAATAAGCATTGCAAAGCTAATCTTGGTAAAACTAAGATATATATAGATATTCCATGGGCTAATATCTTACTAAAAATACAAAATATGTTGCTGACAAATATCTTAAAATTAAATTATATAATATGCCTTTTTTGAAGTATTTAATGATCAACAATATAGTAATATATACAAACAAAAACTTACATAATTGTATAAAATAAAAAACTAGCCAAAATTAAGAAAAATTGTACTTTTTCTCAACCCAATCCCAAATAAATAAGATGATGATGATATTTGAAAATTTGTTCAGTTGTTGTCATGGTTATGGTCAGCGTGGCTTCAGTATGTGTTTCAAGTCGTAACATCGTAATACTGAGAGCTTTATGAGTTCGGAACTACAAGTTCTTCTAACATAAATTATAATAAACAATATGTCGTGTACAATTGTTTATACAACTTTGTGGGTCACTTTTAGCTTAAACTGTAAGAATTTATATTCTTTTAATATATAAATCGTCTAAGTAAAGTGATTCTTGAAATATTTCCCGTAAATTTATTATAGTGAATAGTCGTACTTCATTTCAACGAAATATCATATATGGCACATATAGTAAACATAAAGATGTTAAGGAACTATGCAATCCCTCACAACATTTCCCAGGAATTATAATCGAGAAAAATATATAATTGCTCAACTATAAGAGTAAACAAGATAGCATTGTTACAAAACAATATCGGACAAAGTCACTTCCTAACAAGAAAGTAGTTTGGCTATCAATAACCCACTGACGTCTTGGGACAATTGCCATGTAGGAGGCACTAGCCTATCTGCCATTCATGACCACAAAAAGGCCAAACAAAAGTCATCGGGTGGTCCACAAATTCCGCAACTATACTATATAATTGCCAGCTAGCTGGACCAGAAGACATTGCTATCTTCTAACATACTTTCTAGCCAGGCCACACAGCGCGTCAGGCTGAGAAATTGAAATGTATTTTGTGCCCTAATAGAGAAATATACGGGCCATAATTTCGCAATGCAACAATAGCAGAGCAATTGAATGGGCAGTGCAAAAAAAAAAAAGTGAGCAGTGCATAAAATAAAAAAATGGAGTCGCCAGCTCGATGGGTATAACAGCGTAGAAATGCGATTGCTACCTTTCACAGCGCCAGTTCTTGGCCAAGCAGAGTGCGTTGATGGGTTTCAACCCCTCAAGGAACAACCCTCATCCCCTATGCATAAGCACACACACACACACACACAAACACAGATACACATACACTCACACACACCCAAGGGCTGGCAGGGGGTACTGACAGTAGTGGTAGCCGTTGTGCCTGTGCGCTGACGTTTTATACAAAGTGTCAGAGGATCCATTTAATTGGAAAATTTATTGGGCAGCAGCGAGCACGACGACTACCACGGCGCATAGGAATAGGAGACAGCCTGTCTGGCCCTCTTGTTGGCTTTCTTTGGCTCGCATGTTTGCGGTTGCTGGAAATACTTTCACAAATCCGAATAGGGGAAGACAGACTACTAACCCATAAAAATAAAAATAATAAAAATAAACCAAAGACAAATTCGTGTAAAGAAATGGATTTGTATCGAATACACGAGTAAAGTGCCACAATCAACGCAGTTGCCTAAGATGTGCCTCGGAGCTCAACGTGTGTGGCTGGCATGTTGGTAATTCTATTCTATTCTGTGTTCGTTCCGATTATGAGACTTTCCCGCTAATTATATTTGTACAGGCCACGCTTCCAGAGCCAGCCAGACATTGCTCAACATTTCCAGCTACTTATCAACAAGCTGCTTGTATTGGCGATTTCCAATCGTATTTTCCAAGTGTTTAGGCTAATCCTAGGCGGAAAAGTGGGTATGTCCCGACAAACGCTAAACGATGCGTTTATCTGCATAAACACTCTTAATAAGTCGATTGTCTGCTGTCTAATCTCTTGCTGCCGACTCACCACAGCTAATGACCATATCTTTTCATTATCTTACACTGCAAATGCATGCAATTTGGAACCTAATCCTAACGCCGGGACTTGCACAACTCTGCGCAACGTATGACTAGAGATAGCTAGCTATACGCACACACATGTACATATATATGCAGTAAATAGGACCCAAAGACTCATATGGATATTCCACGCACATGGCACAAGGTGAGCCCTAATCTGTTTGGTCAGATAAACCACAGCCAGTCACTAAGAGATAGTCGCCCGAACAAATAGCAAAGACAGATATGCAAGTCAGCAGTTGATGTCTGTATGCCGCAAGGGTACTGTGAGCCTAATAATTAGCCCTTATTCACCCTTAATTAAAAACACGTTCATCATTATTATGCAATTGCATTCAATTCAAACCGAAAATCGACCAAAACAACAACATACAGCGCCCAGCTGGACAACATGCCAAAAAGGCAAACAGTAGGTGGTGCCGGAAGTGCCACAAAATTCAAAACAAACGGCTTTGTCTGTGCTCTTTTCCCATCGCAATGAGCCAACAAACTAATCAAAACTAATGATGACATAATTGGCTCGATTGGGCCAAAGGAAGCAGCCCGATCCTGTCCTGTTTTGTTATGGGCATGAAATCGAATTGAAATAGGAAGTGTTTCTCGCAGCACAAGACAAAGCCACACACAGAATTCTCCTTGCAAGGAAACAGCCATCAGCCATCAGTCAGGGGTCCTCAGAAACACGACAAAACAGTTTGCACAAGTTAAAAAAAAAATAAAAATTGAAAATAGAGAAAAAGGTAATTGATTTGTTTGCAAAATGCATTGCGATGACATTTGGATTTTGATGCCCGCGGTGTGGTCCTGTTCAGCAATTAGCTGGAACGGTTTAATTACAATGAGGAAATTGTTGTGACAGTTGGTAAAAGTCCAAAGTGTTGAGCAATTCATCAACTAAATGCCACACGGACTGATTTTCTTTTTAAATTCCATTTTCTCCGAGATCTTTTTATGATTTGTTCTTTTTGCTACCACGGATGTTGTCCCGCGGCGTAGCGTGTGCTACTGTAGTTTCTTCCGTCTTCCCGTGGGGTCTTCGTACAAACAAACAATGAGTAAAACAAAACACTCAAATGAGATATATCTTAATAATGACTGTTGTTTTATTTGTATACTGATAAAACAGAATAAGCTGATTATTCGCAACCCAAATAGTTTATATAAAACGAGTATATTAAGTACATTCGAGTATAAAATGCATCAAGTATAAAACTTGCAGTATATATATATATATATATAAATACATGTAAAAGTATATGTTTAAGTTGTATAGCTTGATTGTTTCTTCAACATTTGTTGTGCTTATCAGACTTAACATATGTACATATGTACTATGTTGCCTTATGGACTAAGAGAAGTTAATATATATATAAAAATAAATATATATAATTATATATGTTGATATATATATATACGAATTATATATTGTGGCATGCAAGGGGCATCTTTAAGTAAGGCACAAACAATTGAGCCGCTGAGATTACGTGGTGCGCGTCACTGCATCGCTTGATCGATTGATTTCCATTTGAGGTTATATTTGGATTATACTTCCAGCAGCTTCCTGCCTAGTAGAGCATTATGGCCGCCTGATGTTTGTCTTTGCTTAGCGGCTCCGAACGATGGCGATCGCGATGCTCCCGTCGTCTAGCATAGAGCAGAATTGTTATATTTATGAGGACCACAATTGTGGAAATCACAACTAGGTAAAAGCTGTAGCCCAGTTGGGCCAGTCCGGTGCTGTACCAATGTTGTTGCTGGTGCTCAGTTAAGAGAACATTGTGAATGAGATACTGATAGAACTGCACCAGCCAGGCCAGGAATGCAACCACCTGCGCACAAGCCGCTGAAACGTTCGAAGCCAACAGCAGCACCATGGTGCCGCCTTTCTTAGCTGCCGACGCTGACTTCAGCACAGCGGCAATGGCTGCCACGGCGCAGGCCAACAGTCCAAAGCCCGTGCCAAGTGTTGTAAGCAACCATAACCAGAAGCTGGTATCGCCATGTTCGGTTCGAATGAAAGAGTAAACTGTAGACGAATAATATTAGCTTATAGTCATACTTGTATTGAAGTAACCAAACAAAACTCACCATCAACCTGATTGTTACGTATCCCAAAGCCAGGATTCAGGTTCTGATTACCGTAAAACAAACCAAAGTTTACGTCACCTTTGGCTTCTGTGGAATTGGTACGCCGCGGATAGGCGCGCACCCAGTGATTGGTTGTCATACTGGTGAGCAGCAATCCGATGGCCAGGCAACTGCCAAAGAATGTAGAGAACACAAGGGCGCGCGTGCGCAGACTCATTTTGACAGATCTATGGATGACCGTAAGAAATGGGAAGTTATCAAACAAAAATTTGAGGCTTTGTTAATTTCAAATATATGTGGCTGTTGATATGTGAGCGTTCTCACTGCAATTTCTCTGGTTACAACAAAGAAAACGCAACAAAAGCAGAGCCTGCTGCGTGCAATTCACTCACCTTGCGAAAGTGGCTTTGCGGGAGGGAACGCTAACGCTGTCGTTGTAATTATCACCGTCGTGTTCCTCAATATATCTTTGTATCATTAGCCTCGCAATTAACTTAACTCATATCTTGTGCAATTTGTGCGTATTATTAAATTAGTGTTTAACTCTTTGTTAAGTTAATCTATGATTTTTCCAGCCGTTTTGTCAATTCTGTTGTTGTGTTTTCCCTACGACTTGTTAGTGTTGGAAAATGTACTCAGTGTTGGAGAAAATCTCATTTGTGCAATGTCTGGCAGCGCTACAGAAAATGTATTGAATGTGTTATATGGCAACGCTGCATACAAAATTAGCGCGTAATTTGTGCGTGACAAAAAGAGAAAATCTTTAATAAATATGAGTGGCCGCAAGCACAAAGGAGCCGAAAACATTGAAAATCTGTGTCCCGTCGCCAGGTAAATATGTGCATAATAAAATATAAGAGCGGAAACCCACCAAACGACTCTGCACGCAAACGCAGGTCACCAAATGGCGCGAACTATTCCAGTGACGTCACAGACATTGCTAAATAAAAAGGCGAAACGGGGCCAGCACATAATTGAAAGGTGCTTGACCCATGCTGACCAAGCAACTGTCCCATACTTGCGCGCCGAGCAATTTTCAATAAAAAACCCCTCAAACCGTCTCTTCAACTCGTTACAGAAAACGCTCGACAAGTAAGAACGGCGCAGTCGGCGCCGCAGCCACAGTGCCCGCAGCAACTAAAACGACGTCGGCCTACGAGCACACTTCGTCCCCGTCAGTGCTGACCTTTGAGGCACTGGAAGAGATGGGCATCGGGATGCTGGACTCTGAAGAGAGCAGCTCATCTGCACTGTCGGCAATTGCACTCGCAGTTAGCGCCACCAGCGATGAGAACTCCAATGAGACTACGCCCTGCACCAATGTACCACGTATGGCACACCAGCAGGCGCGTATGAGTCTGAACTCGACAGCATCGACGCTCGATAATAGCAGCGTCACCAACAATAATACTATTATTGAGGTTTTCAGCGAAGATACTCAGGAGCGCCTGCTGCAGTCCGCAGAGAAGCTGCACGCTCTCGCTCAGGCCAAACGCACGGCACTGGTCACCAGCGAATGCAGCAGCAACTCCAACTCACCCAGCAAACGGACTAGAAATCCCCTGGCCACAGTTACATGCAATAATCAAATTGAGTCTCTGCTGCCACCAGCACCGCAGCAGCTGCAACAGCAACAGATGCCCCTTAGCTTAATGCCCTCGACCAGCAAGCAGGCGACCAGCAAGCAGCAGCAGAAGAAACCAACGCTAACACCAACGGCACCGCCGCCACCGCAAGCACTGACAAGCCGACTGGCGCCCACTGATAACTTCTTTGTCTACCGCACGCCCACAATGAGTGCCCATATTAGCAGCGGCATAAACTACTTTGAGAAATTGTCCGACGAGATTTTGCTGGACATTTTCAAATGGTTGCCAAAGAAGACGCTGCTGCGCATAGCAACCGTTTGCAGACGCTTTAATTGCTGTGCCCGTGACGAGACTCTGTGGACACGTCTGGATTTAGGGCTACGAACGCTACGTCCATACGCCCTGGAGCAGGTGGTGAAGCGCGGTGTGCCAGTGCTTCGCCTAGCCCAAGCTGAAGTAAGAAATTGAAGAATGCACTGCACGTATTTTCATAATTCTAATCAATCTTTATACCAGATACAAGATCCTGCGTTTACGTGCGACCCATCGTCCGTAGATTTTCAGTCGCGTCTGCAATATTTGGACTTGAGTCTTGCATCCATTTCGCTCAACTCTCTGAGTACATTGCTAGCGCATTGTCGGCAGCTGAGAAAACTTAGTCTGGAGCATGCCGATTTGAATGATGAGATTTGCTTTGAGATTTCAGAGAACAGCTCGCTGGAGACGCTCAATCTGTCGATGGCCAGTGGTCTAAACGCTACCAGCGTGGGCCTAATGATGGAATCGCTAACCAAGCTGAACAGCCTAAACATATCATGGACTGATCTAAGCGCTGATGCTGTCACCGCACTGGTTACTCACATCCCGTCCAACGTAATCCGACTGAACGTAGCCGGCTGCAGACGTGTGCTCTTCGATATACGTTAGTTCTTTATAGATACTGTTCTTGCATGGACCGATTTGACTATTGTCTTGTTCTGCTTTCAGATGTCGCTACACTGCAGAAGCGCTGTCCACAACTGCTGGAACTCGATCTTTCAGACTGCAACAGTCTAACTCCTGCGGCACTTACGGCAGTCATGAAGTTCAACAGTCTTGAATACTTGTCCGTATCGCGCTGCTATCTCATACCCGCTGCTAGTTTTATGTAAGCTAAGCTAAGTTTTCACTCAGGACCCAGCAATACTAAATATATTTTTATATCTGTCAAATTTAGAGAACTAAAGAACATGACGTCGCTTACGTATCTGGACATTTTCGGCATGCTCTCGGACGCCGCCATGGAAGTGCTGGAGAAGCAAATGCCCAAAATCGGAATCAACAAGTTTATACACAGCTCGGTGGGACGGCCAACTGTGGGCACGCGTCGCACCTCCATTTGGGGTCTGCGAACGCGCGACTGAGACGCCCCCAAATCAGACTTGAAATTTTCTTGAATTCTTTTTGTTGCGTTTATATGCCGCCTAGCGCAGTATTTATATTCAATTCAATGACAATAATTAAATGTCACGTTTAGCATTTCAATTTAAACACCTTTCGATCACTCGTCGACTTCGCTGGGTGGAGCAACTGGCTTCTCCCATTTCCAGTCATCCCAGCTAACGCAGTCCTTCAGGCTATCGACAAAGCCCATCTCATCCGGACAACGCATTTTGCTGGCGGGCTCATTGAGTGTCTCACACTTCCAGAAGGACGTCGGATCCCAGTTATCACGGAAGATAGCGATGTCCAACTCCTCCTGCGTCTTGCAACCCGGCTGGCCATCGTTGCTGTAGGCGTTGGCCAAACTGCACGCAGCCAATAGAACCAAACAGATAGTAAGCTGAAGTTTCATTTTACTGCAAATGATGCTCAGCCATGGCACAAGTTACACCTTTTATAGTTACCTTGGCGCATTGATAAGCCAACTCAAGTGCAGTCTATACCTGAAAATGCTTTTAAGAATTGGCGTTGCTGGTATGCAAACATTTGGCAACAATGTGGCTGACTCAACAATTGTACAATTTCTGCTATAGTCGGAAGTTATTACAAAAATATATGAATTATAAGTTAACAGGTTAACAACTAGATATTGAAAGTTAAATGGTTTCCTGGCTGCAATGTATATACGTTTTATTTTGTGAAATACATTTTTATGACAGTCAAAAACTATACCCACACACATTCAGCCAAATTTTGTGATTCTATATATATTATATTCACATATTGATAATAATCAGCTACAATCAATTTTGTAGGCTCACTTTAATTCAAATATCCCGCCTATTTGTTTGTAATGTAGTAAATATGTAATGCGCTGGTCACCTTAATGCTATGTTTCTGTACTTAACAGCTGATGTACGCTCTATTAGTGCCTACTACGTTATGAGATAGACTTAAAATTGCACATAATTTGTATTGTCTTTTATATTGAATTCAAACGAATTGAATTAAATATTTATTATTTCTCTGCACCGATTTAAATTTGTTATGAGATAGTATGGCCACTAATGAGCTGCCAGATCGATTTTAAGAAAACACCCTAAAAATGACAGCACTGTCGGATGCACTATTTGCCATTAGTTTATTTTAGTGCTGAGAAATTGTTGGTTTCGTGTAGGCTTTGTACTTTACTCTCACAAAATTTACATTTACATAACTATTCAGAGTCATCAAATTTTTTGTTTGAATTCCAAAATCATACATAGTTAATAAATCAATTCACCACTAATAAACACCTCTACGCATTAGAAAAACACGCAACCTGTAAGACCTTGAAAAATTCCGAATCTAGAACGACGCATATGTATTCAAGGAGAACGCTAATCTGAATTGCCTTTGTAGGAGCTCAAGTGGAATATACAACAGCAGCAAGATGTCGATGAGACGTTCAATGTCAAGCTCAAGCTCAAGCTTCACCGAATGGCGCAATTACTTCCTGAGCACACATTTTTGGGGACCCTTCGCCAATTGGGGCATTCCGATAGCTGCCATTGCGGACACCTCCAAGCATCCAAAATTCATCTCTGGTAGAATGACCTTCGGTAAGAGTTATTTGATTCCTGTTTGCTGAGCCTTATCTTCACCATATGTTTATGATACTCGATTTTGATTTGGCCCGACACTGATAAGCCAGACGCAGACGCAGACACTTGGCCACGCGCCAGACGCCGAGCTGTGGCTGATATGGTCTGGCGGCAAAGCTGATTTTATTCAAAGTTAATTTCGTTTCTTCTCTCTTTCCCCGATAGCCCTGACCCTGTATTCGTGCATATTCATGCGTTTCGCCTACAAAGTACAGCCTCGCAATTGGCTACTCTTCGCCTGCCATGCCACTAACGCTTCGGCTCAGGCCTATCAGGGCATGCGTTATCTCAAGTACACGCAATCCGAAGAATCATCTTCGTAAGGTGTCAGGCAGCAACCTATCCCCAACGAGCGCGCGACGTCCTTTTAAATATTTTAACAACAATGATGATGATGACCAGCAACTGCCATTTGTCGGAAACACGCAACTGAACGACCAACGTAATCGCTGCACCGTCAAATTGGTTGAATCTCATTGGCGAATATAACCACTTGATTGCTCACGTCTGTTCCACATCGCGCGCTGAGTGCTTTGCTATCGAGGGTGTCCACACGGTTTTGGTTGTAGATATAATATATACATGAGTTTACCATTTAAAATTTAATGTGCAATAGAAAAATTAAAAAGTTTTAGATACTATATGTAAATCTGCCTACACTTGTATTGAATAAACATATTTCATTAACTGAACCACTATGAGGCTAATAAAAATAAAAATTAAACGGCTGTTGTTTGCAAATTACAATTTTAATAAAAATTCCCAACTTTTGTGAGAAACATATATAAAACAAAATTTGATTTTGTCACGGCCTTGAGCACATGCACTTTATTTATATTATATTTGCATATAATAATTCTAAAACATATATATGGAGTAAATATTTGTGTATTCTCATTAATAACATTAACATTTTATGTTATGTATATATATATATTTTTTTTTGTAACAATTTTTGCGTTCACGACGAAAGGATATATAATCAATGTAATTGTAATTAATCGCTACTTAATTTTTTTTTCATTTTGTTTTTTGCTTCATTTTGTTGTTGATTACAATTAGTACATAAAGCATAAGTATATAAAACATGTGGTTAAAATTTCATAATTTCAAACATAATAGTGTACTAATAAAAAAATTTTAAAATCCTGCGCGTTTTATATGGCGCGTTTGTAATTAAGTATGCACAAGTTCTTAAATGCTAATAACATAATAAAAGTTTTTAATTAATTGCTCATGCAATTAACATTCTGTTCTGATTATTTGTTTTGTTTTTTTTGTGTGGTTTCTCAGGTGTGGAATCCACATTCTACAGCGACTTCTTCTTCAGCGACAACCTTAACTTAATGGGTGAATAGAATTTATCGTGTTACAACTAGAGCTCTGAGTCGCAATATGCGACAATCGAGAGGTACGACAGTTTGACTATGGCATGGCTATGAGAATTTTAATGCTCCGGTTCGGGCTTGACATACGTGCTATTGCTATGAAAGTTTTTGTTAAGGAAATCCACATAGCGCTTCGCTCGGCGCTGCAACCGCTGCAGATCACGATTCAGCCGGTTGCTTTCCGCTTGCAGGACTTCCTCGTCATGTTTCTCCTCCTCCTCACGCTTCCTGGTCTTCTTGCGTGAGACGCGGCTAGCCTCGTTGTTCTTAAGACGATCTCGGTATGCCTTTACCTCCTCATCTGTCATTCGGGACATCAGTTCCGGATCGGGTCCATCAGCGTGCTCTTTGGCAGGACGTCCGCGCTTGCGCTTGGCGCTGCCATTGATTGATGTCGTAGCACTGAATGCCGATGTACTGGCGGTGGAGAAAGCGGGTGATACAGGTGCTGTGATAAAGCCAGCAAATCCGGACTGGCAAGTTGGTGCATGCGAGGTAGAGGTGCTGATTGAGTATGTGCTATTGGGTGTGCCTGGCGCTGAGAAATCTGGTAGTTGGGTGAATGTAGTATTATCCTCTGCGCTGCGGAGCTCCTCATAAATTTCATCGTGGTTGGAGATGTTACTAGCTGGTTGGAGCTATAAGCGACAAAAGTAGTCAATTAGTTACCTGTGATATTAATGTAATGCTAGAGTGAGTAACTTACTTCATCAAACTTGAGCACTTGCTCAATGATGTCGGGGGTGTTCATGACATCTGGATGGCTGATCTGTGATTTATTGATGTTAAGTAAGAGCTTGCTACGCTTCTGTGGCATCGTCTCAATGGTAGAGTTGAGAGATGCTGCAGAGGCTGTGCGCTTGACGCCCAAACACAGAGTGGATGGGGCTTCCTGCACGGCCACAGCATTGCAAGCATCTTCGTTGATCCCATCCAGCTGGCCAAGGCCGAAACCCAGCGAGTGCTGGCTGAAGCCGTAGTAGTTTTCCATGCTGTTCTCGTCAGCTGGTATGGGTAGCTCGTTTATGTATTTAGTTTGGCTAGATGAGCACAGAATGGAGCCTTGTGAGAAAGTGGCCAGCATAGGATTATCGTCACTAGTCAGTATGTTGCCCAGATCAAAATCTGAACGGAGGTCGCTTCCGATATCGATGCCATGGCACATAGAGCCCATGTCAAGTGCCGCCTCCTCGGCATCCTCCAATTGTTGAAATTCGAATCCATCCATTACGGTTAAGTCGCTGTTAATGTTGTCGCTGTAATTGCTATCCAAGTCCAGATTGCACTGATCCATTTCCTTGCGCTCAATGTGATCCTCGGCAATCAGGTTTATATCAAAGTCAAAGTCAAATATATCCGTCTCACTACAAATCTCTTTTTCAAACTCCTCGCTTTTTCCGCTGCTGCTCGTCGACGACGTAGCTTCTATATTTTGCAGGAATTCTATGAAAGATACAAAAGATTATTAATACCAAAATAAATCAAATTCAGATGCACTGTAGTGTTTGTGCGTGTGCGTGATTCTAAATTATTAAATCGAGTAACTTTTCATATTATATTTTTTTAAGTTTTCAAGTTGCCTTTGCAATGACCATTTTATAAAACTTTTTGTTTCACATTCACTTAAGTATGCAATAATCTAATACGAATTCCATTCAATTCCTATTGGAAAAATTCCAATCTGAGTTGTATTCAAAATATGCTGCATACTTTCAAGCAGACATACAAATTTAGAAAGAGACAACAGGCTACACACTGTAAATCGACTCAGTTGCTATCTCGCTCACCTAAACTTTGTTGTGAAATTCATCAAGCGAAATCAAAAAACACAACCAAACAAAATTCGGAGTCAAAATAATTTAAATATAAATTAAATTTAAATATGATGAACTCTTTCTTATAAATAAAATTTAAAATAAATGGAATAACAACACAAATATTTTAAATTTCCAATCAGTTTCTAGTCTCGCCTTGCAGTCGGCACAGCCAACTGAAATGAAAGAGACAGAACACGAGAGCGAGACCGAACGCTCATGACGTCCGCTCAAACCAAACATGATCGTTCATGTACGCTTTTCAAACAGTTTGGTGTTGGCGAACTGGCAAAAGGGGATGAAATTTGATTTGTTTGCTGGCGCAAATTGCACACAATATTATTGTTTTACTCTACTATCAAAATTTCAAACATTTCACTAAAACGTCTGGTTATTTCTGCTAAATTCTACAAATTAATTTATTTATTTAAAAGGGAGCATAAAATGTTTGCCAATTTAAGTTATATTCTGAAAAAATTGCCAATTATTTTTATTCAGGAGCATCAAATATGTTTTATTTGTCAATTTAAGTTATGTGAATTGCATAAATTTAATAATTCAAATGCACAAAACAAAAAGTCAACACTTGTTGCAGAGGGACAAGCCTGCTGAAAGGGCATTAATATTTCTGTCGGAAAAATAAACTAATTCTCATTTAAAAATTTTTACATTTTCAAGAAATTAATTTAAATAATAATATTATTTATATTATTTTCATAAATATTCACCTTTTGAACGTGTTTGGACACAGCTCTTTGCGCGCTACTGCGTTTTACGTTCCTCACGTGCGAAAGGTCTAACAATAACTGACTTCGTGTTGCAAAGATAGGCCTTTTATTCGGCTGCGGCTGCGACTGCGACTCTGCCGACGATCGAAAGAGCGAGCGCAAACGAACCAACACATGCGCAACCTGCCCTACACCAACAAGTGTTTGTGCGTATACTGTTGTCTCGCTCTGCCTCATGTGTGTCTTACAGGAACTTCTTCGTGAACAATTACATATGATTTAAATGTATTCGATATTGGCCTATGGCCGACATGTTACCAATGTATATAACTAACAGAGTAGTTTTGGGGTTTTCGATGCACCAATACAACTGCAGCTGGAATTTCATCAGAGCAGCGAAATATTTGCGAATAAATTCGACCCGTAAACTGAGTGCGTAAATAACAAAGAATGTCATGCTATATGCTATATATTTAATTGGTTTTGCGCTTATGTATATGTTTTGGACATCTATTAAATGAACTGCCTTAAAATCAAAATATACGAAAAAAAAAAACTTAATGAAAGTAAAGAGAAGAATCTATCCAAATATTTTCATACTTAGTATGTGCACAATTATATTTGTATATACACATGTATGCTCCCGGTTGGTTGTACCACTGTGCGTATACGCGATGTGCATACTGTCAACACATATATGTATATGTATGTGTATCTGAGAAACCAACAACCGGCCGGCACAGATCAGCTGTCTCGCTCTCGGAGCCAACAAGAGCGAAAGAGACAGCGCGACTGTGTTTGACCGCCGGCACAGTGAGAGCGACACACATACTCCTACAAGTGGCGCAAAATTATGGATGCTCTCACGAGCCTCTCTCAAATTTTGCACATCATGCTAATCGAATTTCACAACAATTGGGGGGAGCATAAAATCCTAACAAACCAATGTCAATGTCTCTAAAAGGTGCATTAATAAAATTAATTTTGATGTACACGTGTACATACATACATGCATATTGATGTAAAATGAAAATAACTGAATCTACACAATTGATGTATACATAAGTATGCATATGTATTGATAACTATAAAATAATAATCAAATTGAATCTAGGTCATGACTCAGCCCTAGCCATTGCATTCAAATAAACGACTGATGTAAATAGATATACATATATATATAATTTATATATATAATATATACATATATTCATACAATATATGTGTGCAGCTTAAAATATGGCCTGACTTCCGTGCGCTGAAGAACGCGTCTAAATCTACTTGCTCTATACCCATATATGGAGACAGTTCATTGTAATCAAACAAAGACGATAGTGAGAGCCAATGAGAT
Organism: Drosophila nigricruria; assembly: GCA_037075265.1. Lineage (NCBI taxonomy): Eukaryota > Metazoa > Arthropoda > Insecta > Diptera > Drosophilidae > Drosophila > Drosophila nigricruria. The sequence continues at coordinate 58,819 of JBAMCI010000011.1, forward strand.
GGCTCGGTGGAGCGAGAATTGACACCTGTAGTGAGGTTTCTGATTAACCTCACCTCTGTACACAAATACACATGTATTTAATTAATACATATTGATAAATATCTTGATGACGATCGATTAGATCAAACTTTAAAAAAGTGCAAGTGGATAAACTATAAAGTTCACAATGTAAAACAAGGTTGGTAAAATTGTGTTCATAGCAGCAAAGAGGCACGAAAATGAATCATACAGATGCATACAAATTATAAGGGCTATTATGCCTGTTATAGGTTCAAATTAGTTGATAATAAAATCAAATAATAATATAATTGTTATTTTTAATATAATTGGAATAAAATCAAATGAAACTAATTCTTCTCTTGCTCTGGAATGCGTTCATTACAAAATGCGCAGTTAAATTTAATTCGTTGAAGCTAAGAAAAAAGTGACAGCCGAGACATGACTCATTGTTGGAAAAACAAAAACAAAAACTGTGAACAGAAGTACAAAAGTAAAGCAACCTCTTCTGCTGATAAGAACTTGAGAACAATATAATAAAAATGTGCATTTTTGCGACACATATACAAGAAATGCTTGACAGATCGATGGAATTTAAAAGATGAATTCATAATCTACTCAGATACATGTATAAGAATCATGTCTAAATAGACAGAATCTTCTAAAAGAAAACCTTAATGCAGGTTATAACCTTTTAGATTTATGCATATTAATACTTTTCTATATACATACATATATTCATAAATATATGTAATAATTGTTACATCCCGTAAATAGATAAATGATTCCTTTCTTTGTGTTTCAACTCATAATAGGAAACTTAATACGACTCAAGTAAATCAATATTTCATTGTTCAAATTGCACGTAAGACTAAAAGAAACCGATATAAGTTGCACACATATATATAAAAAAGTTAAGGAAAAAGTTATACCCGTAAAAGGCTTTTATTGAAAATTTAGGTTAAAATATCATAATAAAGCTATTCTGGTCTTGAAATATGATTCATCATGTTTAAGCTCTTTGGTAAGGTCTGATTCTTATTAAAAGTAATTTTTGTTGACACGTATGCATAATCGTTTATTACCAGTACACAAGTCAAACTAGCTGTTACAGACACTAATGCTAGTCGTACATAGCAACACAAATTTTAGTTATCGTTTGCACAATGGATAGTTATCGATATCAATGGATGATTCCTCTTTACTAATATATACATATATTGCAAAATGATTGCAATTGCATAAAAAGAGAATACTAAGATTTTTAGCAACAAAAGTGTATATATTAGAAGTTAAGAAATTAATCAATACATTGGTAATCTTTTGTCTTGAGACATAGATTCAACTTACTGCTATAAACAGTAAACTAGTTTTCAATAGAAAAACTAACAATTTTCTGAAGGTTAAATTAAAGTTATTAGAATTTGACTACTGTTGGAAACTACGTTGTATGGAAATTCTTTACATAGCTCGTAAAGAATTAGTACATAATAGATATAGTGTGAAATGAAAAAGAAATTTATACCAATAAATAATTATCAATAACAATAAAAAATCTGAAATGAATGTGATTCATATTTAGAGCCAAACGGATTGTAAGCAAGACACTTGTCTGTGCACATCCGATTTGGCATTAGGCAAATTACTTATACTCTGTCGACTGCTGTGTGGTCGCAATGGGTCATTGCACTGTGATCTTCCGCTTACTCATCACGTGGTAATGTACCTCGATGTCATAGGCCGAAACTGCGTCCGTCTGCCCACCAGATGAGGAGTCAGTGGGCAGACGGGTGCCTTTCGATGCCTGCTATCTGACTCTTTCTCTAACTGATTGTTTGGCCATGCATGAATGTTGGCTACTTGTTTTGATTTCGAACAGTAATGAGAGAGTGCTGGTACGAATTACACACACAAACACAGTACTCACCATCAATGAACACCGGTACATCTATCTCTTCAACTGTAGCAGTAGGCATTGCTCCACTCATATCCTGGTGGGACTGCATGTCTGCACCTGTTAGCTGTATACCAGCCATTGACGCCAGAGTCTGGGGCGTGCTCGAAACCTGGACCGTTTGAGTCACCGTTTGAACTGTCGGTGGACCTACCACTTGGTCGATCGCGACCGGGTTTACTTGCGAAATTGAGCTGCTCGAGCACGGTTCTTGAGGGTATATTGTCCCAGTCAACGGGATACGGGATATTGGCTTCACGATACGGGATGCTGTCGCCGAAGTCGTAAAGTTTACTAAAGAGTTCGCCGAAGGCAAGGCAGCCTTCACTGAAGCCGTTGTTGGTACCGACCCTGGTAAAAAGGGTATTCTGATAAGACGAGTTCGAGGCGCGCTCTGCTCTGTCCTGTTGCTCTTGCTGTTGCTGCTGCTGCTGCTGCTGTGCGTGGGCACCTTGATCAGTATGATTCTTGGATTGGGCTGCGTGTTTATTACAATTGGTATCGTTGTAGAGTTTGTCGTCGTCGACGTCAACGTAGGCGAATCCCTCGTAGGCACTATTCGCTCGGTTCTCTTCTGCGAGCAATTGCAATTGGATGAGTAGATTCTCTCGCCAGTTGCTGTTACGTTTCTCTGCTGTTCCCGTGCCTCGTATGTTGTTGCCTGTACTCGTGCTGGCTCCTGGATCATCAATATTATATCTCTGGGATTTTCGGTATTCCGTTTGGTTGCTGCTTGAGTTGGTGCCGTAAGTATTATCGGATACGTTGTTTTGACAGTTGTTGTTGGTGATGTTCTTGGTTTGTTCGATGCTGTTGTTTGATTCGCTCTTTGCCCTATTTTGGCTGGCTTGGATTTCGACGCTGAATGCCATTTTGAACGTGGCTGCTTGATGCAATTGCCCCAATTCAAATTTCAGTTTACACATTCAGTTTTCGATTTTATTTATTGTTTTTTGGTGAACGGTTTATTTTTGGTTTCGGTTCGACAGGATTTCAAAATTAATACAAATTTGAGAATTTGTAAACAATTTTATTGAATATATCAGGATATGTCGATGAGTGGAGCAAGCGCATTATAGAGTTTTGGTTTGGTTTTTTTGTTTTTATGTGAAAGAAAGTAGACAAAAGAAAAAAGATTTTGTTATTACACAGATCGACGACGTTGTGAAGCACGATCCTTGGTTAGGGTTCGCGCCACATGTTTTGTGGAATATGCGAAATGTTGTATAGGTTTGTATGTTACCCCAAATCATGGGTATATTATCAATAGGCCAGAGACATCAACATGATGGCAAAAATAATTGTTGCCTTGATATCTCCAACCATTGAGTTTTAGAACAGATCAATTTATTTTATCAGGATTCATACAGTGAATGAATGAGATGTGTGAGTGTTTGGTGTATTTTTTCTTTTGTGGCTCATGTTCATGTTTGTTAGTCATTTTTTTCCATTTATTTTCCTTTTTTCTTTTGCCTTTTTTCCTTTTTATATACATTTTTTTTTTTTTGGAATTACTCCTTTTTTCATATGTACAATTTTTTTTGGAATTACTCCTTTTTTTATGGATTTACTCCTTTTTTTTGGAATTTCTCCTTTTTTTTGGATTTACTCCTTTTTTATTGGGATTAATCCTCTTTTCAATTTTTTTTTTTTTTTTTTTTTCATAAAACAATCTTACAAACTATTTAGCGATTGTTATTTCAATCAAGCAGGAATGAGGCTTACAACTAGTAGGCAAAAGGACTTTGTATACTCACTTTTAATTGACCGTTAGAGAGGAACAATGAAATTGTTAGGGAAACTCTAAACAAGCTCTAAAAGAGTCGTCGACACAACTTCCTTTTAGACTGAAAGAAAAAATGAAGACATTTTTTTTATTATTTTATAGATTCAATAAATAAATACAAGCACTTATAGGATAGACATATTATTTTCAAAGTTTTCATTTAAATAAGTTCGTACATACGTACATATGTAATGATAACACTTGACAGTTACTGCGTATTTGCTATGTACACCAACAAATAATTTATAGAGCAGGAATTAGGCACCAGATATGAAGGTCTGTCCTATTCAATACACCCTACAAAAGCATGATAGATAGGAAAGCTTTTTTGTGGGGCAAAAGATGGCTAAAAGCAAAAGCTATAAATTGAATTTCACAACAATGCTTTGGACGAGCAAAAAAAAAAAACAACAAATAAAAAATGGTCGCCACCTGGCAGCAAGAATAACAACAAAAACAAGTTGGCGTGGGGCTTGACGCCTAATCAGTTTGTTGGCTACCCGCGATCGGGGTGCTGGCAATGTAAAGAGGCAATTATATAGCGGGCGACATTTAGATAGTTATATACGCACACATACTCATGCATAGTTGTAAGGCTTGACGCGTGTTTCAGATAATGGGCTGATGCTATCGCAATCTTGTTGCCATATCAAATCGTGCACCCAAGCAACAGCGAAAAACAATTAATAATTGCTGGAAAAACACCAAGTACTAATACACATATAGACATTTATAGCGTGTGCTTTACTAAATTATACCACTTCTAACCCCCTGACAAATAGTCCAGTACAATCAAATGCTTGTAGATATGTAATTATAGGCACGAAAAAGAGCTACCAGTTAAAATAAAATCCCCCAGTGGCCATGTGTAGGTGTGTGTGTGTGTGTGTGTGTGTGTGTGTGTGTGTGTGTGTGTGTGTCAGTGTGAACACTTATCTAAGTGTGTGTCATCATCAGCTGGTGACTACGCCATAGAAACTATTTGGTCTTATGCATTGGTATGTGTGCAAAATAACTAAATACATATGTATATATCTATCAGCAGTTTGTATGTAGGTGTATATGTACATATGTCTATCGGTCTATATGTGCAAATATATATTTATGTAAGTATGTATGCACATTTACATATTTATAAAGTTATTTACATATGTATTTATTTGTATGTATGTATACATGTATGTATGCATGTATGTATGTATGTACGTCAGTATATACGTTTGCACGTATGTATGTATGTGTGTACCGCCTGCAATTGTTGCTAGCACTTGACTTAATTCAATATGGCGGCTGGCCGCAGAAAAAAAAATGCCACGAAGAGCTTTCGATATATAGTATAATACAGTAGATGCATATGCGTAAGCTGGAAAAACCCAGTATGTATTTAATGTTACGATTACTTACATAAATTTACTATATGTGTCTTCAAGGACTGTTGGCCGGCTGTTGAAGACCTGACCGCGAAATTCACTTGCTTTTTTTAGCGACGCAATTTATTGGGTGGTTTTTTGAACCACCACTTGATTGTCTCAACGCGCGTTGCCGTTGCTCTTGCAAATGTCTTTTAACAAATGCGCAGTTGTTGTTCTACGTAGAACAGCAACAAAAATGGAAAAAATTCTTTAACTATTCACTTTCAACACCTTCTATCCTTTACTAGGAATATACACCGAAATGTTAGCTGTATATGCGATTTATGTATGTTTTACACTTTTCACATTCAATAGAAAACAGAGCTGAGTGTGACTCAACTGCTTGCTTGAAGTATTCACTTGGTATTGAATGGACAGATCGCCACGAAAACAGCCAGTCGAGGCAGAAAAGAGCTACAAACTGCACGAACTGTAATCTGACGAATTTAGTTTCGTTGTGAAATTCAAAAAGCACAGCAATAAACCAGTTTGCCATAGGCAGATAACTTGCTGAGCGTGTGTGCGAAAGAGCTTTTTCCACAGATACTCTTGTGAGAGCACAAGCGAAAGCTTTGTTTATGGGCTGCGCTCATTTACTCTCATAGGCCGCAAAAAGGTTGCCCATCGAGCAAAACATTGTAGCCATCGTTACGTCATTACAAATTTATAAATTTATTACAGCAAAATAGAATTAAAAAATTATACAAAAATTGCAAAAATTCTAAAAAGTTTAATGCAATGTAATTTATACATTACTTTACCAGTTAAGTATTATAAAAAGTGAGTATCGAAATCAAACATGCTTTTCATGAGTGACGTCACAGCATTACTCTCACTCTCACTTATGAAAATCAACCTGTTGACTGTCAAACATTGTCACAGTATGTGTGTATTAGTGTATGTGAACATGCATACTTAAATATATATGCAAATATAAACAAGTGCACCGGCCGGCTAACAATTGCTTTGATTATAAATAAAATTTCATACATACATAAGAACATATTTGAATATATCAATGTACATATATTAGTTTAATTTTTATTTTAAAAATTTAGTCATATTTACATATGTATTTAAGTATGCAGATAGTGCAGATATAAATAAATATATATCAGAACAACAGATGTTTTATTTTTACTTATGAAAGTAGTTATTGCGTTTGTTAGTATACATGGTATGAATAACAAGAAAAGATTGTTACGAAGATTTGTTCCCTAAAATAGTACAAGAAAAATTTAATAACGAATCCCGCTAACAGAATGTGGCTATAAGTCAGAGTTAAATATCTACATATGAATATGTACCTGTACATGTAAAAAGGAGACTGAAACCATTTTAAGTTCTGATTTCACAAATTAAAAATACGTTAGGCTTTTAAATTTGGGGGTTTTGCTCTCACTTGCATATGCCAGCACAGCTTTCGTGAGCTGGCATTAGTCAACAGCTGTTTCAGTGTGTGTGCGGGCATGTCGCTGTAAAGATAAAAGCTCGCCAGCCAATTCTCAGAATTCAAGAGCTTTTAACTCACACATATCGACACTTGTCAATGTGTGCGAAGGCGTATGCATACGAATGTATTTAGTATAGCGACAATTAAAAAAACACATGAGTCATGCTGCCAACGCAAAAACCGAAAAGCTCTGGCGGGTGCATGTGATGTATGTAATATTAAGTCTGAGGGATAGGTTAGTGAGGGGAATGGCATTAGAAGCTTTGCAAAACAAAAACAACTTGTACCGTCTGTTTGGCAAAAGAGGTGCGCAGAATTCGTGGAAATGGGTAAAATAGTAATATTATTATATGTATTATGTACATATACAGATACATGTGTATGTGGCTGAGGGGGCTTTTCGGCACAACTCAGAGTGGCACCGAATGGCACGAGATCTGTATACAAATGTACAAATATATTAAGACGAAGCAAGCAGACAAGTAACAATGCCCAAACTTGTTGCTGAAAACAGCTTCGAATATTTGCTAGCCATGATGATTGGACACTTTTCTGTGCCAAGGGCCACGTCAATGAAAAACTTTCACGTAACACTTTTAGTCCGTATGTATACATATGTATATATGACCATTTTATAATGTGTGAACTTATGTATGTAGTATTATCTATTGATTTAGATATACTTATACATATGCACATGAATTAGTATACATACATGTGTATATACATTAAAATTTTACATACACATGCATACATTGGTTATTGTGTGATCACTCAGCCTATTCAGGTGCTAAACCGTCAGCTGCCAAAATGAGCAGCAGTTCACAAATGCTGAAAACGTGTAGGGTGAAGAGCCTCAACATACAGGCACGTGTAGCTGATGTATGTGTGTGCTGACATCAATGCATGACTGTGCGAACAGTGCCTGAGAGCACTGAGTATAGACAAGCTTAACTAACTATTGAATTGCAGTTTATTAAAGTTATTGAATCTAGGCTAATTCATTATCAATAAACTTACCGCTCATCCTGTTGCCGCCGCGTGTGGCAAGCAAGTTCCGATGCAACAATTTTCCTGTGTCTTTTGTTTTGAATTGAGTTCTCTGAGTGTGGCTCAAAAGCGAAAACTTGGGCAACAAATGCTACGACGAATAATAATGCCACGCTTCTTTCGCAAACCCTTGGAGCGCTTTAGTAGAGTCTTAGTGGCCGCGGAGTTGCCCGTAATGTTCTTAGCCGATAGATAATTATTGTAGTTGAGATTATGATGCCAGCCACGCATACGCATACACATGGAATTGTTGAGCATGGGAACTTGCTGCCAAGAATGTTGCACACACATGAAGACAACGACAGGCGAATGTTGCATGACGTTGTTGCGTCCCTTGTTGTGAATGATTCTCGTGTCAACGCCTCTTGTTGTTGTTCTTGTCGTTGTTGTTGTGACAGCAAGAGTAGAAACGACAAACATAATACTTGGGCGATCAGCCGATAAATTGAAATCACTTAGTTGAATCTCACGTAGACCTTATCAAATAGATATCCTCTTATCTAAATATACGACACTCGTGTATATATGATGCCAAATATTATTTGAAGAAGTTTTTAATTTGTTTATACTTTGCGCTTAAACACTTTTTACTCTTGGGTCAATTTTGTTCACAATCTTGAAACAAATTATTGTTCTATGAATAAAATATCTTTATACAAAAGTTCACTTGCTGATGCCATTAAGACCGTAACCGTAGAATCAATTTGAATGAAACTTTTTTTCCGCAATACTGCGTATGAAACACTTTGAAAACAATTTCACGAATTTTCGCAGATTTGCAAAGCTTTTGAATGGGTTTGTTGTTGCTTGCGCTAAAAGCTCACTGAATACACGACTCGACTTGCGATACGATATCAAAATTGCTCTGTTCACGACGACTAAAGTTTTGTTACTAACGGATGCGAATCGAGTCAACCAGTCGCTGGACTCAGGCGACCTACGTAAGCAACTTTGCTGCTGATAAAAATGTCGCTGCTTACGTCGAATCGAATCCCATGCGCAACTCTGCCATATACCGCTTTCTGTGTCTTTGCTTTCAGCTGGCTGCTCGATTGCCGGGCCCCCAAAACTCAATTCTATTTATGCTAAGATGCTGTAGTATAGACAACTTATATCCGCATTTTTGAGCTTTAACAACTACTGCAGCTCCTACTTAATGAAGTTCTTCTCTTTTCTAATCAATGACTGACATGTGAAACAATTTCAATAAGCATCTTAAATGAAATTATTGAAAATGCTATAGAGACCTTGACCCCTTTCCATCTGATCTCCTATATGGCTGCATTTCATTTCTATCAGTTCAGATATTCGACTTTACTGTTTCTATTTTTGAAAAATGTAGAAATAGAGAGTTCAATAGGAGTCAGCCTTTAAATTATGTTCACCTCATATGTTATATAATTATGGTATATTGCATCGTAATCGTGTTGTAGTCAAAATATATATGCCAAATATTACTGAGTGCGCGTCTGTATACACATACATATGCATAAACATACAGAAGATAAAGCACACATACATAAAAACATACATATATAACATAGAAGTATTAAGGTAATTGACACTAAAGTCAAGTTTATCAGCCGACAGATAGAGAACAACACTCATTTGATAAACATGCTTGAGTTGAATTAATCTTAAAATTGTTCTCTTCATTCACGTATGATGCGTAAAATGTTTGTAGGGTGCAAGTCGTGACATTTGGGTCGCAGCATGCGTGAGAGCCGAGAGAGCTGTGGCAAGAGAGTTCGCTCTACCGGTTTGGCTGATGCAACCATTGCTACATATTACAACAGCTGCTGTTTGTTGCGAAGCAAATCTAACAGCTGATGGATGGTAGCGTGTTGCCACGCTACTGCAACATGTTGCTATTGACATTGCGAGCTTTCGTTTACCATGAACTCTAAATCAAAATAGAGAATCTCGTCATAAGCAGCGCATGTAAATATGTATGTAAATATGAATGTCATGTGATTTTGATGCGCACAAATATCATACATGTATATAAGTTATTTTTAATGTATATTTTTTCAGTTCAAACAATAAATTTTAATGCTAATTGTATATGTATATGCGATTTTTGTTGCTTGTTTATTTATTATTTTTGCTTGTAATACTTTTATTCAAAATTATAATTTTATAAAATTTTAAATAAGATAAGACTAAATACATACATACATCATACATACATATATATGTATACATTGAGTATATCTATATATCGAGTAAGTTCGTTGAATCGCCACGAGGTTTGCTCAAATGGGTACGATTGCAACTTGAACAAATAAGAGTGCTTCAGTCGAGACTGCTCAACTAGGAGATCCCCTGAACCCAGCGAAAAGCCGATAGTCCAAACAAAACATTCTATGCTTAAAAACATACACACACATATTGCTGAGGCTGGTGTTCAGGCTGAGGCTTCTGCTCAGGCTGAAGCCTGCTGCTCAGGCTGCGGCCTGCAGCTCAGGCTGAGGCCTGCTGCTCAGGCTGAGGCCTGCTGCTCAGGCTGAGGCCTGCTGCTCAGGCTGAGGCCTGCTGCTCAGGCTGAGGCCTGCTGCTCAGGCTGAGGCCTGCTGCTCAGGCTGAGGCCTGCTGCTCAGGCTGAGGCCTGCTGCTCAGGCTGAGGCCTGCTGCTCAGGCTGAGGCCTGCTGCTCAGGCTGAGGCCTGCTGCTCAGGCTGAGGCCTGCTGCTCAGGCTGAGGCCTGCTGCTCAGGCAGAGGCTGCTGCTCAGGCAGAGGCTGCTCAGGCAGAGGCTGCTCAGGCTGCTGCTCAGGCTGCTGCTCAGGCTGCTGCTCTGGCTGCTGCTCTGGCTGATGCTCTGGCTGATGCTCAGGCTGCTGCTCTGGCTGCTGCTCTGGCTGATGCTCAGGCTGCTGCTCTGGCTGATGCTCAGGCTGCTGCTCTGGTTGATGCTCAGGCTGCTGCTCTGGCTGATGCTCAGGCTGCTGCTGAGGCGGCTGCTCAGGCTGCTGCTCTGGCTGATGCTCAGGCTGCTGCTCTGGCTGCTGCTCTGGCTGCTGCTCTGGCTGATGCTCAGGCGGCTGCTGAGGCGGCTGCTCAGGCTGCTGCTCTGGCTGATGCTCAGGCTGCTGCTCTGGCTGATGCTCAGGCTGCTGCTCTGGCTGCTGCTCTGGCTGATGCTCAGGCGGCTGCTGAGGCGGCTGCTCAGGCTGTTGCTCTGGCTGCTGCTCTGGCTGATGCTCAGGCTGCTGCTCTGGCTGATGCTCAAGCTGCTGCTCTGGCTGATGCTCAGGCTGCTGCTCTGGCTGATGCTCAGGCTGCTGCTGAGGCGGCTGCTCAGGCGGCTGCTCAGGCTGCTGCTGAGGCGGCTGCTCAGGCTGCTGCTCTGGCTGATGCTCAGGCTGCTGCTCTGGCTGCTGCTCTGGCTGATGCTCAAGCGGCTGCTGAGACGGCTGCTTAGGCTGCTGCTCTGGCTGCTGCTCTGGCTGCTGCTCTGGCTGATGCTCAGGCTGCTGCTCTGGCTGATGCTCTGGCTGATGCTCTGGCTGATGCTCTGCCTGCTGCTCTGGCTGATGCTCAGGCTGCTGCTCTGGCTGATGCTCTGGCTGCTGCTCTGGCTGATGCTCTGGCTGCTGCTCAGGCGGCTGCTCAGGCTGCTGCTCTGGCTGATGCTCTGGCTGCTGCTCAGGCTGCTGCTCTGGCTGAAGCTCAGGCTGCTGCTCTGGCTGATGCTCTGGCTGATGCTCAGGCTGCTGCTCTGGCTGATGCTCAGGCTACTGCTCTGGCTGATCCTCAGGCTGCTGCTCTGGTTGATGTTCTGGCTGATGCTGAGGCGGCTGCTCAGGCTGCTGCTCTGGCTGATGGTCAGGCTGCTGCTCTGGCTGATGCTCAGGCGGCTGCTGAGGCGGCTGCTCAGGCTGCTGCTCTGGCTGATGCTCAGGCTGCTGCTCTGGCTGATGCTCAGGCTGCTGCTCTGGCTGATGCTCAGGCTGCTGCTCTGGCTGCTGCTGAGGCGGCTGCTCAGGCTGCTGCTCTGGCTGCTGCTCTGGCTGATGCTCAGGCTGCTGCTCTGGCTGATGCTCAGGCTGCTGCTCTGGCTGATGCTCACGCTGCTGCTCTGGCTGACACTCAGGCTGCTGCTCTGGCTGATGCTCAGGCTGCTGCTCTGGCTGCTGCTCTGGCTGATGCTCAGGCGGCTGCACTGGCTGACACTCAGGCTGTTGCTCTGGCGGCTGCTGAGGCGGCTGCTCAGGCTGCTGCTCTGGCTGATGCTCAGGCTGCTAATCAGACTGATGCTCAGGCTGCTGCTCTGGCTGCTGCTCTGGCTGCTGCTCAGGCTGCTGCTCAGACTGCTGCTCAGGCTGCTGCTCAGACTGCTGCTCTGGCAGCTGCTCTGGCTGATGCTCAGGCTGCTGCTCAAGCTGCAGCTCAGGCAGAGGCTGCTCAGGCAGAGGCTGCTCAGGCAGAGGCTGTTCAGGCTGCTGCTCAGGCTGCTGCTCAGGCTGCTGCTCAGGCAGAGGCTGCTCAGGCTGCTGCTCAGGCAGAGGCTGCTCAGGCAGAAGCTGCTCAGGCAGAAGCTGCTCAGGCTGCTGCTCTGGCTGATGCTCAGGCTGCTGCTCTGGCTGATGCTCAGGCTGCTGCTCTGGCTGCTGCTGAGGCGGCTGCTCAGGCTGCTGCTCTGGCTGATGCTCAGGCTGCTGCTCTGGCTGATGCTCAGGCTGCTGCTCTGGCTGATGCTCAGGCTGCTGCTCTGGCTGCTGCTGAGGCGGCTGCTCAGGCTGCCTTCTGGCTGATGCTCAGGCTGCTGCTCTGGCTGATGCTCAGGCTGCTGCTCTGGCTGCTGCTCTGGCTGATGCTCAGGCTGCTGCTCTGGCTGATGCTCAGGCTGCCGCTCAGGCTGATGCTCAGGCTACTGCTCAGGCTGATGCTCAGGCTACTGCTCTGGCTGATGCTCAGGCTGCTGCTCTGGCTGATGCTCTGGCTGATGCTCAGGCTGCCGCTCAGGCTGATGCTCAGGCTACTGCTCTGGCTGATGCTCACGCTGCTGCACTGGCTGACACTCAGGCTGCTGCTCTGGCTGATGCTCAGGCTGCTGCTCAGGCTGCTGCTCTGGCTGATGCTCTGGCTGATGCTCAGGCTGCTGCTCTGGCTGATGCTCAGGCTGCTGCTCTGGCTGCTGCTGAGGCGGCTGCTCAGGCTGCTGCTCTGGCTGATGCTCAGGCTGCTGCTCTGGCTGATGCTCAGGCTGCTGCTCTGGCTGATGCTCAGGCTGCTGCTCTGGCTGCTGCTGAGGCGGCTGCTCAGGCTGCTGCTGAGGCGGCTGCTCAGGCTGCTGCTCTGGCTGATGCTCAGGCTGCTGCTCTGGCTGCTGCTCTGGCTGATGCTCAGGCTGCTGCTCTGGCTGATGCTCTGGCTGATGCTCAGGCTGCCGCTCAGGCTGATGCTCAGGCTACTGCTCTGGCTGCTGCTCTGGCTGATGCTCAGGCTGCTGCTCTGGCTGCTGCTGAGGCGGCTGCTCAGGCTGCTGCTCTGGCTGATGCTCAGGCTGCTGCTCTGGCTGATGCTCAGGCTGCTGCTCTGGCTGCTGCTGAGGCGGCTGCTCAGGCTGATGCTCAGGCTACTGCTAAGGCTGATGCTCAGGCTACTGCTCTGGCTGATGCTCAGGCTGCTGCTCTGGCTTATGCTCTGGCTGATGCTCAGGCTGCCGCTCAGGCTGATGCTCAGGCTACTGCTCTGGCTGATGCTCACGCTGCTGCACTGGCTGACACTCAGGCTGCTGCTCTGGCTGCTGCTCTGGCTGATGCTCAGGCTGCTGCTCTGGCTGCTGCTCTGGCTGATGCTCAGGCTGCTGCTCTGGCTGATGCTCTGGCTGATGCTCAGGCTGCCGCTCAGGCTGATGCTCAGGCTACTGCTCTGGCTGATGCTCACGCTGCTGCACTGGCTGACACTCAGGCTGCTGCTCTGGCTGCTGCTCTGGCTGATGCTCAGGCTGCTGCTCTGGCTGATGCTCAGGCTGCTGTTCTGGCTGCTGCTCTGGCTGCTGCTCTGGCTGATGCTCTGGCTGATGCTCAGGCGGCTGCTGAGGCGGCTGCTCAGGCTGCTGCTGAGGCTGCTGCTCTGGCTGATGCTCAGGCTGCTGCTCTGGCTGCTGCTGAGGCGGCTGCTCTGGCTGATGCTCAGGCTGCTGCTCTGGCTGATGCTCAGGCTGCTGCTCTGGCTGATGCTCAGGCTGCTGCTCTGGCTGATGCTCTGGCTGATGCTCATGCGGCTGCTGAGGCGGCTGCTCAGGCTGCTGCTCTGGCTGCTGCTCTGGCTGATGCTTAGGCTGCTGCTCTGGCTGATGCTCTGGCTGATGCTCAGGTTGCTGCTGAGGCGGCTGCTCTGGCTGATGCTCAGGCTGCTGCTCTGGCTGATGCTAAGGCTGCTGCTCTGGCTGATGCTCAGGCTGCTGCTCTGGCTGATGCTCAGGCTGCTGCTCTGGCTGATGCTCAGGCTGCTGCTCTGGCTGATGCTCAGGCTGCTGCTCTGGCTGATGCTCAGGCTGCTGCTCAGGCTGCTGCTCTGGCTGATGCTCTGGCTGATGCTCAGGCTGCTGCTCTGGCTGATGCTCAGGCTGCTGCTCTGGCTGCTGCTGAGGCTGCTGCTCTGGCTGATGCTCAGGCTGCTGCTCTGGCTGCTGCTGAGGCGGCTGCTCAGGCTGCTGCTCTGGCTGCTGCTCTGGCTGATGCTTAGGCTGCTGCTCTGGCTGATGCTCTGGCTGATGCTCAGGTTGCTGCTGAGGCGGCTGCTCTGGCTGATGCTCAGGCTGCTGCTCTGGCTGATGCTCAGGCTGCTGCTCTGGCTGATGCTCAGGCTGCTGCTCTGGTTGATGTTCTGGCTGATGCTGAGGCGGCTGCTCAGGCTGCTGCTCTGGCTGTTGTTCAGGCTGCTGCTCTGGCTGATGCTCTGGCTGCTGCTCTGGCTGATGCTCAGGCTGCTGCTCTGGCTGCTGCTCTGGCTGATGCTCAGGCTGCTGCTCTGGCTGATGCTCTGGCTGATGCTCAGGCTGCTGCTCTGGCTGATGCTCAGGCTGCTGCTCTGGCTGCTGCTGAGGCTGCTGCTCTGGCTGATGCTCAGGCTGCTGCTCTGGCTGCTGCTGAGGCGGCTGCTCAGGCTGCTGCTCAAGCTGCAGCTCAGGCAGAGGCTGCTCAGGCTGCTGCTCAGGCAGATGCTGCTCAGGCTGCTGCTCAGGCAGAGGCTGCTCAGTCTGCTGCTCAGGCTGCTACTCAGGCTGCTGCTCAGGCAGAGGCTGCTCAGGCTGCTGCTCAGGCAGAGGCTGCTCAGGCTGCTGCCCAGGCTGCTGCTCAGACAGAGGCTGCTCAGCCTGCTGCCCAGGCTGCTGCTCAGACAGAGGCTGCTCAGCCTGCTGCCCAGGCTGCTGCTCAGGCTGCTGCTCAGGCAGAGGCTGCTCAGGTTGCTGCTCAGGCTGCTGCTCAGGCTGCTGCTCAGGCTGCTGCTCAGGCTGCTGCTCAGGCTGCTGCTCAGGCTGCTGCTCAGGCTGCTGCTCAGGCTGCTGCTCAGGCTGCTGCTCAGGCTGCTGCTCAGGCTGCTGCTCAGGCTGCTGCTCAGGCTGCTGCTCAGGCTGCTGCTCAGGCTGCTGCTCAGGCTGCTGCTCAGGCTGCTGCTCAGGCTGCTGCTCAGGCAGAGGCTGCTCAGTCTGCTGCTCAGGCTGCTACTCAGGCTGCTGCTCAGGCAGGGGCTGCTCAGGCTGCTGCTGAGGCAGAGGCTGTACAGGCTGCTGCTGAGGCAGAGGCTGCTCAGTCTGCTGCTCAGGCTGCTACTCAGGCAGATGCTCTGGCTGCTGCTCTGGCTGATGCTCAGGCTGCTGCTCTGGCTGATGCTCAAGCTGCTGCTCTGGCTGATGCTCTGGCTGATGCTCAGGCTGCTGCTGAGGCGGCTGCTCAGGCTGCTGCTCTGGCTGATGCTCAGGCTGATGCTCAGGCTGCTGCTCTGGCTGATGCTCAGGCTGCTGCTCAGGCTGCTGCTCAGGCTGCTGCTCAAGCAGTGGCTGCACAGGCTGCTCGGGCACAGGCTGCTCAGGCAGAGGCTGCTGCTCAGGCAGAGGTTGCTCGGGCAGAGGCTGCTCAGGCTGCTGCTCAGGCTGCTGCTCAGGCTGCTGCTCAGGCTGATGCTCAGGCTGCTGCTCAGGCTGATGCTCAGGCTGATGCTCAGGCTGCTGCTCTGGCAGCTGCTCTGGCTGCTGCTCTGGCGGCTGCTCTGGCTGCTGCTCTGGCTGATGCTCAGGCTGCTGCTCAGGCTGCTGCTTTGGCTGATGCTCAGGCTGGTGCTCTGGTTGATGCTCAGGCTGCTGCTCTGGCTGATGCTCAGGCTGCTGCTCAGGCTGATGCTCAGGCTGCTGCTCTGGCTGATGCTCAGGCTGCTGCTCTGGCTGATGCTCAAGCTGCTGCTCTGGCTGATGCTCTGGCTGATGCTCAGGCTGCTGCTCAAGCAGTGGCTGCACAGGCTGCTCGGGCACAGGCTGCTCAGGCAGAGGCTGCTGCTCAGGCAGAGGCTGCTGCTCAGGCAGAGGCTGCTGCTCAGGCAGAGGCTGCTCAGGCAGAGGCTGCTCAGGCTGCTGCTCAGGCTGTTGCTCAGGCTGATGCTCAGGCTGCTGCTCTGGCTGCTGCTCTGGCTGCTGCTCTGGCTGCTGCTCTGGCTGATGCTCTGGCTGATGCTCAGGCTGCTGCTCAGGCTGCTGCTCTGGCTGATGCTCAGGCTGCTGCTCTGGTTGATGCTCAGGCTGCTGCTCTGGCTGATGCTCAGGCTGCTGCTGAGGCGGCTGCTCAGGCTGCTGCTCTGGCTGATGCTCAGGCTGCTGCTCTGGCTGCTGCTCTGGCTGCTGCTCTGGCTGATGCTCAGGCGGCTGCTGAGGCGGCTGCTCAGGCTGCTGCTCTGGCTGATGCTCAGGCTGCTGCTCAAGCAGTGGCTGCACAGGCTGCTCGGGCACAGGCTGCTCAGGCAGAGGCTGCTGCTCAGGCAGAGGCTGCTGCTCAGGCAGAGGCTGCTGCTCAGGCAGAGGCTGCTGCTCAGGCAGAGGCTGCTCAGGCAGAGGCTGCTCAGGCTGCTGCTCAGGCTGCTGCTCAGGCTGCTGCTCAGGCTGCTGCTCAGGCTGATGCTCAGGCTGCTGCTCAGGCTGATGCTCAGGCTGATGCTCAGGCTGCTGCTCTGGCAGCTGCTCTGGCTGCTGCTCTGGCGGCTGCTCTGGCTGCTGCTCTGGCTGATGCTCAGGCTGCTGCTCAGGCTGCTGCTTTGGCTGATGCTCAGGCTGGTGCTCTGGTTGATGCTCAGGCTGCTGCTCTGGCTGATGCTCAGGCTGCTGCTCAGGCTGATGCTCAGGCTGCTGCTCTGGCTGATGCTCAGGCTGCTGCTCTGGCTGCTGCTCTGGCTGATGCTCAGGCGGCTGCTGAGGCGGCTGCTCAGGCTGTTGCTCTGGCTGCTGCTCTGGCTGATGCTCAGGCTGCTGCTCTGGCTGATGCTCAAGCTGCTGCTCTGGCTGATGCTCAGGCTGCTGCTCTGGCTGATGCTCAGGCTGCTGCTGAGGCGGCTGCTCAGGCGGCTGCTCAGGCTGCTGCTGAGGCGGCTGCTCAGGCTGCTGCTCTGGCTGATGCTCAGGCTGCTGCTCTGGCTGCTGCTCTGGCTGATGCTCAGGCGGCTGCTGAGACGGCTGCTCAGGCTGCTGCTCTGGCTGCTGCTCTGGCTGCTGCTCTGGCTGATGCTCAGGCTGCTGCTCTGGCTGATGCTCTGGCTGATGCTCTGGCTGATGCTCTGCCTGCTGCTCTGGCTGATGCTCAGGCTGCTGCTCTGGCTGATGCTCTGGCTGCTGCTCTGGCTGATGCTCTGGCTGCTGCTCAGGCTGCTGCTCTGGCTGAAGCTCAGGCTGCTGCTCTGACTGATGCTCTGGCTGATGCTCAGGCTGCTGCTCTGGCTGATGCTCAGGCTACTGCTCTGGCTGATCCTCAGGCTGCTGCTCTGGTTGATGTTCTGGCTGATGCTGAGGCGGCTGCTCAGGCTGCTGCTCTGGCTGATGGTCAGGCTGCTGCTCTGGCTGATGCTCTGGCTGATGCTCAGGCTGCTGCTGAGGCGGCTGCTCAGGCGGCTGCTCAGGCTGCTGCTGAGGCGGCTGCTCAGGCTGCTGCTCTGGCTGATGCTCAGGCTGCTGCTCTGGCTGATGCTCAGGCTGCTGCTCTGGCTGATGCTCTGGCTGCTGCTCTGGCTGATGCTCTGGCTGCTGCTCAGGCTGCTGCTCTGGCTGAAGCTCAGGCTGCTGCTCTGACTGATGCTCTGGCTGATGCTCAGGCTGCTGCTCTGGCTGATGCTCAGGCTACTGCTCTGGCTGATCCTCAGGCTGCTGCTCTGGTTGATGTTCTGGCTGATGCTGAGGCGGCTGCTCAGGCTGCTGCTCTGGCTGATGCTCAGGCTGCTGCTGAGGCGGCTGCTCAGGCGGCTGCTCAGGCTGCTGCTGAGGCGGCTGCTCAGGCTGCTGCTCTGGCTGATGCTCAGGCTGCTGCTCAGGCTGCTGCTCTGGCTGATGCTCAGGCTGCTGCTGAGGCGGCTGCTCAGGCGGCTGCTCAGGCTGCTGCTGAGGCGGCTGCTCAGGCTGCTGCTCTGGCTGATGCTCAGGCTGCTGCTCTGGCTGATGCTCAGGCTGCTGCACTGGCTTACACTCAGGCTGCTGCTCTGGCTGATGCTGAGGTTGATGCCTCTGGCATCAGCCAGAGCAGCTGCCTGAGCAGCAGCCTGAGCAGCAGCCTGAGCAGCAGCCTGAGCAGCAGCCAGAGCAGCAGCCAAAGCAGCAGCCTGAGCAGCCGGCTCAGCAGCCGCCAGAGCAGCAGCCTGAGTGTCAGCCAGTGCAGCCGCCTGAGCATCAGCCAGAGCAGCAGCCAGAGCAGCAGACAGAGCAGCAGCCTGAGCAGCCGCCTCAGCAGCAGCCAGAGCAGCAGCCTGAGCATCAGCCAGAGCAGCAGCCTGAGCATCAGCCTGAGCATCAGCCAGAGCAGCTGCCAGAGCAGCAGTCTGAGCAGCAGCCTGAGCATCAGCTAGAGCATCAGCCAGAGCAGCAGCCTGAGCAGCCGCCTCAGCAGCCGCCAGAGCAGCAGCCTGAGTGTCAGCCAGTGCAGCCGTCTGAGCATCAGCCAGAGCAGCAGCCAGAGCAGCAGCCTGAGCATCAGCCAGAGCAGCAGCCTGAGCATCAGCCAGAGCAGCAGCCTGAGCATCAGCCAGAGCAGCAGCCTGAGCAGCCGCCTCACCAGCAGCCTGAGCATCAGCCAGAGCATCAGCCAGAGCAGCAGCCTGAGCATCAGCCAGAGCAGCAGCCTGAACAGCCGCCTCAGCAGCAGCCTGAGCATCAGCCAGAGCAGCAGCCTGAGAAGCCGCCTCAGCATCAGCCAGAGCATCAACCAGAGCAGCAGCCTGATCATCAACCAGAGCAGCAGCCTGAGCATCAGCCAGAGCAGCAGCCTGGGCATCAGCCAGAGCAGCAGGCTGAGCATCAGCCAGAGCAGCAGCCAGAGCAGCAGCCTGAGCGTCAGTCAGTGCAGCAGCGTGAGCGGCAGCCTGAGCATCAGCAGCCAGAGCATCAGCCAGAGCAGCAGCCTGAGCAGCAGCCTGAGCAGCAGCCTGAGCAGCAGCCTGAGCAGCAGCCTGAGCAGCAGCCTGAGCAGCAGCCTGAGCAGCAGCCTGAGCAGCAGCCTGAGCAGCAGCCAGAGCATCAGCCAGAGCAGCAGCCTGAGCATCAGCCAGAGCAGCAGGCAGAGCATCAGCCAGAGCATCAGCCAGAGCAGCAGCCTGAGCATCAGCAAGAGCATCAGCCAGAGCAGCAGCCTGAGCATCAGCCAGAGCAGCAGCCTGAGCAGCCGCCTCAACAGCAGCCTGAGCATCAGCCAGAGCATCTGCCAGAGCAGCAGCCTGAGCATCAGCCAGAGCAGCAGCCTGAGCATCAGCCAGAGCAGCAGCCTGAGCATCAGCCTGAGCATCAGCCAGAGCAGCTGCCAGAGCAGCAGTCTGAGCAGCAGCCTGAGCATCAGCTAGAGCATCAGCCAGAGCAGCAGCCTGAGCAGCCGCCTCAGCAGCCGCCAGAGCAGCAGCCAGAGCATCAGCCAGAGCAGCTGGCAGAGCATCAGCCAGAGCATCAGCCAGAGCATCAGCCAGAGCATCAGCCTGAGCATCAGCCAGAGCAGCAGCCTGAGCATCAGCCAGAGCATCAGCCAGAGCAGCAGCCTGAGCATCAGCCAGAGCAGCAGCCTGAGCATCAGCCAGAGCAGCAGCCTGAGCATCAGCCAGAGCAGCAGCCTGAGCATCAGCCAGAGCAGCAGCCTGAGCATCAGCCAGAGCAGCAGCCTGAGCATCAGCAAGAGCAGCAGCCTGAGCAGCCGCCTCAGCAGCAGCCTGAGCATCAGCCAGAGCATCAGCCAGAGCAGCAGCCTGAGCATCAGCCAGAGCAGCAGCCTGAGCATCAGCCAGAGCAGCAGCCTGAGCATCAGCCAGAGCAGCAGCCTGAGCATCAGCCAGAGCAGCAGCCTGAGCATCAGCCAGAGCAGCAGCCTGAGCTTCAGCCAGAGCAGCAGCCAGAGCAGCAGCCTGAGCAGCCGCCTCAGCAGCCGCCTGAGCATCAGCCAGAGCAGCAGCCAGAGCAGCAGCCTGAGCATCAGCCAGAGCAGCAGCCTGAGCAGCCGCCTCAGCAGCAGCCTGAGCATCAGCCAGAGCATCAGCCAGAGCAGCAGCCTGAGCATCAGCCAGAGCAGCAGCCTGAGCATCAGCCAGAGCAGCAGCCAGAGCAGCAGCCAGAGCAGCCGATTCAGCAGCAGCAGCCTGAGCAGCCGCTTCAGCAGCAGCCTGAGCATCAGCCAGAGCAGCAGCCTGAGCATCAGCCAGAGCAGCAGCCTGAGCAGCAGCCTGAGCATCAGCCAGAGCAGCAGCCTGAGCATCAACCAGAGCAGCAGCCTGAGCATCAGCCAGAGCAGCAGCCAGAGCAGCAGCCTGAGCATCAGCCAGAGCAGCAGCCTGAGCAGCCGCCTCAGCAGCCGCCTGAGCATCAGCCAGAGCATCAGCCAGAGCAGCAGCCAGAGCAGCAGCCAGAGCAGCAGCCAGAGCAGCAGCCTGAGCAGCCGCTTCAGCAGCAGCAGCCTGAGCAGCCGCTTCAGCAGCAGCCTGAGCATCAGCCAGAGCAGCAGCCTGAGCATCAGCCAGAGCAGCAGCCTGAGCAGCAGCCTGAGCATCAGCCAGAGCAGCAGCCTGAGCATCAACCAGAGCAGCAGCCTGAGCATCAGCCAGAGCAGCAGCCAGAGCAGCAGCCTGAGCATCAGCCTGAGCATCAGCCAGAGCAGCAGCCAGAGCAGCCGCCTCAGCAGCAGCCTGAGCATCAGCCTGAGCATCAGCCAGAGCAGCAGCCTGAGCATCAGCCAGAGCAGCAGCCTGAGCATCAGCAAGAGCAGCAGCCTGAGCATCAGCCAGAGCAGCAGCCTGAGCAGCAGCTAGAGCATCAGCCTGAGCATCAACCAGAGCATCAGCCTGAGCATCAGCCAGAGCATCAGCCAGAGCAGCAGCCTGAGCAGCCGCCAGAGCATCAGCCTGAGCAGCCGCCAGAGCATCAGCCTGAGCAGCCGCCAGAGCATCAGCCAGAGCAGGAGCCAGAGCATCAGCCTGAGCATCAGCCTGAGCATCAACCAGAGCAGCAGCCAGAGCATCAGCCAGAGCAGCAGCCTGAGCATCAGCCAGAGCAGCAGCCTGAGCAGCCGCCAGAGCATCTGCCTGAGCAGCCGCCTCAGCAGCCGCCAGAGCAGCAGCCAGAGCAGCAGCCAGAGCAGCAGCCTGAGCATCAGCCAGAGCAGCAGCCTGAGCAACAGCCAGAGCAGCAGCCTGAGCATCAGCCAGAGCAGCAGCCTGAGCAGCCGCCTCAGCAGCAGCCCGAGCATCAGCCAGAGCATCAGCCAGAGCAGCAGCCTGAGCGTCAGCCAGTGCAGCAGCGTGAGCATCAGCCAGAGCCGTAGCCTTGCTCTGGCTGCTGCTCTGGCTGATGCTCTGGCTGATGGTCTGGCTGATGCTCAGGCTGCCGCTCTGGCTGATGCTCAGGCTACTGCTCTGGCTGATGCTCACGCTGCTGCTCTGGCTGATGCTCAGGCTGCTGCTGAGGCGGCTGCTCAGGCTGCTGCTCTGGCTGATGCTCAGGCTGCTGCTCAGGCAGAGGCTGCTGCTCAGGCAGAGGCTGCTGCTCAGGCAGAAACTGCTGCTCAGGCAGAAACTGCTGCTCAGGCTGATGCTTTGGCTGATGCTCAGGCTGATGCTCTGGCTCCTGCTCTGGCTGATGCTCAGGCTGCTGCTCTGGCTGATGCTCAGGCTGCTGCTCTGGCTGCTGCTCAGGCTGCTGCTCTGGCTGATGCTCAGGCTGCTGCTCTGGCTGATGCTCAGGCTGCTGCTCTGGCAGATGCTCTGGCGGCTGCTCAGGCTGCTGTTCTGGCTGATGCTCAGGCTGCTGCTCTGGCTGATGCTCTGGCTGCTGCTCTGGCTGCTGCTCTGGCTGATGCTCAGGCTGATGCTCTGGTTGATGCTCAGGCTGATGCTCTAGCTGATGCTCAGGCGGCTGCTCAGGCTGCTGCTCTGGCTGATGCTCAGGCTGATGCTCTGGCAGAGGCTGCTGCACAGGCAGAAGCTGCTGCTCAGGCAGAAGCTGCTGCTCAGGCAGAAGCTGCTGCTCAGGCTGATGCTCAGGCTGATGCTCAGGCTGATGCTCAGGCTGATGCTCAGGCTGCTGCTCTGGTTGATGCTCAGGCTGCTGCTCTGGCTGATGCTCAGGCTGCTGCTCAGGCTGCTGCTCTGGCTGATGCTCAGGCTGCTGCTCTGGCTGATGCTCAGGCTGCTGCTCTGGCTGATGCTCAGGCTGCTGCTGAGGCGGCTGCTCAGGCTGCTGCTCTGGCTGATGCTCAGGCTGCTCAGGCTGCTGCTCTGGCTGATGCTCAGGCTGCTGCTCTGGCTGATGCTCAGACTGCTGCTCTGGCTGATGCTCTGGCGGCTGCTCAGGCTGATGCTCTGGCGGCTGCTCAGGCTGATGCTCTGGCGGCTGCTCAGGCTGCTGCTCTGGCTGATGCTCTGGCTGATGCTCAGGCTGATGCTCTGGTTGATGCTCAGGCTGATGCTCTAGCTGATGCTCAGGCTGCTGCTCTGGCTGATGCTCTGGCTGATGCTCAGGCGGCTGCTGAGGCGGCTGCTCAGGCTGCTGCTCTGGCTGATGCTCTGGCTGCTGCTCTTGCTGATGCTCAGGCTGCTGCTCTGGCTGATGCTCAGGCTGCTGCTCTGGCTGATGCTCAGGCTGCTGCTCTGGCTGATGCTCTGGCTGATGCTCAGGCTGATGCTCTGGCTGATGCTCAGGCTGCTGCTGAGGCGGCTGCTCAGGCTGCAGCTCTGGCTGATGCTCAGGCTGCTGCTCTGGCTGCTGCTCTGGCTGATGCTCTGGCTGCTGCTCTGGCTGATGCTCAGGCTGCTGCTCTGGTTGATGCTCAGGCTGCTGCTCTGGCTGATGCTCAGGCTGCTGCTCTGGCTGCTGCTCTGGCTGCTGCTCAGGCTGCTGCTCAGGCTGCTGCTCTGGCTGATGCTAAGGCTGCTGCTGAGGCGGCTGCTCAGGCTGCTGCTCTGGCTGATGCTCAGGCTGCTGCTCTGGCTGCTGCTCTGGCTGATGCTCAGGCGGCTGCTGAGGCGGCTGCTCAGGCTGCTGCTCTGGCTGATGCTCACGCTGCTGCTCTGGTTGATGCTCAGGCTGCTGCTCTGGTTGATGCTCAGGCTGCTGCTCTGGTTGATGCTCTGGCTGATGCTGAGGCGGCTGCTCAGGCTGCTGCTCTGGTTGATGCTCAGGCTGCTGCTCTGGCTGATGCTCAGGCTGCTGCTCTGGCTGCTGCTCTGGCTGCTGCTCAGGCTGCTGCTCTGGCTGATGCTAAGGCTGCTGCTGAGGCGGCTGCTCAGGCTGCTGCTCTGGCTGATGCTCAGGCTGCTGCTCTGGCTGCTGCTCTGGCTGATGCTCAGGCGGCTGCTGAGGCGGCTGCTCAGGCTGCTGCTCTGGCTGATGCTCAGGCTGCTGCTCTGGTTGATGCTCAGGCTGCTGCTCTGGTTGATGCTTCGGCTGCTGCTCTGGTTGATGCTCTGGCTGATGCTGAGGCGGCTGCTCAGGCTGCTGCTCTGGCTGATGCTCAGGCTGCTGCTCAGGCTGCTGCTCTGGCTGATGCTCTGTCTGCTGCTCTGGCTGCTGCTCTGGCTGATGCTCAGGCTGCTGCTCTGGCTGATGCTCAGGCTGCTGCTCTGGCTGCTAGAGCTAGAGCTAGAGCATCAGCCAGAGCAGCAGCCTGAGCAGCAGCCTGAGCAGCAGCCTGAGCAGCAGCCTGAGCAGCCGCCTCAGCAGCCGCCAGAACAGCAGCCAGAGCAGCAGCCAGAGCAGCAGCCTGAGCAGCAGCCTGAGCATCAGCCAGAGCAGCAGCCTGAGCAGCCGCCTCAGCAGCAGCCTGAGCATCAGCCAGAGCATCAGCCAGAGCAGCAGCCTGAGCATCAGCCAGAGCAGCAGCCTCAGCAGCCGCCTCAGCAGCAGCCTGAGCATCAGCCAGAGCATCAGCCAGAACATCAGCCAGAGCAGCAGCCTGAGCAGCCGCCTCAGCAGCCGCCTCAGCAGCAGCCTGAGCATCAGCCAGAGCAGCAGCCAGAGCAGCAGCCTGAGCAGCAGCCTGAGCATCAGCCAGAGCAGCAGCCTGAGCATCAGCCAGAGCAGCAGCCTGAGCAGCCGCCTCAGCAGCCGCCTCAGCAGCAGCCTGAGCATCAGCCAGAGCATCAGCCAGAGCATCAGCCAGAGCAGCAGCCTGAGCATCAGCCAGAGCAGCAGCCTGAGCAGCCGCCTCAGCATCAGCCAGAGCATCAACCAGAGCAGCAGCCTGAGCATCAACCAGAGCAGCAGCCTGAGCAGCAGCCTGAGCATCAGTCAGAGCAGCAGCCTGAGCATCAGCCAGAGCAGCAGCCTGAGCAGCCGCCTCAGCAGCCGCCTCAGCAGCAGCCTGAGCATCAGCCAGAGCATCAGCCAGAGCATCAGCCAGAGCAGCAGCCTGAGCATCAGCCAGAGCAGCAGCCTGAGCAGCCGCCTCAGCATCAGCCAGAGCATCAACCAGAGCAGCATCCTGAGCATCAACCAGAGCAGCAGCTTGAGCATCAGCCAGAGCAGCAGAATGAGCATCAGCCAGAGCAGCAGGCTGAGCATCAGCCAGAGCAGCAGCCAGAGCAGCAGCCTGAGCGTCAGCCAGTGCAGCAGCGTGAGCGGCAGCCAGAGCATCAGCCAGAGCAGCAGCCTGAGCAGCAGCCTGAGCAGCAGCCTGAGCAGCAGCCTGAGCAGCAGCCAGAGCATCAGCCAGAGCAGCAGGCAGAGCATCAGCCAGAGCAGCAGCCTGAGCATCAGCCAGAGCAGCAGCCTGAGCATCAGCCAGAGCATCAGCCAGAGCAGCAGCCTGAGCATCAGCCAGAGCAGCAGCCTGAGCATCAGCCACAGCAGCAGCCAGAGCAGCAGCCTGAGCATCAGCCAGAGCAGCAGCCTGAGCATCAGCCAGAGCATCAGCCAGAGCAGCAGCCTGAGCATCAGCCAGAGCAGCAGCCTGAGCAGCCGCCTCAGCAGCAGCCTGAGCATCAGCCAGAGCATCAGCCAGAGCAGCAGCCTGAGCATCAGCCAGAGCAGCAGCCAGAGCAGCAGCCAGAGCATCAGCCAGAGCATCAGCCAGAGCATCAGCCAGAGCATCAGCCAGAGCATCAGCCTGAGCATCAGCCAGAGCAGCAGCCTGAGCATCAGCCAGAGCATCAGTCAGAGCAGCAGCCTGAGCATCAGCCAGAGCAGCAGCCAGAGCAGCAGCCAGAGCAGCAGCCTGAGCATCAGCCAGAGCATCAGCCAGAGCAGCAGCCTGAGCATCAGCCAGAGCATCAGCCAGAGCAGCAGCCTGAGCATCAGCCAGAGCAGCAGCCTGAGCATCAGCCAGAGCAGCAGTCTGAGCATCAGCCAGAGCAGCAGCCAGAGCAGCAGCCTAAGCAGCCGCCTCAGCAGCCGCCTGAGCATCAGCCAGAGCAGCAGCCAGAGCAGCAGCCTGAGCATCAGCCAGAGCAGCAGCCTGAGCAGCCGCCTCAGCAGCAGCCTGAGCATCAGCCAGAGCATAAGCCAGAGCAGCAGCCTGAGCATCAGCCAGAGCAGCAGCCTGAGCATCAGCCAGAGCAGCAGCCAGAGCAGCAGCCTGAGCAGCCGCCTCAGCAGCAGCCTGAGCATCAGCCAGAGCATCAGCCAGAGCAGCAGCCTGAGCATCAGCCAGAGCAGCAGCCTGAGCATCAGCCAGAGCAGCAGCCTGAGCATCAGCCAGAGCAGCAGCCTGAGCAGCCGCCTCAACAGCAACCTGAGCATCAGCCAGAGCATCAGCCAGAGCAGCAGCCTGAGCATCAGCCAGAGCAGCAGCCTGAGCATCAGCCAGAGCAGCAGGCAGAGCATCAGCCAGAGCAGCAGCCTGAGCATCAGCCAGAGCAGCAGCCTGAGCATCAGCCAAAGCAGCAGCCTGAGCAGCCGCCTGAGCATCAGCTAGAGCATCAGCCTGAGCATCAACCAGAGCATCAGCCTGAGCATCAGATAGAGCATCAGCCAGAGCAGCAGCCAGAGCATCAGCCAGAGCAGCGGCCTGAGCATCAGCCAGAGCAGCAGCCTGAGCAGCAGCCAGAGCATCTGCCAGAGCAGCAGCCAGAGCAGCAGCCAGAGCAGCAGCCTGAGCATCAGCCAGAGCAGCAGCCTGAGCAGCCGCCTCAGCAGCAGCCTGAGCATCAGCCAGAGCAGCAGCCTAAACATCAACCAGAGCAGCAGCCTGAGCATCAGCCAGAGCAGCAGCCTGAGCATCAGCCAGAGCAGCAGCCTGAGCAGCAGCCTGAGCAGCAGCCTGAGCATCAGCCAGAGCAGCAGCCTGAGCATCAACCAGAGCAGCAGCCTGAGCATCAGCCAGAGCAGCAGCCTGAGCATCAGCCAGAGCAGCAGATTGATCAGCAGCCTGAGCATCAGCCAGAGCAGCAGCCTGAGCATCAGCCAGAGCAGCTGCCTGAGCAGCAGCCTGAGCATCAGCCAGAGCAGCAGCCTGAGCATCAGCCAGAGCAGCAGCCTGAGCAGCCGCCTCAGCAGCAGCCTGAGCATCAGCCAGAGCAGCAGCCTGAGCATCAGCCAGAGCAGCAGCCTGAGCAGCAGCCTGAGCATCAGCCAGAGCAGCAGCCTGAGCATCAGCCAGAGCAGCAGCCTGAGCATCAGCAAGAGCAGCAGCCTGAGCATCAGTCAGAGCAGCAGCCTGAGCAGCAGCCAGAGCATCAGCCAGAGCAGCAGCCTGAGCAGCCGCCTCAGCAGCCGCCTGAGCATCAGCCAGAGCATCAGCCAGAGCAGCAGCCTGAGCATCAGCTAGAGCATCAGCCTGAGCATCAACCAGAGCATCAGCCTGAGCATCAGCCAGAGCATCAGCCAGAGCAGCAGCCAGAGCAGCAGCCAGAGCAGCAGCCTGAGCATCAGCCAGAGCAGCAGCCTGAGCAGCCGCCTCAGCAGCAGCCTGAGCATCAGCCAGAGCAGCAGCCTGAGCATCAACCAGAGTAGCAGCCTGAGCATCAGCCAGAGCAGCAGCCAGAGCATCAGACAGAGCAGCTGCCAGAGCAGCAGCCTGAGCATCAGCCAGAGCATCAGCCAGAGCAGCAGCCTGAGCAGCCGCCTCAGCAGCAGCCCGAGCAGCAGCCTGAGCATCAGCCAGAGCAGCAGCCTGAGCATCAGCCAGAGCAGCAGCCTGAGCAGCCGCCTCAGCAGCAGCCTGAGCATCAGCCAGAGCAGCAGCCTGAGCATCAGCCAGAGCAGCAGCCAGAGCAGCAGCCTGAGCATCAGCCAGAGCAGCAGCCTGAGCATCAGCAAGAGCAGCAGCCTGAGCATCAGTCAGAGCAGCAGCCTGAGCAGCAGCCTGAGCAGCCGCCTCAGCAGCCGCCTGAGCATCAGCCAGAGCATCAGCCAGAGCAGCAGCCTGAGCATCAGCTAGAGCATCAGCCTGAGCATCAACCAGAGCATCAGCCTGAGCATCAGCCAGAGCATCAGCCAGAGCAGCAGCCAGAGCAGCGGCCAGAGCAGCAGCCAGAGCAGCAGCCTGAGCATCAGCCAGAGCAGCAGCCTGAGCAGCCGCCTCAGCAGCAGCCTGAGCATCAGCCAGAGCAGCAGCCTGAGCATCAGCCAGAGCAGCAGCCTGAGCAGCAGCCTGAGCAGCAGCCTGAGCAGCAGCCTGAGCAGCAGCCTGAGCATCAGCCAGAGCAGCAGCCTGAGCATCAGCCAGAGCAGCAGCCTGAGCAGCCGCCTCAGCAGCAGCCTGAGCATCAGCCAGAGCAGCAGCCTGAGCATCAGCCAGAGCAGCAGCCTGAGCAGCAGCCTGAGCATCAGACAGAGCAGCAGCCTGAGCATCAGCCAGAGCAGCAGCCTGAGCATCAGCAAGAGCAGCAGCCTGAGCATCAGTCAGAGCAGCAGCCTGAGCAGCAGCCAGAGCATCAGCCAGAGCAGCAGCCTGAGCAGCCGCCGCAGCAGCCGCCTGAGCATCAGCCAGAGCATCAGCCAGAGCAGCAGCCTGAGCATCAGCCAGAGCAGCAGCCTGAGCATCAGCCAGAGCAGCAGCCTGAGCAGCCGCCTGAGCATCAGCTAGAGCATCAGCCTGAGCATCAACCAGAGCATCAGCCTGAGCATCAGCCAGAGCATCAGCCAGAGCAGCAGCCAGAGCATCAGCCAGAGCAGCAGCCTGAGCATCAGCCAGAGCAGCAGCCTGAGCAGCCGCCAGAGCATCTGCCAGAGCAGCAGCCAGAGCAGCAGCCAGAGCAGCAGCCTGAGCATCAGCCAGAGCAGCAGCCTGAGCAGCCGCCAGAGCATCAGCCTGAGCAGCCGCCAGAGCATCAGCCTGAGCAGCCGCCAGAGCATCAGCCAGAGCAGGAGCCTGAGCATCAGCCAGAGCAGCAGCCTGAGCATCAGCCAGAGCAGCAGCCTGAGCATCAGCCAGAGCATCAGCCAGAGCAGCAGCCTGAGCATCAGCCAGAGCAGCAGCCTGAGCATCAGCCAGAGCAGCAGCCTGAGCATCAGCCAGAGCAGCAGCCTGCGCATCAGCCAGAGCAGCAGCCTGAGCAGCCGCCTCAGCAGCAGCCTGAGCATCAGCCAGAGCAGCAGCCTGAGCATCAGCCAGAGCAGCAGCCTGAGCATCAGTCAGAGCAGCAGCCTGAGCAGCAGCCTGAGCAGCAGCCAGAGCATCAGCCAGAGCAGCAGCCTGAGCAGCCGCCTCAGCAGCCGCCTGAGCATCAGCCAGAGCATCAGCCAGAGCAGCAGCCTGAGCATCAGCTAGAGCATCAGCCTGAGCATCAACCAGAGCATCAGCCTGAGCATCAGCCAGAGCATCAGCCAGAGCAGCAGCCAGAGCAGCAGCCAGAGCAGCAGCCAGAGCAGCAGCCTGAGCATCAGCCAGAGCAGCAGCCTGAGCATCAGCCAGAGCAGCAGCCTGAGCAGCAGCCTGAGCAGCAGCCTGAGCATCAGCCAGAGCAGCAGCCTGAGCATCAGCCAGAGCAGCAGCCTGAGCAGCAGCCAGAGCAGCAGCCTGAGCAGCAGCCTGAGCAGCCGCCTCAGCAGCAGCCTGAGCATCAGCCAGAGCAGCAGCCTGAGCATCAGCCAGAGCAGCAGCCTGAGCAGCAGCCTGAGCATCAGCCAGAGCAGCAGCCTGAGCATCAGCCAGAGCAGCAACCTGAGCATCAGCAAGAGCAGCAGCCTGAGCATCAGTCAGAGCAGCAGCCTGAGCAGCAGCCAGAGCATCAGCCAGAGCAGCAGCCTGAGCAGCCGCCGCAGCAGCCGCCTGAGCATCAGCCAGAGCATCAGCCAGAGCATCAGCCAGAGCAGCAGCCTGAGCATCAGCCAGAGCAGCAGCCTGAGCATCAGCCAGAGCAGCAGCCTGAGCATCAGCCAGAGCAGCAGCCTGAGCAGCCGCCTGAGCATCAGCTAGAGCATCAGCCTGAGCATCAGCCAGAGCATCAGCCAGAGCAGCAGCCAGAGCATCAGCCAGAGCAGCAGCCTGAGCATCAGCCAGAGCAGCAGCCTGAGCAGCCGCCAGAGCATCTGCCAGAGCAGCAGCCAGAGCAGCAGCCAGAGCAGCAGCCTGAGCATCAGCCAGAGCAGCAGCCTGAGCAGCCGCCAGAGCATCAGCCTGAGCAGCCGCCAGAGCATCAGCCTGAGCAGCCGCCAGAGCATCAGCCAGAGCAGGAGCCTGAGCATCAGCCAGAGCAGCAGCCTGAGCATCAGCCAGAGCAGCAGCCTGAGCATCAGCCAGAGCAGCAGCCTGAGCATCAGCCAGAGCAGCAGCCTGAGCATCAGCAAGAGCAGCAGCCTGAGCATCAGCCTGAGCAGCAGCCTGAGCATCAGCCAGAGCAGCAGCCTGAGCATCAGCCAGAGCATCAGCCAGAGCAGCAGCCTGAGCATCAGCCAGAGCAGCAGCCTGAGCATCAGCCAGAGCAGCAGCCTGAGCATCAGCCAGAGCAGCAGCCTGAGCATCAGCCAGAGCAGCAGCCTGAGCATCAGCCAGAGCAGCAGCCTGAGCAGCCGCCTGAGCATCAGCTAGAGCATCAGCCTGAGCATCAACCAGAGCATCAGCCTGAGCATCAGCCAGAGCATCAGCCAGAGCAGCAGCCAGAGCATCAGCCAGAGCAGCAGCCTGAGCATCAGCCAGAGCAGCAGCCTGAGCAGCCGCCAGAGCATCTGCCAGAGCATCTGCCAGAGCAGCAGCCAGAGCAGCAGCCAGAGCAGCAGCCTGAGCATCAGCCAGAGCAGCAGCCTGAGCATCAGCCAGAGCAGCAGCCTGAGCATCAGCCAGAGCAGCAGCCTGAGCAGCAGCCTGAGCAGCAGCCTGAGCATCAGCCAGAGCTACAGCCTGAGCATCAGCCAGAGCAGCAGCCAGAGCATCAGCCAGAGCAGCAGCCAGAGCAGCAGCCTGAGCATCAGCCAGAGCAGCAGCCTGAGCAGCAGCCTGAGCATCAGCCAGAGCAGCAGCCTGAGCATCAGCCAGAGCAGCAGCCTGAGCATCAGCCAGAGCATCAGCCAGAGCAGCAGCCTGAGCATCAGCTAGAGCATCAGCCTGAGCATCAACCAGAGCATCAGCCTGAGCATCAGCCAGAGCATCAGCCAGAGCATCAGCCAGAGCAGCAGCCTGAGCATCAGCCAGAGCAGCAGCCTGAGCAGCCGCCAGAGCATCTGCCAGAGCAGCAGCCTGAGCATCAGCCAGAGCAGGAGCCAGAGTATCAGCCTGAGCATCAGCCAGAGCATCAGCCTGAGCAGCAGCCTGAGCATCAGCCAGAGCATCAGCCTGAGCAGCAGCCTGAGCAGCAGCTTCTGCCTGTGCAGCAGCCTCTGCCAGAGCAGCAGCCTGAGCATCAGCCAGAGCAGCAGCCTGAGCATCAGCCAGAGCATCAGCCTGAGCAGCAGCTTCTGCCTGAGCAGCAGCTGCTGCCTGTGCAGCAGCCTCTGCCAGAGCAGCAGCCTGAGCATCAGCCAGAGCAGGAGCCAGAGCATCAGCCTGAGCATCAGCCAGAGCAGCAGCCTGAGCATCAGCCTGAGCAGCCGCCTCAGCAGCAGGCTGAGCATCAGCCAGAGCAGCAGCCTGAGCATCAGCCAGAGCAGCAGCGTGAGCATCAGCCAGAGCAGCAGCCTGAGCATCAGCCAGAGCAGCAGCCTGAGCAGCCGCCTCAGCAGCAGCCTGAGCATCAGCCAGAGCAGCAGCGTGAGCATCAGCCAGAGCAGTAGCCTGAGCATCAGCCTGAGCATCAGCCTGAGCAGCAGCCAGAGCAGCAGCCTGAGCATCAGCCAGAGCATCAGCCTGAGCAGCAGCCTGAGCATCAGCCAGAGCAGCAGCCTGAGCAGCCGCCTCAGCAGCAGCCTGAGCATCAGCCAGAGCAGCAGCCTGAGCATCAGCCAGAGCAGGAGCCAGAGCATCAGCCTGAGCATCAGCCAGAGCATCAGCCTGAGCAGCAGCCTGAGCAGCCTCTGCCTGGGCAGCAGCCTGAGCAGCCTCTGCCTGGGCAGCAGCCTGAGCAGCCTCTACCAGAGCAGCAGCCTGAGCAGCCTGAGCAGCCTCTGCCTGAGCAGCAGACTCAGGGTGATTCTGAGGCTGCTGCTCAGGCTGATGCTCAGCTACGTCACATGCACAGGCAGAGCTGAGCCAGAGCCACAGGCACAGCAAGAGCAGAGCCACACGCAGAACCAAAGACTCAACTCAGACTCTGCCCTTGGCTCTGCCCATGTCTCTGCTTGTGGCTCTAGCCTGGCTCAACTCTGGCTGTGCCTATGGCTCTAATCTGACTCGCCAATAGGTCTGCCAGTGGGATGATTTAATAAACTAATTATTTCTCCAATCTATGCTGTTGAATTAGACTACTGTGTCCATGTAAAGAATTTTCCTTCTGGTTAAACGTGAAATTCTTCTGAAAAACTAACATTTGTGTTTTATGAGATAACTTTATTTGATTAATATTCATTATTCTTACCTTTTTCTATGCTTTTTTACAAATCATGGAAATTATTATCATCAATATATATATCAAAATATCAATGATTCTTCCAGCTATACCAGACACAGAAATAATAAACAGTAGGGATGCGGATTTTTGTTAACACAATGAAATTTAGTTTTTTCTGACGATTTTTTCGATAATATTTATTCATTTATTTCATTCATTCATTATTCTTTTAGAGTCTAAAATGTCTTTAAAGTTAAATTGTATTTGGGAATTGGGGAACAACATACAAACATTACTCACATTGAATTAAAATTAATATTCATTCGAATACAGTTGGAAACTTTTATTTGAATCGCAAATTCCGATTGAAATTCAATTGAAAAATTTCACAATTCACGATTTGAGCTACTTTCCAATATTTATTTACAAAACACAATTTGTGAAAGATTTTGTAGATAGGATTTATATATAGTATATGCTTATACCTAAACTGAATTATTTTTGATTAGGCTTGGTGGAAAGTTACGTTTAATTTTTACTAGATATTTACAATTTTCTTTTAAGTTTTCTTTAATTTTTTTTAATTTTGTTGTTGTTGAACGGAGAGAATTTTCTTTTAACGCTGGCTTTAAGCCACATTTTTATTTAAATGACAGCTGCAGTGAACTGGATATATATATATATATATATATATATATATATATACATATATATCACTCTAGCTACTTACATACACATATACATATAAAGATCTAGAATTGGGACAGACATACGAACATATTTACAGATATGTATGTGGGCTACGACAAAGTGAGAGAGATTACATAGTAAAAATTCGACTACATCGATTGCAGTTGTATTTACAATCCGGATCATCAGAACTAACTCAGCTGATAGTACTCCGGAGCAAAGTCATTGGCCAGATTGCTCAGAAAGTTGAAGTCCGACGAGCTGTTCGAGTTCTCCAGCCCGCTGATGACGGCCGCACCACCAGCTCCAGAGCCGCCAGTGTTGGCAAAAGCCTGCAGTTGCCCGCCGAAATTAGTGTTTGAGTTGTGCAGATGATTGGCAGGCAGAGGCGGTGCCCCGACCACATGAACAGCAGCAGCCGCTGCAGTTGTTGGATTGTGGTGTGCATGAATATGTGGGTGAGCCTGTGCCTGCATCTGGTGGTGCGGATGGTGGGGGTTTGCGTGAGGATGCGGCACTGGATGGCTGTGTGTGGGCGGAATGGGTGGTTGTTGCTGACCCGCAGCTGGGTCATAGTAGCCACCGGCGAAGTTGTTGTATCCGTCGCAGTTCTCCATTTGCAGGCCAAGCGCGCTATACGTTTCACCAGCTCCAATGTGGTGCATGTGCCTGAAAGCAACAATGAATTTATTATTATCACAAATATATATCCTTAAATGCAGTGCGTCATATGCGGGTTACGTCCAGTGTGGAGCAAGTCGTTTGAATTTGTTAATTTTTGGTGTGGAGCAATTTTGTGTATCGGTATGGTTAAAAGTGGAGCATTTTTTAAGTTCTACTTAAATTTCGTCAAGTGTGGAGTAGGTGGAATTGCTCATTTTAATTGGTAGGCGAACTTCGCTAAGTGGTTGTGTACTTCGCTAACTGTTAGCACGAAACCTAGAGAGCGCCTTATGGGAGTCGTTAAGTGTGGAGCAAGAGCGAGCTTCGTTAAGTGGTTGTGTACTTCACTAACTGGCTACATGTCACCTAGAGGGCGCTCAATAGGTGGAGTCGTTAAGTGTGGAGCAATATAAATCGTAGACCAAATTCGTCAAGTGGTTGTGTACTTCACTAACTGGGTTCATGTCACCTAGAGGGCGCTCAATAGGTGGTGTCGTTAAGTGTGGAGCAATATTGTTCGTAGACGAACTTCATCAAAGGGTTGTGTACTTCAATAACGGACCGAATGTCACCTAGAGGGCGCCTGAGATGATGAGTCGTTAAGTGTGGAGCAATATAGTTCGCATACGAAGTCAAGTGATTCTTTACTTGACTAGCTTGTGTAGAGGCTCTTTAGAAATAAAATTTAGCTGCTACTTACTGCTGCTGATTGAGTGGCGCCTGCTGCGGGTGTTGCTGCTGCTGTTGTTGTTGAAAGACCACCGACTGGTGTTGGTGTTGAAAATTCATATTGTCGTAGTAAGCGCTACCCGCCTGCGACTTTGGATCATAGAAGTTGCTTGGTCCATTTATAGGTGGCGCCTCAAAGTCACCAATGGGATGATGCTGCTGTTGGTGTTGTTGGTGGTTCATGTACGCGCTACCGCCATTGGTGTCGTTATAGTTGTAGTAGAACTGCTCGTGTTGGTGCTGTTGTTGTTGACTATTCTGATGGAAATTGACATTGGCCGCATTGCTATTTGGCTTGGGACTTAGATATTCGCCGTGAAGCGGTTGCTGCTGCTGCTGTTGTTGCTGCTGTTGCTTGTGCGGGTTGTGGTGCGGCGAGGCGGCAAATTCAATATCGTATTTGCCGTAATAGTCTTGCGGCATCTGCTGCGGCGCCTGCAAATTTTTCGTATTTGGATTCGGATTGGGACTGGAATAGTAACCAGCACTTGGAAAATAAGCAGCTGGAACTGGTGCTCCGCTGTTCTCGCCCAACGGAGAGGCGACGGCAATTGAAATGGCATTCGCATTGGCGCTCTGATACCGTTTCTTGCCGCCAGCCTTGGTTGCCGGCGAGTTGGAAGCGACGGCGGCGGCATCTGGATCTCGGCGAAAACTGGCCAAACTAGGGCCAGCATCATAGCCAAATGGCGAGGCCTTCGATGAAGTGGAAACGGCCTCCTTCTTGATAACCTATAACGTAGAATATAGATACATTTATAGGGAAGGAATTATAACTCGGATTAGACCAAGACTTACCTGGCTGTGACCGTCGTCTTTTTTCTTAACCTTGATGGGACTTTCATCGATGTCCTCGTCCAGGCTAACGCTGGATGCCACGCTGGAGTCGGCGCTGATGACGTTCGAAGCGGAGACGGTGCTGCTGCCCAGCAGATTGGACGAAATGCCAGTTTCCAGCGATGAGTTAGGAGTAACTATGGTTTACCAACGATAGAGATTTAGTTATGGACTACTTCAAGCTGCAAACTACTTACGACTTCCTGCGCTCGGATTATTGTTGGTGGCGCTGGGCGTATTGTTGTTGTGTCCTCGCGAATTGGACGTGGAGTCGGGAATATCATCAGAGGGCAGCTCGCAGCCTTGACACGACTTCTTCGAATTGGAGTCTGCGTTTCGCGTGAACCAATAAGTAAATCAGTTTTGGTTTGAAGTGCGCAAATTGATGATATGTTTTTATAAAGAAAACAAAAAATAAAAAAAACGAAACACGAAAACCAAAAATAAGAATCGAAAGAAAGAGACAACCCGAACTACTACTAAAGCCGGCGATATCAGCAGAAGTGTTAGCTCAAAGTCGCGTGAGGCGACGGGGAAACTCTCGCTAAAGTTGAGCCCTCCTCCAGCTGACAGTGATTGATAAGCTACAGCATATTCTACTCTTCTTCTTTGCGTAATCAGCCTCAAAAAGTAAAAGTGACCCGCTAAACCTAACCGACTGCTTCGCGGTAGAGTGGTTAGTGATTCTCTTAAATTGGGAATACAATAAGTTTTGTGTGTCATTTGATCTGCTCTTTAAAGTGACCCAAATTTCAAACACTTTATGATATCTGCAGGAGACTTCTTAGTGTTAGCTGATTTTGTATACCCAACATGTTTGACTTTCCAATAATCTTACTTGTAATTCAGATGGAATTTTAATTTCTTAGGCAAGCTCCAGCTAAAGTTATTCTTAATAGAAATTGAGAATTTGCATATGGCATCTTTAAGTATTACTATTACTCTTCATAGTGATATTTTTCGTGTCTAAAATGTTATTTCTAGTAGATTTGATATATACATAAGAATGAACTTTGTTCTATTTCTTTTATTTGTAGTAAAATTAGAGATTTTTAAGCTTAAAGTAGATATTTGAAATAAACTTTGCACTCACTGCTATCGGATTGATCATCGTCACCTTTGAGGCTGTCCTTGTTGTCCTCATCGTCGGTCTTCGAGAGTGTTTGTCTCTTGTGCTTCATGCGACGATTTTGAAACCAAACTTTGACCTGAAACAAACAAATGGCCATACCAGATGCATTATATTACATAAGATTTGAAGCGAGGTGTGAAAGAGAGCAATTAAAACGAAGAAAAGACTTCAGCCGAGACGAGCATGTGCGGAACTCAGCCACTGTCAACCTTGGCGTAGTGTAATTCATCACAAGTAATGGAATTTTTGCACCTTTTAAAGAGCAGGTGGAGGGCTGACTGACGGACGGACGGACTGACTGACTGACTGACTGTCAGACCTTCAAGCTGAGCATTGAAATAAATTGAGTAAGAAATGGCAGACGGAAAGGGCAGAACGTGCGCTGCATTTGGGGGAGCAAAGAGTTGGCACTCACCTGTCGCTCGGTCAGGTCCAGGCTGGCAGCTATTTCAATTCTTCTTGGGCGGCATAAATATTTATTGAAATGGAATTCCTTCTCCAGCTCCAGCAGCTGCGTGTTTGTGTACGCGGTGCGCAGACGTCGGGGCAGGCCGTTTTCTGGAACGAATTCAGCTGCAATTGAAAATTGCATATTCTTGTTTGAGTCCGTGGGTAAATGTGAATTTGAACGTGGCTCTACGCGGATAGCGGAGCGCCTTCTACTAACAAATTGCAAACGCGTCGACTTCGAGTACAAGTTCGGGGCGTTACCAACAACAACAACAGCAACGACAACAAGGACTGACAGGAATCGAACGCGACAACTTGAAGCATTGAGGAGTTACTGCAACTGCAGCAACTGCTGCTCCTGGCCTGGCTGTGATTGCGATTGTGATTGTGATCAATCCATCAGCTCGTCACCGGCCATAACTAATTCGAGGCTGAGGCAACTATGTGGCAAGCGCTTCCTGTCTGCCGTGTCGCCCTGAGTGCGGCTGCAGCTGATGTTAATGTGGCTGCCATCAAATGCGGGTAACGCAGCTTGGCCAAAGTTTTGTCGACGCTCTGAGCTGACGCTGAGCAGCTTCCACTCTCAATTCCCATCTCTATCCCAATCTCAAGCGTTAAGTAATTAACAAAAATCTAATCAATCAATCCGTGAGGCGCGTGAAGCATTGCCACAAGGCGGCACGTAGCGACACTTGAAGTAGTTTGGCTACTGTTTCTGCTGCAACTTCTTTCATCTCACTCATCTTCCTCATCTCTTCGTTAGCTTCATTTGAATAGCTGACTGAGTGTTGTATGTGAAGAGCATAAGTAGTCATATAATAATATGGAAATCGTAAGATTTTTTCTTATTTCATAATCTGATTAGTTTTAAGTTTTGATTTAGATTAAGTTTTTGTGATAAACCAATTTGTTATTCGATAATATTCGATAACAAGGCTAGCAGGATTGATATAGATGAATTTATTATTGATATCGCACATTTACCCCATTTACTTTGATATCTTAAAAATTTTTTTAAAATTGGTTTAATCAGTTGAAGAATATATTGAAATATTGTGACGGTTGCCACCATATCTTTATTGCGGCATATGAAAAAAGTTGTATCTAACGATAGTAAATGATGGAAATTCAACTTGAAATGCTTAAAGTTAAAAACAAAAGTCAAAAGTCACAACCAAAAGCGAATACTTATATTTCGTATGCCTACAATAAGAAGGTGCAAGAAAATAATATATTCGCATATGATATGATGGGTAAAGAGAGCATTTTGATATTTTTACGCCTTATTTGCATTGATGCGATGAAAATGGAAAATGTTTGCACGTGAATTTCCAGTCGAACGAAGCTGGGTCTCAATAGCCAGCCAAATGGCAGCAGCAGCCAGACATAGACACTGATTGAATTACAGATGCGAGTTCCTTCATCAATACTGCCGAAAGCGGATGCCATAAACACTACCTGGATGCCGCACACTCACACACACACACACACACAACCCATTTCCTCGCATTGAAGGGCGGGCGGGCGTGTGGGCGTGCGGGTGTGCGGGTGTGGCAGCAAGGCGCATGCTACGAGTACTTGCGAAAAGTGCCCAGAAATGAGAGGGTATTCGGTGCGAGAAGCATAAATTTCGCACAAAAGTTGCAACCAAACTGTTTACGAGCAAAAGGCGAACAGGCAGGCGAGAAAGAGAGGGCAAGCGAGAGGGTGCGATAGAGAGAGGGGGCCGAGAGGGGTGGCAGCTAGCAGGCAGGCGACCGACGAAACTGAAAAGTAAAGTGCACAAAAGCAGAAAATATGATTTCCTTTTTGGCGACGACGAGCAGAAAGATAATTTTCTAAACCGAACCGTGCACACACACACATCCACACACAGAGACACACACTCACACACACACACACGCACACGCAAGAGGAGGAAGAGTTGGTAGCAAATGGAAAGCAAGTTGGTTGCAATTTCTGCAGCCTGGTCAAAATGAAAACCCAGCAGGCGAACCAGCTCGACGACAGCTGGCTAGGGCATTCAAGGTATCTGAAAATTACAAAATGAATTTTTGGCGAGGGCGAGATGGGTGGAAATGGGGGATCGTTGCATTGGAAATGTCATCAGCATGGATGAAATGCCGGAAAAGTCAAAACGTAACGAAACTTATCAGCAACTACGTCGGATACTTTGTGCAGCAGCAGCACTTGGCAGCGGGCCTAGCCAAAGATTTGTGTTTTAAAACAGAGCCTGCCTTAGGTAATACAAGCGTATATACTTATGTGTATGCGTATATGGCTACAAAATATTAATTTGCCGCTCGGAAGTGCTACTCGTGATTTACAGCACTTGAAATACACTTATTAACATCGCCCAGCGCATAATTTACATGTTAACACTTAAACGCACTCGCTCTCCACTTTGACCTTTTTTCTCGCACCCGCCTGCTGCAGTCAACTATGTGAAAATTTATGTCTGCATTTTGGTTAGGCGAACAGGAAAAAAAAAACAGAAATGGCCACACTTAACACATCTGCTGCCCCAAGTGCACCCCGAAATTAAAATGAGCGTAAATTTTGCCAACAATTGCAAAATGTTTGCAACCGAAGCGAAAGGTAACTCACAAAACTTGTAAGTTGTTCATTGCTTATTAAAATTAGTACACTGCACGAATTGCTGGTGGTGTGACGAAATTCTACTTTGTAAGGCCTCGTAAGCCTGTCAAAATTATATATATATATAATTTTTGAATGTCCAAATATTTAAATTTTAATATCTTTAATATCTATCACTGAGTTTGAAGTCTGATTTGTTCTTTAAGATCTTCCCATTCTTTTCCTGCTTGAGAGCTAAGTTTTTTTTTATTAGAAGAATAAGAACTTTCAAAAATTATTGGTAGATGTTAAGTAGGAACTAATATTAATTAAATCTTACAAAGTAGATCATATATTTTATATGTACACACATAGACAAATAGTAGAAACCCAATTAATTATTTAACAAATTCAAAAAGTAATAATAAAATAATTGAGGCATTTAAGTTATGTTCAGTGTATTTACCTCATTTAAATCATGCTCAACTCCCATGGAATGGCAAAGAATGTGCCTTTTTTTATGAAGCAACCCTCCAGCTTGTGCCTTTGCGGATTGCAACTTGTGGCCAAGTAGGCTGGGTCTTGGCTCTGGGTTCTGGCTATGTGCTCTTGACCACTTTACACGTGTTAGTCCATAAGGATGCACATTACGAACATTTGTGGACACATGAATGGGACAGCGGTCAACAAGGTGGACACAATTTGTGGCAGGACCTTTGCGAGTCGCCAGCAAAGAACAAACAAGATGACCAAAGGTGGACACTAAAAAAATGACCTCAATTTATCTTGTAAAATGTTCTAGCTGGCGTCGAGGGGCAGGGAGAATAGACGCAGGCGAAGCAACATTCTGTGGCTTGAGTTATGTTGAAGTTTGTGGTTGCAAAACTTTAAAGGGCCAGGCGAAAGTACTTACTAGAAAATTTGTGGGTGGGGCAAGGGCCATGACAAATTCAATCAAAAAAGCAACTGATGATGAGACGGGGCAGGCATACGGATGTGCAGCTTACATGGACGGCTTCTTGGCTTGAGTTTCAGCTTCAGCTACTTCGAATGCCAAATGCTGCAATGCAATGCAGTAAAAATGCTCAGGCTGACAACAAAAAGACACACAGCTACAGAGACAGATACAGATACATTTACAGAAAAGCAGAGCTAGAGCTGGAGCTGGAGCTGGAGCTGGAGCTGGAGCTGGAGCTGGAGGTCTGGTGTGGGACGACAAACGTACGAATGCGCAGAGCTGCATCATTAATCATTTCCAACCAAGGAAGACAACGACAGAGACGAGACGGAAAAGAAGGCGATGACGACGACGACGACGATGGCAGTAGAAAAAGTCAATTTCTCATGAAAATATTTTGTATCTGTATCTATTTGCTATGCGTCTGCAAAACTACAAAAAAAAACAGAGAATAAGAAGAATATACGTGGCATTTTAAACTGGAGCCACAGTTGCGCTTATCTATTTTATTGGCTATTCAAGACTAACGTGGCTTGAAGCTTGTTGCTGCCCAATCTCTGGTTGATTGGATCACCACGGGCTGTTCGACTCTTGAGTGGCTGCTGATTAGCCTGGCAGGAGGAGACAAAGGCCAAGTTAGGGCCCAGATGAATGTCTTCAATCATTTAATTGTGGGCTTGATTGACATTCATGCGAAAAGTGTGCAGCACTTCCTGCTGGCCAAGCATTTGCTCTGGATTAGATTTAATTAGCCTGGATGAAAGGGTTGTTGCGAACAGCAAAAGCAACAGCGACAGCAACAAGAGGAACACAAAAGTATAATGATTATCCAGTATACGCCGTTCACGGGGCGTTTCTTAACTTGAATGCTTTTACCGAGCTGCCAGTCTCAAAGATAAATTAGAGAAATATATTTAATGACTTTTCATGACCAGCAAATGTCAACAAACAGAACATTTACAGAGCAGTCACAACAACAACAACAACAACAAAACCTACAACGACAATGATAACAAAACTATGTGAATGGTGGATTGTTTATCTAAACTGTAGGACCCTCCTCCTAGCTGCTGCCGCTGCCGCTGCTGCTGTTGTTGTTGTTGCCTGCAGTGCGCGGTAGGTGTGAAAATTGTTGATTAATGTTTAGTTTTTGAATTGTCATTGCTAAAATTGCATATTCAAAAATGTAAAGTAAGTTGCTTTCAAAATTTGTAAACAAATCTTTTGAGATATATAAATAAAATTATATATTTAGTTGTGAATTGAAATCTATATATTAAAGAAATTTATTATTCCAAATGAAAACTTCAAAATATTTCAATTAAAAAATAATAATATAATACTTAATAATTAACAAAAGCCGTTTTAAGTTTAACTGAAAGATCTTACATATTTTACAGGCAAAGTGCATTAAAACTCTTTTAAATTTATATCGTTTAGGATTGACTTACAAAATTAAACGACAGTAAAAGAAGCAATTATATTTTGAAAAATAAATGTAGCTTTCTATCTTTAATTTTTAAAAACATATTTCTCAATAAAAAATATATATATATTGCTTAAAATAAAATAGCCTATAAATTTATTATTCCTCAAAAGTTGAAATCAAAAAACCATTAGGAAGCATTTGGAAACTTTTTATGATAAAAAAGCTTCTCACATATTTTTTAATACACATACAAAAAGAAAAAAACTCGTAGCAGATCGCCATTGATTAAAGTTGAATACTTTAAAGCGGCTCAAATTGAAAAACTTTCAACATGGCCTGCTCAACTACGTATCGCTCTATGTATATGTATATATATATCTTTTGGTATATATGTACATATAGCTTATGTATTTTATTTTCATATATTTTTTATACAGATGCGCATGTGTCTAAAAAAGAAAGAAAGAAACATTTCGTTTCGTCTCGTCAGGGAAATATGAAAGCTGTTGGTAAACTTTTATGCAGCGCCTAAGCCCGTGCTTCATGGCCATACCCCAAACCCCTTCTCGTCTCCAACTTCATCTCCGCCCATGCCTTTGGCTGTGTCTCCGGTCTGTCATTTTGGCCCGCTGCGTGTATTGCCTCAGCCATGGCTCAAATATGAAATCCATCAGGGATGCTAAGAGCTGTCAATCAAAATCAGCGATGGAAACTTTTTCAGCAGAAATTTACATTTCCCTTTTTCTCTCTCTCTCTTTCTCTCACTCTATATCTGTGTGGGGTAGCTCTGGATTATGCCCAGCATGTTTGCCAGATTGAAAGCGAATTAAAAATGAAATTTAAAGTATACCCCGATGCAGGCATCCATGCAAAATTGATGTCAATTTAAAAACGTTGCCAAAGGCTTTGCGTTTTAATTCCTAATGGTCGAAAATGACAACAATTCTGCACGCTGGCCACAAATGATGTGACTTTACCAAATGCGATTACAGCAAAGCTGCTCGAAAAACTAACAACTAGAAGTAGTAATTG
Source organism: Drosophila nigricruria (assembly GCA_037075265.1). Taxonomy (NCBI): domain Eukaryota; kingdom Metazoa; phylum Arthropoda; class Insecta; order Diptera; family Drosophilidae; genus Drosophila; species Drosophila nigricruria. The sequence continues at coordinate 101,488 of JBAMCI010000011.1, forward strand.
CCCCTGTTTTCAAATCTCTCTCTCTTCATGTTGCGAGCGTGGCAAAAATGCTAAGAAAAGCTGCGCAGCTTTTCGCAGTTGTAGGCGGAGTGCGAGTAACAATAGCGATCGCTGTACAAAAAGTGCCGCCAGCTCATAAGAAATCGAGTGAAGAATTATCACTGTGTGTATTGTGTAGTTGCCAGACAAAGACAAACTCAGCTGAAGGCCAAAAATCAGCTTAAGATCGTTTCAAAGTCTGCCTGGACAACTCTTTGAATACGCTCATAGTTGGAGTGTGTGGCATGAATGGCAGCAGCAGCAGCAGCGGCAGTGGCAGCGGCAGCAATGGCTGCTCGGCCATGATTAATCAATATTTTTGTGTGGAAATGCAACAAAAGCGTCGCCAAGTGGCGGGCAGCAGTTGCCACCAGCTAAAGCTACAGATGCGGCTGCCGCATTTCTTTTGGGCCAGGTTTTTCAGTTTCGGTTGCGGCATTTGACAGATCAACGCGCGCTGACAGCTTTGTGTTGTTGCTGTTGTTGCTGTTGTTGCTGGGTTGCCATTGAGCAATGTTGAGCATAATTGATGATGCGGCTTTGGCTTTTGAATTTCGTATTTTGTATTTTATACATATATTTTTTTCGATGGGGGTTTCTTGATCGCATTTGGCTTCACGCTACGCTCCATGTACATCTCACATTTTGTGGGGGCTTTTGTGATCGATCATTGAGCGAATAGAAGCGAATTTCAGTTGTCTGATCGCATCGGCTACTGTTTATGTTCACGGTTTATTGCTGATGATAGCCGTGAGTGGTGTAAAAACCTGTCCGATCAACCGAGGGCTGGCAATTACAATGTTCGGAAGGTCTCTAATTAGAATTGTGCCGTCAACGGAATATTGATTATTCGGTAACTAAGCGTATAATGCACTGATTGAAAATTCAAAAACAATCGGTTTTGTTTTTTATATTTCTAATCTAAAGCTACACGAGTTTTAAATTATTATTGGAATTGACCTTTAAAGGTGAATAAGACGAATTTTTAGCACAAAAATATTGAAACTGTGTAAATTAAAGCTAGGAACACAATATTACAAATTCAATTATCAAATATAAATGCTTCTATTCCTGATATAAGCGACCTAGGCTTCAGCTTTGTGGGTTTCGAGTACTGTAACTAAACTGTATACTGTAACTTACTCTCGTTCTCCTCTTTTAAATATTAATATTAAGATTCTGTTGACATTAACATTATATTGTACAATAATTTAAATCTCTTTAATATTTACTGAAATTTTTCATTTCAATGAAAGTTAAAACAATCGCCGCAAATGCTGAGATTGTCGTGGTCATTGCTTATGTTTGAAGAATATAAAATTTATTTTTCTGCCCGATTTGATTCACATTAAATAAGCTGTTAAAACGCAAGTAATTCTGGCGCCTTCAGCGCTGGAGGTGGAGCTGGAGCTGGAGTTGGTAGCTGGAAATGAAATGCCGCAATCATTTTGGCTGCAGCCACAGGAATCAGATATCCAGCTGGGATAAGAAAAGCGCGCACTCATGGCCAGTGCAAATATTTCTAAGGCCGGAGACTGTCGAGGAAATTGCCGCATTCCACAAGCCGAGGACGTTGGCTAGGGCGAGGCTCAACCTGTGGCCAGTTCGCATCACGGCGTTTCCGTGGCCGAGGGCCACAAAATGAAAATATAGAGAAATACGTATAAATAAGATTGTGACTGGTAAGCCGGATGGCACGAGGGGTTCTGAGTGACGAGGGGGTCTTAGGCAAACGCCGAGGCAGAAACTTTGCTTGAAACAACAAAATAATGCCTCATTTTTTCTTATCGCAGCAATAAAGCAGCATAAACGCTTCATTTCCATTTGTCTCGCAACTGAATCGCCCTCAGCCCACGGCAGAGACGCAACGTCACTCGCCCGAAGAGACGAGAGATAAAGAGACAGAGAGAGAGGGTCAGTTTGACTCGAGGGGTAGTGGTGTAGGGGGTTACATGGTGGCCACCCAGTCGGCGTCGCCGGCTGTCCACATCAGAAGCTTTACCGAAGTAAAACTAAAAAAAAAAACCGTTTACACGCCAAGCTCAAGTTTCTTGCTTTCTTTCTTTTTCTTCTACTGCTGTTTCTTGCAATTTTGCCCTGTTCTCTGTTTCGTCATTTCTTGTAAGCCATCAGCCCGCTGTTGCTGTTGTTGTTGCAGCATTTTTATCGCCCGTAAGTTTTGCTTATTTAAACACATCAACAACAACAACAACAACAGCAACAACCGGCGGCGCAATATTCACGGTAAATAAAAAAAACAAAAGTCACTTCCGTTGCGCCAAAAGGAAAACGCGAAAAGTCTGCAGACGACGTCTGTGGGCTGTTGCCCCATCGACTTAGGACTAGATGTAGAGTTCTTCTAATTAGTTGAAAAACAGTCGTAGATATCGGCGGTAGAAATATTGGAGTACAAGAACAAACTATATTATATGCTTTCTTATAAAGTACGTGCGGAAGAGAAATCTCACGAGATTACGATTATTAAAAATGTCAGAAAGCATTAAACTTTCATTTGGGCTAAGACACAGTACGCACGAGCAGAGGACTTCCAAATGACAAATACATTAAAAGAGATTTGATCATATACTAAAGAAATTAACCTAATTGTAAGTCTTGATCGACTTTAATAATTATATAAAATGTGATTCGTGGAAGGCCAAAGATTATATAAGTTAGCAAAAACGTTGCCTAGATTAGAAATACGAGCAAATCTTTAAATTTTTTAAAGATTGGGAAGAAACCTTTCTTCACTCTTTCAGGATGAGAACTTTTCATGATGTAAGCAGTCGTCTTATTTGAACAAGTTGTATTGAAAATGATAAATACTTTATCTCCACTCTTATTATAACATATTCTACGTATTCTCTATTATTTAGTATTTCAGTAAAATTCTTTAATATGTATATAAATAAATCATAATTACTGTAAGAGCAATTCTAATTTAGATATAAATTGTCTGTTGATATTTAAATATTTACCTCACAATTGGCATTACAACAGTAAACCATTTTGAACGTGGCAACACAAACGTTGTAATCTATAAATAAAACTGTTGTTAACTAATATCAAGCAGCTCAGAGAATTGACTTTAATAGCATTATATTAGCAGCCATAGGTATTTCTGCTATTATATGATTAGACTAGACAAATGACATCCGCATACTTTGTATGCATAATTGACCTGCTCTTGATATTGATATGGAAGTCTAATAACCCTACAAATTGCCTTTGCTTAGTGTAAATCAATTTGTTTATGGCTAAGCATTAGATTGTCTAGTTTACTTGTCCAGGCGATAGACCATCAATAAAGCTATCAGCACGATATACTCAGTGTACAGATAAGCGGACAGAAACTATTTAAAAATGTGATAAATCTTAACTCGATTGGCTAATTGACAGCAGATATACGAGTATGTAGTGAATATATATGTGTGTGCTTGGTAATCAACAAGTTTGCGGCGCAAATGCAAATTAATTAGTGAGCTGTGCTGTGGCTGCTTTAATTGCGACCCCAGTAAGCTTCCCAAACGTTGCGGCGTCCACACGGCGTATGCGTGTTGCATGCAGCAAACGAGAAGCAGAGCTGAAAGACGAGCATGGCTCGATAATTGAATTTGCTCGGTACCAGCGTCCGCATCCGCGTCCGCATGCGTAAAACACAGCTGTAGCTGGCTGCAATGTTGCCTCCAATTTGCCACAGGCGCCGCCTTTAAATTTGAGTTATGGCAGCCAACGAGTCTAAGTGCGTATGCATATATATATACATATGTGTAGATATATATGTATATTCATATGAACATGTTTGAGCCATGCGTTAAATTTTGTCCCCGAAAAACAGGCTGCGGTAGTTGGTAGTTTGGTAGTTGGTGGTGCTGCTGTTGTTGTCGTCGTTGTAGCTGGCCAATCTCAACCCTGCAGTGTTCGTCTTGAGACATAAATCATCTAAATCACTCGAACATGCAGCTGCCACTGCCTCAGTCTGTGCCTCAGCGAGCCAAAGACATTAAATAAATCGCTGCCTGCCAAATGTTTCACATACGATTTGCCTAAGCAACTCAGCTTGGCAAAAAGTTTTGCATTTTATGCCAGCTCCAGCTTCAGCTTCAGCTTCAGCTCGAGCTAGAGCTCCCTTTAGCCCACTCCCGCCTAGCTTCGGGGGGTATGTTTCGGTTTTGGTTGGAGTGCTCCGTGCTCCTTGGGCAGGGCCATGTCAAGTGCATGTGTATCGTACATTACACACAGGTGGCGACATATGCTAAATGTCACATAGTTTAAGCTCCATGGAAGCAAGCATATTCATGTCCTGTGCATATGTATAATTTATGATATGCCAGCCAGGAGGGCAGAGCACGTCAATTGTATGCTATTTTAGTTACAAAGATAGATTGATCTACAGTATTAATTGAATTGAACAGTAATTGAATAACATTCAATATATCGAAACAAAGAGATTAATTTTTTTTAGAGAACAATTGTAATACCTACAATAGCATACAAAAGTATAAGCCCGAACACCTGTTCGCTTGCAACAAATATATATTATTTTAGTAATATGCGATGCAAAGATATGAGGACTCAAACTTTGAGCCTATGTTGTATAATCTTAACCTAACTTATCTAGTATATATCTTCTTTTCTGGTTTTCCTTAAATTTGTGTTTTCTTTTTAAATTGTAAATTCAATAAGTAAGCAACACCTAGCCTAGTTTTTAAAGTCGACTCGAATTTCTTAAAGTTGTCCCTTTCGACAACTTGGCACATGAAATGTGAGCACTACAAGCAGAAAGCCCATTTGTCCTTGGTATCAGCGTAAACGCCACTAAAGAATCTAGGTTGACTTATATACTTCCGCTTCCGGCAACAGAACATACGTTCCAACTCCACTCCAGCTCTCGTTCTGTGTGTTTTCCGTATTTTATGGCGGTATTATTCTGGCTTTTGCCTTCTGGTTGGGCTCGTGCTGAGTGCTGGGCGTAGAAACAGAATTTTATGCAAATATCCTAATCAAATTCACATTTTGAAGTTCAACTGTTTTATCCAAAACTTTTACCTTCAGCCGCTGCTGCCGTTACCGCCGTCGCTAGCTTCGACGCGTGTTGTAGACGCGCCCCAGCCTCCTGCTCTACACTCCCCCCTGCTCCAGAGATTTGCCACCCATTTTTAATTTATTTCCACTTAAAAAACGAAGTGCACGACGCGAACGCAAGAAAAGAAGGCCACGGGCATAGGCTCAGCTTTCGAGTTCCAATCCCAGTCACACATCTACCTCATCCTCTCTGCCTCTCTGGCTCTGAGTCTCTCATCTGCAGCATCCGCTGCTCGCATCCTGTGCGTGCGTCCGGTGGAGCGTGGGTCGGAGCTGAGTTTGGGCTTTTGGTATTTGGTTTTGGTTGGCGTTATCGGGTGGTTCGTGTGGGTTGTTGCCGTGCACACCACAGTGGCAATATCCTCATCCGCCCGTCGCCTGCTCAACGCCTGCGAGGGGTGTCGTCCATATTTTCACTTATCACAGATCCCACTCCTTGCGGCCCAAAAAACTTAAATCCGCATGTCGAAAGCGATTAAACAGTTACCGTGTGGCTGTGTCCTGAATGTGCTGGAACTGGCTTCTGGCTGCTGTCTGCTGGCTGCTTCTTCATTTGTTCAGAATTAAAACAAAAGCAGCCAAAGGATAAAATTAGTCACCGCGGTGACAGTAATTCAGACCTCATCTCTGTCTCCCTTCATCTCTCTCTCTCTCTCACTCTCTCTCTCTTTCTCTCTCTCTATGTGTGCCACTGGCTCTGCAGTTTAATGCAGGAAGTTTTCACAGCGTAGAGGAACTTCCCACTCTCGTTGAGGGAATTCGTTGCGCCACTCGGCAACAACTGTGCAACATTCGCTGGCTCTGCCGTTTGATTAATTGCAATTTAAACGGTTTCAATTAAGGCAATGGCGCATCTTTCTGCTGCACAGCGGCCCAGAGCCCAAAAACAAGCGCAAACAATTTTGTTTTCTTTCTTTTTTGCCTAAGCGTAATATCAATTGAATTGATTTGATGGAATTGACAGACAACGCTGCAGCTGGTGCTGTCTCCAGATTTGTATATTCGTTGCGTGAATAATTTTATTTTTCGAAATTAATGAATGATTTTCTGTTGAAAATTTTGCGCCGATCAAAATTGAAGGGAAGTTCACTTTAATAACAGGTAATACGGTTTCAAATATTTGAAATTAATTTGATAACTTGAATCATCTGCATTGAGCTATAAATTCGTCTCGCATTGCTGTTTATGTAAAATATCTTGCATATAGAAAATATTTTACAATTTATAGTTTTGAATATGATGAGCTAATAATTCTATATACATTTAGATACACGAGCGTTGTGAAGATAAAAGAAGATAGAAAAATGGTTTATTCATATCCATAAATACTTTTTGTGAGCTTGGAAATGTTAAAGAAAATGGGATAGTCTCGTAAAATGGATAATCTATTATACTTTATATATTTTAAAAATTATCGATTTAAATATAAAGATTTCCAGCTACTACCATTGCACTAACTAGCTGATGAAAGCTGGGAAGATTTAAATCTATGGTTGATTTGTATGTAGTCACAGATATGACTCCAGAAAACTCATATATTAGCTTAAAACATATTTAAATTACAAAATAACAAAACTTTGTCTTTATCAAGTTATTAAAAACAATAATAACAACTTAATAATCTCATAGCTCAGAATAAATGCTAGATTTTCTCTAAGCTGACTTCAGCAGAGCAAATAACAATAATAAACTATCCTATATGTATAAATATGTTTATCTTAAAGACCATTAAGCCCTCAACAGCCCTCTCGATAACAGCTTGTTCTTGTTGATTATGGCTAAGCTTAAGCTCTTCACGATTTATAGCAATATGATTCTCGTGTTCATTAATGTATGCTGCAGCTATTTAAACATATGCTTACACATATTTTCAACCCCTCTCTATATGTTTGTCTGTCTTTCGTTTTCGTTACGAGGCCGTGTCTCCGCCCTTTCAGCAGTTGTTGCCATGGTCAAGACACAACAAGGCCCAACGAGTCGCCGCGAGTGCAGCCAAGGATTAATTCCTAATTTCGCCTAATGCTTCGCCAAGTGTTTCAGTTTGTGTTCGGTGTGTTGTTTACATTTCGGGTGTCGTGTTCTTGTGTTTTTGTCTAAATTACCTTGATAGAATGATGCCACAGCCAGAGCCAGTGCCAGTTGTGGTCCCATTTCCCTTTCCATTTCCATTCTCAAACCCAAACCCAGTGTCTGTGCGTCCCTTCCCATGGCCCAGTTGGCAGGCCGCACTGCCCTACCCCCAGGCTGTCTCAGTATAGGCCTTTAAATGCAGCCCAGTCCAGACTCAGTGGTCTGGCCTTCGGGCCCACATGCTTGCCACCATCATTAATCATGACGTTTCAGCTCTGACACATTTGTCCGATCGGCAGCAGAAGCAGCAGCAGCAGCAGCGGCGGCCACTGCGGCGGCGGCGGCGGCTACGCACTATTGTAATGAAAACGTTTTCGAAGCCCTCGTCAAGACGGCGAGTTGTTCCCACAGCGGGAGCGAGGAGGCCGACGACACGTCAATAGACAATGGATGTCCAGAGATGAGCAATTTGTAAGCAAATATTTTCATAATGCGGCCACAACACAAGCCACATGTAAATATTGGCCAACTATTTACGAACTATTAGCCATAGTTAGGGGCAGGCTAATTGTAGTTCAGAAGGCAGTAAGAATTGAATCTGATGATAGGAATTGCCTTGCCGGAAAAGCCGGGAATTAGTCGAGCAAAGTGAAGTACTCTTTAGCCTTAAGGGCTACTCAGAATTGTTTTTTTTACTTGTCTAAAAAAAGTAAATAAAATAATAAATTTTAATTATTTAATTTTTATTTTATTCGGAGATTTCGAAATCAGAGCAAAGAGTTTTGAAAGCTAGTTCGTAATTTTATACAGACTAGAATAGAGTTTTATTGAAGTAAGAATTGGTAAGCTTTAAAGTGTAAAGAAGAAATAGATAATAAAATAAATAGATAATCAATGCAGTTCTTTATTTCGGATTTTCTAATGGGAATTTTGAATGATAGATGACAATAATTCAAACAATCTTATTTACAAAGAATATTTATTATTATGTTGCTACACTTTTCGACTGGGGTAACATATAGTAGATAAATATTATATCTTATTTGACAGAAATTTATATAAAAAATAACTTTTTTTTTTCATCATGTTTTATAAATATAGAATTCGTATTTTCTATTTATTTCATAGTATATTGTACATATATAACGAAAGTATGTTTTATACAATTACAATTACACTCTTCCCTTGCCCTAACGAATGGGCCGCTGGCCAATAAGGTAAAAGCTATATTGTCCAATGCGGCCACAGAGCCACAGAGGGTAAGAGGTCAAGGGGTGCTCTGGCAAAAGGGACATATGCTTCTGCTGCTGCTGCTCGGTGTGGCACTGTGCAAGCGATACAATAATTGCTCTGGGCCGTCGTCGCCGTCATTGTTGCGGGTTTGGCATGAATTACAAAAAAGGCCAACAACAACAGGAACATAAAAGAAAAAAAAAGAAAAGAAAGAGCAACAACAACAAAAAGCGAGTACAACAAAACAAGAACTCGGCATACAAAGCCGCCATTCATTTCATAGCCGGCGTTTGCAAACACACACACACACATATGCAGCTATACACACAGCCATGTGTTTACACACACGACCCTGTCATGCAATGGTCACAGGGCTTCAGAGCTCGAGCGGGTCGGAGTCGGAGTCGGAGCTGGAGCTGACCAAGCTAACGTGTTCTGTTCGATCAGACAACAACGCTGGCAACAGTAACAGAAACAGCAGCACCACCAACACAACTTGCACCACCACCACCACCAACACCAAGAAGGTGACCGTTGTTGTTGTCATTGGGTATACACACGTGTGTGTGAGTGCCTCAATCATGTAATTATTTCCTCCGCAACCACTTTACCAATACCGATGCGTCCGGGCACCAAAGTGACCACCACATCCATCCATACACACACACAGGAGTCGACGTCGACAAATGATATTACAAGTGGGGCCAACTTGGCAGGCATTGAAAAAAATACAACAAAATACAAAAAAAAAAAAGAAAAAACAGTCGAAACTGGTAGCGTGTTTCGCTTTGAGTTTTGTTCTCTCCTTGTACATTTTTTACGCTAAGCAAACAACAGAAACAGAAACAGAACAACTAGGGAATCAAGAAAGAATTTCTAAAGTCAGAACATCGAATTCATAATGCCCTGGCAAATCTTTCAAATAAAACTATAATAAATTAGTGAAAATTGATAGAACTGATTAAATTTGGATAATAATCAAAGGGTGACTTCACTTCTTTCTAAGTTAGAGCTAACAAATTTTTGATATGCAAGAAACTTTTCACTTATATATTTATAGTTTCTACCGTTCAAAGATCTTTGTGTTAGTTAGCACCGATGGTGAAAATAGACATGTTACATTCTTAATGGCACAGTTGTCTTACCTTCAGCCTTACTTTGGTAAGAGCATAAAAAGTACAACGAAAAAACGCCAAAAAAAAGGCAGAACAGTCTGCATATATGTACTATGTGTGTGTGTCTTTGCGATACATAAAAACAGTGTTTCGTGTTTTTGTGTTACTCAATTTAATTCAGGTAAAATATATATTTTTTTTATCCAGGCCCGCAGCACTCTTAAACTTTGGTCACGAACATGAAAAAGCGTCGTTTCCGTCGAATTGCTCGAAAATGGTTGACGGTTGATTGGTTCAGTTTTTGGTCAGAGCCTCAGGTAGAGGCCAATGTCTAGACGAATGGAGACTCGATTCAAAATGGCAGCCAAACTAACTTTGAGCACTGAATACTAAATATGAATATGAGTACGACAAAATAAGTTTGTTCAGCCCAAATATGAAAGGCAAACCGCAGTTAGGAAAAGAAAAAAGAAATAAATGAAATAATAGAAAATGTAATTATGTTTATAATTTCACTCGTAATGCTTTTATCTCTGCTTTTGCAGCTTGTTTTCGTGCCCATTCAAACAGAGTCGAAAACAAGGCTGAGAAAAAATGCGGCTAGCCAAAATGGCAAACAAAAATTCAATGGAAAATTGAAATGGCCAAAGCGAAACGGCTTAAATAGCTAGCTGTTTCATTTGCGGCTTTCAACATAACCTTCGCACACTTTTCAGACCGGCCGTAAATAAATACCTATATTATAAAAGCATTTAAATATGTTTGCGGTTCCAGACTTCATTTCATTTGCCATAAATATATATATATATATATATATATATATATATTTCTTTTTTTTCTGCTCTGTTTTGAGGTTGTTTTTTTGGAACATTTCGACCCCAACGAATGCAATTTGCTGTACTTATCTAGCCAATTTAAAATGTTGTGGTTTTGTTGTTGCACAATATTAAGAAACAGTTTCTACTTACTTATGGAGTTATCACCTGAAAAATAAAAGAAAAATAATTATTTTTCGATACATCTTTTTGTGAGCTTATTAAATGTAAATTTTAAAATAATTATTATGAATATACAATAGAGAAAATATTAGTATTATAAGTAATCCCGATATTGTCTTATATTAATACAGAATATGCAAGATATTTTAGAGATTTATTCAGTTAAATAAGATATTATTCAGACTCAAATGCAAAATATGCAATAAATTTCGGAGCTAATCTCAGTTGAAGAATTGGACTCGAAGACCCGAATTTCAATTTATCATAAATACATTTCCAAAAGCGGAAAAGTTTCGAAGTCCATGGAATTTCATGTCGGAATGAAATGTAGACTTTCTGAAAAGGTTTTGTTATTCATATAAGCCATACGGAACACTTTACTTCAGGGAGTATCTTTAACTTCAATCGATATATTTACTGTCTTGTTGATCCAGCTTATACTAAGCCAGGCCTTAGTTTATAAGAAAGTTTTTTGTATACTTCAAGCGAAGTTTGTGACTACTTACTCGCTCGCAAGTAAGTATTTTGAAATTGAGCACAAAAGTGGAAAATAATTAACCCCAAACTTGAGAGCGGAAGTTTCAAGTTGTGTTGCCACTGATGCTGCATGTGAGCAGAGCCATAGTTGAAGCTGATAGGGCAACACATGCAGCACGTAACGAGCGGTCAAGCAAATGGCCACAGGGAGCAGGCTGGGCCGGGCCGGGCCGCTTCCGGAGTCAGCGACATCAGCAAAATATTAAACAACTTGCAAGCCAAAGTAATTGAGAAGTTTTCTATGCTTCGATAGCTAAGAAAAACCTACTCAAACTAAAGAGAATAGAAGATGTCTTAAGGAAGGCCTCGTGTCTCGTCTGCCAGTACATTATTTGCACAAAAATGAAGCAAGCGCCCAACCGAAATATCAAAGGAGTAATCCGCACGGAGTTTGAGTGCCTCGCAAAATAAAATCATGCGCTTGGAAATAATAGCGTCTGGGCTGGCAATAATTTCTGGCTGGGCGTGGAGCCAAGTTTATGCAGCTTCATGAGCAACAGTCAAATATATGAATTGAGATATTTTTTGCCAGCAAAGGGCGGCAGCTGCGTGATTAGCAAGTATTCGAATAGATAATAAGTAAATATGAGTATTTATATTTATTGCAGCTGGCCTAAAGCCCATCAAATGTGACTGGCATTTTCCTATGGATATCTAAGAGCTGCTTTTACAGTAAATTGCTCATTAGCTTTAAAGATACAACAGCTCCATCGCTCGCATAGTAGAGTTTGCTTTAAAGATGGAGTTAGAATATCATTTGAACTGTAGAACGTTGTAAGCTTCAGCGTAGATTATAGTCTTTTAGAACACGCGTGAGACTAAAGTGTATATTATTACGTTTTGTTTTATGAAGTGATTGTTTAGTGGCAAAGAAATTATATTGATTTTATAGATAGTTGTAATTGTTTGCTCTATTAAAATTTTACTAAGAACTTGGAACTTATCAAAGGTGATTTTAGCATTAGCAATTTCAATTTTTATATTTTTCATTTATATTACAAGATTATCTATGTTAAAGTCAAACTCATTTCTCAATCAAAGAATTATAATGAAAGTGTATTATATAAATTTACTCTTTGAAATTTAATTTTTAATATTTAATTTTTGTTTTCTTCTGATAAGAATGAAGACTCAAATTAAATATTTATTTCATACTATAGTTATTATTCTTTTAATAAATTTGTTTGATTCATATTATAATTTGAACTTTTTTAATTCTTTATGGCTTAATTTCTTATTTAATTTAATATGTATGTATAACCAAGTCACCAGCATGTTTAAAGACCATTTGTGTAATTGAAAAAAACGAACCGAACAACTAATGTGTAGGAACATATTAAAATGTAAGTGAACTTTAAAGTTGTTTTGTTGCGGGCTCTGCACAGGCAACACTCGAAGGCAAAGCCAAACGCAGACGCAGACGCAGAGCAATGGCAACGCCTTGGTCAGTTCAGAATGATACGATTGTTGTTGTTATTGTTGTAGTTGCTGCCCCGTAGCTGACTGACAGTAGGTGTGACCAGTCTACTCATTCATTCTGACAGTTTTCCCACCCACTCTTGCACAAAACGCAATTTGTTGGATTGTAGGTTGTGCCCTCTAAGCACGAAAGGTAAAAGTGCTGGCCATATCGAAATTTGTGTGTGTGTATGTGTGTGTGTGTGTGAACCACCACCGCTGCGGCTTTGCCCACAGCCTGCTGTGGCTTTGCTGGGCGGGGGGTAGTTGGGTGGTTTGCTTGTGGCGCCACAAACAGCATTTTTTTCATGTTTTTTTTTCTTTTTGCAGTTGCCAGTCGCGTGTCTCGCTGCGTATTTGAATTCTTGTTTTTCTTCGCTTTTCTTTTTGGGGTTTTCTTTTAGGCTGCGCTTGCAACTAATTTTCATTTCCAGCACGGTGCACCTTTTGCCTGGCAAATCTTATTAAAAAGTGAACAGTACGATAAAATTGAATTTGCATTCAAAAGCCATTAACCGCAGCAGTCGCAGTTGTTGATGTTGTTGTTGCTGACAGACGTTGTCCTTGCAGCCACAAATTAAGCAGGATACAAGAATTTTGGCTGCCTGACTCGCAGCTTTAAAATCGAAGCTTGGCAATTTGTGAATTTTTGCTGTATTTAAAATTCGCGCTAAAAAATTAATATTTCACGCACATTGAGCCAAATCGGCGACAGCTGCCAACGGCGCATATTTTATATGTACATATATATCCTTTTTTTTTGTGTTTTAAATTTATATTTTCGATTTGCAATTGGGACGTGCCGTCGATAAATATCGATGCCGAAATTATTATACAATAAATGCAGCCACTCACGTGGAAAAATATTATTTTAATTGCATATCAATTTCACGCTCTTTAACAAAATCAACGCAATCATACGACCAATCGTCTGAACGATGCGTTTACACACACACACACACATCAACAGACAGACATATACAGACACTGATACCCACCCACCTGGATACCATTTTGATGCCAATTGACATTCAAAATTAGAGCTAAACGTTCTCCAATTACCCAGAGCATGGAAGCATGTAACCATGGAGGTGATTGCCAGCATTTGTCTGGGGGTTTGGCTGATGGCTAATGTGACTCCAATTGTAACTATTTTGCTGGTTCATAAATGGCCCACTTATTATAATATTTATATGTCTGGTCGTGTAGGAATTTCAATTAATAACTGCACAGTTGTAATTACACTCGATACTCGATGTGTGTTTAATTGAATTTTTACCTGTGTTTTCAAATGTCAGTTATTAATTTATTTTCGCACACTAAAGCGCTTGCTTCGATGACCATAATCCATAATCCATAAAATTCAAATGCAACACGTTGCATTTATGTGGTCATCTGTTGCAGATGTGTGCAATTTAATTACGAGCTATTGATAGGTATATAGACTATCAGTTGAATCGTTTTTATAAATGGAAAACCATTAGTAAAATAATTTTGTACATATATTAAAACTAATCATGTTGATTGAAAGGAGTAAATTAAAATGTCTCATCCGTCATTCGACTATTCTAATTCTAAAAGAAATCTTATTATTTCTTTGGCATTTTTCATCGAAAAAAAGTTTTAAATATTTTTACACAGTATTTTTAGATATAGTCAAAGTACTTATAAACAAATACGAAAACCTGTGATAACAACTTATTTTACTTATAAGAATACTATATATAAACTGCGTAGCTCGTAATCAAATGGCCAACACTAAATTAACTGCATCAGTTGTATCCCATCGATCACATCGATAAATGCGGCTGACATAATTATTGCAGTTTGGCAGAAAGGCAGACGAGAAATAACAATAACAAGACGTTCGAAATAAAAATGTCAGTTTGAATAAAAAAATAAAAAAAGCACCGATGCAAATCAATCAGACTTGGAACTGAACGAAAGGGCAACGTTGATGTATTGGCCGGGCTTTGTGTTTTCTGATTTCTGTTGATGGCCGATTGGGCTGACGGGCTGGCTGACGAGCTGACTGTCTGCCTGGCGATTTTCGCAAACATGTCACACAGTTTACAGTTAAGAGATGACAAATTCATTTTTAACACGGCGACCAGAGTGAAACCTCGACATGGTGGACCAACAACCATATAATCAACGCCACATCAACAATGAGCCATTGCAGTGCAGATTTCGCCTCGCTCATGGGGTGGTATGTCTGGCCGGCTGTCTGACAGCGTCTCTCTCTCTCTCTCTTTCACTCTCTCTTTCACTCTCTCTAATACATTCTGTCCCCGTCTCTCTCATTGTCTGCGCTGTCTGCCAAGTGACGTTTGGCTGTCAGCAGGGCCCCCAAAATAACTCAAAAGTCGCAACGTGTGTATTTGTATCTTGTAGCTGTAGCTGCAGCATGTGTGGCACGCACCTCATCTCTCGCACAGATAAATGTGTACAAAATTAAAGATGCTCCTGCTAAACACAAGCTTAGCCAAAAAAAAAAAAGGTCAAGTCCAAAATGATGGATGATGCCATGACACTCTCTCTCACACACACCCCAAAGTCTTCGACATGGAGATGAATGAAATGGCTGAGTGACATTTTTTGCTACTGCTGCTGATGCTGCTGCTGTTGCTGCTGCTGTAGCTGCTTTCCCGTTAAAGGTCTATTAAAATATCAGGGTGGTTGCAAATTCGAGCTATCTGTTTAAACACTTATTCTTATCGCTCGCACAGGTAGTACGTGTTGTGCTTGACTACCTTTCTGGCAATATCCGTTGGAAAAGTTTGTGTTATTTTCTTTAGTAGCTGCAGTATCATAATTTTTATCGCGCCATTCATCGCATAAATAATTCTGTTAACATTTTCAACAAGCCACAAATTAAAACTACAAAGCACTAAAAATTCGTGCTCGCAAAATTTACGACCAACGGAATCACGTGTCATCCACGCGCTGCATACTACCACCTACCCTTGCCCCCTGCTCCCTGCTCGCTGCTCCCTGTCGCAGATATGATGCATGACTCGACGGAAGGCGGTCTCAAGGATTCGAGTTACGCTCCAGGATTCACGTGCTAAGCGTATGCGATTCGAAATCTGTTTGTTGTTGTGCATTTGAATACGGAATCCATGAAGCCTTTTTTGCGTGTGGTTCGCTATTTGAATATCAAGCAGTGGGAAATCCACACACCACATACACACAAACACCCCTCAGTGCCAGTCGATGACAAACAGAAAATCCATTTCACACAAACATTAGTTTTATTTAAATCACAGACTCACACACACACACACACACACACTCAGAGCACACACGACTGCGACCTTTGTGCCAGGCTAAAGGAGCATGTGTTCGAGCCCATACTTGTGCGGCTTTTGTCCCTGTTATCCTTGTTGACTTTTCACGCTCTTTTAAACGCCGTTAAATATTTCAACGCTGACTTTGTTTGTTTGTCTGTTCACAGCCCTTTGGCTTTGGTTTACATTTATCACATTTAAAACACTAAATGGAAATTAAATTTTTGACAATAAATTACTGAAGTTCGATAAAAAAAAGTTGAGAACAAATCAATGTTGCATAGTTGTGATGATAATAAATAATACATAATTCATTTGCGAACTAGCAAAAACTAGACAAAACTAATACACATGATGAGCTATTTGCAAATGAATATAGTGTAATTATATTCAATCTATTAACTACGCTGGTACCTGAGTTATTCTGTTTTTGGCTAGATTTCCATTTAAAGTAATAGTTCTACTGAGTGCCAAAGCAAACTGCATCTCTACTGCCCTCATAGTAAGTACATATTTCTTTAACTTATTTGTTTTTCTTAATCATCGTAATAGTTCTTCTTCTTACGCTTCTACTCCAAGTACGGCGAGTTATCAGACACGTGTGAATCAAGCATTTGTATTGCAAGTTCTTTTCATGAAAATTCACACTTGTAATTTCACTCGCTTCTGGGTGATACCCGAGTCTTTAAACTAATTAGTTTTCGAGGGCTGAGTTGATTCAAATCAGCGGAGCGTTACAGCATGAATCCAGACAAAACTAAATCGGCGTCTGCGACTCGAGCTGTGATACACGTAATTTATGGCAGTTTTTTCGCTGTCATTTGTCTTGAGGCAAGCGCCTACGCTGCGCCCGCTCACCTGCACTAATTACGGCAGTTCAGTGGCTCATTGATAACTAAGCGTCGTTTTATGTAAATCCGATAATTTATGAACTTATTATTACTAGTTAGTGCAGCTCCAGCTGCTGAAAGATATAGAATAGAAGCGGCTCCCCACCGAATTGCAATTGTATTCGCATGCAATCGAGTGTGGGTAATGCGATTAACGGTCTGATATGCGGTTATAAATAGGTGTACGCATACTTGAGCACTTGACTGTACCTCTTGTACTCGCAGCCACTAATGCCGGCAACTTAAGTAGTTAAGAATGGGAAGAGCGGGTATTTTGATAAAGCGTTCAACAATGCCGTTGCTAACAAGCAATTTTTATGGCCGAAAATCCAATTCAAATGTTTACAAATCGTTTAAACTGGGCGAGAGGAGAAAAAGACATAAAAATAAATCGCGTACAAATTGAAAATAATTTCGGATTTGATTTTCTTCTTTACGATGATGGTTAGCTCAGCTACGACTACCACTACCACTACGACAAACCAGCTAAAGAAAGTGGACAGAGACATTCAAATTGTGGACAAGCGGGTCAAACTTAGTGAGTGAAGCAACGCAACCCACAGCGGCGGGCTCGCCTTCCATTTCACTAAGTACACAAGAATAGAGCGTAAAAAATTTTTATCGTCGCGCTTTTTACGGAATGTGATCCGCGGCGATTAAGTGTGCGGCTTTTGTGTGTCATTGTCATGCCGAACAGGAGCAGGAGCGGGAGCAGGAGCGGAATCAGGAACAGGAGCAGGGGCAGGGGCTGTTGCTGATGGGCAATGGAATTGTCAATGGGGATGTGGTTCCAGTTACTGCTGCTGCTCACTTTTATTTGCTCAGCGGGCCAAACCCACCACCGCAGTCACACAGCCAGGCAGCCAGCCGGCCCCAACCACAGCGAACCGCAGCACTTGCCGCCCACACTCGTAATGTATTCAAATTTTCTAAGGCGAGGCCAGTGTCAGTGTGCAGTCATTTCATAAAATGCTTTTTTAAAATTTAATCGTGGACAAATATTTTCATTCCTCTTTTTTTTATTTTCCTTCTCCTTTGGCTTTTAGCTAAATGAGCGGAAATAAAATTAAATCGATACTGGACGTGGTTTAATTCTATAGTCAACGTTTTTTTTCTCATTGCTTTCCTAATTCGCTGATGGCAAATGAGTAAGACGCACAGTGGGACAATAATGGAGGTTTTGCCTTCAAGCTGAACTTAAGGCGCATAATAATTTATATATAATATATATAATTTATTTATATTGATATTTTGACATGCAGTTTAACATTCAAATTAAACTAATATTCAATAAATTTAACTAAATTGAATTGTAAAATTTTTGAAAATTCGAGTTTTTATGGAAGCTCACCATTGAGCCACAATACAATATATATGGTCACACCGCAGTTTGTTTGCCTGTCAAAAACTCGTAATGATTGATTTGGAAGAGTGTTTTAATCGACCTGTCAACTCATCAATAAGAAATTTTCAATTTATAAGAACAAAAACTCAGCCTTATTTTCAATGCAATATCGGGCAAACTTTTAGTCATGAGCGTAAACTTGATGTCAAAAGTATATAATTTCTGTTTATTATAATGTTTCCCATTCAAATTTATATAATCTGACTTTTCTCTCCCGCATTGTTATTGCTTGACTCCAATAAGAAGTAGAAATTGAACCCGAACATTTGCCGCACAATTTCTCACAGCTTAATTTTTATTGGAGAAATTACGTCAGTTGGTCAGAAGTATTTGCGGGCATAGCATAAACATTAATTTTTCATAATTCTCGAAAAAAAATTACGCTTTAAAATAATGACAAATCAGTTCGCAGATAAGCCCGCGACAGCAGAAAAAAAATAAAAAAGAGTAAAAAATTAAGAAAATATATGAGTTTTTTCTTTTTGGCAGCCGCCAGCACAGTTTTCCCGAGCTTAACTAATCGTAACAGATTTTTTTCACAGTCATGTTGGGAGCGATAAAAAATGAGCAAGAAAAAGGGAAACCCTTGGGCGGAGTCGTCTGCCGCCTGGCCATATCCTGCGGCCTGCCAATTAGAACCCTTTGTTTGCCTGGATCTCCTCCACGAGACGGCGCTCTATCTCGGCGCACTTATCTCCATAATAAAGTCGTAACAATTAATTGCGCGACCTTTTCAATGGCTCAGGCCTAACCCAATCTGAGGCTCCTTCTTAAAGATATCCCTTAGACAACAAGCCAGCTTTCATTTGGAGCACCTTTCGCGCGGTTTGACGCATAATTAGTGCTTAAAATTTATTTGACGAGCCTGCAATTAATTTAATGTCATTTTCCATTTTCATGTTAAGCTTTTGAGTGGGCTTGATGTGGTGCTTGATGCGGCATCATTTCTGGAAATTAGATATATTTTCTAAATCATTCTGATTTTCTAGCATATTGGATTGTTCTTTACATAAACTTTTTAACTTTGCATTACCTACATAACTTTAAGTCTATTAAGTCTTTCTTTTTCTCTTCATTATGAAGTGATATAATAAAGTCATAAAATTTCCCAAATACCAAATCTGTTTGAATTTCAGTTTGATCTACATATATATTACCAAATACACATGTAAATACATCTGGTGAATGATATTATTGTGAACGGAGAACCTTTGCGAATCCATTGGCTCTTTTATGTGTAACTGCGGTTTGTTTTGAATGAATTCAACTGTAAAGGTTAAAATTATAAATGTGCAAATGACTCATCATAAATAAAATTAATAAAAGGCACGCAGTCAAAAGCCGAAAGTCAAAAGAACCTGGACAGGGGGGGACATTGAGACAGCGAAGCCTTCATTGAGAAAAAGTACAACGCATCAACATAAATATTATGATAAATGGTTTGTTATAATCATAATCCGCAGGGGGTAAGTTTAGAGTCGTGCGATACGCATTTTTTATGCAGCGACGCCCCCGAACCCGAGCCAGAGCCACAGTAAGGAACTGGAGCTGGCAAGGATATAGAAGCCGGAGCTGAATGAACTGGCGCAACATATGGTCGGTGGGTGGATTATACAGATGGCGCACGAATGGATTTGGATTGCGATTCGATAGCCGCGTCCAACAGGGGCGAACAGCAAGTCAAGCCGAGTCGACTCGAGTTGTGTTGTTCTTTTTTTATTGGTTTTGCTAACTGATGGCCGCGCTGGGATTAAAAGCCGAACAGACTTTTGCATACACAGCCACAGAGTTAGCAGATTGAGATACTTGCTCGTATCTCACAGATACTTTGCGAACTGAGCATCTTGCGGGGCCATAAACGCGTCGTATCTCAACTTCGCCTACAGTGCATTAAATGTGGAAGCTTTACGCCTAATTAACACTTTATTCAAGCCGAAATTTTATTGTTTCAATTATGTGAGTGAATGAGCGCCAGAGGCAATAGCAAATTGACAAAACAATTTGTATTCGAGTACGCACACATGAGCAACGTACATACATACAGATACACACACAGCAGCCCAACGGGGTATGTACTTCAAACCCAAAACAACCATTTAGCACTCAACCCAGACATACCTACACTCACACACACTCTTCTCGCGAGCACATTAAAATTCAGGATGTGAAACAAACGATTTGCGGTGAGCGCAACAAGCGGGTTAAAGCATGAAGACGTACAGCAAAGGCTGATATATCTCTTTCTGTATATATACATGTATTCATATATTAAGATAAATATATTTTTATACATTGAAATATGGTCTGTTCTAATTAAAATCTAGATTTAGGAAAGTATCAGTGATCTAATACACAGCTGGAAATGCTTTCACCAGCCTTACAAAATAAATGTAAGGCTTAGAGCTCAAATATAATATTTAACATAAAAATGCAATTTATCCTTAAAAGTTGAGAGCTCGATTTATTGAAAATACAGGATTCAGGATTTTCAGTATGGACCTATATATTTCATCTCTATTCAAAAGATCTATTACTTATTGCTGACTAAATCGAATTGTGAAGACCCAAATTATTAAAGTTTAATCATTTCTTCAAGATAAGTCTGATGTGGCTCTAGTTTGCTAAAATACAATTGAAATTTTTACTTAAAAACAGTCTGGGTTTCACTCAAGACTAATTGTTCAACTGTTGATAAAATAATTTATAGTTCACAGTTCTATATACTTAGCATAAAGTAAACTTAGCCCACCGTATGTGTTTTACTTGTAACGATCCTCGACTCTGTGGGATACTGCCAACACTTCAATACGGATACAACCTGACATGGAATTAATTTGACAACATTAACAAATTAAACTGTTAAACCAACACACACACAACACACACACAGACACACTCAAGCATTTGTCGAGTCAACTGAAAGCCGTAACAACGTTCCCAGTTTACTCTCCTTCTGTCCATTTGTCCGACTTGCCGCCCGCTTGGCAAACGGACAGACATTTACAACATCATTTGTAATCCATATCGCTCAGCATGTAGTCCCACAGTCCCAGTCGAATACCGCCCTATGTGAATCTCTCTCTGTGTGTGTGTGTGTGTGTGTGTGTGTGCTTGTGTGGGAGCTAAGATGTATTGACCCTTCAACAGATTCTGTACGAGTGGTGTCGGCGCTTGGAATGCTTCACGCTATTTATTGGCTCACTTTCACTCGGACGTGGAGCAGGAGAGAAACTCAGTTGGGTTGTACTTCTAAGGCTCAGGATTTGCTACAGAACTCGCCTTCACACTCGCTGGGGAATTCGAGATGTCGCTAGCCACGTGTTTGGATTTCAGGTTACACTTGAAGCGTCGCTCCGATTAGTGGTTGCCATTTGTCAACATGATGGTGTGGTTGATATTAATTGGCATTGTATTAGTCGAACTCTATGCTGGTCGCACACACACGTAAACTCACACAGTTGCAACTGAGAGTGAGTAGATATTTATTACACCTAAGCAACCTTGTAGTAAGTGCACTTTAAGAGCATATCATTTGTTTTTATGAAGTTGTTTCAATGTTGCTTCCATCTTAAGCTGATTTTTAAGCATACAGTTCGCTTCATTACAATATTTAATCGCAGTTTTAGCTAGTTAATGGCCAATAATTGTTTGCATAATGTATTTTTGCCATGTTTGAAAATGTGCACAAAAGTTGTTTTAAACTTGAAATTTGAAATTTACTTAAAACAAGGTTTCAAAACTTAGACCAATCAACTATGTTGGCTTAGCAATTATATTGAAATATTTGAGAAGCTGAAAAAATTTCTATATTTTTGTCTTTTTTTTCGAAAGTTAATGTTTAAGACAGTTTAACTCTGACTATCCAACTAATACAAATGCTTTCATTTCATGTCTTTTTGTCCAACTCTTTCAAATTTGAATCGTAGCAATTGCCTTAGGTATTGAACATAACTGCAGAGAAGTGCAAAAAGCGCTCGACTTGTGTCCAGTTGTGATTAATTGAAAGTTTGGGCAAGTGAATGGAATTGGCATGGAGTAAATGTTGATAATGCTCCAAATGTGGCAACAAATGCGAAATGCGCTGCAAATTTCCCGAGGATATACTTTTACGTAAGTGCAGCAACAACAGTTGTAACTGCAACTTGCAACTGTTGCAACTGTTGTCCGCTGCCTGCTCGTTCCCATTCCCATTCCCATACTCAGAGACACATTGCCCAGCTTTCGGCTGTTTTCCTGCCCCCTTTATCGAGACAGGGGACAGGAAAAATATTTTGACAAATGAACCTAAATAACAGGTTGCAATCGCTCAGAGAGGAGAGGGAGTAGCAGCAGCAGCAGCAGCAGCAGGGGCAAGGGAGACTGAGCATATGCGTGGCCCTGGACCGACCCTGTTCTCTGGACTGAGTGGACCTGTACCTGTACCTGTGCCTGTGCCTGTGCCTGTGCCTGGACAGGAAAACGTATGGTCAGACAACCTTGATACCTCATTTATTTTAAAACGTTGCTGCCAGAGTCGCAGGCTGGCCGTAGTTTCTGCTGCACAAATGAAATCGACACATTGGGGTAAAAAAAAACAAAACTAAAAGAGAAATAAAAAAAAGAACTAAACGCGCCCAGCTCGAAGACGTTGAGCTGTATTCATCAGTCGCACTGACGAATCGACGTCGGGCCACTCTCGAAAATTGTTACAAATGATCGCAAATAACAGATCTTTGCCGGTCTTTGGGCCTGGTTCAGGGCGCGTTGCCCATCAAAGGAGCCGAACCCAGAAACAGAAACAGAAACGACGACGAAGACGAAGACGAACTCGCATTGCGTGTGCTTGGCTGATCGAGTGAGCTACAAATGAGATTGGCCAGCTGGGATTGGGATTGGCCTGATTGGGAGCTTGAATTTTGATGTGTGGAACTGGATTTGGAGACGGGGCTGGGGTCTGGGCCAGAGGCTGTGGCTATGGCTGCGGCGCCGTTCGATGCTAGGCTAAATTGCACTGATTTCTTGATTAATGAGAGTTTTGCATTTTCCAGTTAAGCCCGCTGCTGATTGCGGCTTTTCATCTCGCCGTTGCAAGTACACCAGTTGCAAGTGGCAAGTGGCAAGTGGCAAATGGAGAGTTGATTGTAGCTACTGCTACCCTAACTGAAGACTTGATTGTAGCTATTGACAGTTTGGTACTCACCCTGATTGTTGTTGTTGCTGCTCTTGCGCGATGTCTTCTTCTCCTTCATCCAGGGATACTCGGGCACCGAGTCCATCCCATCCGGTGTCTGTGGCACACCGCCGACACTAACCGGATATCCGCCACCGACACCGACACCGCCACCAACACCAACGCCAACAGGTGTGCCAATTTTCGGGCTCTCCGGACTCAAGTGATTGAGAAACTCGGCCATCGAGGGCTGAGAGTTGATGAAACCCCCCTCGGTGGCCATCCAGTAGGCGGTGTCGGCGGCTCGTTTATCACAGTTCGGTGCCATTTTGTTGACAAGCATCACCGCTGGCGGCGGTCCCTGCGGTCCTTGATGTCCCGCTCCTGGCACAAGTGGCACCGACACCGTCGTCTGGCCCGTTTGCACCTGTAGGGGATTCAGGGGCGACTCGGATTTGATCTGAGCGCCCATCTGATTGGTGTCCAATGTGCTGCACACCTCTTGCATTGTAATCTAGATTTTCTTATGGATTTTTTGTCTATTTCTTGTATCTAGTTTGTTTAAATTTTTGTTCTTTTACTTATGCATCTGGAAAAAAATCAAATTTCCCAATAAAATTTTATTAAAATACTTGCATTATTATTATGAGGAAACATTTACATAAAATATTTACATTTATCTAGCTTGCATTGTAGATTATTAAAGTTAATTAAAAAAATAAATTGCTCGTAAACTAAAAACAAAATTTGATAAATGCTTCGAAAACACGAAGAATTAGTTTTATTATTATAATTAAAAGAGATTAGACATAACATATAATAATTTTTTTTTTTAACTTTAAGTTTTTATGAAAAATCCTTTTGTTAATTTATTTTTTACTCTCCATGTTTAGTTTTGTTTGCAGTCAGTGCCAATAAAATAGCCGACGGAAAACCAAAAAGAAACAATAATTAATTTCAATTCTATTGAGCAAAGAAACTACTATAGCCAATACGGCCTGTAATGAAAATTAATTTAAATCGTTTCTGTGCTAAGCTATTTTTATATATATAAATTTATTTCTAACTTGGCAAATTATGAATAGTAAACAAAATCACAAAAAACACATTGAACTTAGAATGAAACGAATTTTCTGATGAGATTAATTCGGATTAATTAGAAAAACTATGAAAGATAGAATATCATTGTAAATTTGCACAAAGTCATAAAGTATTCTTATAAAAAAAGTTAGTTTAGTTTAGTTTAGTCAATCTATTGATTTCATATCAGAACTTAAGTTTTTTGTCTATTCCATATTCCAGTCTATATATGATAGAATCATAAATAATTATATGAAAACAAAGTGAACTTTGAATAAAAGTTAACAGAAGAAGAATATAGTTTATAACCATATTGAAGTGGATAAAATTTTGTAATGCTGAATAGTTCTGTGAACTAAACAATACTGAATACTTAAAATCATTATTTAAAATATCTTGATTGTATTGTACATAAATTAATAAGTTTTTATATATATTCGCTTAAAATTCTCTTCATTCTGATTCGTTTGTTTTTACAAAAGCAAAGGAAATGAACTAAATGCAGGCAGAACTTGAATAAATTTATGTTCAATAAATGCTTCTTTCTACATATTATTATTATTTATTAATTTTATATTGCTTAAAATCATATATTAATATTATTTATTAACCTAATATTGCTAGCTCACCACGCACCATTTCTAGAGTTCGCTGAGACAGTTCCGAATGCAGCGTTAAATTTCACAAGTTTCCATTTTGTGCGCGATGTTTTATTTTTTTTTCTCACATTTTTAGCACTTTGACACAATGCGGGTTTTTGACGTATTTCTGCGTGTAAGAGCAGCACATTTAAACTATGCGAATCGAATACTATCTAATTGAGTACTGAATATTATTATGTGTTTTCGAGATATATTTACGAACAGGGTCAGATAAGACCGCCAAGCAGGCACAAAGTTGTCAGCGGCAAGCGCGACGCGTTGCTCCGACTATTTCGATGGCGATGGCGAACGTTGTTGTTCAGCCAAGCGAGACTGTGGCAGTTCCATCATGTCGAGTTGCCAGCTACAGCTACAGTTTTACACACCTTGGCACCCATGGCGACGCGAGTGCCAAAACAACAATGGGAACACAGCACACAGCAGAGCACAACACGACGGACGCACGATAATGCAATAGTTCGCTACGCGGCACAACGGTGCGTATGCGTAACGACAATTTCAGTTGAAGTTTTGCTTGTGAGCTGAGCTAAGTAAGGGCCTGGCAAAGCGACAAAAAAACCGAAGCTGATCTTGCAATGGCCAGTGTACACACACACACACATGCGCACACACACACATACAGTTGCACTGCAATTTGTAGTTACAAGTTACACTTTTCTACACATTCGCGCCAACTATGTGCTGCCTGTATAGCTGTCTCTTTCTGGCCTGCGGCGTAGGCTCTGCTATCGCGTATCGGTGCGCAGAACCGGTTTCAGTTGTTGTTGCGGCCGCGATGGCTGGCTTTTGCCGTTAATATTTGTTATTTATTTAAACAAAATATTCTACACTATTTTATTGCACTTTCCGCAGAGACAGTTTTAGTTTTAACTAAATGTTTCACTAATATTAAAAGTTATTCACGTCAAGAATCAGATTCACATTCAGAATCGCAACTCTCCCTCCGGTTTGGGCAATACGACGCTGCTTCGTGCGGCACGACACTTAGCCAACCATTTCATCCAATAGCACCGAACGCACTGAAACTTGTCCGCACTTGTCGCAAGGAGTGGCCAAGCAAGAGCATATTGGGCGACTGTGTATTCAAAGATGAGCGCCACAACCACCAATCAGAGGGGCGTGTCTAAAGCGGCTTGTGGTGTTTGCATGTGTGTATTGTGTTGGCTGTGTTGGTGTGGCAGAGGTAGTGGCAGAGCACAATTCAAGTTGGGGTGGTTTGAATAGAGCGGAGAGATGTGCTCGTGAGCGCTGAAGTCGTGCTCTGAAATGTGAATTTACTTGTGTAGACATAAATCTCTTATTAGAAATGTGTCGACGATTAACAGAGAATTCAATTATACTTAAAAATGCTTAAAGTTCTACAAAATGTATATTAAAATATTAATAAAATAATTAATATTTTAATAATAATAACAAATAATAAAATAATAATAATAACAAAAGTATTTTGCCTCACTAAATTTTACACAGATATTGGGATTTTCTGGTCAAACTTTTATCAAAATTTTAATTCATTATTAAACAATAATAACTTGTTTTGTGCCACTTCTTGTTTTCTTCAGCTTCACATTGTTGTTGTCGCTGTTATCGCTAGATCTCCACGGCTCGTGCAATGATAAGCGGAGAGCAGAGACGTGCATGCGCAATAGAGATGGGTAAAGCAGTTGCTGGGCCAGTCGCACACAGGTAGCGGTAGAGCCACTCACACACGCTCACACTCTCCGCACTCACTCACACACATGCACAGAGTCAGCGGCTGCAAAGTCTCCGCATCGCTGATTGGTCGCAGCTAATGTGTATGTTTGCGTCGCTCTGTCGCTTTGTGGCTTTGTCGCCGGCGCTGTCTGTTCGGCAGCTGCAGCGCTGTTTTTACGGTAAACGTGTTGCGTGTGACGGAATTTATTTGCTTTTTGTTATTTACACATTCCGTCGCAGCAGTGACGAGCTTCCATTTCTTTTTTTTTTGCTCTCTCTCTCTTTCGCTCTCTCGTTTTTGTTGTTTTTTATTTCTGTTGTCTCCGGCGCTGCGTATTTTTGACATTTCGCTTTGCACGCTGCGCGTCTTTCTTTTTGTTTTGAGCGCCTCTTCTTGTCTGTCTAACCATCATGTTGTCAATCTTGGTGGCATTCGTTTTTCTGCTGCCACACTTTTTCACATTCTGTTTTTATTGGCAATCGCTAGCTGCGTTCGCTGTTTGTTTCATTTATGCGGCACAGTCGCTATCGAAAGTTTACGAACGAATAGACAACATCGTTTGCATAAATCTAATGTGTATATAAAAGTTACTAAAATATAATGAATAATAGTTTATGGTTTAAAGCTTATTAACATATTTAATATAATACACTTTGCTCTACTTTCTTCTGATACTATAGTTGATTTTGAGTATATGAAACATATTTTAAAATTATGAAAAAATCCGCATATGTAAATAATTTAAGTTAAAAATGATTAGTAATTATTCAAATCCGTTAAATATTGAAAGCAAAAATTAATAAAATGACAATTACAGTAAATTTATCTATATAGTGATTTTTTTTAGTTTGTAGATGCAAATTTCAGATTTTTAAATTTATGATAAAGTAATACTAGAAAAATCGGTATTACAGCTTGATAACACCTTATCTAACATTACTACTGATTATTGGAATGGATTTGTGAACTCATACGAGAAATAATCTTGTTTGTAGGTTATTTAGTATAATCTTAAAGATTTGTTAGCTGTTCTGATCTTTCGTTATTTTGCATAATCCTCTATGCGATTCCCTTTTCTGTCAGACTCTTACCATAAAATTTTATATATATACATACATATAAAAGGTGGTAACACGTGCACCGGGCGAGAGCTCAAATTTTATTGGCGGGGATCAAGTTTAGCTAGCGATTTGCGCATGTAGCCCAGGTAGCTGAAGGTGAAGTATTCACAGTTATTTTGGAAAACCCGCGGAAAAACCAATTTATTTCTCTTTCATATCTGAGTTAAGGGTGAAATTTTACCTGATGATGAATCTTTATGGCACAGGTTAACATGTAAAACTTTCCATGTTTCGTTTAGCTTCAACAATTTGACGAACAGAAACATTTTCAGCTATATTTCAAATGCAATCTCTGATTCTCTATTATATATTTTCAGTTGGAATACTTTTGATTGATCAAAATATGGTTTGACATAATAATTAAGTGATATACTAAATATTCCAATGATATTATTATTTTTTGATTACTATAATATATAGAAGACATTAAATTACAAAATTATTTCCCTTTTTAATGAATAATTAGTTCTTTTAATTTAAATGTTGTTAGTTCCATTTTCTATGTATAAGGTATAGCAATTACTGCTTCCAAATAGTTCCTATATATTAAATAATTTAACTCTAAAATATATCTCTAACCGATTGTTTTTCCCATAAGTCTTTCCATGAAATCAGATTATACAATATTATAGTAGTGAAATATAGTAGGTTCTTGCATGTGTAGGTAATACTTCTCACTTGCATTTTTTATTTGTCTGACTTTCGATTCGCTTTAATGTCTTTTAGGAGTCAATTGAATTATGCATTATAATTAGACTCATACGACGGTCGTCGACAGTCGTTTCGCAATCAGGACTCACGCCACTTACCAAATGTGTCGAGGACTTTGCGGAGACAGAAACTGGACGCGACATATAACAGCAGCCGGCTGGGCTGAGCCTGCCGCCGTGCGCACACAGGTAACAGCCGGGAAGAGTTTTCCGATTTGCGGCTGGACTTACCTGAAGAGTATAAAAGTAAAGCGACTCACAGAATTGCAACTAGTTAAAAAACAAATGTGTCACAGAACAGAAGCTCAACTCAGTTCTCTCAGCGAAATGTACAACGACTGCAATACAAGTGAAATGTATATGATGATCGACGAATTGGTAGGTTTAACACAATTTTGATATTATCGTTCAGTTGCTATAATATATATTTCTCTAATTTTACTAACAGATAAACTCGCCTCCATCCTCTGAGTTCGTTTCCCCTCCAGTCGCCTCCAAATGCAAGCGATCTCGCACCGCCTTCACAAGTCATCAGCTGCTCGAGCTGGAGCGAGAGTTCAATGAGAATAAGTATCTCGGCAGACCTCGTCGCATAGGCATCGCTCAACGTCTGCAGCTAACGGAGAGACAAGTGAAAATTTGGTTTCAGAATCGTCGCATGAAGAGCAAGAAACAAGCCAACAGACAGCTGAGCTCCAAAGTACTCATACATTCTGCTCCAATTCCATCCAAAGATCCTCCTGAGCCTCCACTCAGTGAGCATGAACTAATTGTCGAACGTCTATTGCAATACGTGAGCGGGGGACAGCAGCCTGAGACATTTGAACTGTCCGATCAATATAATAATCACGCCCTAATGGACCAACAATTCGATTTTGACCTTGATCAGTTTTCTGATCGGCTGCCAAGTCCTGATCTGAGTGATCTGGACATGTGGCAAAATGATTGGCTCAGCGCAGAGTTATGGCAAGGAAGTACAGATTTGAAAGATACGCAAGATATCCCACCCATCGATCAGTTAATAGGTGCTACGACGGTAGATCAGCAATTGGCTTGGAGTTCGGGTAGCTCAATGGCTACATCTGCCTGCTCATCCACCGCTTCATATGATTCCTTCGAATCCTTTCATAACATCGATCAGTTGAATGCAGCTCCGATTGGCGACCAACACTTTCACTGGTCTTCCAGTTCGAGTTTTGCATCGACATCTGAAGCTTCTTATGAATCTTTTCAGGTTGACTTCGATTTCTTAGAGCATTTATTAAATGATTAATGATTACTCGTAATTTATTTACTAATTTAACTGAAGCTTTAATTTCTACGTCAATTGTAAAAAAATTAAATTAGGTTAATACTAAGAATTATTTAAAATATATTTTTTATTTTTCCAAATTTTAAAAATTCAATTTAAGCATATAGAATAATAATAACAATTAGTATCATTTAATATATGTACAAAATATATCTAAAGCATTTTATTTTAAATTAAAAAAGAGATAAACATATACATAGAAATCTGTGTCTGACTTATGGTAAATGATTTCGATATTTGAAAATATATATTATGGCACACATACATATATTTTTTAAATACATATCCAAATATATAATTTTTAGTATTTTTATAAAAGTAAGTTTGCTACAAACCACAATTGTATTAAAAACTGTAGCCAAATGTTGTTCATATCCGCCCTTTTGCCGGCTGTTCACTTAGATAAATCGGTGTCATCATATCATAATGTAATTTCCACATATTGAAATTTTGCTTGAACGGCAAAGAAAACGCACTCACATTTATGTAACTGTGTGTGCGTGTGTGTGTGCCTGTGTGTGGGTGTGTGTGTGTATCCAGTTTGAATATTGCTTCCGCTTTGAAGCAGATTGTTTTGTGGACAATATTTCATCAGCAGCTGTTGTGTCAGATATTAGTTTTATTATTACAATAACATTAATGCATTGCATTTCATTATCGATAAACTTTGCCAATATTGATTAGAAAAGTTGAGCATTGACATAGTAAAGTACATAGATATATACATAGATGAATGTATTTATATATAGTCTGAGGCAAACTTAATAGTTAATATTTTATAAATTTAGTAACTCTTGGTTGATATTTCTCATTTCATGACATTGCAAACCATTAATGTTTATTGTTTTTTTTTTAATAATTAATGTTCACTCATGATTCTACATAAATAACATTTTCTATTGATGGATGAACTGTTCTTATAACTATTAACTGCCTAGTTGCAATACGATATTTATGGCCGCAATAATCGCATTAATTATGAACTCTTTTGTTTAGTATTTAATCAAAAGGTTAAATGACAAGTAAAATCAATTAAATAAAACAAGAATAGAAAAAATTTTACGACTCATTTGCAGCGACATACACATACGTATTCATACATGTATTTGGTGCTTATATAGATATAAAAGTATTTATTGACTATTTATCATGTGAGATTTTAGCTAGCCTGTCACATGTATGTGCCCCATCTCTCTCTCTCTCTCTCTCTC
The DNA here is from genome assembly GCA_037075265.1 of Drosophila nigricruria. Classification (NCBI taxonomy): domain Eukaryota; kingdom Metazoa; phylum Arthropoda; class Insecta; order Diptera; family Drosophilidae; genus Drosophila; species Drosophila nigricruria. Next base: position 132,549 of record JBAMCI010000011.1, read on the forward strand.
TCACACTCTCTCCCTCTTGCGGGACTTGAAGCAAAAGATGCAACTACCGCAACAACCGTGACAAGTACAACATTTGTGTCGGCTGCCTTCGCCTCGCTTCAATCTGTCGCCCTCTGGCGCAACCTTTGACACGCATAAATGGAACAGGAACAAGCGAACCCCCAACACCCACTCTCTCTGTCTCTCACTCTCTCTCTCTCTCTGTGTGTGACGCATGGGTACATTGGGGGGCCTGTGCACTCGATTCTGGCCGGGACCGAGACCGGGACCGGGACAAACAAAGATCGCAATTTGACTCTACACCACGGAGCTGTCAGCTCGCACAGTGTGGAGGAAGATTGATTACCGCCATCGAATTGTTTGCCTTAACGGGGTGAGAATGGGTTGTGGGCTATGGAAGGGGGTTGCGAGTTGCCATTGAATGGCATTAGAATCGAAAGAGTTATTCGCCGGTTCACGCTTCCGCAGCTCCTCTCTTCAGTCTGACACTGACAACGTTGACACCAACATGAAAATTCCTGCTGTCATATGTAAACAACACTTGAGTTAGCATTTACCTCGGTGGCGGGTTTTCGGTTTCTATTTGCGGCTCAAACTTAAAATAAACTTTTAAATATTGGTAATGCACACAGTTGGCATATAAGGCTTTAAGTGTAAAGGATTTTTGCAAACAATAAATATGATATATAAAGTTAAACTACAATTCTCATACTCAAAAAAGGTAACTCCTTATATCTATTGGAAACTCTTTCTATTGGCAGGCCTCCTTCAATATTCACTGCATATTGTTCATTTTTACAATAAATGACTCTATGAATTCCAATTGCTTAGAATGATATTTACGCACATATTTAATGCAGTTATCATAGCTGGCCTCGTCGTTGAGACCCTTGTAGGCCATGGCGCGATAAAGCCAGGCTCTCATATTCTTTTCGTCCAGTTTATTCAACACAAAGTCACAATCGATGATGGCGCGCTTAAATTGAGACAGTCTATGGGAAATGTATCATAAGTTTGTTATAAATTTCTCAGGAGATCTGAATATACTTGCTTGATATAGCTGAGAGAACGATTTATGTACAATATGGGACTGTCCATAATATTGTCAAGGGCCTGACTGTACATGCGCACAGCATTCTCGTAGTTACCCTGGCGATAGTCGGAGTTACCAAGCCTAAGAAAGCAATTAGAATAGTTACATATTGTTGTTAAAAACCAATATTCAGTTACTTTCTAAATTTCTGCGCTACTTTCTCGCGTTCCAGTCGTGCCTTGGAGCGTTCGGCCTGGTCGACTTCCACCTGTCGCATAAAAGTAAAGCGATCCTTGCTGTTATTTAAGGTATTCCCTGGATTTTTCCTGACAGTCACCATAAAATTGTCATCTGTCACACAGTCTGCAGTCTCCTCTGGTTCGGTTGCAGTTTCCGTTCTATGAGTGTAATTTATTATAATTTAATTTTCGTTACTCTTAAACAGTTGGTTAATTTACTCATTTGGCTTTTTAATGCTTCGCAGCAAATTCATCACCTCGTCGACCTTTGAATCGAGTTTCAGAAAACTCTCATCCATTTGTGGATGTTGCAGTGAATACATATTTGGACTGTATTCTGTTTTATTTAATATTTTAATCAAATAATTAGCTACAAGCGAATGTTCGTAAATGTTTAAGTTTACATTTGAATCGTTTGTTTATACAACATTTACAAAAGGAACCATGGCATGGCAACCATAGCAATAGTGCTCCATGGATACTCGTTGAGTGCTTAGCAACACCCAAATATAAATAAATATGGGTATATAAATATTGTGTGCATTTGTGTATGTTTTATACTAACATTTCAGATGAGTTACTCGATAACCCGATAGCTCGACTTTAACACTCTTTGCTTAGAAATTCGGATCAGATAACTATATTTTGTGATTCTTGGATATCAAATCCTATTAAATTAAGCTATTATTTGCCAACTTTTATTAAAAACCTTGTAAATAACTATTACTTTATATTTGTATATAGTTTATATCTCTAATCGTCAAGTCTACATTTGTTCGTTAGGCATATTTCCATATCTAATTAAAAATTACCCGGAAACTTCCTAACATATCTGCATTTCTACTTCAGCTAGTATTCATTTCATACTGTAATAATGGCCAATGTAAATAAATAATTAAACTTGATTACTTTCAGTAGTTTCTTGAGTAGTTTCAAAAGAATTGCGAGCTTATGGGAGGTCCATCTAATAACCTAAATGTAAGGCATGTTCTTAAAGACTTGCACGAAGTACTTGTATTAATATTTCATTAGATTGTTGAAGCAATTTTGCTATATTAACTGAGACTACGATTATCTGCGAAAGGTTTTCACCATACGCTTCATAGCGTTTAAGTGGATTGTACAATGTATCCATATTACTTTTCATTTAATCTCTGACAATTTGTAAGATAAAGAAATGCACGCATGCTAAGCTCAGAGGATCAATTATAGACTATAAAACATAATGGCATCTAATAATAGAGCCGCAATCTGAACGCGAAGCCAAAGACCCAAACAAACTTGCAGTCATGCACTTTCATGGCAGTGGAAACTGCAACTGGAACTGACTCTGGCTCTGGCTCTGGCTCTGGTTGTGCATGTCGGTCGACATTACCTCGTCCTGTGTGTTGGCACTTTGAGAGCTGGCGGCGGATATGTGTCTCGTGTGCACATAGCATTTAGGAGCGCAACGGCAATGGCGATGGCTATGCAGATGGAGACGGAGATGGAGATGGAGATGGAGACGGAGATGGAGATGGAGTTGTAGTTGTAGTTGAGTATGGCTCTTTCTCTGGCTTTGGCTGGCAGGCCGGACATGGACATGCTTAAGCGCCAGCAACGCTCGTTGCAAAGTTTGACTGTGGCCGTTTGTTCGTTCCGTTCACGCAAGTGGCAACATGCAGGAATAAATAATTGCAGCTCAAAGCGAGCCGGTGAACTGGTTGTGGCACCATTGTGGTACATCCCTCCGTGCAACCCCTTTTGCCCGCTAACCAGCAGTCCGACCAAATGGCTCACATGACGCATCGCATTTTTATACGAATTGCGTTTAGGCAAAGTGCTCAAAAGTTGTTTTCTGTTTCTTTTTTTCCTGCCTTCAGCTGCTGTTGTGTGTGTCCATATGACGAGCGTTCCGGCGTCATCAGCATAGATTGCCATTCGGCGTAATTGTTACAAATGGATTTCATGTAATTTAATTGTGGGTTTTACATCATGAAAAATATACCGGCCATTGGCTCATAAATATGCCAACTGAGACGGCACATACTTATATATATATATATACAAATATATATATGTATATAGTTATAGATATCCTTATTGGGAGGTCAACAGCAGTTTGCATCACGTTGTGGCATGCAACCAAAGGTAGCTGCTGAATGTGACTTGACAAGAATGATTTATTGGATTCAACGCCTTTTCGCGGTTTTAGTTACAGTTTCATACTGATGACACTTGAATATTAATATATAACTATTATTATATCTTTGTGTTAATTAAATTTTAGATGTATTGCAAAAGAATAGACTGGATAGACTGAGGATAGTGTCGTATGACTGTCTATTAGGCTAAATTCTTGGAAGAAGTGAGAGAAGGGAACTGCAATCATACATAAAAAGAAATACATAAAAGAATAAGGATAAATTCATCCTAATTAAAATTAAAACTTGTTAATACAAAACTTCAGCTATTGTTTTACTAACTAAAATAGTTCAAGGTTCGATTCACACAACCGATCAAACCGATTGGTTTCAAGCTCTGCTTGTAACCTTGGTTATGAGTATATATAAATGATAGAAGTTTTAGTCGTAGATTTAACATTTCAATCATAAATATTCAAATATAATATCGTTTAAATTTACATTATATTTAAATATTTTATCTACATAAGAGCTGCAATCAGTTGATATTTGGTATAGAAACGCGTGCGTATTTTGAGGAAATAATCAAATATTCAAATTTTGTCTCACATTGTTTCAGCCCCAGGGAACAGTCCAAAATGCGAGCAGCAACAGATGCTGGCAACAACCTCACGACTTTGGCTCATGATTCAAGCTATGGTTGTACCTACAACAAACAATATTACGGTTGTATTGTGCACAGGATGTGCCGATGCGGTGTATGGCAGCGACAATCCTGTGCAGAACGACCAAAGGTGCGCAATTGGCATTCAAATGTTAAAGTGATTTTTTTTTCACGCGCTAAACCTGCTGCGGAATACAAAGCAAGAGCAGTTGAGTCCAACTCCTGAGCCTGAACCCACTTGATTCTTCTTCTCCACACAGAGACACATGGAAAAGCCTTGCCCACTATTTTTCATGGCGTGGCAAACAGGGCAGAGGCTGAAGCTAACTGAAGCCAACCATGCAACTAGGGTCTACACAATCGCATCCCTTTCCATTCGAATCCATTGCCATGTGCAAATTTTGTGAGCTGAAAAAACTTTCTTTTCTTTTTTTTTTTTTTTTGGTTAACTGGGAGCGGGGCACACATTTGGCCTGTTTATACGACAGGTGTTGCCATATTGGCAGCGTTGAGGGACTAACACGTCTGTGAAATGTCATAACGTTTAAACGTGCCAAAAATACTGAAAGCAGCCAAAAAGCGTAACAAATGTTAAAAACTGCGAACGGGCTCAGTGAACTAGAAGCAAGTTAAATGCCATTTCAAATTTGAAGTACATGTTGAAATTAGCTGAATGAATTATTATTTTATAAAGATAAAATAGGTGAATTTATCCATTTATTGCTTTAAATTAAGTTTGTCTTTTTAAACTTCAGAAAACCTAGAGATAAAACAATAAACCAAGACAAATCATATATTTAAATGGCAAGCTTTTCGCTCAAAACAATTCTGTTGGAAGAAAATCCCTACACAAATATTTCCACTCTTTCGTTTGCAATTTCAATTAATTTATGAGGCGCAGAGGCAAAACGTGGTTAGCCAAGAGCTCGTTTAATTAGCACACAAAATACATTTTGTAGCTCTTTGGCTGTTTGGCGAAGCGTTTAAGAAATAATTGGCTAGAGCCGTGAAAGCCGCAAATTCAAAATTCAGAGCTGAAAACGCGCGCTGCGATTAGCCATAAAAATTATAGATTCAATCTAATTAGAAATTGTCGCGGCTGCTCTTGCGGGCCTTGCATTACCTACAGCTCCAACTGCAGAAGCCGAGTGAATATTTAATTTAATTAACAAGAAACCATTTCGTTTGTCTCTGAATGGAGAGTTGAAGGGAGGGGGGCGTGGCAGGGCTGTTCGAGTCAGCGATTGTGGTTTGGAATTTATTGTTATGACCAGGCCAAAGCAGCGGCAGGACCTCATCTGCCTCATCTTGAGGCAGCTCATCAGCGGCCGCAGTCCAATAAAATGACAATATTTTGCGTGCAGTTAAAGTGGAGCAAGTGCTTCACTTGGGAATGATTGAGTTGCGGGATGGACAGGGATAGCATAAGGAAACAACAATTGAAACAATCTGTTGGACATGTTTATTACAATGGCATTTCGCGTAATTGCAGCTGGCGTTTTATGCGGCTTTGATTAGCTGCGTTCAACTGGCCAGACGATTAGCCACGCCCGGCGACGCCTCCAAGCGGAAATCACATCTATATTCATTATGGCAAAGAAATGTGTGTGCACGAGAGCAAGGCGAAGGACATGTGATGTCAAGGACTTGCCATTGCCTTTGGCTACCGCAAACGCGTCTGACACATGCTCGCAAATGTCAACAATGCGCATGAAAATTCCAAGGTCCCACCCCTTTGTGTTGGCACAGCTCCTTGGCACTATTTCCGCACTGACGTATTTCCTCCTCCCAGGGGAAGCGATTTGCCACGGCCCAAACCCAACCCTAGGCCAAACCCCAAAAGTCACTTCAAGCCGGAGTAACTAAGCGTGTTTTGTGGCATGTGTGTGCTTGTGCCTCTTCTCGGGCACATTCCTTAGACCAGCAGCAGCAGTCGAGTCGTATTTCCACAAAGATGTCGCCCAAAAACAAGTGTCCCAACAACTCGACACGAGTACTAGTAATGCGTGCGGTTAAATATCCATAGATCAAATCGTAGCACCGTACACCCAACCGTACTCTCTGCGGCAAAACGTTCAAGATGACCACTGGACCTGAGCCTCGGCCAGCGTTTAAGGCAAATGCGGTTGACACTTTGCTCTTGCATTAATAGATGGTCATACGAGCCAGCATTTGACTTTGCCTTTGCCTCTGGAATTCCTCGACTTGACCCTCAAGCCGCAAAAGGACATTAAATGCAAAAGTGAATAGCCTGCCCAGTGCGGCGAGAGTGGCAAGTGGATCGGCTTTTCCACTGTTTAAGTATGCCACAAAAATGAACTCTTTGCTCATTTAAACGCTTTGACATTAGGAATGATGGATATGCTGCTGTTCCATTTAAAAAGCAAAACTCTCATGGGAAATGCAAGCATGTTAAAGGGATAATATAAAATAACATTTTCGCTTTAAGTAAGAAATGTTGTTTTTATCTCAATATCTCTAGATAAATATTTATTTTTATATATTTGTTATCGTACAAATGTCGCAGCTATTAAAGCCAAATATTTCATATTGAAACTACATATTCCTTTGGTTTCAAATAAAGCTTAAATTAACATTTATTTATTTCAAATTTTTTTTTTATACTCTTTCACGAAAGGGAAATGAGTATATTGGTTTTGTTTTATTTACTAATTCAGTGGAAAATATTACAGTCACATTGTTATAAAATCGTAAAAAAAATTTCAGAAAAAATAAACTTTTACTTTTAGTCATTTCACAAATTTAAAAAACTTATAGATTTTCTAAAAATTTACATTAATACAAAAAATCCAAAAAATTGTACATTTGAAATTTTACCTAATTCTCTAAAAATTTTATACTGAAAACAAAAGACTTACTTAGTTTTATTAATGTATAGTATAGGGTATATAATATAAGGTATAGTAAAAATATGAATATTAAATGAAAAGAAATAGTTTTTGTTGCAATGCTTGCTTTATTATTATTATTGTTTATTATGTCTATTGCTATTACTATTATAATTTGAATTATTCGTTTGAGTTACTTAGTAGTAGAAGCTTCTTAATTGTTGACTGTTCTTGATTGTTTCACTGAGTTGAGCCTTTTGCGTCGGCGAGGGCGTTATCTAACCAGGGACGATTACTTAGCAGAAAAAAAATAAAATAAATCATATCAAATATCAGTTATCAAATCTGGCATCAGTTGTGGTAGTCAAATGTGCAGGGATTCATGTGGGAGACGCTCAATTTTCTCGACTTGGCCACGGGCTCGCCCCATGACAGATTCATAGAGATCGAGGAGGTGGCATTGGGTTCGTTGGTATGCTGTCTGCTCTGTGCTGGATTGGATATGGACCATGCCTGAGCCGCTGCCTCCAAATCCTGCTTGATGCTCTGCAATACCAGGTCCACATTGTAGGAATAGTGTCCGGTCGAAGCAGAGCTCGTAGCTGGTACACTCGAAGCGGGTGTCGCTGTCGACTGAGCAAGGTGTTCCAGAATTTCGCTGAGGTCAGATGTGCCATTGGCCATCGATTGAGGCTTGGGCTTGGGCTTGGCCGGTGCGTAGAAGTTCTGTACGGGATTTGGCAGCGTGGCCGGAATAGCGGGCGGAGTCAAGAGAGCTGGCCGTTTCTCAGCGGTTGGATCTTGGGAGTAGGACATCAGACGCTGCACTATGCCACGATGGGCACTCTGCTCAGTTTGGGGCTGCGACAGCTTGGCATTGGGCTTGGAGTCGCGCTGGCGATGGCCCTGAATGTCCTTCTTGAACTTCATGCGACGATTCTGGAACCAGATCTTCACCTGCCGCTCACACAGCGACAAACGTTGTGCGATCTCGATGCGGCGCGTCCTATACAAATACATGTTGCTCTTGAACTCGTTCTCCAACTCCACCAGTTGGACACTGGTGAAGGCGGTGCGCGAACGCTTCAGCTTGACGCGCTGCTCCTGAGCCGGCTGCAGCGGCATATTCTCATCGGAGGAGAGTTGCTGAGTTGGCTGCTCGCCTAGAGACTGAGGCAGCGTGGTGGGCGGCTGGTAGGTGGGCATTGCCACGGGTGGAACTGGCTGTAATTGTTGCATAGTAGCTGGCGGCGTGCTGTGATGATGGCCATACAGAAGCTAATGTTAAGAAAAATATATAAGAGATTAGTTAAGCTATAGTTTGGCTGATTAAGTTGCTTACTACTTACATTGCTGTACTTGACCACGGGCGCTGAATAGGCGTTCATCTTGGGCTGGTGCACTGGATAGTAATGCATGACGGATGACATCTTGCGTGTGTTGCTGTTTGGCTGTCCAAATTGCTAGTGATGTCTTGGCCGGTTGCACTCGTGCAATATATAGGTTGGCTAGGTAGTCGGTGGGCTTGCCAAAATTTGCCTAAACTCGCGCACGGGCCGGGCCATAAATCCTTTTGTATATGGTTGACGCTGCCGGTCGACTAGACTGTCCGACTGCCCGCCTGTAGCAGTCGCTGTCTCTGTCTTGGTTACTGTGGAATGTGCGTCTGGCACCGGCCAGACTAGCCAAGTCCAAGTCCAGGGCCAATCTAGAGGCTTGTTTTGATCGAAATCCGGCTAGCCTGGGATTTGACGTTACGTGAGCTCGTTCTCGTTCAGATCTAGCCGAATCTGGCTGCCCAGGTAGGCCTGGCTGCTCAATAGTTAGACTGTCGGCTGGCCATAGTTGATGATGATCTGATCTGTTGTTCAACTTGTAGCACCTGTTTGGACGAGACGTTCACGAAAGTGAATCCCAAGGACAAACGACGACATACGACATTCGCCATTTGTCATTTTGTGCGTCGCGGCTTTTGGTCGCTCGCCTCATCCACAATTATCCTGCATAATGCAATGAAAGCAGCGCTGCGCGAAAGGATATTTCGAGGGTTTTATGCTTGATTTAACAGTTTATGACTTTATTTGTGTGTCACACTCAAAATACAGCCTGTCCTCTGCTATCTCTGTCACTGTCTGTCTTTCTCTCTCTCTTTCTGTCTCTGCCTTTGTCTTGTCTCTGTCCCTGCCCCTGTCGCCGGCTTTGCGGCCATCACATGCGAATTCAACGTGTTCGCAAAACTTTATGGCTGGCGCTATAGGATTTGCTGTTTCTGAGAATTTGCTAAAAATATTCCAGAACAAAGGCAAAGTCATAACACATAGTTCGTGTACAGTTTTGCATAGACGAGACACGTGATCATATACGTATGTATGTACATGTCCTTGCATATAGATGGGTAATTGTAGTCTTAAGAATATCCTCCTCTCTGGGATGTATCTTCTGTCTGTTATTGTAAAATTAAATATAATTACCTGTCCAAGTAAACCTCTTAAATGTGCATGCATATTAATATAATATAAGCTACAATATCTCTACATATTTATATAAATTTTCCAGTACAAAATTAGTGATATGAAAATAATTGATAATCCATTTTATGTACAATATTCTCATTTGAATTGAAAAACTTAAAAGCTGAAATATACGAAAATACATGTGTATAGAGACTGCTAAAATGTATCTTATACTTAATGTTTCAATACGATATGAAAACATAATACAATGCTTACAAATTAGATGACTTCTTATGAGACATATATAAAGTCTACATCTGTAAAGGTATATGTATAACAGATAGCTGAACGTTCAAGATGTACTTACTACTGCTTTTCGAGTAACATTTAAAACTAAATAAATGTTATATATTAGGAGTTTAATATAACATAATCTAACTTATTCCAAAAAATTATATTATAAACTGTATATAGCTAAGAAACACTTAATATTTCCCATTTAAAACCCTAAACCAATATGCAATCATCTGTCATTATGCGCGCCCCCTTTTTAGTTCCTCCAATTATCAACAACTATTAGGGAACGTGTCAATAAAATTGCATATGGGAGAAACCCACATTTCTTTCTTTCATGCAAATCTTGGATTTTCCATATTTTATATCAAAGAAATGTGCTGCAACAAGTTGCCTGCTTTGCAAGAGTCGAATCCGAGTTCGCGTCCTTAACCAACGACGCCTCGGAGCCAGCCTGTCGCGCACACCCGGCCAGGAGCCAGCCTACCTAAGTAGTTCAGGGCAGGTAGAGGTAAGCAGAGGCACCTGGTCGTTGTGGATTTAAATTAAGCGCGAATTTTATTATGCGCAATTCGTAGAATGTTCACGGATCGGATTTTATTGCACACATGTGCCTGCGCCTCATAAAAGATTCTCTTTTTAAATTCATAAGATTTTCGGGAAAACCAGCTACAGTTTTCTTTCATCGCATCATTTTCGTACGTGTCAAAATTTGCCTACATGCATGTTCGTAACTTGAAATTCTGCATACTTCTTGTTTGAGTATATATGCATATCAAGTTAGTTACATTTGTTAATAGTTTTCGAGTGCATTATAATATAACAACAAATTTCTTTAAATTCAGTAATAAGATTTGTAATAAATGACAACGAATTTCTTGGAAAAAATTTAGTTCTTTGATTTAAACATTTTCTAATAGCGTGGACTAATTCAATTGAAGAACGAGTATTCATGCTCGATATAAATGTAGTTATAGTTTGTTGCTTGATGGGTTTTAATTATTTTCTATACTTATATCAGTATGAATAAAATGTTTTGTGTCAAATTGCTAAACACAAAATCAGTTTAGTTCTCTATATTTTCTCACATTTAAATTTAATTATTTGTAGTTATTCATTTGATTTTTAGTGTTTCTCAGTCTAAGCTCTTTTGAATTAGTATTTAAGTACAATTGTAGCCTTACTTTGATCTAGAAGATATGCAACTAAATATGTAAGTATCTGAAAGCCCACACATAATAATTTACATTTACTTTTTTACTTAATATATTGATTAAATAAATATTTAAAAAAATTTTAAATAGTTCAATTCGTTTATCTTAAAATCTGTAAAACAAAAATTTGTTTGGATTGTAAGTTTTTTTAAGATATTAATACTGAAAACCATTGAGTTGAATATTAAATATATATTCCAAAATGTACTATGTTTCAACAGTTATACATAAAATTAAGGCTTAAAATATCTTTTGAATGGTGCACCATTAAAAACTTAGCTGGTTACATTTTCCAATACATTTTCAATTAATAAAAAAAAATAAAAAACCTCCAAGTAAATTCTAGGATTCATTTAAATAACTGTTATCGATGTTTTTCATGTAATTTTAAACAATTTGTTAACATTTCTCACGTGTAGAATGTTTGATTGTCACATGAAAACCGTGGCATAGTAGGACTTAAAAATATTCTGACGATTATTATTGTTTAAACGTTCGATCTTTGGATGATAATGGCAGGACAGATTATTAGAGCTGGCCCTGCGATTATCAGCAAGATAAACATTTTGCATTTAGATCAGTACAGTTTTTGTTAGCCATGCCACTTGATCAAAGTTATTTAAATGAATTTAAACTCTACTTGGCAATTTTTTGTGGAAACTTCATCTGCAAAACGTTCAGCTAAGCCCATATTATCTCAAACATGTCTGGTTGGGCATTACTGGGCTTTCGGAAAGGCCCCGCCAGACAGAGTTGAGATGAATGAACATTTTGCAAAGGAAGTTTCTAATCGAATATTCACAATTTGAAAATGTATTAACAATAGCAGTTATAACTAAACTAAGCCTTACAAAATGCTTTTAAAACAATGTTAGTTAGCTTAAAATACTACAGTCGGATATCTACAAATCTGTAAATCTTTGTACAATCAGGAATTAACGTGTGTCCTCTAAGGCTATAGAAACACCACAAACATTAAAATTTGTGTTTTTACAATTTATATAATATTTAGAAAGTATTCTAGATGCTATTGTAGAGTAGGATGCTCTTAATTAAAGCAGTAGGCGAACTGAGTGTTGCCTCCAGCATTACGATGCGGATTATACGCTTGCATTATCGTATCCATCGTGCATTGGTATTGATTGGTCTCGTGCATGGCCTCCAATGCAGCAATCGGAGGCGGTGGCGACTGAGTAGCCAGAGGAGCTGTGAGTTTTCCGTACTTGGCAAAGGCGCTGCTGCTGCTGTTGCTGTTGCTGCTGCCGTTGTTACCACATCCGATAAGACTGTTGCGTGCCACAGTGAGTAGTCCGGCGGCCAGGACATCGCTGCCATTGTCACAGGATTTGTCTGCGACCACACTGCCGGTGGTCTTTGGTGGCTCCAAGTTCTATTTGAATCAGAATTGTTAAGCTGAACGAGACTAATTTATATATATATATATTTACTTGCAGCGTCGTCGTCTTCTTATTTGGTCCATTGTCCATGTCGTCATTGACATCGGCGGCGCCGACAGGTATGGCAGCTGGGCCGCCAACGCTGACGCCGCCGCCAGCAGGACCAACGCCACACAAACTGTGACTTTCGTCATTCTTCGGTGTTAATGGCTCGTAGACCTCGGAGCCGGGCGACATAGCAGACGTCACGCCCGCCTCGACGGCCGGCATACTGCCGCTGCCGCTGCCACTGCCACTGCTGCTGCTGCCGGACAGAGCCAGCGCCGCCGTTCTTGTCGTTCGCATATAATACGATCCACTGTAGTTGTACTCTTCGTTCTCGTTCTCGCACTTGATCAAGGGCACTCGACAGGCTGTTTCAGATTTCTGCTGAAAATCGAAATGATGATATTGTTGTTGCTGTTGTTGTTGCTGCTGCTGCTGCTGTTGTTGTTGTGCCATCACGTGATGATGGTGGGGATGCTGATGAAGCTGCTGCTGCTGCTGGGCATGATGATTGCCATGCTGAAAGAATTGAGCAGTAGTAGTTGACGCTGAAGAGACTCCATACTGGCCGCTATGCTGTCCGCCGTGCAACTGGGCCACGTGTCGCTGCTGCTGCTGCTGGTTGTAGTTGTAATACGCGCCAAAGGACTCGCTGTAATGCTCAACGAGCTGCGCCGTGGGCGTTGATGGCGTGGGCGATGGCGTTAGAGCATTGGGTGTGCCAGCGCCACCACCTAGGCTCAGTGCCTGCAGACTTGGTGGATCAGCATCGGCTGTTTTGGGCATGGATGGGGACAGCGGCATGCCATCGTAGGACTGATCCTTGTGCTGGTCTGATTGGATTTTGTGGCGACGCCGGCGATTCTTGAACCAAATCTTCACCTGCGCCGTGCCCAGCGCCAGCTTGGCCGACAAGTCTGCCAGGCGGGGCGCGGTTAAGTAGCGTCCCTGCAAAAAGTGCTGCTCCAGTTCGGCTATCTGTGAGCTGGTGAATGTGGTGCGAGTGCGACGAGGTCGCCGCATTACCAGCGAGTCGGACAACTCATCTGTGTGTCGGTGTGGGAGATGGGAGAAGCGGCAATAAAGAATAAAGAATAAAGAATTAATAGATTTCAAATAATACAGAGAATTTGTTTTTTTTTTTAAGTTCATAACTGCATTGTTTATATTTACATACATACATGCATACATATATATGAAGAACCTATTCATTTGAGCTTTCTATATACATATATGCATATGTATGTGTGTACACTTGCCTGGCTTGGTCATTTGATTTGGCAGATAGGGTCGTATGTAGTTGTAATTGATAGCGCCCGTGCGTTCATCGAACAGCTTGGATAAGAAGATAAGAAATGTTGTTGCAGGTGTTTGCTCTAGCTGTTGCTGTTGCTGCTGCTGTAGCTGCAGCGCTGTGAACTTACTAAGTCGAATGGATTGCGAAACTGTGGCGGCAACTGCAGCTGCGGATGCTGCGAATGCGAGTGAGAGTGAGAGTGCGGATGTGGGTGCGGGTGCGGGTGCGAGTGTGGGTGCGGATGCGGCAAAGTGTGATGGTAAAAGTTTTGATCCGGCGGCGGTTGCGCCATTTTCCACCCAACACTCGAAATATGTCTTTTATGTTTTTGGCGCGTTTCACTTGGAATGAATTAAATTAACTTTTCATTTGCATGTGAATTGTAACCGGTTACATTTGAAAGTCGCTAATTTATTGTTTCCACATTTTTCTTTCATTTACATCGCGTCCGCTAACTGCCGTTATTTCGAGCAAAAGAATAACAATTCAAAACAGAATAAGCGAAGTGTTGCCACATAGTTCGAAATAGCACGAGTGGCAGCGCTATACGTACAATTAAATTGTTGACAGTCGCCAGATGTCGCTTTGAAACGTTTAGTGCTGCCAGATAGAAGTTGTGCATAGTACATCGCATTGCGTGTAGATGGCGCATATGTGTAACCGTTTCATTGGCGCAAACATTTAAAAGTAATTTATAGACTAAATAAAAACTCTTTTTTATGTTGCATAGTTTATTGACGACAAATTTGGTCATATATTAAAACTTAATAAATATCTTTTTCAATTTAACTTGTTTTGTTTTGTATCTTGAAAAGAGTTTTATCAGAAAATATACAGAAGTTTTTAATATAAATGTAATATGGTTATCAGTCAAATAGGTTTCTTACTTTTGACATAAATATTTTCATTTGTGTTTACAATTTTAGAAGATGTTTAGTTGAGAGCGATAAAATTGTCAAATTGACAATAGTTTATGGGGCAGCTGTGAAATGTAGCAAGTACCGTTAACCTAATATACATATATGTACATATGTACCCGATCATTGTTCATGTTGACTTTGCATGAGAAAAGCTGTCTGTTGTTGTTGTTATTGTTGTTGTGTCAACTGGCAGCCAAAGTCAATTCACAGTTCAGCCAGGCAGCCAGCCAAAAGCAAACAAAACAGGCACAACACACACACACACACACTCGCACATTGGGCCACAAATTCACACGCAATATGTGGACAAAGGACTATGGCAAAGCCTCGACCCCTACCGAATCGAGACACCCAAAAGATTCACTGACAGAAACAGGATTCGGGTAATAAATTACAAAATTTGACATTTTCTGTTTCAGATCCGTGAACGTGCACACAGCCAGCCGTTCCAGTGCACACATACACACACACACACACATACACACACACATACATTTATACATACATGCACATAAATTCAATATATGTATATAGAAAAACCATGTCCAGTCGCTGCATAGCAGAAGGAGCATCGATGATGATGCGAACTGCAGGACTGCAAGTGCAACGGCAGCAACAACTGTTAGAGGGAAATAGCGGGAAAAGAGTGGAAACTGTCGGAAAAGTCATACGCAGCAATGTAAATGAATAGAAGCGCCCTATGCGGTCCACAGATAGTTAACTCGAAATTTATTATTTTACACAATTTACAATTATCTGATTCAAATGTGCACCGAGAGCAGAGGATGCACTTTCATCTGCTCCCTGCCACAGACTCTGACTCCGCCTCCGCCTCCGACTGCGGCTCCGACTGCGACTCGCAGTC
Source organism: Drosophila nigricruria (assembly GCA_037075265.1). Classification (NCBI taxonomy): domain Eukaryota; kingdom Metazoa; phylum Arthropoda; class Insecta; order Diptera; family Drosophilidae; genus Drosophila; species Drosophila nigricruria. The sequence continues at coordinate 147,942 of JBAMCI010000011.1, forward strand.
TGACTGTGAGTCGGATTCTGAGTCGTGTTCCGCCTTCGTCGCCGCCTTTGCCACATCCGCCGCATTTCGACAGAAGTCAGAGTCACGTTTTAAGGTCTGATTTAATTTGCTGTGGCCAGAGTAGAGAGTCGATTTTTGGGCATTATCCTACCCGGAATTGCTTCAACAATTTCATTTGAACGGCGTAATCCGTAAAATATTGGAAATCATAGCTAAAAGTAGTTGAGTTTTGATTATTCTTTTTTATATTTTAAAACATTGTATATAATGAAATTTATTTAAAAATAAATAAAAATTTATTAATTTATACTTTTTAGTTTTATTAGATAGAAAATTTTACACACATTGCTCGTCTAACAGTTAGTATTCATTAAGTAATACCAATACGATAGCAAATATTAGGAGATTAGAGAATATAGAACAATATCCAAGCAATAATGGCTAACTAAAATGGATGCTCGAAGAGTAAAGCTTAATGAATACATACAAAAAGATAGAATGATTAATCTCAGAGGTCCTAATTATAAATATATCTACAACTTTGTAATATATATTCTATAAACATAATATCTATATTAGAATCAGTATTAATAGCTCATGTGTTAGATTCAAAAATAAATTGACGAAATTCATGTATCATTTTCAACAGTCAGTGCGTTTCCATCCCCTTTTGAATCTTGTTTTTACGCACGCGCCTCTGCTCTTGAGCATGGCAAGCAGCGTCAGCGCAAAAGAGATGGCATGCATATGGTGGCCATGCAGGATCGCGACCTAGCATTGGCATTTCCACAGGCGAAAGGTCTTTCCAGCAGACGACGTTGTTGTTGCTGGCTCTGTCGCTGCCGCTGCCAGCATGTCGCGTCCTTTGTTCCCTGCGCCATGTCATAAATCATCATATAAGCGTATGCGTGTGTGTGTGTGTGTGTGTCTGTGTGTGTGCGTGCAGCACCTTTCCACGAACTTCTAAACGTTTTTCAGGGGCAAATGGCGTCACAAATTCAAAATTTGGCGTCAGTTTTATCCAGTTGCTTGCGAGTCGCGACTCTTCCGAGGCGATTTCGGCACGTTTTCGTATTTGTAACGGACATTCGCCTATCGCCATTGCCGTTGCCGTTGACGTCGCTGCTGGCTTCTTGAGTTGCGGGCAGCAGTCGGGCAAAACAAATCAATTTATGGTGAAGAGTGTACAGGCAAAGTTAAAGTCATTGATAAGTGAGCTGTCTAGCAATAACAACAGCAACAACTCAACTAATAAACACAACAAATATACACAAACACATACATATGCAAACACAACTATGAAAATATATAGCGTGAAAGCAAATAAAAGCAAAGCAGAGATATGATCGTGAGCTCTCGCAGCGATTTGGTGTGTTCTTTGAGCAGAGATAACAATAACAAGCGATCGGTCAACGTCAACGTAAGCGCTGACGCTGATGTCGATGTCGATGCCGATGCCGATGCCGACGTTGACGCAAGCAGCGCCTGCACTTTTGAGCGCCGCTCAGAGTTCGAAGCCGAAGCCCGAGCCGAAGACGAGTCAGTCACTCGGCGAACGTGAACGTGAAGCAAACAACTGTTACACAACAACGCAGTCAGCAATCGGCAGTCCGCAGTCGGCAAGCAGCGCATTGAACTCTTGAGCTAATCGAATCTTTTGGCAAATTATCAGCAGCCGAAATGATGAGCCGCTTTTATCTATTTGTATGGCTGTGGTGCATCATCTCGTTAGCCAGTGGAAGCGCTCAGCCAGTTATCAGCCACATTAGTCCGGATGTGGTGGCCCGAGTGGGCGACACCGTTGAGTTCAATTGCACCGTGGAGCATGTGGGTCAAATGACAGTCAGCTGGGCCAAATCGGAGCCCAACTCGGCTGTGGTGCTCAGCATGCGCAATATGCTCAGCCTGCCGGATCAGCGCTACAATGTCAGCGTGCACGAGAATCCCGATCAGGATAGCGCCGTCTATAGCTTTCGCATACGCCAGATCGAGGCGAACGATAAGGGACCGTACGAATGCCAAGTGATTGTGTCCTCCACTGCAAAGGTAACGAAGAAGCTTAATTTGCTAATCAAAACGCCGCCCGTCATCTCTGAATCGACGACGAAAAGCACTACGGTGACTGAGGGACAGAACCTTGAGGTCTCATGCCATGCCGATGGCTTCCCCAAGCCCACCATTTCCTGGGCACGCGAAAAGCATGCTTTATTGCCTGCCGGTGGCCATGTGCTGAACGAGCCGACCTTAAGGATAAAGGAGGTAAATCGTATGGATCGCGGCGGCTACTTTTGCATTGCCCAAAACGGAGAAGGTCAGCCGGACAAACGCTTGATCCGCGTTGAGGTCGAGTTCCGGCCACAGATAGCCGTGCACCGGCCCAAAGTGGCGCAGATGCTGTATCACACGGCGAACTTGGAGTGCAGCGTTCAGGGCTATCCGGCACCGACTGTGGTATGGTTCAGGAATGGTGTACAGCTGCAGTCCAGCCGGAACTACGAGATCTCCAACACGGCCTCCTCGTCGGAAACGACCACCTCAGTGCTGCGTATTGACAGCGTCTCGGATGAGGATTACGGCGACTTCTATTGCAATGCCACCAACAAGCTGGGCCAAGCCGATGCCCGACTGCATCTCTTCCAGGTCGTCGTGCCTATGCCCGCGTGGTAGGCGTATCTGGAGATGCACACAAAAGACTTGAATTCCTACTTTAATTTTTTCGGCAATTGCTTGGCATTATGTTCTTATATACGATATATACATATATCGTTTATGTACGTAATTGTCTGGCAAGAGCTTCCAGTCGTATTATTAATGATTCTTTCAATTAACTCTGATTCCGTTTGAATGTTTGTGCCTTGAGAACTCGCTGCCTATCTGCCTCTCATGCCTGGGTCGCGCTTTCCACATACCAATAAACATATATATATATATAAATAATGTATGAGCATATATGTACTTCTTTCCTGCTCGAATCGAGATTATTTATTGTTGTTTTTATGTTTCTATATCATCGTGTAGCCTGTTTTGGAGGGATGTTTGCTCTGTGGTCGTAAAGATAAGAGAACTTGCACTTCGATATTGAAGTGGGCTGACATAAAGTACAGACAGAAAGTGTTATCAAGTATTTGTATATGTAGTGTCATTATGGTTCTTCGTAAAGACTTCGATTGAAAGATTGACTTTCAAAAAGGTAAGGATTAAATTCTGAATGTAGTTGATTGATTGAGAAGGCGAGTTGAGCTCAGCGCTATATTTATTTTAGAGACTTTTTAAGGGAAGAAGTTACTTAGATAATAACTGATCAATTGAAGAACTCACAATGGACAGATCTATTCTTATTTTTGATGAGCCCCAAAAGATGAGCGGGGAAAACAGTTCATTCCAGCTCGACGGACTTATAAAACTTAGAGAGATTGTTGTAAAGAAATGAAAAGCTTTAAGCTAAAACGACGTTCAACGTTCAGATATCTAGAGATATTTATACATATATACTATCTTTTTCATATAATTATTCTAAAATTTAAAGAAAGTGCCTATAATGTAATTTTAAACACCTTCAATTCCCAACTAAGTACAAGATGTGTCAGATAGACATAAACAGAGAGAGAGAGAGGAAGAGAGACCTGGCATTTATGTTAAGCTGACTGAAGCTGTTCAAACTGCCACAACATTTAACTCTTCAATCATGGTTAAAAATGGACTTTAGTTCACCTCTTGATACCCACAGACACACACACACACACACACACACACACACACACACACACACACACACACACACACACATAGATATATATACACGCACTCACAGAAGTGAGTTGTTCATTGTAATTGAGAAAAATGCGAGGCATTTGTAAAGCCAGACCCAAAGAGCCGTCGTCTCTGTTGCCGCCTTTTTGGCCCAAAAACTTGCCAAAAGCCACAGACGAGTAGGAATAAATATAATATATACTATGTAGTATACATATATATATATGTATATATGTGTATATGTTGCGCACTAAGCACGTGGCTCATGAGGGTGCCATGTGGCGGGCAGTTAACCACATGAGCGATGTCTCTGTGGATGCCAACTCCATTATGAGCGGGCGCATTAGTTTACCAGCTACTTCCCGCTCCGCAGCCTCCCTCTCTGCCTCCCCCTCTGCCTCTGCCTCTCGTGGCCAGTCATGAAAATCAACACTTGCTAATGACTTAATTGTTTCCATTAGAAACTCGTTGCTAAATACATTTAGACAACATTTTTCATAGTCATTTTTTGCACATGTGTATTATCCTTTGGGGCCACAGCAGCAACAGCAACAGCAACGGCGGCGGGAGCAATTCCTAAATGCAATCCTACACTAAATGTCTGTCTATATTGTAATTGGTGTTGTTGCCCGTTAAGCACACACACACACACGCACACATACGCACACACACTCACGCACACACACCCCGGTTGGACTTGGAGCAGAGAATAGGAACTGGCTTGGGTGCCTGGACACAGGAACAGAGACAACACGTGCGCTGTTACAAGCGTTGACGCCGTCGGCTTCATCATTTCATTGTCTGCCTAGTCTCTGGTAGTGGGAGGATTGGGTGGCTGGCCAACATGGATGTCTGCGTTATTGATTTTTTGTCCAACCACCCGCAAAAAGTCGATTGGAACGCAAGTGAAACCAAAGCTGAGCATCATTTCGACTCTCTCTCTCTGTCTCATGATTGCTCTCGTTTTGGGGGTTGTTTTTGCTTTCAACCCCGCCGTAGAAAATGGCAAAAGTGAAACCCGTATGCGCTGCAGCCGCAGGCGATGCCTGCTTTCAGCTCAAGATTCAACTGTAGCTCAACTGTGTTCAGTGCAGCCTGTCCAGCAATCAGCGTTCAGGCGCCTGCGCATCTCCTCTCGTTGTTTACCTTTTTGGGATGCTGAGCGTGCTCTCTGACTTCCATTTGGGGGAACGTGGAACGTAATTCAAACGGTCTTCCAGCATATAACGAAACGAAACGCGTTGCTTTGGTTACGGCTCGAACGCCTCCACATGCACGCTCATTCGACTTGGACCTGGCGCGGCAGATGCAGCTGCCGTGTGTGCCGCGCCAGACTTTTCGTTGCTGTTGTGCTGCCCACGACTCCGGGCTTTGTTTTTATTGTGCTCTCGCCTTTTACGATGTGCCTTCGATAATACCCAGCAACGCAGCAGCGACTGTCCAGCTTCTATGGGCGCCCATTTCTAGTTGTAAACAAAAGGCGTGTTTTTGACTTTTACGATGCCCGCTGCCCGATGCTCGATGCTCGATGCTCGATGTCCGATGTCCGATGTCCGACGTTCGTTGTCAGCTAGCTGCAAGAGCCACTAAGATGTCATCACAATAAAATCCGACAGCGTCCTGCAACCAAATGTATAAATTTCATTGGGTGAGTAGCTCGTTTGAAGACTTTCAAGAAAAGAAGACAACACAAAAAAGAAACCATTCCCAAAAGTTGAGTGTCAATAAAAATACTTGAGTGCACATTGCTTGAGTGAGTGATCAAGTTAAACAGCTTAAATAACACACGAATTTTTAAATGCGCTTTTTAAACTTGATTGGAATCCTTAACTTTTAATCATAATTTAAAGAAAAAGTGTCATAAGATGTGAGTTCTAAAACTAAAACTCTATTCATATTTGGCTTACAATTGAGAATATCTAGAAACTAAATTCTGATTAAAAGCTTCAACTGAGTTTTCAGCTAATATATTGTGGTTACATTAATATTTTATAGAATTATAAAAACAAAATACCTTAGCTAGATTTTTTATCATTAAATTTAAGAAAATTAACTTTTCTCATTTAGTTATCAAATCTTTTGATTAATTTGGGATTAATTATGACTAAAATTAGCATAGATTAGATTGTTAAGTTTAGCTTTCAGGGGTGGCGTCGTAGTTTGAATACTCTTAATTATACTATTTAGAGTTAAATAGAGGTAAGATTTATAATCTAACAAACTACCGCACATTTTTAAGCTGTACTTATTTATTTATATTTTCTTTTTTAATTTTATTTAATAATAATTATTAAACTATCTATTATTAAAACTAATCATTTAAAGATTCAAATGATTTGTGGGATGTGGTCGATGATTAAATCCATTATTATTTCTAATACTTTTATTATTATTTTCATTAAAATATTTATTTAAATTTACATTGAATTTAATATTATTAAAGCTAAAAGTTTTATATTTTAAGAATTACTCAAATTTTCAATTTATTGCGTAAATTTATAATGATTATAATTAAGATAAATTATATAAATAATTATTTTTATTATGTCTCATATGAAAGTTATTATTTATTTATAATAATTATAATTAAGGTATATAAAATTAATACATTTTTGTATTATTTCTCATATGAAAGTTATTGTTCTTTATTTTAATAATGTATTAATTATGGTAATTATTATTTTTATTTGTATTATGATGACATTTATTATTATTTTTATTACTATTATTTTTTATAATATTTTTATATACACTGTTTTCGTTATTATTGTTATTCTAAAGTATATGGATAATCAGTCTTACCGCATACTATCAATCCACCTAATTATTATTATTATTATTACTACTTGAACATTAATTTTTATGTATTATGATAATTATTCAAAAACTTCTACTATGATTATCATTGTTTAATTGCCTGAATAATTGAGTGATATATCATTTGAACACCGCATATGCTATATATGTAGGCTGGATACTTAGCAACTATCAGATTCTATTGATATATTTATAAGTATTTATATTACACATAATAACTATAATACTTAAGGTGCAAGCTATTCCCTTTCCCTTTCCTTATTGAGTTCTATTATAAAAGTTAATATCTTTTATGCTCTTTTGTTTTGCATTTGATAAGTTGCATATGTAAATGTTAATTGAGACGCCCACCGCCCACACGCACAGACAGACATGCCAGATAGAAGCTAATTATAGTCATATATTTATATACATATATATACACAAATATATATATAACGGTACGTGGGTAAAAGTAATTGCATTGTAATTAATGTAGATATCTGTTTGTGTTTGAGAAGATAAATTAGTAATGAATTATCGATGGGGCTAGTGGAGCATTAATTGAAGTCTCGCTTTTGATTTATGATGCACAATTTATAGATGAATGCATTCGCCAATATCCGACATACACACACTTACAGAGAGAGAGAGAGAGAGAGAGAGAGAGAGAGAGAGAGAGAGAGCGCCAGATGAAAAGTTCCTGTAAAAAGTGCTGAAAAAAAAAGAAAAAAAAAATGAAATTACCAAACAAATTGCGCTGCATGAAAAAGTGCATCAATAAATAATAATTTAAATATTTTATTTTATGCGAAAAGCATAAAGTGGAATTAGCCTGGGCCGCTGCGACACGCTTATGCTTAAAGCCAAATATTTACGAAACTGCGCAGGAGTAGGGGCAATGGGGAGCAAGGGGCTTAGGGTTGGCTGGATGACAATTTTCATGCATGTCCTAGCAAGTTAAGGCTGTCTCGTGGGTCGCTCGGCTCGCTGCTTGTCATTAATCCCAGCGCTTGGAGACAAATGGAAGCTGCTTTGCCGCTGACACATGGCTTCTGGTTGGGATTTTTGGTTGGCTTTGAATTTTGGACTTGGTCGCCTCTGCTGCTGCTCTGCTGCGGTTGCGGTGCCTGCTCAAATAATAAATTTAACTAATTGCCTTGGCGATTGGCTAACAAAGACAACAAGCAGCAGCAGCAGCTTCCACAGCTTTCGCAGAACATCAACAGCAAATTGTGATTTGCATTCAGAACTTGTCTCTTTCATTAAAATGAAAACTTTGTCCAGGACCTTGGCCAAGCAGCTGAGTCGAAATCTTTAAGGGGCGTTGCGATGCCATTTGCAGCAGCTGGAAATGAAATGCGGCTCCGAATGCACTCGAACAGGAATCTGAATGAGCACGCGAATGGAACATTTTTGGCAACGCACCAAGAGTTTGCAAAACATTTTTCTACTATGCCCCGTAGCCATAGTTGGAAAGAGGAATGAAAATTATAAAAATTAATAGGGTATATGAATATAGCGTAAGAAATGGGAAATATTTAATGTTTGCCAACAAATTTTTGCGTGGCCAAGGCAGTTTGTATTAAAATTTTTAAGTTCTTAATTAATTAATTACATAATATTCGAGACCAGGAAACCGAGAAATTAGTTAAGATGCATATTTTTGTTAAAGTATTCAGAGGGGGTAAATCTGAAGCATTTAATATTTTGATCATATATAAAATATCTTAGAAGTACGTAAATATGTTTATAAGATTTAAATACAAAATAACTTTTAGAAAGCTTTTTAGTAAGTAAAGGTTTGTTAAGCATATTCTTTAGACCAACAAAGCTATTTTGACGAAGGATACGTTGTAGTTGAAATATTTATTAAATATAGGTATATGTATGTATATGCTTGAATCTAGCTAATGTGCAGCATGAATTTTATTTAATTTAATCACTTTCCTTTTGATTAATGCTCAAAAAGCTATACAATTTTCCATTGCAAATTTCACGCGCCTCATTTCTTTCAGTATATCGATGGTAATTCAATGACAAGAATTCTATACAATCTAAAGAAACTTATATAAATATTGTCATTAACTGTAAAAATCAATGAAAACTTTCAATTATTATATGATAGACTCAAGGATATACATTTAACTATAAAACCATTCAGTTAGAACAGGTAAATCCTTTAGTACAGCTACGGCCCCATTGAACTCTACCCTTTTTGTACAACAGCTCTGTCGATTAATATGCAGTTACACACTTGCGATACAAATCTGGATAGTAGAACAAGCTTTATTCCAAAAATGAAATAGAATCAAACTTTATGCAAAGCTAAAAGCTAAATAAATAAATACAGCGGAAACTATTTCGTTTCTATGCAAATGCGTTAGCCAAATAGATTTATGAGACTCTAGCGCTTGGTAGAGCGTATCTATTAGTCAGCCACAAACACACACACAGTCAGATCTTTTTTTATAAATGTTTGCAATGTTTTTTGTTTTTTGTTTTCTGTTCGTTTTTGCTGGGCCACATGTGGCGCCAACGTTTTTGCCAATACCCGGCAGCTGCAATTTGGTCAGGGATAAAAAACAAGCGTCGTGTATTGTTTTAATATTTTAACCAATTTAGATAACTGTTTCCATTTGCAATTAAAATGCAGATGCATTCGCTGCGCGCGGGGCCGGTGGTTATGATTTTCCAACAGTAACCAACTCAAATTAAAACTTTTCCTTGATGGCCAGTGGGCGTGGCAATCGTCAGCGCAGCTGGGACGCACTTATCTGCATTGCACGCCTCGATATCACGTTCGTTCGCTCCGCATCCTCCTCCTCCTCCTCCTCCTCCTTCCTTCGTTACATTTCGTCCTTCCTTTTTTGTATATTTTTTCTCTTTGCGCCAAATTAAAAAAGATATAAAATTTTTGGGGTACGGCAGTGCAAATGCCGCGTTGCCAACGCATTTGCATGTTAAGAGTTTCGCACTGTGCGCATTTTATTTTAACAGCAGCAACCTAAAAACTCCCACTGCCGCCCACGCCTGCTGCCACGCCCCGCTGCCACGCCTCTTGCTGACGTGCAGCGGAAGTCGGTTTCGGTTGCCGGGCTCGAGCTTCATGCTGTGGTGTTGCCCATTTCTTTGCTTCTTTTTGTTGTCGTTGTCGTTGTTGTTGTTGTTGTTGTTGTTGTGTCGTGGCGGAAGTTTTGTGCAACCGCCATTTTTGTGTACTGCGCACTGCGTTTGGCCAGGATGAAGGACGAAGGACGAAGAACGAAGGAGGACTTCGGCCTGGCAGCCCAAGCAAGTGACAAGGCGAAGAAACATTTCGTACGATACATTTAACAAATAAACACAAATATGAATGAGCTACTCACAACATTTGCGTTAAGTACAATTTACCACTCACTTGACATTTGAAAGATTTTCACAACCAGCAAAAAGAAAAGCGAAAAGATTCCCTTGAAATGGGCACTTAATGAGCTTCGAATTTGTTTGAAAGTCACTTGAACGAAGTTGATAAATGTCTGCAGTTGCCCAGTTATGTTTAAACTTAGTTTTTTTTCCTGATCGAGTGTGGAAGCATTAAGTTAAATATGTACTTATATAGAAGAGTATATTATGAATATTTGTTAACTATTTATTGTATATTATTCAAGTCAACAAAAATTTTTGGACACTCATTTCATTATACATATCCATAACGTAGCATGAAAATTTCAGCTTGAGCCAGAAATTGGATTCGCACTTAGCTAAATTAAATGTGGAGTTTGATTTTTTTTTTGTGTTCAACAATTTGCTGGGGAACATAAATCAAATAAATGTCCATTATGATCAAAATTTGTTAGATAACCGAGCCAAGCATAGATTCTGATGTAGCCTGGCAGCCAGCTTTTGGCTTTCAGCTTTCAGCTTTTAGTTTTCTGCTGTTACTGCTGAAGCCAAAAGCAAAAATCCGATGCCAAATGATATGCAATTTATCTACCGAAAATCTAGCAAAATCTGCTGTGTAATGAATGTCCCTGTGATATCCTTATGCGCGTGCATAAACCCGGGCAGCACCCAAAGTGGGTTGGAGTAGCGAGGACATCATTTGCTTTAAGAGTTTCATTATAACATGCATCGCACGCTTTTCTTTATCGCTGCGCAAGGTTGCGCTGGTGCTGGTGCTAAAGCTGAAGCTGGAGCTGGTGCTGGACCTGCTGCTGCTGTTTGTGTATCTATCAACATCAGAGTGCGCCATGTCCTTGTGTCCTGCGTGCTGCGTACGGCGACCTGCCACTTGGCTCTTGGTTAGCCCGCATCATGCCATCAGATTCATGGCCATGTGCTGGGCCACATTAAAACGTTGCCAAAGCTGTGTGCGTGGGTGGCCAATCCCAATCCCGTCCCAGGTTCAGTGCCCATCTCAATCCCATTCTAAACCTTGCTCACATACACAAAGTGCTCCTGTGCACCCGTATATATAAATATACTGGCGCAATCGCCGGGCTCGTCGTCGCATCTGCAATTGCGTATTGCTGCGCTAGTCCTTAAAGCACGAAATGGGAGTTGGGACTGGGTACGTTGGCGTGGGAGTAGGTAGAGCTGTCTGCGTCTGTTTTTATGTTTGTATATTTATGTTTGTGTCTGATGCTAATGCCGATGTGGCTGGCTGGCTGGTTGGTTGGATGGCTGGCTGGCTGGCTGCCTGCCTGCCTGCCTGCCTGGACATGGGGCTGTGTCTGGTGTGTCTGGACTTTCCACTTTTGCTTCTTGTCGTCCTAGTCGTTCCGCTAAACCCCACAGGCCGAAGCATACAATTTGCATATAATTTGCGTTCATTTTATTTTATTTCACCCGGCCAGCAGCCGCACCATCCTCTGCCTCTCTCACTCTCACTCTCTTTCTCTCTCTGTATGCATCGCATTTAACATTTCAGCTGGGCGTGGCAGCGCCTACACGCAGCTCCATGAGCCACTTTATTGATAGCTCAATATAGAGCTGCAATCGTGCAGGTTATTTAAGCCCGAACAAGTCGTTCCCGGATTGACGCCCCCAATTAGCTGATATACGTAGATAACTGTATCTGTATAACTATTATATCTATATTACTTTTAAGTGAAGATGAGCTTAGAAGGTGATACTTGGAGGAATAAGATTTCAAATTAAACCGATTGAGCAGTCCTTTAGCCATAGTTTGAAAAAGCTATTGTCAGTTTAGGTTTATGGATATATTTATAATTATAATAAATAAGAAAGTATTCTTATGAATAAAGGATCTTCGAAAGTAGTGAAAGTGTTAACAGTCTTTCGCTGTAGTCTTGAAGTTTTTACTTCAGCTGAATTCTAGCTGGATCCATGGATATACAATCTGTATCTCATATAGCAACAACTCAATCAATGCCGTCTGCTTTTTCCGATCTCTGACAGCTTATATGCAGTTGCCATAATATATTTTTATGCACTCGCATATATAGTATGCGAACTAATTAATTCTTTAATGCACTTCGAATGTGTCGTTTGCATTAATGTCGCTCGCCTGCTATGTTCGCAGCTCACAGTGGATATTCGCAGGGGCCATTTACATAAATTCAGTGAGAAATGCAGCAGAAGTGCCCCCTAGATACACTTATAGATATGGCTAATGGGTGTATCAAACGAGCGGACTGGCATCTCTGTATTGGGTCGGCATTATCTGGTCGCTTGGTGGGCAGTTAGATGGGGTTTTGGGACTTTAATTACACTTTGAATGAATGCTAATTCATAATTGAGTATGTGAGTGCAACGAGCGCAGCTGCAGCTGCTGCATCTACATGTAGCTGCATCTGTATGTGTTGCCTGAAACTGCATACAGACTGCCATGCAATTATGCCTGTTTAATTTAAACCAAATTTATGTGCAACACGCTGCGACAGCAGCAGCGGATAAAATAAAGTTGGCCATGGCCACTGTGAATTTATGTGGATACACACAAACACACACGCACACACACACACGCACACTCACTCAGTTCGTTTAACAGGCAACATAAAAATGCTTCAAAAACTCTCAGCCAGGACATGGCACAGCGAGCGGCTGTGGCAGCTGAAAATTACTTGTGCATCCGGTGCATCTAGCTCCGTGCGAATCGCTCCGCGTGGTCCTCTTAGCCGAAGACTCAAGGCGTGAGTTTCATGGCGTCTTTTACAGTCGTCTTCCGCTCCCGATGAAGCCATTTCGCCAGCGTTGGCTAAGTGAAAATATGAGCGTGCGGAAGCCAACTAGATTTCCCAAGTACCCCATTCCCCATCCATTCCCCATTTGAACTCCTCCCGCACTGTTGTGGGCGTGGCACAACATTTCAAATGGAATGCTCAGCGCAAATTGAAAACAAATGACGCGCAGGCCTTTTTGGCTTAAAAACAGCGTAAGAACGACAGCGAGAGGTAGGGCGCAAAAAAGGCTAAAATAATTTTTACAATTTTACTCGGCTGGCCTTTCATTTAGATTTTTGGCAGTGAACGTAACCCGCCCGTTGCCCCTCCCGCCAGGCGTTTTATGCAGCCCATTAGAGTACGTGGCCAAGTCCTGTGGCAGCCGGCCATGCCTCTGGCTCCCATAACTCACAGCGAATGACCTTCTGGCTGGCGCAGTCCAAATGAAAGCGGAGAAAAAGAGCTGGGAAAAAACGGAAAAAAACTGTGGCTGGCAGACCTTTTAATTCCTCGACAAGGCTGCAACACGGGCCAGTACATGGGCCAGGCCACGGCAACTGGCTGACTTTTAAGCATTTGCCTCGTTTTGCGTCTGAGCTTTTTAAGCGATTGCCAAGCCATGATAAATCGCTGGACTAATTTAATTAAACTTTACGGCAGCGCACAAAATGCGAATTCCTGCCCAGCTTCTGCACTGTTCCATTTTCTTATCCTTGTCCACATGACTTGCCCAATTTATGTGCTCGCCCAGCACTCGGCCAAAAAGAGTCTCCGGCCTCGTGAGCCGGAAGCGAATTGCAACAGCAGCAACTGCAGCAGCAGCAGCAACAGAATGACAGTCACATACCTGTACAGATAAAGGATCCAATTAAGTTTATACAAATTATTATGAATGCAGAGTTTACCTGGTGCATAAAGCCAGCAGAGGCAGCAAGGCTGGAGTTAAAATTAAACTTATATCTGGAAAACTTAATGGTTTTCATTTAAAGCTAGCCATAGTTTGTGTACTAAGGACAAAATTGGATTCTCGTATGAATATAATCTCTTAAATCGATGGTCAGCCTAAAGCTGTTCCTTAAAACTTTGAGGCTTCATGATAGCTGAAAGAGCAAAGTTCAGGTGTGAAAAGAGGGAGAAGGAAGTAGAGCTAGTAAAGTAGTAAGGTGGGCATAGATAAATAGAGATAGGTATTAAGTAGAAAGACATTAGAAGTAACTAATATATTTCTGTTCTGATAGGTTTTCTATGTAATGTTATATGTTTTATGCTTTATTCATTACTGCTTAGGATATTTCATTATATATTTCGATTAAAATAAGTCTCTAACCAGCTATAACGACTTAGGTACTATGATTTGTATTATGTAGAATCAAATTTATACATTTTTAGCATTCGATGCTATATTAAATAATATAATATCATTTAGAAATCAATTTTACATAGAAGTAACTTCAGACAAAATAGTGTAGCATACTTTTAGGCATTTGTAAAAATAAATTTCATTTAGAAGTTTACTAAGATTATTTGATATATATATCTTCGAGAACCAGTTAACTGTTTATACAAGCTTAATTTATATTTAAATAGCTGAATGCGAAGAATTCAAATGAAAGTTCCATGCTAGTGGCCAAATTACAGCCATTGCCTTAGCCGAGGGCCATTGATGCCAGAGCTGGTTGAAACTTGAAATTGGTTAGCTTTTAATAACAATGACTATAAATCGCATACATAAACCACGACGCTAACAAAATTATTAATTTGTGAATTGATAATGAGGCTGTTTGTTCGTTAGTTTGTGTATTTATCTAGTTGAATGTTGTGTAAAGAAAATCTCATTACGCACATTTGCGAGTGTCATAAATAAACAGAATTCTGCTGTAAATTACAGATTATAATGAAAACTAAAATGCAGCTGGGCGCAGCATGTGGCAAGGACACGGATGCGGACAGATGTGGATTCAAACACGGACACGGATACGGCTATGGATGCCGATGCGGATGCGGTTATGGCTGAGGATGTGGATGCGGATGTGGATGCGGATGCCGATGCGAATGGTTGGCAAACTAGCAGAACGTTTCGAGCGAATGCCGATAGTTGGGAGTTGCTCTTGGGTTGGGCACATATATAAATTACAAGTTCATTCTGATTTAATTGCACATTTGTGAATGCAATTTGTTGGGCCGAGTGCAAATAAGTATTATATTAAGTATTATGCTGTGGCATTATGTATTTGCAGCTTAGAAGCATTATGAGCATTTCAGAAGAGCCAGAGCCAGCGGCAGTCGAGCAGCCATTTCCTGTGTAGCTGCGTTAAGGATGCATACAATTTTAATATTAAATGCGATGCGAACGGACAGAGCAGGCGAAGGCAACACTAAAGGCAAAGGTAAGTTAGGTAAAGGGATACTGTCGGCTGGGGAAGGGTTCCATTCTGCCCAGCAGGACATCTGCTCGCTTGTCGCAATTTCGTTTGGCAATGGGCAAAGTTTGGCGTCAAGCATTCGATGCGTTTTTGTTTGCCTTGTTTCTCAAATTGTTATTTCACTTCTGGAAAATTTTCAGCGCTCTAGGCAGATACGGACTGCAAAAACTTTGCCCTGTATTTATGGCACTTGTTATTGTTACATCTACAGTTGCTGCTGCTACTGCTGCTGTTTTTCTGTGCCCATCCAAGCCGCAAGGTGCGTGGCATTTATAAACTTGCCACAAACATAGAAAAACAAGAACCCACAACCAAATTTTGGTTTCAATGAATTGCTGCGATATTGCATTCCTCGACATTTGCCAGATTATTTTGTTTTATGTTCTTAAGGTAAGGTAATAAAAAGTACAAATACTTTGTGGTCAGTGCTAAACAGAAACGCTCCCGTGACCTACCCTGTAGTTCCGGGCTTTTGTTTATAGTGCATGCAAATGCCATTGTCAATTATCAGAAGCTCGTCTCTACAGGTATCTCACAGGGTAGAAAGAAACAACTTAATAAAGGAATACTCGCAACTGAAATCAAATGTGCAATGTGAATAATCCAACCAGTGCTTAAATGTAGAAAGTGCTTAAATAGTTAATATAACAAGATCTAATAATATATATACATATACACTATTTACATATATGTTAAGTTGTTTACAGCTTTTATTGCTTATATGACAGGCAACCTTCTTTGCCTTAAGATCTTTAAAAACTGAAAAGTTTTAACGCTCCGCTTGAGCCACCCCCACTGACTCGTTTATGTCTACTGAAGTTCAGTTTTCTTCTCTCTATCATAGGAAACCATTATAAATATTTTAAATATATGCATAAGTGTTTCCTAAACTTTAAATCAGTTAGAAGTATGAAGTATGAGCTAGCTGTAAAACCATACTCAGTCAGTTTTTAAGAGAAATATACAGAAAGGAAAGAAACCCGAATACAATATTTAGAATATTCCCTTTTAAACATGTTTAAATTGAATAGCAAACCTTAATATTAAATAAATATTATTATTTATAGAAATTTACATACTAAACAACTGAGTTAGAAGCAAAGTTATTTAAACGAAAAAAAGAATAAATTCAGCTAACTTAACATTATTGTGTCTTCATCCAAATATACAAAGTAAGTTTAAAGGGAAAAATCTGCTAAATATCAGCTGCTAAATTATGATTTAATTATACTAAAGTTTTCTAAAAGCTCTCGAGCATATTTATGACTTTTAGCTGCATTTTACGCGTCTACTTCAGCTTGAATTTCACTCAGGAATGAAACACAGTTGCGGAGGAGGGCAGGGAAATATGTTTGCATCCAACTTGTCGCAGGTGACTTACCAACTACTTAGCACATAAAACATCAACTCAACTATGCTGCAGGTAAAGGTAGAATGGAACAGAAACCAACAAGGGAGCTGGCAAAAGCAGAAGAGCAGCAGCAGAAGCAGAAAGAGAGAGAGAGAGAGAGAAACCAGGCAATGGCTTGTCCAGGCGTCAACAATTGGCGGTGCCTTTTAACGTGTATTAATAATTCAGGCTCACGTAGAAGTTGGCGTCACTTAACGAACAGCTCCAAGCGACAGAGAAGGGAAGGGCCGGAGAGTGTGGAATACTTGGCGCCAGGCAATGTAAAGTGCAAGAAAACAACAACAAGGTGCAGGAAAACAAACAACAATGGCTTTGAGGAAATCTGGGGAAAATCACAACAGTCAACAGCAACAACAACGACAAGAACAACAACAGAGGCCAACACACATAAACAGAGCTCAATGTGAATCCTGGGCAGCAAAGGCAATGGCTGTCGTTGTCTGCAGACGCGAATCAGCTGCCAGAGGTGGCCGTAATGAAAGGAAGCTGGGGCACATCCTTGCTGGGCTTGCGAGGCTGTTCGAGCCGTAAGGTATGCGAAACGAAACAAAAAGCCGCTTGGCACGTTCCCATACATAAATAACGATTTGGAAGGCCGTTGGCTGTTGCTGCCAGAGGCCTGTTATGATGACGTTTATATCTCTCCCTCTCTCTCTCTCTCTCTCTCTTACTTTTTTTCTTTCACTGTTTCTGTGTGTTTGTGCTTCTTTATGCCTGACATTAAGTATACGCTGCATGCAGCGGCCTCAACTTGTCTGCGCCCTGATAAAAAATATGTTACTCAAATGCCAAATTTGATGTCTGCTGCCCCGTTCGCAAAAAAAAGAAGAAAATAAAAGAAAATAAATACATGGAAACGAAATACAAACCAAACCAGCGAAATTGGTATCTTCTGTTGGCCTTTACGAGCCAAATCATTAGTATTCCACATTTGTTTTTGGCCAAACACTTTATTATGAATTCACTTTGGGGAATTTATGATGTTGATGTTGATCTGATTCATAAATTATATGTAAATTTATCATTAAATGCAAACAAAAAACCGGGCACTCCTGTCGTGATTCAGTTCAATATATTTTTTAGAGAACTATGAAATTTTTAAAACTATTTAATGTACATAAAACTATGATTAGTGGGCAAGGTTATTGCTAGAAAGTAATCTAGAAAATATATATAATTATTAATATTATTATTAACTGTGGCCTTATTTCTAGATATAACAAATATTGTCTAAATAATCTTGCATAAATGCTTTGAGCTTCACTTGTGACTAGCCAACTAGATTTTTCTTTCAAAACTACGATTATCATATATAATGTATGTATTGCTTTCTAGTTTTAAGGTCTATTAGGATCTATTAAATATGTTTAGATAAATGGTAGGTTTGATCATAAATGATCTATGCTTTGTAGCTGGATTTTCCTTAAAATAATTATTATATCGATTACAACTATAGTAAGAAATGAATATAGTAAACTCACTCGATTAATAAAAATTGTATTAAAACAGAAATGTAAATCAGTTTATTTATGTATTATTTACCTTCTGAATATTCAATTAAAAGTTATTCCAAATTTAAAATGTAATTTTAACCGTTTTTATCTCTAAAACCTTATATGCATTGCTATAAAATCATGCCAGAGTCAAGTTTATCTTCTCTTTGGCAGTCAAGTTCCTGCAGTCGCTCTTCTTAAAGTAAGTTAATATATTGTACCTGATTCGATTCTTAATAATATCTTCAAATATTTCTTGATCAATTTAATAGCTCGGCAAAGTGCAAATTGAGTTCGATTTTGGCTTGGCTCGCTTCAACTTACGTGAAGTTCTGCTCAGTCTGAATGCAGGGATAAAAAATTGGCGCACGTTTTATCAAACGATGCCGAACTAAACTTTTTATGGCAGCTGTCGTCATTGGGGACTTGGGACCGAGAAGGCGGGCCATCGGATTATAGGCAAGAGGAAGGAGAAGCTGAAGTCGGGGCTTTCGGTATTTCTCATGCCACGCAGCTGAAGCGAAGGAATGCGATTTATTTTCGCATTGACAATCGTTTGATTTTGGTCGTGCGCGTTTTTCTCTACTGCTGATTTTATGGTGGGGCACCAGAGTGGTGATGTGGTGCTGTGTTTTAGTATGCGACATATTGGGCTGTGTGCGAGTGGGGCGAAAGTGGGTGGGACTCTTGTCCCTTTCATTGAGTTGGCAATTTCTTTGCCATTTGAATTGCTGTTGCTTGTCGTCGCTTGTTTGTTGACTGCTGCTGGTGCTGCTGCTGCTGTTGCAGTGGCCCTGGCCTTTGTTTTACTTCCCCACTCACAGCTATTTTTTATTTGTTAGAAGGAAGGGGGCGGCTCACTGCCGGTAAAGGATGCCAGCAGCCGTCGCCGCAGCACAGCGTAGCGCAGCGCAGCGCAGTTCCTGTTGTCTGTTTTCTGCTTTTCTTTTTCCGCTCGCTCGTAAAATGATTCGCACATATAATTGCTTTTGTTGTACGCCCTCCCACACACACACACACACATACACACACTCCCTGGCACGCCCACATTCATACTACATTCCTCAGCCTCTGCGTGCCTTCCTGCCTCTGCCTCCTGCCTGCTGCCTGCTACTCGTGGCACTGTTTTGGCCGCGCGTTGAAATCATTCGTCAGGATTTATGCGAATGAGCGACAGTTTTTGCCATTTGTTTGCAACGACGCCGCCAACAAGGACGCGGAGCACGGAGGTGGGGCAAGTGGGAGCAATAGAAACTGTAGGACAGGACGAACGGATGTGGCGAAGCATAAGCGATGAATGATGGTGTATCCGTATCTTGCCACTAAAGTATCTTTGTATCTGTGGCAACAGCAACAGAGGCAACAGCGGCAACAATTGCTGAATATATTTTACGCGTTTAGTTGCGCCTTCCCGTTGCTCCGCATCCTTTCCTGTTGTCTGCTGCCCAAGTCCTTGTCCCCGGGCACATTTTATTAATTCGTTTTATTTTACTTCGCGTGACAAGTTGACATAAATGGACAAATTGAGCTTTTAAATTTGTTGCACGCTGTCCTGGCAACAGAAGCCCGACAAACAGCAGCAGGACCAAGGCCAGGACCAGGACGAGTCACGACGATTGCGATAACCGGCAAACAACAAATACAAATTGTTTTCCAAACAAAATTGATTGCCCACTGTGCAGCACATCAGACGAACAATATTTATTGGATTAACATAAACTGAATGCCATCCAACTCTCTCCTCCTCTGAATGCCCACTTCTCTCCTGCCACTCCCCGCTCCCTGCTCTCCTCCTTCCTCTCTTCTCTTTGTTAATTGTTAAGGTCAGTTCCAAGACAAATAAATCGGCACAAAACAATCAATCATTTCCAACAAATTGAATTGTTAATTCATGATCAATTTCACAATTGTGCCGAGTAGATTCAGCAAATTGTTTAATTTGTCTATTCGAGTAGTAAAAATTTAATTGAAATAATTATTATTATAACACTATAGAAAATCAAGTTCTCAAATATATTTCATAGTAAATTTCATTTATTTAAATTTTAATTTAATTGCTTATGATATAAAAATATAAAAATTTATACTCTTTCATTAACAAGTAAGAATGTCGGTCATTAATAAGTCGAATTGAATCATAATTAATATTTTTTTTTTTCGATCTGTAGAGAAGCTCAACAGTAATTCTTTTGCTGAGTCTTATTCAATTTTACCTTTAATGAGCATATATATACATACATATCTCCCTTTGACAAGAATATACATATTTTAAAATTCCAAACAATCTTCTCTTCATCTCACAATATCTTATAGTAAGCCCAACAGATTTTCATGATTTAATTGAAAGAAGTTTTACAGCCTTTTTATTTATCGATACAATAAATGTTACATTAGCAAGGACACAAACCAGCTGGTGCGTTTTTTGACTAAGCATACTATTGGCATCTTGCTCAAATAGAAGCGAGAGAGCAGATATACAGTGCATTAGCAAAGACATATACCAAAAGTGAAATGTAACGTATATGCTGCCCACCGGTAGATGGCGCACATTCATAGAATTGTGGAATCTGTTTGTAAGAACTTGACTCTTAAACACTCAATTAAAACAAGAATAAATATAGTTATGATAACTTGATAATTATAATTTATAATTAAGTTAAGCATTGTCAAAACAAAGGAAAAGAAGATATAATAGTATTAGGTAAAACCAAAAAAAGTCAATAACAGGCTTGTTCTTTGGCAATATAATATTTGAAATATAATTTTTAAAAATTTAAAATAATTATTAAAAGATTCATATTTCTACATCAATTTCTTTACAATGTAGGCAAGCTGTGATTTATAACATATTCATTATTTACGTAAAGCTAAGTACTTACAATTAAGTTGTACTAATGAATATATATCCAGACTATAGGTAGTATATGTATTTAAAGTATAAAATATCTCTATATATATACCATATATACAAAAATCTGTATAATCATTTATTTATTATTCTGTGGACATGAGATTTGCCCCAAACCACTTTTGACACAGCGTTGAACGATGTTTAACTGCGTATAGTACTTATTCTTGACGAACTTTACTTGGACTTGCACCACAAATCATCCAACGCGCTTTTGTCAAAAAAGAAAATGAAGAAGAAAAATATATTTGTTTTTTCTCTTATTTTTATTTTTCTGTTATTTCTTTTTTCTTGTTCTTTTGAGGCACGTCAACGAAATAATCAACAAAAGGACATGGCATAAAAAACGGAGAGCTGTAGGACTAAGCGAGCGGCAGAAATGACATTGACGGGTATGTGAACAGAATAAAATTTCATCAAAATGCGACTGTCAGAGACAGAGACAAACACACACACACAGACACATACACGCATGCCTTGCGGCGGGTGGAAATGGGGGAAATGTATTGCAAATGGAAGAAATTGCTACTTTCATCTTGGCCCTTTGCACGCATGGAGAACTTTCACTGCTCGTGTGCCACTAACTGGGGTGGTTCACAGAGAAAGAGAGAGAGGGAGAGAGAGAGAGAGAATGAGAGAGGGTGAGTAACTGAAACATAGCACACATTTATATCACATATGAGGATTTGCGGGCTCTTCAGCCCGGACAACTGACGCACCATGTCAAGAGCTGTCAGCTAAAGAACAAAGCACTCAGTACCGCCAGGCGGACAGTCGGACGGGCGGCCATGATGCGTGGCTGAAGAGAAGCAGGGCTGCGGCTAGTGGTGGCAGCTAGAAGCCCCTTGAGCTCAGCTTCCCGGCAAGCGATCCGCTCTCGCGTAGGTGTTGAAGGCCGTTCCACTTGTTCGCAATTGCAATTGCAAAATTTGTAAATGTCCAGCCCCTGTCTGCATCAGGAACATGGCTGCACACTCCGACCCGGATCAGAGTCTGAGTATGAGTCTGAGTCGGAGTCGTACTTTGCTTGCTCTGGCGCAGCGGGCAACTCGGCGGCTGTGCTAAAATCGCAATCGAAAAAAAAGGCAACGAACACGAATACAAAACTAAATACAATTCGAAACGAAATGTCTGCATTGTGCACTTTGATTAATGATCGAATGTCAATTACTGCATATACTTCTCATTACACACACACATGTACACAGCGATATGTCTATACACAGCCCGCACACACACACACAGAGAGAGAGAGAGAGAGGAGCAATACCCGTGGCGTGCTCAGACCAATTGCTGGAGAAGCTGCAGGCGTAGCTCTTGGACTGCGGACGCTCGATTGGCAGCGAGTTGGAATTTGCGACAATAATCAAAGAAAATGCAATTCTCTCAGCTATCATTGAACAGTAGTTAAACTAGAAATGCAAAATTAACTTCTGGAATGCATGCCTGATAAATCTTAAAATAATATATAAATAATTTCATATACTATACTCTGCTTCCATGCAAATTTCTCTCAATATTTTATAAACTTGCCCAAGTTACACTTATTTAAATTTTAAAAGAGGTTGCTCTTTCGAATCTATTCGATTTGCAGATGAGAGAAAGGAAAGGAAGGGAAGGGAATGCCAAAATGGTATATTATTCGTAAATCGGTCGAAGAAAACCCAACTAAGACTCTTGCTAAGTTCAAAAGTATATTTTGAAAAGTGTATTATGAAAATTCCTTGGCTAGAAATATATGAATGCATACGCATATAAATATATATGCTTATCTATGCTTACGAAACAGAAGAAAGCATTGATGACCCCTTTTTATCATAAACGAATAAAATTATTGATCAACATGACTCTGTCTCTCTCTCTCTCTCTCTCTATCTTATTCTCTTTCTTTCTACCTCTGCTTACTTTAATCGCAGTTGCAGTATTGTAATATACATATTCTATAATATAATAATAAAATAGAATCAATATAAAATAAAAAATATTTAAACAATACTTTAGAGAAGAGCTTTGAGATCATTAATTATAACGAGAGATGCACCTGCAAATAGACTTCAATGATTTCTAACTTTTCACACTCGGATAGCTGTGAAGCACAAAGGAAGCGCATAGCACGAATGGAACGGCCATTTGTTTAAATGGTTTTTAATAGACAGAAATCACTGCTGTCCTCCATCCATCCATCCATCCATCCATCCATGCAGCCATCCTTGCAAGCATCCATGCCTCATTCTTGTTCATAACATGGGTAACAGCATGCATTCGCCTGACCAAACATAATACCTCGGTTAATGGTTACAAATTAGGCTGATCGGCCGCACGCACGCACTCACACACTGACACACACACTCAAGTACACACACACATGCAAGCAGGGAGCTGTGCAGGGGCAAGAGGGAGCCAAGTATATAAATGGCTAACCGCAAGCAAGAGACCCTCTCTTTCTCTCTCGCTCTCTCTCTGCCTCAATGCTGGCCAAAACTGACGTCAAGACTAAACTGCCAATTTAATAAATGGCCACACATTAATTAAAACAACACACACGCACACATGCACACACACACACACATGGGAGAACTTCGGACTTGAAGGGCTTGTCGATGCTTTTCGAGTGGCTGTGAGTGATGAGCCTTGATTGATTCCTGCGGCCACACTTGAGAGTCTGCATTGTTGGCACAATTGAAAGTGGGCACAGAGATCACAGCTCAGCTCTCGGCGTTGGCCTTGGCTGCACTTTGATTTATGCCGTTGGCCGAGTAAATTTGTTTCCAATTCGTGCCTAATGAGAATTGATTGCTGGCGAGTATTTTGACAAAACAGAAGACTTGTGTGTGTTGCTATTAATATCGCCAGCTAATTAGCAGGTAAACGCTGCTCAATGCACTTCCCTGGAAAAACTAGGCCATGCAAAACGGTAGCCGAGCAGCAACAAAGGCAAATACATCAGCAAAGTCAAAGGAATCAAACATGGCCGAATGCGAGGAGTAAGCAAACAGACGACGTGCGGCGCTCAGCGTGAGGCAATCCTTCCAACTCGACTTTGACTTCAGCTTAAGCCCTTTAGCTTCAGCCTTTGCTGGTGCCGCCATCGCCGCAGAGTCAGGCGCGTGGGCGTGTAAGGGGCGTTTCGCTGTGTCTCTGCCACATATGCAAAGTACCGAAAAGTCAACCTGAGGCACCTCTGAAATTAGCAACAGTAGACGGGTTAATTGTTTTCTTTGTTTCTTTCCGGACAAAAGGGTTGACTGCAGCTCCGTGGGCCGAGCCATGTCCGGTGACTTCTGTTGAGATTAGCCAGGATGAAAGAGGATGAGATGGGATTAAAACAGTGCCTTTAGGCATGCCTAAAACGCCGACATCAAATAGGGCGGTTACGGCCTATGTCTCAGTCGGCTAAATCACAGAGTCAAAAGTCAAATTCAAAATCATGAATAGAACATATTTAAGCAGAATGTTTTGTACAGAATCATTTTTTGAAGGAACTCAACCAACAAAGGGTTTGCTGTACAACATTTAGGTTTCTTATTTGCATTTAAACTATATGGTAATATACATGCAATGCTTGAGGTTTAGCTAAATGTATTTTTTGCTTTGATCTGCCTGATATTTAAAGAATGATTTAAGATATGCTAAAAATATACTTACTTAAAGATCCATATTTGCGCAACATAAGTTCTATAGGATCTAGCATTAATAGAAAGATCCACAACTGAATAGCTAAAGATGATAGCCGCATAGACATCCTCTTTACATCAATTATTACAATCAAAATAATACTTTACTCTAAATTATATTATTCGAAATTAAACTATATATATTACTATTATAGATACTTTAGTTAGCTAAGAACAATTGGTTACATTAGTTTACTCTTTTAATTCGTTTCATGCTAGGCATAATCTTGCAAATAATGTTATACTACATGATCTACATGATTTGAAGATCAAGTCGATATGTTTAATTGGTTCGGGGTGGGTCCTCAAGGCAGTGACACTCGCAGTCGAAAGGTAGTGACAAGCGGGGCTACCGTTCCCGCTAATTAGGATGAGGGCAGCTTCGTGACAGTCGTCTCGTCTCTAGTGCCAAGTTGTTTGCTTAACACGTGCTGCTGCACTCGTAATCATTTCGAGCTGCTAATTTCGACCCTCTTTAGCTCCACGTTCCGGTCTGCAGTCGTAGCCGTAAGTAGGTCTTAATCCTTTTTTTATCGCAGTCGGCGAGTGCGCACAATTTTCAGTTGCTCGAGCATTGCGCTGGGAAGGGGAATGCGGCGCAGGACTGGACTCGAGCTCGGGCTGGAACTGTTGGCTAAGAGCTGAATGCGCGTAGATCATTTTGCAATGATAAATTAAGCGCTAAGAGTGTTTCCATGTTCCTGCAAGACAATCCACTGTCAGGCGAGGGAGATTGATTGTGGCGAGCTTCTGGCCAGGCTAAGGCTCTGGCCTGGGTCCAGGTCCAGCTTGTCACATGTGTGCTGTTTACCTTTTGGCTTTATGGACACACTGTCAACGCGATGTCTGCCTCACTGAGCACCGACAATTTGCAATAGGAGCCAAGCTCCGTTTCAGGGAAGTTGCATATGACGCAGACGAAGAGCTGGCTAAGACCAGTTTTTGACACTCTCGATCTCGCTCTAGCTCTCTCTGAGGGATCCAGCGTGTAGGTAGGCAGGCAGGCAGACTTTGCTGCGCTGCCACTTTGAAAGATGATGCCTTGTTTAACATATTTCCAGAAGCCAACAGGTGCCAATGGGCTGTGATCAATCATTGCGAATCGATGTTTAATTAAGAACTCTTGTTAGCATTTGCCAACTATCGCTGCCAGCGCATCTCGTGCCTCATTGAGCCTGAGCCCCAATTCCCCAGCGTTAAGTCACTGCCACGCTACAGCTCTAACCCCTTCGCCATTCCACATGAGCGACGCTGATTGCCAACAAAGGCTTGTTGAATTCTTCGGGGCAACGCAACAAAGGCCGCCAACAGGATGTCTGTCCGTCTGGCAGCACCCGTGCCCAGCAGCGCGTTTCCATGATGTTTAAATTTGTCCTAATTAGATGACAATGAACGATGAATCAGCGTTAAGTTCCAATGTTCAGCGAACATCCTGTGCTGTAAGTCTTTAAAGCTCGTTCCACACATCCACAGCGCTTCCTGTTTCACGTGTATGCAAAGTTTTACAAAGTCTAAATTAAATTTGTTATGCAATACTCAATGAATAGTTATTGCTCATTGAAAAACTATGAAATTAATATAAGAAGGTATTTGGTTTAAGGTTTAAACTATTCTGGCTTTAATTAACAATTTCTCAATCTTTCAAAATATTCTTTAAGTTTTGTGATTCCATATAAGTCTTACACTGAAAAAAAACACACACATACAATTGTAAATTCCAAGTAAAATTTGTTCGGTTTATTTGGTTTTCATATTGTCTAGGTATATTTATATACTTATGCATGTTTGTTTGTCTGTTTGTTTGTTGTATCCATAAAATATACGTTCGAACTTATATTAATATCTACGCACAACAGATGCAACTAGTTATAATAGTAATAATAATAATAATAATAATAATAATAATAATGATAATGATAATTATACATTTACTCATATATTTCTTTCCACTTACAACTATGACAAATTGGGCTTTAGCTTACAATTAATTTGCTATGCTTTATACAAAATGTACCTCTAATTAAGTACCGCTAATTTACATGGGGTTTTCCTTCCCTATGGGGAAGGATTGGGGAACGCCAGAGTTGTGGCCCAGTGGTCGTTGGTTTGATGCTTAACTAACTAACTAGATATACTTTTTCTTTCACTGTATACTCCGAATTGTCCCGGTCAATGATTCGACGGGTGTACAAAAATGGGGATTGTATTATTATTAAGACTTAAGAGTTATAGAAGTTGGTTCCAGAAGGTATTGCGGGGCTAACTAAAGGATTCAAACTAAAGGACTCAATGTACAAGCTGAGCTGTGGGCGTGGCTGGGATTCTCTAAAGCGCCGTCAGATCATAATCCTGTTTGATGTGCTGCTGCAGATTGTTCATGAGATCGGATTGCTGTTGATGATGGTTGTGCAGACCCGTATGCATTTGATTGTTGTTGTTGTTGAGGTTGCTGCTGTTATTGTTGTTGTTGTTGTTATTGTTGTTATTGTTATTGCTGTTGAGATGCACTTGATGCTGCTGAGATCCAACATAGCCATTTCCATTGCTGCCATTGCCGCAGGACGTCAGATTCGCCGAATCCGTGGCAGCGGGTATATACGGCGGATTGCCCAGCGAGGAACTGACATCTCCAATGCTCTCAAGACTATCGGAGCGTAAGCACTACAATTAGATAGAAGAAGAGGATAAGTGAAAATAGTATAAATGCATAAATAGCACAAGGATACAGGATTAAGTCACTAAGGATCAGAATATATAACGTTTGGATTTGCATAAATTTAACTATATAAACTAACTATATGAAAATAAAGTTTGCATTAGGCTTATATCTCTCTCTATCTCTCTGTCTCCCTTTCTATATCACATTGATAATTCTAAACCAACTAAGCTGCATTCTTAAAAGCTTTAACTCTATAGTTCTGTTTGTGAATTAATCTCTTATTGCAAATGCAACTTTCAGCTGGTGTCATTCGAACCTTAAGTGCCTACGCTGTTGATTGTTATGCAGCGCATTCAACTCACCTCATTCATCACCGGCGTTTGTTGTTGTGGTTGTTGCTGTTGTTGTTGTTGTTGCTGCTGTTGGGCCTGCTTCTTGGCACTGGCGCGCTTTGTGGGCTTCTTGGCTACCGGTGTTGGATTGCCATTGGCATCGACCGTTTTCTTGCGCACATTCTTGGTGTTGGGCAGCTTGTTGTCCTTTTTCCACTTCATGCGTCGGTTCTGGAACCAGATCTTGATCTGGCGCTCCGACAGCACCAGCGTGTGCGCAATTTCGATGCGCCGCCGTCGGGTCAGGTAGCGATTGTAATGGAACTCCTTCTCCAGCTCGAGTATCTGGTGGCGTGTGTAGGCGGTACGTTGGCGTTTCGGCTCCATGCCTGGCTGATATGAGCCATTCGCTGCAAAAAAAAAGAGTGCGCGAGAGCATGAAGAGATGCATAATTAATGATTGAGAATGAGAGGAGGGGCAGTCGCAATGGCTGGGGCAGCGGCAGAACTTGGGGCAGCAACTGAAGGGCAGTGGCATGCCGATTAAGTCGCAACGCGCCACAATTAATACACTTCAAATTTAGTTTCATAATAAGCAGAAAGCGGGCGGCTCAATAAATCTCGCCAGATAAGTTGACAACCCCAAAAAGCGCGCCAAAAACTTTTGACAACACCTTGAGACACGAAGGGTAGTTGCAGAGGAAGAAGCAGCAGCAGCAGCAGCAGCAGCAGCAGTGGCAGCAGTGACAGCGGGTAGATGAAAGAGCTGCACTCGCACAGCGCCAGTCCAGGATAATTAATCAAAATCAAGTAAAACAACTGCCTGTCCGTCTGTCTGCCTATCGAACGGCGCGGCCGCTACTCGGAAAAAGGACAACATTGCGCGTTCGCATTTAGTTTTTCCTCGAGCGCTAAAAACAACATTTCCCGCCGCAGCTGCCCTCGCTTTATCCTTTTCCTGTTCCGTTTTTTATGCGCTACACCTGCTACCCCGCCGCACTCGATTCGCTTCGGGCCTACGATTCCATCAAATACGGCTAACGGACAGCCCATCAAATTTATATTCGCTCCATCAATTTCAATTTGGCCAGTTCGCAATGCCATCGAGGAGCTTGGGGCTTGGGCTTGGGTTTGTGTTTGTGTTTGTGTTGGGGCTTGGAGTTGATGTTTCTATCGCTATGGCTGCTGCTGGGTCCTGCCTTGACCAATCATATCCGGCGCACATCAAGTTGTAATTTATAAAAATTTCATTGCACTGTGACAGACAGCTTTCGATTTGATATAAATATTTCAATCCCAACTGCTGCGCTGCCGTTTCTCAGACACTAGATTAATGATGTCGTGCACTGTTGGCTGCTGACAGCTGCAGGGGGAAATGAAATGGGACGGACGGGCAAGGGTTTCACTCTCTTGCTTTCCCCACACTCTCCTGAGACTGTGCTAAAAAGCTTGGTTTTAAAGAGCTGTTGACAAGCTTTGTGAAAACTTTTAGAACAACATAAACTAGACTTCTCAATTAATTCATTAACTTTAACAGTTTGTATAAATCTTTGTTTCTTTAAAAGACGTAGACTTAAGATTCAGGTTTTCAGAACGGAATTAAGCATTTCTTAATAAGTCTTTATAAGTTTCTATCCAATATAAGCAAAATCATATTAGCTTAAACAGGCATCAAATATAGTTTTAAATATCATATCCAGTTTTAGTTTTATTATACACCAGTTTTAAATATCATATCCAGTTTTAGTCGCATTTGAATTTCAATTCTGATCAAATCAAAATTTAATGCTTCGCTATCTTTCCGTCTCTCTTACAAACGCTCTCCAATTATAAATTCTTTCAAAATTCCTTTACGATTCGTCAAGGCTTCCTTACAAACATCACACAAATTCATAAATGAGTTATTGATTTGATAAAGTTATAAAAAAAAGCAATAACAACAGCGCACAATACCTCAACAAAAACATAAAAATTAAACAATATCAATTACAAAGCCCAAAGGAACAGCCAGCGCGAACGGACAAGGAGACAAGGAAGAAGAACAATGAAAACGAAACCAGCCAAGGCAATGGCCGCAAAACAACGCAACGTCAGCTGCTGCGTCGGCGTCGGCGTAGGCGTCGACGTCGTCGTTGGCAGCATGCTGCGTTAATTCGTTTTTAATAAGTGCGTATCATTTCATTTCAACATTTCAACGAAATGGCCAAGTGTGCGGTGAGGGTGGACGGGGAGGGGGGAGGGGAGAGCGGCGCGGGGTACAGTGTTGTCCATGTCCAGGAAGCGGCCTTCGAGTTGCGGCCGGGTGAGTTCCAAGCTCGAGTCAAAGTCTCGCCGGCAGCAAAAGCGTCGAGTCATTGCAGCCAAAAGAGTGCCAATTGCAATTGCCTGGCAGCCAATTTATGAAAATGCCAAATCATACAAGGCCAAGGAAATCAAGATTGCACAAGCAGCCAAGGAGTTGGAGCGGGGCAGACAACACTGCAGGAACGTAGCGTGAAACTGCTAAAGAGCGAGCTGCATGTTTGTAGATGTTTTTTTTTTCTTTTTTGGGAAAATTGGCGCTCTCTGGAGAATTGGCGGCATTGCCTAAGCATATTAGTGCGTAGGTAGGTTAACTCTCACTCTCTCTCTCTCTCTCTGTCGCTCATGTGAAGGTTATAATTGGCCCTGGCTCATGCACGGCTGTCGGCATGTTTGTCCCATCGCATGATTTATCATGCATTTGTGACTCTACAGTTTCATTCATGTGCAGACGCGGGACGTTAGTTTCATAAACAACAAAAAATAAAGAGAACATATAGCGGCAGAAAACTATGTCAGACGTTACTTAATAAACATAATCTGCTGTGTCGGTGGCGGGCTCAATTGTGGCTCAACTCAACATTCAATGCCAGCTCTGGCTCGACCCCGCCCAGCGATCTGCTCCATATCGGTTTAATCCACAAAACTGATCGCTGCCTTTGAGGTGCGGTCATCCGGTGACTTCCGGGCTTTAGCTCCACTTTCATTCATGAGCAGTCCTCGCGTAGCTGCGACCAACTGCGACCAACTGCTCCCTATTTGATTAATTGCCCCAATGCGGCGAGAGTGTGTAAATATTTTGGAAATGTAGCCGGGGCACGACCTGCGATCGAGAAATTTGACTCGTGCCAAGCACAAAATAATTTTTACGTCTGTCAACTTTGATTCGGCTGCTCATTCATCAAACCACGAGCCAAACCCGTTTCTGAAAACCCAAAATCTCTTCGCAGCCGGCGATTCATTTAATAGAAACAATGTGCGGGGAAAACTCTTATTGAACATTAACTTTAACAAATGGCAAATAATTAATTTTTTTTCCACGCTTATGCAAACTATTGCCAAGTGGCGCTCTAATGAATGCCGAGCTGCAGGCGAGTGCAAGGCGCATATTGCGCATACGACACGCTGACCAGTATTCAGTTAAATTCTAAGCAAAATTCTGTTTCAGGTTTAGTTATTTTTTTAAAGTTGAATATTGATGTTGTCGGCGGCTTGTGTGTGGGTAAGGTTTTATTTTGTATGTGCGTGTGTGTGTGTGTGTGTGTGTGTGTGTGCTTCATGAGCTCATGGAAAAAGGCAAGTCAACATCAGCATTTCAACAACAGCGGGAGCTGCATCAGCAGCTTGTCAAGTGACTTGCAATTTGTGGCAGGCAAATAAAAATAAACATGAGCTCATGCTACTTACACACACACAAACACACACACACACTAATGCGTACACAAATCTCATGTACTTACAAAACAATTGCACACACACACATATAAATTCCATAAAGATACAAAGTGAAGCACCCAAAGCAATTGAACTTGTGGCTGGGAGACTGCATCACAACTCGAATCGTTCATTTAATACATTATGTTTTTTTGCTGCACTCCAAAAATAGACTAAAGACAATATGTTAATTGCGAGATTTCGAAATGAATCCTATTGCCAGAATCCTATTGCAGGGAAATGATTGATGTCAACCGAAACAAAAGTTGTTCATTAATTAACCAATAATGTGATACTAAGATTTTAAATGTTTAAGCATGTTTTGACTGGAATAATATGCCAATATATAACTTCTTAAATTTCTCTAATAAAAAGCTTTAAGTGTATTGAATGATTAGGTAATATCGCAAATATTTGAAGAACTTTTACTCAGCTAAAGCTTTGTCTCTACTAAAATCATAACTATAATATTAGTATATATATGATATATACTATAAGTTTTCTTTAGCAATTTTGTATAGATTTTTTCAAAGGTTTTTCAGATTTGAAAGCAAATACATAAATACATGAATAGCTTTACAAATGGAGAAAAAATTTTAAAAAATATTAAATGATAAATCCACTTCACATAAACAACTCTTAGTTTCTATATAGCATGACCTCATTTAGTTAGCCAAGTTGGAATATAGCAAGTAAATGGTCTTTAGTATAGAATCTATAGTCTCTATAGTAACTGTTATTTTTTTTTTTTTTGTTTCGTCTGGCATATCCATTCAATCTTCCGCGCTGAGCAACAACAATCGCAAAGCATTCACAATTGATTTTCACTTTCCATGGAGGCGCAACCAGAAGCGAAGCTAATGAGCAAAAGACTGGCTGTTCAAAGAAACTGAATCTAGCACTTGTCTTAAAACCATTTTAAAAAGATATTTTTAAAGTTGCAAATAAACCAACAAAAAAGTGGAAAACAAAACTTTGACCAAAGCCGAAAGACAAACAGTAACAAGTTAAGAAGCTCACGACTTTAAAGACTTTAACAATAGACGCGACCTTGAAGAAACTTTTCGAGAGAAAAAAGCGAAATATAAAACTCGGAACAAAAAACCCACGAAACGTTTCTGATTGCGCATTGCCGTTGTTGACTGCTGCAGTACGGAATTATTCTGGTCTGCCGACTCGGACCAATAAAAGCATCGCTAATTAATGCCAATTTCAATATAATTCTACACAAGTTGCGAGCTCTAGAGTTTTATTGGCGCAAATTGAGCGCAAGCCGTAGGGAGTTGAGTAGGGAGCCAACTGCAAATACTCTGTCAATGCTCGGCTCCATTCACATTTTTGTGATTTTTGTTTTTGCATTGGGACGCTAATTACGCTTTGTTTTCGAACAGATATACAAACATAAATTGGACATACAGATACAGATACAGATAGAGATATAGATACTTATACAGCTACAGATACGTGTACGTTGTACAGATCCAGATGGTGTGGCAGCTTCAGCTGTTCGTGCCTCATCTGTCATAAAAGGCGAACTTCTTAATTTTTACTGCGTCATTTTCATCATTGTCATGCCCTGGGCTCGGGCCTCCGCTCTGGGGGACTGGTCTCTGGGTCGCATTTCGCAAAGGCTGCTCAGTTTCTGTGTGCTGGGTTTACAGCATCTCGGTCTGAAACTGAGTCTGAGCATGAGTCTGGGTCTGGGTCTGGGCTTGCACTTTTTTTTGCCGCCTCAACGGAGGTGAGAGATGCTGATGAGGTTTTTCGCAAGTCATCGGGTAACTGTGACTGCCAGCCGTGAGCTGTGAGCCTGGCCTGGTCTGGCCTGGCCTCTGCGGCATATTGGAAACTTAATCGTGGACTTGCCATTGAAATTCAGTTACAAGGCTGGCCACGTTTTCAGTGTGCTTGTTTTACTATGAGCATAAATATGAATACTAGTACGAGTGCGACTGTGTGTGTGTGTGTGTGTGTGTGTGCTTGAATACTAGCTTGCTGCTGTTATTGAATGTTATGTGGAACGTGAACTCGGCGATCATCTTTGCGCTCGTCGTATTAGCTGAGCTCTCGTGCATAAAATCAATATTTGGCGCATATTCATGCTACTTATGCTCATAGATATATGAGTGCTTTCATGAGTACACAAGTGCATTCATTTGATTAGCATACGCAACATGGGAAATTTATTATGCAGTTCAAGCGAATTTTTTTAACAGGGTGAAGGTAACATATAATCAGTAAAAGATTAAATTTAAGACTTAATAAAAATATTATAAAAATTACAATAATAATAATAATAGTAATAATAAACATAATAATGATAATAATATGAAAATTATAATAGCGATAATAATAATAATAATAATAATAATAATAATAAATTAAATTAATAAACTTATTGACAATAATAATTAGCTAATAAATTACATAAGTAATGGCAAATTTTAATTACTGCTCAACTACTAAGAGTAATTATTAATATTTAAAGAATTTGTTAGTTACAAAATCATTTATTATAGCTTTATGCTATAATTTGCCATGAATGTTGTCTACACCTTCAAAAAAATTGTCAACACTTTGCAACTATTAAGCAAAGTGTAGGAATGTCAAATGTTTGCCTAAATGCTTAAACTTTTGCAAATTATAACTCTGCTTCTCTTCTAGCTGTTACTATTGTTGTTTCTATGGCCGAAAGGCGTATTAAGCAAATTGGATGGGCCCAGTTCTCGGACCACACGCCACCTGATACGCACGCCAAGCCGTGTAGTTATATACACACATTTTGGGTCTAGGCAAGCGCTAACCGAGTGTAAGTCATTTGTAAAAGAGCTGAGAACAACAACAGCAACAACAACAGCAACGAAGCACCAGCTCAACAGGCAGCCAGATTGGTACTGTTGCCTGAGAACCTGGTACTCTGGCTGTGGCTGTGACTGGGACTGGGGACAGCCACATTCCGCATAACGAGAGATGATGCACTGGCGATAATCAAGTTTCGTCTTGTTTTCGTAGTCGTGCGCTCATGATAAATGTCACAACATTAACATCAAATGACACGGACCATCCGTCACTCAGTCGGAGTTTTACGTTTGCCCCTGAGCGATCTCTCAAGCGTCTGTCCCACTGTCTCTATCCGTCCGTCCGTCCGTTTGTCTGCCTGCCTGCCTGCCTGCCTGCCGAACTACTTCGATTTGATGCTCATCAGCATAGCTAATCCCCTCGAGTCGAGTTGAGTCGGTGTCGAGATTGTCTCTGGAGTGGGTTTTGAAGCGCGTGGCGAAACCTAATGTTATAATTGCCCATTAGGGTCAAGGTTGTGTTTAATTGGAGTGCATCGCCTAGCTGCATAGTAGCTTCAACTAAGCAAGTATGATACTAATTAAAAAGTCATTCATCAGTTGAACAGTCCAAAGACCCAACCCCAACGCGAATTGCATGCACTCATGCCCATAACGATGATTATGATGATGATTATGATTATGTTTATGCAGTCGCCACCTGAGCCTGTCAGGCAATTGTCAGCTGTTCCACCGACACTGCCTCGGGCCCTAATACAGTTCGATATGCGGTAGCCAATTTTGAATAGAATTAAAACAATAAGCGCTGACAAACGTTGCGACGCGGCTTGATAATAGAACTCAACACATGGCTCAATGAATTTGGTTTTAGGCGCGTTAATGTACCGGCGCGACAATTAATGGTAATTATCTATCGGAGCTGACATTCGAATTCGACCGCACACATATACAAAAATTCATATATATATATATATATTTATGTATATATATGTTGCCACTTGGATATTGGCAGCCAAGTTCATTCGTTCATCGATCAGTGAATGGAAACCTGTTTCTGCAGCCCACATTCGAGTCGTTGTTTGGTGTGTGAAAATTTTAAAAACGATATCGAACACAATTTGAGATATGTAATTAGAATAAAAATCGTTATGAATAGTATGTGTTGTGGCAGACAAATTTAAGGTATATGTATGAACGCATTTAACTTTAAATAAAAAGATAAAGCTTGTGTATAAGATCGCTTATAAAATTTGGCAATCATTAAAAATTATGTTTATTATTTAAAAACAAATGATTGCAAACTCGAGTATTTAAAGAAATAATATATAATGAGTACCACTAAGCCAACAAAATATTTCGAGCGAACTCCCCATGTTGATCTATGTTTCGTGAATCTACATCAAGTAGTTCAGGCTTACTTTTTATACCATAGTTTTTAATATCACAAATACTTTGAAAAGTGTAATGTAACAATTAAACTTTAATTTTTAATTAAACAGAACAAATTAAATTCTATACATATTTTCATAAAAAAAGTGCGTATGGGATGATATAGATTAAATGACAAAATTTCAGAAAAACAAAGAGACTGCTTTCAAAAATAGCGTGTTACAGTTCCTATGAAAATGTATTCTTTATTCAGCTGGCGGTAAAAATAATTCAAAGTCATTATAGCAGCAGGACAATTTAGTTAAAAATTATAAAAACTGCATTCATCACAGACGAAAAAGAGTTAAAAACTTAAGCTAAGTAAAAGAGTTCAAAACTTTAGCTTTTGCTTTGTAATATACAATTATAGAAGAGAAATTTTTTTTAGTTTATGGTCATTTTTTAGCTTTTTCTCTAAGATACTCAAAGAGACGAATTATAAAAATTTCGCAAATTCAACTCCATTCTTTTGCAGACCATTTAAACCTTTTCAGTTTTCAATTTCAGCATTTTCAACTAATAAGAACTTTAAATAAAAGTATCACTTGTAAAATTAATTTAAAGAATCACTTCGCTAATAATATTTAAAAAAAATTTAAAGAATCAATGCATTTATAATTTAAGCCAAAATACATTTAATCCGAATATTTTAATTTTAATTTGAATTTTGCTTTGCATTAATTAGGTCTCAAATCAATTTTCATACAAACAAAATAACATTTTACGCAGCGCAATTGTTACCCATACAAGAAAACTTTGACAAGTCTACTTAAAGGCACTTCAAGTGTTGAAAGAGCACTGAAGAGGCCTTATTTAGTCGACCGGCAGTTGCATACAGAAACATAGAGGCATATGTATATCGTATATAGCTAGCTATATAGTATGAATATGTCACTCGCCATATACATTTTCGCCCTCAGCAGAAGGCGCGCCATTCTTGATTTTGATTAATGAGCGAGCAGAGTTTTTTTTTTTTTGGGTCTTTTA
The DNA here is from genome assembly GCA_037075265.1 of Drosophila nigricruria. Taxonomy (NCBI): domain Eukaryota; kingdom Metazoa; phylum Arthropoda; class Insecta; order Diptera; family Drosophilidae; genus Drosophila; species Drosophila nigricruria. The sequence goes on from JBAMCI010000011.1 coordinate 184,503, forward strand.
GTTTTTATTTTCATTTTGCCAAAGTCGAGCATTCGAGCTTTACAAAGTCTGTCACTGGATCACGTGGGTGTTGGCAGCTAAGTAATTTAATTAGCATACAAAAATGGGGCGCGCTGTGTTGGATGGGTGCATCTTTGGGTATTGTGATTGTGGGAGCTCTACTTACCAACGCCAGCTACGTGAATCTTCTTCATCCAGGGATATATGATGCGCTCCCCGTCGGTTGTCTCTGCCATCAGATCATCTTCGCTGTCTGAATCCCCCAGATCATCGTCGTTGTCGTTGGACGCCAACTCGTCTGGGGATCGATCGAGCATCAAACGATCCTCTTCCGACATATCCTGCCACAATTCAAAGCAATTTTACATTAGTCTATTCATTGGTTAAACTGTTTCTATTATCAATTACATTTTCCGATCCCATATCATCACAGTGTAACACTTCCTGCAGTTGCTGACCAGTGGGCGCGGCTTCTTCGAGTCGCTTTTCTAGCTTTAAACCTGTGGCAAAGATTGAACAACGAAACATATTCTTACAAAATTTACAACTTAGAAAACATGTCTTAAACACTATATTTTCTATTCTTATGAAAACTATTAGTTCGGAAATGATTTGATTCTGATTTCATTTTGATTTTGATTGATTAGATTTTGATTTCTAGAAAATCATTTAGTGTAAAGATACTCTGATCACTTTATTATTATATCTACTATACTGTATATTATTACATAATAAACAAATCAATATTCTATATTAAAGCTAAAACGATCAATTTTAAGATTTAATGAGATCATAATAAGTAGAAGTGTGTGGCAAAGACCAGCTGAAAAGATATCTCAGTTTGTTTTTCTATTTTTCAAGTTTTTATTAACTTTAGATTCGCTTACATAAGTGAATTATATAGTGAGAAAGAATTATTAATATTGTTTCAATCATTATCTGACTGAATAGAAAACTTCTTCGCTATCTGGCTAAAATTTTATATTTTCTTCATTGAACTAAATACGCAAAACAAAGTGAATACAAATTGGAAAAAACTTAGATAAGTTTGAAAACAAAACCAATTGAATGACATTCTTGTTACAGATCTAGATTTGATTTGTTAATAAAATTGAATAAGTGGATATGAACCCTTAAAAACTGTCTTAAATACAATAATATGAATTGGTTTTTTGAGTAAAAGTAACTATTAAAGCGAAATTGTGATGATGAAAGTAATATAATTAAATAAAGGTTAATGTTTCATACATTTTATTATAAAGCTATAGCTGTTAATAATTATTGTTTTAAGTCTAAAAACATAGCTGATCGATGAACATATATCGATGAAAATGTCTTATTTGGCTGGAATAGCCTTAAAATAAGTTGAAAATAATGTACGGAAGCTCAAATTATTGCATTATTTTGATAAGTGAAAATAATTTGTGAAACATAAATTGTTAAGAAACAATTAGATGTATTATAAGCTAATAGTTTGTATTAAATATATTGAAGCTCTCGTTAATTTGTTTCTATATTGCTTAAAACTTTTTAATTTATTATATAAAAGAAAATAAAAATGTCGTTTTGGTAAATCTCAACTGAAATCTATATAGACTCACCTAATTCCTGCAAACCTAGCGAGGTGTTTGTTGGCGGCTCCGTTGAGGAGCATTGCAGTGGCAGGTCCATCATCTGTGAGGAGAGGGGCGAATGGCCTTGGGAGTGGGTGCTGCCGACGCTGCCATTGGCGGTGCCATAGTAGCCACCGTAGTATCCATTGGAGCCGTTAGCGCTGCTGCTGTTTGGCACATTTACCGACGGCGGCGGCCCGTAACCGGCTTCAGAGTGCACCACGCCGGCCGATATATATTCGGGCGCGTGGTGCACGGCTGCAGCGGCCGCCGCAGCGGCATGGTGGCCATAATAGCCCAGACTCTGGTGCGGATGCGAATGCGGATGATGCGTGGGCGGCGTTGTGGCATAGTTTGTGGTATAGCCCGCGTTCTGGTGATGGTGGCCAGAGAGCGCGCTGTTACTGTGGTGGTGCGAGTGCGGGAGCTGGTTATGGCTGTGGTGATGCGCTGCGGCGGCCATATAATCATTGACCATTTCCGCCGGATGCGTAGCGTGCGGGTGGCCAGACATGCCAGGGCCACCGCCACCAAGTCCAACGCCCCCACCACTGACACCACCGCCACCGCCGACACCGACACCAACACCAACGCCGACGCCGCCCATGTGACCCGTTGAAGCGGTCATGGAATAGTGACCATTGTAGTGATGATAGTCATCGGCAACCGGCGGGAACTTCGGATCCAGTCCATTGCCCATGGACATGGGACTCTGGACATGATGTGGTGCATGCGGATAGCCCATGAGGAATGAGCTCATTGTAGTTTCTATATCTTGGATCTTGGATAAAACTTAAACTCTTGCTAGGCTCAGCTAGTCGTTGAGCACATATTTCACTTCGATATTCACTTATTGGCACTCAATTTCTGTTGCAATTTTTGCCTTTTCTGATGATGTGTGATCACGATATTTGGAGTATGGCCAGCATTGTTGTAATGCGGGGGCTCTGTTTGTTGAACACAGCGCGAAAGTCGCGCAACCGGCGCGTAAAAAACGTAGAAATCAAGCGACGTCGTAAATAATAAAAATTCCAAACAACTTTACTGCGGCGTTCAGAAAACATTCAAAAATACCGAAAAAAAACGAAGCGTCCGATTCACGAGTGCGAAAGCGAACCGTTCAATTCGAGCCGTTCTTTTGTTATGAATACGAACGAGCGCTCTGAGCGCGAGCGAACCTGTTTTCTGTTTTCCTTGTCCGCATTTGCTTCTACTGCTTTTCGCCTCTCTCTCTCATCTCAGCACTTAAGCGCGCTCTCTCTCTCTCTCTCTCGCTTACCGAAACGCAGCGTGCAAATCGCCATTGCCATTGACAGCCAGCGATGACGTCGACGAGTTTCGAAACTCGATTTACTGGTTTTGTTGTTGTTTCACTGCGAACAACAACAAGAGTGGCCAAAGGACAGCCCACACGCAGTGAGAACTTCGTAGCCATGGCTGCACGCCATTTTCAACCACCGAGCAGCGTACTAGTTGGAAGAGTGGAGAATAATAATGAGCAAGCGAGATGACACGACATTTAGTCACACCCATTCGACGATGTTTGATGCTTACTGTGCGAGCTCTACAGGGCTGGCTATAAATATTGGGCACGGGTGTTAAATTATGAAAATATTCATAGTTTAAGCCAGAAATGGAACAATATATTAAATTTTATTTCAATTTGAGTCAAAACAAATGTATTTATTATTTTCAATACATTTTTAAATCTGTATGTTAAGCAGATAAATCATATATTTGCAGCTTAAGCTTATTTGCATTACACATTATTCATTTATGTAATTTTGTCTTTTTCAATAATAGTGCAATATTTACTAAATATAGTTATAAAACATAAAATATGAAAATATTTTGCTCAACAAGTGAATGTATTAACGCATATTGATATTTTAATTATGATATTTTTGCAATCATTTCTATATATGGGAGTCTACTGTTAAGACACGGCGTATACACTTTATTAGAGTCGACTGTCTACTGCTGATGGTATAACAAGAAAACAGAGTCTGCTGCTGGCTGAGCGCGAGTGAGTGTGAATATGAGTGCGAGCGTGAGCGTGAGTATGAGAATGTTGCTGTTGTGGTCTTCGGTCATGGCGCACGCTCAAAATCAAAAAACTGCCCTCGCCATCTCACAGCGTGCGTGGCCAACAAGCACCGCCCACTTTTCACTATGCCTTTCATCGATCCCGCATGTGAGTATGGCAGACCAGACCATTTATTTTCCATAGACTGAACACGGATGCAACCAGAGACTACAAACTACAGTCGTATCGATCGAGCCGATGCGATGGACGTGACTGTTTGTAAGGTGTTGATATGAATTGCTCGTCTTCGGCTACCGAGTTCGATTCGAGAGGCTCTACTTAAATACACATACACAAGTACAGACATATAAAGTTCGATAGGCCCTGGCTGACTTGCAAGATTTGCCCATTGCCATTGAATGTTGAATGAATATCACCGCACTTGGCGCAATGTTTCATTTTTATTGTGGTTAGTATCTGAGTGGGGGGAGGCAGGAGGATGCTGTTGTTGTTTATTAGTGCTGCTGTTGTTGTTGTAGTTGTAGTTGTTGTTGTTATGATTACTACCGTGATTTGTATTGTTGCTGAAAATGTTGATGAAATGATGAGCATGACTGGCAAATATTCAAATGAGGCGGGCACACACATGAAAAATCGATAGAATGATTGTTGTATAATGCACATAAAGAAGGTCGAACATTAAACGCTTTAATATTTTTACACCTAAATATTTAGACTCTTTCGTTCAACAGCAAACGCATCGCCCCAACATATATTTAATCTAATGAGATTCTTTATTGTTCCATAATCCTAATATATGAGTCACACTTCTGCCATGTGGCCACTGTATAGTACATAGATGTGGGTGAGTGTTTGGATCGTCTAATTGCCGAATAATTGAACCCATTCCAGAGTAGCACACGTGCTACGCCCAGACCTGTCTGTTGGTGTATGTGTGTGTGTGTGTTGATGTGGGTGGGTGACTACTAATTAATCGACTTCCAACTGATTCGATTTTGATGGTGGCTATCAAAAGTTAATTAGGACCATTAAGTGCATAAAACTCAAAATTTATTAGCTTACTGAATGTCCCACAATGGTTGATATGCAGTTGTTAGTTGTTCACAACTAATGCTTGTCAACTTACATATTTAAAATTTAAATTAATTTGAAAGAGCTTTATGCAACATAGCACAACATAAATACATATATAAGTATAACAGTTTTAAACAATTGATAGAAAGAGAAACTCAGCATTGACTGCCTTCAGTTAAGTTCGAATTTCTGTTTATCTTAAAAGTCCCAAAGATAGTGTTCTACTGTATCTCTATATCTTAAAAGACATTTGACAGCTGCTCCAATTCCATCTGCAAGTTTTCCATATTCTATATATATATATATATATATATTCTATATTCTATTTTTCCATATTCAATTTTATACATTTATAAACAATTTTTTAGGCTTTTAAGATTGTATATCAATCAGAAATCTATAAGTATCTAGAGATTAGAGAGATTACGTAATGCATAAGTCTAAAATTTCATTTCCAAAACTTTATTTGGTAAAGGAATCTATATATATCTATACAGCAATTTTCCGTATCTGTTATGCCCATACAAAGTTGATGTAAATTTAGAACAAAATATTGCCAATAGAACGTAACAACCGCCTTTACATCAATCTATTATAATAAACCTAAGTATCTTCTTCTTATATTAAACCTAAATATCGTCCTTTACATCAATCTATTATAATAAACCTAAATATCTTCTAGGATTAACACTTCATATTTGATATTTCAGTTTATTTTCCTCACATCAAGAGAAAACATTAGCTCTTAAAAGTTGTCAACATTTATGCAAATTTGTGCAAAAGTTAAAGTGTATCCAAGAACTCTTGGGGTTGACCTAGCCTTAAGTGCGTCTATTCTTATGTTACGTGTGATGTGGAGCTGCTTTTGATGTTTTCAAGGAGTAACCGCATTAGCGACTGCTCCACTGAATTTCCTTTATGGGGCTGACCGACTACCCAAATCGAAAGAGCGTTGAAAGGCAGGCGGGGGTGGCTCTTGGCTCACGGCTCTCGGCTCACAGAAAGAGCTTTGTGTCTGGCATGAGTCGAGGGTCAGGGCATGGCGACGGCAGTGGGTGCTGTGGCTGCTGTGGCTGTTTGCACAGCATTTGAGTTCCAAATCCCAATTCAGAGCCAGCAATCAGTTGCGACTGTCAGGCGGCAAAGGAAGTTCACTTGCTGCACAAGGCAAATGTGATTAATGGTTCTATGCGAGCCACATTATGTGTGCCCTGTCGTGAGGCGCAGTTCGACTTGGGTTCGCATTCGTATGCTCACTCGTATTGCTCTTCTCTATTGTCTCTTTCATCTCCTTCCCTCTATCTCTCACTTTATTTGCTCTCTCTCTCTCTCTCGTTCAGTCTGTCCCGTTCGCCTTTAAGCTACCCATCAAATAGATTTTTATATCAAATTAAGCAACCTGAGAACTTTTTCTTACTACATTATATGCTTCAGTTATGTAGATGAGTACTATATACTATATAAATCCAATTACTTTTTTCTTATATACAAAGTTTTTTGTAACTAAATGAAATATAAGATAGTTTCTAAGAAACATTAGTTTAAGCAACTTGATTTTCTAAGAATCAAAAATATTTTTTCTTTGCTGTCTGTCAAATATTGTTTTGAGCAGATGCTCCAATCTAAGTTAAGTTAATGATGATTTCAAATATTTTGAACAAGATAATAATATATTCACTTCTTAAATCAAATAAAGCTCTCACGAATAGAATTCCAAAATCCCTTTTTAATTCACATAGTTATGCCGGAAAGGAACTCACAGCAAATTCCTGCTCAAGAATTTATAAAAGTATTTATTGATTGTTGAAACTCGACTGGCTTCAGTTTAAAATCCGCACTCCCCGCGATCTGCTTAGCATGTAAATTGGTTTAATGACATGTTGACAAGTGAGATTGAAAGCGGCGACAAGTGTGGGAACCGAATGCTGATTAGCTGGATAGGCCTTATCGCAGTCAGCTACCCAGTTCTAGGCGATGAGCTGGGCAGGAGCAGCAGCAGCAGCAGGAGCTAGCTGTGGAGGCAGTGCAATGATTGATTGAGTGATTAATGATTGACTGGGCAGCTTGCGTCAATCACTGGCGACGCAATTAAAGCTCGCAATGTGACTTTTATGGGCTTTAAATTGAAATTTCGAACATGATTTGAAAGTTGGCAAATTGGACAAGTGCTCGACTAACGGATCGTCCATTTTGTGGCCGACATGTGTGCATTATGGCCAAGACTGAGGGCCAATTAAGTGTGTGTGTATCTCATTTGGATGCCATTGGGTGAAACGCTTGTCCATTTATCAACTGTCTCAACTGTTTGCTGTCATATTATGCTCAAATCGGCGACCCAGACTCAGATACAGATACAGATACAGATACAAAGCACATGTATATACATTCGTCTGAGACCCAAATTGGGAGCGAGAAGAGTGTTTAACCAAAATTTACACTGCGGCTGTTTAAAATAATTACACGAACAGCTTAAATGGCCAGCGGTGAAGTGGAGAGAGGGAGACTTCGACTGGATGGGGACATGGCACAGGTACCCATTATCCATGACAGATTATCTCTGATTGATTTCATTTTAGCCCCTGCACAGGCCATAATGAAGGCTGCGGCTGCACATATGGACCAGCCAACAACTTGGCCCGGGGCCAAAATGCTTCGTTTTTGGACCTCTTCGACTTCGACTTCGACTACGACTTGGATTGCCTTTGCCGTCAATTGGTTAAATGTTAAATGCGCGCACGTTTTGAAAGATGGGTTCGTAATTGCCTCACATTAGCCGAAATTTAAGAAAACTGTTAAAATTATGTTTAATGATGGCCGCAGTTTGCCTTTTTGCCTGCGAACGCAACGAACTACAACAGCAAATTTCACAGGCTTTGAAAATAGATTTTACTAGCAAAGGTATTTTTATTTTTACCTTTAATATATATTTTTGTGACTCAGTAATGAAATAGTTGTTACTAAAATATTTAAAGGATTTATTTAACATATGATTTTGTATATCATTGTCGAATATCTGATAAATATATAATTAGACTCTAATGGGAACTAAAGTCCTATTTCTTAAAGAAGAACTTTTCCAATGCATTTGCCTCAGTCATATACACAAAAAAAAACTTATTAACATCCAAGAAGTTTCCTACTCAAATTATGAAATTAAAACCTGCCAACAATCTCGACTTGCATAGTTTAAAAACCTATTTGACTTGAGGAAACTTTCTTTAAAATTTTCACACCAAATGTAACTCCAGAAGATCGACGCTTGGGGAGAACTTGAGTGCCCCACGCCTCTTGCGCTTATCCATCAAAGAAAGTTAGGTAAGGTATTTAAGCTAACCCTTTAATTTAGTGAAACTTTTGAAGACCGCCGATGCCGACTGCCCGTCTGTCTCACTGTCTCACTGTCTCTCTCTCTCTCTCTCTCTCTCGCTGCGTTTGACTGCGCCAATGTTGATGCCAATCGGCCCAAAGCTCTGCTCAAATTTCCAATTACGTCTATGTCAATCATAATTAGTAACAACGTCGATTTTTCATTGAAGGGCCTCTAAAATCGAACCTAAACGTAACATAAATGGCAACAACAACAAGAGTAGCATTGGAATGCCCACCGAATCGACTTTCTCACACATGTGCGTGGCTCGGGAGCTCCACTTGGCATCCAAAAAATAAAAACAACAAGTTTTCTTACCAGTTTTACAACAAAACTACTAAGAAATATAACTATTTTTATTAGGTCGATAGATGGATACACTCACAGACTCTTGTCTTTGATGCCATAGGGAAATTATATAGGAAATATAAGGTATAATGAATAATATTATATTTTTATTGGACTTCGATGCAAGTGCTTTAAATAGTTAATCTATTGCTCAAGTCTTACCCCATGTCATCATACCCTAACTCTCTGAAAGGGTATATCGCGCACTCTTGTAACGAGCTACAGCCGAAGCTAGAGCCACAGCCAACCCAGGCAATGCAAGAGTGAGATGGAATATGTGGGGCCATGTGGAAAAGACCAGATGGAAATGGAGATGGAGATGGAGATGGCCAAGAGCGACGCACAGTTTGTTGTAACATGTAATTTGGGATGGCATCGGATACGGCGCGGCCCAAATCCCGCAACAGCACCCAGCATCGAGCATGTAGCTTGCTGGCGGTCTGTTATGAATGTGACTAATTAAATTTAAAGATATCCGAGAGATTATCAATCTTTGAAGCGCATCGCCATCGCCAACGCCGGCTGAGTCTGTTTGAGACCGGGTCCAGGCTGGGCTAGGGGCGGGGCAAGAGTATCGATACGCTTCGACACAACATTTCACAAGACGCAAAACAAAGCCAACAAGAACGCTGCCAACAACAACAGCAACAACAACATAAGCAACAACAACCATCAGCACCAAGAGCACATTTGTTTCGTGATCATGATTGAAATAATGATTAATGAAGCCAGCGCCAAAATTCAATTCGAATATACTATGTATAGCCCGGGAGGAACTCGAAACTGGGAACTAAAAAACTGTGACTGCGACTGCGACTGCGACTGCGACAGCGACTGTGAGTGGGCCTCTGGATTTGGCCAGACTGCCAGACCGGCCGCCGACTGAGTTCCATGCGTGAAATCGAACAGCAACAGAGACCAAATCGAGTTGCATATGGGCTCCATGCTGTCCACACACACACGTACACACACACACATGTGTGTGTGAGTGTGTGTGTCCTGAACCTACCATCAATTATAGCTTTTCGTTGCCAACAACTAGCTGAGGCTCGAGCAGCACATCTGTGGCCTAGACACCTTTTGAGAGCAGCAGAACAAGAACGTTTCCATTTTGGCCAAATGGCTTTGTTAACAGCTTTGTGCAGTGGCTCTGGCTAATAAATGCCTTTTTAATTGACTGCAAGTGTGCAAGGTGACACCCCTCTCCCTCTCTCCCACTCTCCCTCACTCACTCTCTTCCTGGAGTTGATGTCAGGTTCCAAGTTCAGCTTTCTGCTAGAAGCCACTCGACTCTCTGTTGCATAAACCGTTTACGTTGCTTTGAGCTTCCCTGCAATTATCATTAGGCTTCGCAATTGATCAATTAATTTGGTGTTTGCTGTTGTCATAATGAAGCGATTTGAGTTGTAGATTTTGCAGTTCACAATTCGCCTAATGAATCGAAAACCTAATCGCTTTCTGGCCGTATTGCACTTGCGCGCTTCGACAAGTCACGAACTTGAGCATTTGCCATGATTCGTAAGTTTTTCATTTGAATTTTGCACCTGATGATTCATTGTCTAAATCAACTAAATCGATTCAAGACTAGACACTAGGCACACAAATTAACTCGGGGGTTTTGTTCTCTCTATTTCATTCTATTTTTGCACCTCTTAACTATCACCTGTTGACTTGAGCAAATGCTTTATATAACCCGAGCAAAACTATCAACTAATGACAATTCACAAAGTGTTCAACTCTTCTGTAGATCATTAAATATAGAAAGCAGAGCATAACGGATATCGGATATATCGGATGGGCATACATATTCATGTTCCTTAACTAGTGGAAATTTATAATTCTAACTTTACTTTGAAATATGATATCTTCTGTTCTTTCAACTCGCACTTTCTTATCCACTTTCTTGGATTTCATTTAATTTTAAAATTCGAATATTTTATTTAACATTATACGATGTTTAGAGAGATTTTAATATATTTTGGAATCCGTTTATGATTTTGATAAGCTTCTTATTAATGATCATATCTACTTTTTGAATAGATCATTGTTTTGATTTCAATTTAATTTGGTTTTTATTAGGCGTATTTTAATATATAATATCAAATTTAGGACTACAAAAGGTTAAACTTAAAGTTGATATTTTTCGTTTATATAAATTGTATTAAAGTTCTTATAAAATTAAATCAATGAAATGAAATGTAAGGAAGATAATTTTGACAAGCAAAGTTGAGTTAAAATTGTTCTTTAAAAGAGAAATTTAAATCTTTTTTAAATTTTAAAATAAATTTATCTCTCAACAATTGATTTAAAGTCAATGATAAAACCATCATGAGCTATATATATATATATATATATATATATTAGAATAGAGTATTTTAATTACTTTATTTTATTTATTAGCTATCAATAATCATAGATTAGTCTGTGCTACTTTTCAGTTCTCTATAATATATTTGGTTCTCTTAAACAACTCAACTAGCAAGCAAGAAGGAGAATGCGAATAGTGTGAGACAATCAAATCCCATCAAAGTGAACTCAACTGTAAAGAGAACACTGCAATGCTACAGCTCAATTATCAACAAAAATCGTTACAATTACAAAACAGAGGCCTAATACCAAATCGAATTGCGTCTCTTTCTGTCAATTGAGCGCACATTGGGAGGTGCTAGCTTGTCTGCATGTACATTTTACATATATTTCTTTACATATGTGGACGAAGAAAACAAATGATCAGTTCGAGGGAATCAAAGTAAAAGAAAGAGAGAGAGAGAGAGAGAGAGAGAAGCACTTCTTTCACTTTTCAAGAAATCCACAGGAAGAGCAAAAACTTTTCAATACGAAACTGTCAGATAAATCGGTCTCAAAAATGCATGCGTGGTTTTTGTTTCTCTTATTTTGTTGGCTGGCTGGTTGGTTGGTTGGTCGGCCTGGCCTGGTTGACTGGACCGGCCCGTTGTCTTCTCGTGTGGCGCATAATTAATGATCTGCTCCATATTCACGCATTGGTGTAGGTCTGCGTCTCTGTCTCTGTCTGCGTCTCGTCTGCGTCTGCTGTTCGGCCTGTCCGGCAGTTGCAATGCCTGTTCGCCTGCATCTCGGCATATCCGTGGGCTGGCAGAGCCAGAGTTTAGATTTGGGATTTACAATTTCTTGTGTTCCGGCAACTGTCACTTTTCTATCTCTGGGCCACGTGATGTGCGTGCGAGACGCAAAAGAAAGACTTTCCTGGACAGACGCTGAGCACTGCGATAAGCGTTGCCTGCGATATGTGAGCTGCAGCGCGACGAAGCAGAGGAGAAGGAGAAGGAGAAGGAGAAGGAGTAGCAGTTGCATCTGCTTAGCCACCATAAACACCATAACTCATGCTCGCCTGCGCTGCCAGCGCTGAACTACCTTAAGCCACCAAGTTGACAGACAGCAAGTTGACAGGCCACATTTTACCCCTCGATTACCCTCTCTCTCCATCTCTCTATCTCTCCATCTCTTCTTCTACACCCACTCTATGCTCTGCTCTCTCTCTTTAGCATAATTCCATTTCTTATCGACCGCCCGCGCTGTCGCCTGCGTGGGGCCGAGATGCTGGTTGGGGTTTTGAGTGGTTTCTGGGTGGGTGGGTCAGGTTGTGTGGCTCTGGGAGCTGCACGCGCACTCAGCTAATCAACGCGGCCTCAAAATGTAAACAGGCGCATCCTACAGCAAATATTGTCGCCATTTTCTGTCTGCCACGCGGCTCAACCCCCATGCCAGTTCATCCACTTTTATCCCTCGTCCTCTCTCGCCCTCTCTTTGTCTCCCTCTCGCGTATCTGTCGCTCTGTCTGTCAAACTCTTGCAAAAAGATACTTTTCTTTTTATTATACTCATTCACAAAGTGAAATGAGTATATTGGTTTTGTGCAATGTCCGTCACGCTGTCCGTCCGTCTGTCCGTCTGTCCGTCTGTCCGTCTGTCCGTCTGTCCGTATGAACGCAAACCATTTGCACAGTTTTGAAGCTAGAGAGTTGAAATTTGGAATATATACTCGTGTATACCCTCGAATTATAAAGTGTCAAGATTTTCCCGATACGCCCACTAGGGGCGTGGCAAATCGGAAAATGCATTTGCCCATACCTCAGAAACACTACTTCTAGAAGTGCTAGAGAGTTGCAATTTGGAATATATACTCGTGTTGACAACCCAAGATCAAAAAGCTATGGCGGATATATCTACGCCCATTGGGGGCGTGGCAAATCGGGTAAAACTGTATCTTCTACAGTTTTAAAGCTAAAACGCCCAAATTTGGCACGTAGGTTACTGATACGATCCTATGAAGATCGACCAAAAATCTATATATCCACGCCTACTAGGGGCGTGGCAAATCGGATCTGACTATATAGTGATTTTTCAAATTCTGTAATATTTTGAGCACTATTGATGCTAGAGACTTGAAACTTGGTATATATACTCGGGTTGACAACCCAAGTTGGAAAAGATATGGCGGATATATCTACGCCCATAGGGGGCGTGGCAAACCGCAAAAGTTTGTAGCTCCTACAGTTTTAGAGCTAGAAGCTTCAAAATTGGATGGTAAGTTACTGGTGAGCTCCTCTATCGATGCGCCAAAAATAAATTTTACGCCCTTTATGGGGTATGCCCGGCTAAAAAATACCCTGTAATTTTCGCATTTTTTGAGTGTAAGCATCCAAATTTCACACTTACGTTACCCTTCACTACTTCTAAGAACTGGCCAAAAATTATATGTCTACGCCTACTGGGGGCGTGGCAAATCGGGAAAAACTATACGTTTTTCCGATTCTCAGTGAGAAAATCAGAATTATATACAGATATTACTGCTGATCTCCTCTATTGATTTCCAAAAAATTATATATGTACAAACCAATTGTGGGCGTGGCAATGGGCGTGATCTGTGGGGGTGTGAATGAGTATCCCGCAGTCGGTAGCGCCCGACTGCAACGTTCTTACTTGTTTTTTTGTTGTCTTTTTCTACATTTTTTGTTTTTATTTTTATGCTGCTTTTCGCTTTCTTCGGAAAGTGTGAGTGCGAGCATGTTTTCGTTTTCCCCACATTTTCGCTCGGGGTTTTTCTTTCTTTCCTTTTCTTTTTTTCTTTTTTTTTTGACACATAAAAGGACACGCACCGCGTCACATCATGAAAGGATTGATTAATGATTCGTTGATTTTCGCCCTTATTCTCTTTAGTTACACTTGGGCACATAATCCGCCTCGTCTCCAGCGCCTCGATGCCATTTCTGCGCCAGCAGGCACCGCACAGCACCACACACACACACACACACACACACAGCCGACCTAGTCGAATTTTACGTAAAGTAAGTTTTCAAGAGAAAACAATACCTCACCGAGTTTCCATGCCAATCCATTGTCAGCAGCCAGTTTGACCAAATAAGCTGCCATTTTACATACGTATATCCGCTTGATATTAGTGAAGTTCTTAAATCCAAATATATATTATAATATTTTATAGTATATTATCTCAAGGATTGTCATTAAAAACAATTTTTGAGATTTTTTATCATTTCTAAAAAATATGAATTAATCTGCCACTCTGATTATTATTAGTCAGTCCTCTGTTTGTGATTCGATTCGTAAGTTCAGTTCAGCTCATATCTTCCAACCTATTTATATAGTCTGATATTTTTATATATCCATCGCAAAATGTATTCATTGTTTTGCAAACAAAGTTTCTTTGATGCTTCTTCGTTGAGTCTTGCTTGGCTGGCTGCTTTGTTAGTCTTGTTCAAGGTTTTCATATTGTATTTATTGTTTAGGCTATGTGAACTAGTAGTAATATAATTATAATGGGCTTTTAGATTTCTAGCTTACATTTAATATATAACTTGCTCATATTATATATATATTACTAAAAACTTAAGCTGTTTATATATTAATTTATTTTGTTAAAAATCACTCTAAGATCATCGAATGTATAATCTGTAAGTTCTTCGCTTTAAATAAACTTCAGTGCTTCTTTCTGAAGTACATAACAATAATATTCTGTAAATGTGCATTAGGATTATCCAGTTTATAGGAGATCTCAAATATAGCAGAACAATGCTTCTTTTAACCTTTAAATGAGAATCTGATATGATAAAACTCAGCTAGTAGCAGATTCGACCTAAGCTTGTTAAAAACATTCTATAAAGTATAGTTTGTCAATTTTATCCTAATTTTGTTGCATATCTAATTCAGCTCTAATAAATTTTATGCTTTGCATATACTTGCTTCCTTTAGTTTTAATTAAAAGATTAATTTAGGCATATTCTAAGATTTTATAGATTGATTGAAGACTGATGTTTGCGTTCAGAATGTCTAGCATGAGCTTACACTTGATACCTTGCTAATATGATCGTATGATGATCAAATCAAATGAAACATTAAGATATTTTTAAACTCATCAAATGATCTTCTTTTTATAGACTTCCTTATGGAATAATATCTATGATTTCCACGAGTCGTACGTGTTTTTTAATTAGAAACATCCTTTAACTCTGTCGAGTAAACATACAAATACTAATTAGTTTCTCTTTTACAGTCCCTTCAGTTGTGCCTTTTAAGTAATTATAGGAAAATGTATTAAACAGCAACAGCAACAGCTCTCACCCTTTTCCCGCTCCAAATGCACTTTGACTTATCAAATGGAATCCATTAAACGAAAACAAATGCGAGCTGGCAAGTACAGCTCATGAATAAAAGAAAAGTGGGAAAGTAATTATCATTGGCCATTTCACACGAGGCACATTTCACACTCCTGTCTGCCCCAGCTCCCAGCTGCCCCAATGACAATGACAGTGACAATTAAGAGCAGGACGAGAAATTGTGGGTGCGACACGCATTGGGAGTCTCTGCCACGCACCTTGACAAAGTGTTGATGTATCAAAGTAATTAAACGGGGCTCAACGCAGTAGACTAATTTCAGCTCGAGTTGAGTTTTGACCAATGTCCATTCGTTATTAGCGCTTAAGCAGTTGCTGAGAGCACGCAAACCCAGAGGGCTGATCATTTCGAATAGAGTTTGAGTTGGAGTTGGAGTTGGAGTTGGGGCGGAAGGCTCAGGGCATTGGACGTGACATGTGTCGACACTGACACTGGACTAGCGCAAATCACATTCACATGCCAGCAGCCAACGTTGACCACTTGGGTTAAAGCCAACAACATTAGCTCCCAACTCCTCGCGACACTCAAATCCTCATTCCCACACACACACACACACACACACACAGTAAAGGAGATAGACAGGGGTGGAACCTGGTGTTTAAAGTGTCGAGTTTTGCGTCTTAAAACTAGAAAAATGATTCCGCTCTAGCAGCTCTACCTACCCGGTTTTAAAATGCGTTTAAGCCCGTGAAACGTAGGTTGGCCCAAAACGGACAACAACAACAGCACGAAATGAGTCGAAAACATTTAAAAGGCGAACTGCGTAAGAAACCTTCATCAAATTTGACTGACAGGTTTTCAAGATGTTCGCACTGCCAACCAACTGTTTCTCTCCCAACTCCATTTCTTTTGGGCTGCTGCCAGTCAAAATGGCCAACGTCACTGCCACACAGACTCTTTGTTGGCTAAGATACAGTTTTTTTAAAAATATTTTTAAAGTTATTTTGTAGAAAGTTAAGCAAATATTTAACAAACGAAAATTTAACTAATTATATGGCTTGCCGTTTTTTAGCTCTGCCAATATTTTGAAAGTAAATGTGGCAAGAAAATGATTTTTAATATTTATATAAAATATTCTTTAGAATTTAGTTAATATTGTTTATAATGTATATCAGTTTTCTTAATGTATTAATATTTTCATAAAATTATATTTTCAGCTAAATTTATATTTGTATTTGTTGTTTGCTTTATATAAACTTTTTTTATATTATTAAAACTATTTAAATATTAATATTGATAAAAAAAAAACACGCAAACATAAAATACTGTGGTTGGCGCCATCTGTTGGCCAGTAGCTAGTAGATATTTAGAGTCCACAACATTTAGCATGGACACAAACCAGGCACACCTTCTAGCTGTGCTGCTCTCTACACTATATTTGTCTCTTTCTACACTGTCAATAACATAGATAGCACTCTTATCGATAACTACAAACTTTATCTGCAATTAACAGAGCTCTGTTAAGGCAAATTTCTGAATTTAAAACTAAAAAAAATGTTATTGTATATTATAGAAGATTCCAAAACGAACTTTCAATGAATGTCATAAATGAAATGTATTAGGTATCGTTTGATTTTATTTATTATTTATTTTATTTAATATATATTCAATATGGCTGTAGCTTAACAAGAGTAGCAAGGCGAAGACGAACTGCTGATGAATAGAACCGAGAAGTTCTTGAAATAGCTACGCAGACAATGAATGTGATCACATATTGTGTGTTAAACCTTGTTAATTATTTGATTGCTAATAGTCAGCAAACACATGATCTAAAACCTGCAAAATTAAAAAAGTTGAAGCCTATAATATAATGAAATGATTCAGTTTAAAAAGTAGAAGCTCATGTAGGAAATAAGAAATTAGCAATGCCATATTAATTCAATTAGCCTATTTTGTATTTTATAGCAGCAAAGTGATGCACAAATATTGCGAAACTAATGAATGAACCTTTAAAAATAGAAAAGTATTTATTTTTGTAATTAGAAGCAAATTCTATAATATAGCAAATTAATAATAAATGATAGTGAATAAGAAATTTAAAAGAAATCTTACAATATAGTTATCATGAATATATTTATTAAACTAGTTAACATTTTCCAATTTGTCTCTATATCATTTTCCAACTGTTGCTATGTGAACGTTTCTTTAACATTCTAAGTAATTACTTAATTTATTTTTATCATTTTTTTGCACTTTATCAAAAGTTTATAACAAACGTGGCAAGTAGATTATTTTATCAATAAATTATTATCAACTAATTGTAAACTGTTTGTGTGTCATGGAAACAGAGGCCCATCACTTACGTTTGTTATCTGCGATAATGCGATTTCTTTTGATATCTAAATAACTTAAGAACCCTGAATTTGGTTCCGTTCCGCAGGCACTGTGTACAGTCAGAAATGACAAAAGCAATGCATAGTCGCTATAGGCAGTGCAGATGGTGCCTATCTCTTAGAATGTGAAAACCTGCATTTGATTGCGACAAGGACTGACTGCACTGACAGGATGACAGTCGCTGTAGGCAGTGCAGATGGTACCAGTCGGCCGCGCCGCCGGATGTGCTTTCGGGCGGCATATGCAAATGGCGTTCAGTGCACGGCCATTTGCACAAGCTCAGCTAAATTGCAAACGGGCCACCAAATCGGCAGACGATTGACCCAAATGTCGGGCCGGAGCTCCCTCAAAGCGAATCGTGTTGGCAATTTGTATGCAAACTTTCATATGGAAATTTAGCTGCACGGCGCATAAATTGAAGACGACGAGGCAAAAAAGAACAATTTCAAATGTCTTTTCGATGCAACACTAAAGCAGCTTTGTGCAAAAATATAGAATACTTTTTGTCATGCTTGAACATAGTAGGACAATAAATTATCAAAAAATATAGAAGAAATTATAAGAAGAAGATTTTACAGAGTTGCCATGAATTTGTTGTTTATAACTAATCAATAATAACAATGCATAAACACCCAAAGACTGAGCACGTTATCTGCATAGCAATGCCATCTATACCCCTTTGATGACTCGTCATCATCCATAACTATTTAAGAATTATTTATTATTTAGTTGAAGATTTCTAAAGGTGAGTCAACACGAATGAAGTCTGCATCCATTTGCTTTTCAGTTAGCCTTTAACTATTTTGTTATTGTTGATCAAAGTATAATAATATAAAACAAATAGAAAATTCATTAGAAATTTTTAAACTATATTATATTTTTATTAGAGAGCATTTTTTGTTTTAAATAAAAAATAAAGATTTTTTTTTTTAAATTTTATATAATATATATAAATAATAATAAATTTAATATATAATAGTTTGTCTGTTAATAAAAAATAAATAAAGCTAAAACATAAAAAACTCAAAATATATTATTTATTAATTCATTCCAATTAAAAATAGAATTCACTTTATATATTAGTATTTTGTACACTTATAATCTCATTATATATAAATAAATAGAAATATATATAGAGTAAATTATAAAATTATAATTATAATTTAAATTAATTTATACATTATTTAATTTTTTTTTTTATTACAATTTTTCGTAACAAATAATACAACTTATAACAAAAAAAAATATATATTATTGCAAGAATAGAAACTAAAAAAATATTAATTTTAGCGTCGCAGCTTTATCTCTTTGATAAGATTCGTACAATATTTGAGAATAAAAACCTGTGCGATTCAGATGATTAAATACATAAGATAATAAACACAAATATTTATAAATAAAGAAATAACATTTTATAGTTTTTTTTTTTTATTGTATATAAACGTATATATGGGAATTTAACAGGTTTTTGTTGAGGTTTATTGCTCATATTCAGCTGAGATGTACTTCTTATCTGTAGATTTGTGTGTCGAGTCAGCGAACGTCAGCAAATCACAGCAGTTATCTATAGATCGTACACAGAGTTATTTATAGTATATAGTAGTAGCAGATCGACTCTTTTATAAGTCTTCCGCTTGGAAATTAAACACTTTTGTTAACACTTTATCGAACACAGAAACACTATTCATTCACATTTGATTCGCTGGACAATGAGCCACCTAAACCTCTCTAGAACCGAATTTGTCCTTAAAGCTATGGTACAACAAATTCGGATCTACAGGGTAGACGTGGAACAAAGTGAAACTTAGATATATATATGCATATATAAATATATATGAAAGTTGTTGAAAAGTTGTGAAACCTGTAAAAAGTGAATTGTAATTTGCAGGAACAATTTGAATAAAGTTACGGCTATAATTTCTGTGTCGTGCCACACGTGATGCGAAATTATGAAATGACCCATAAAAATGATTACAATGCGCGCACACACACACAGTGAGTGTGTGAGTGTGTGTGTGTGTGTGTGTGTGTGTGCGGGTAATTATTTTGAAGCACATGGAAAGCTCCACGTCACGAACAGCAGCGAGCGAGTCCTTGAAGCAGCCAAGCTAAGAGTCCTGCGTTGTCTTCAACTGCGCAGCGAAGCAGCAACTGAAGACGACTCGCTGAACGTGGCGGCCAGGTGAGGGCGCTCGATTAGGTGGCCCGGCCCCAAAATCTATTTGTTCTAATGCTTGATAAGATAGGCGCTGTCTTCCAATGTCTTGCGCATGTTCTTAGCGCTTTGTGTATCTAATTGATGGCGTACGGATTAGAGCACTTTCTTCATATCGATATCGAGCCGGGGACATCGGAGACTTTTGTTGTTGCTGTTGTTGTTGTTGTTGTTGTCGCCTGTGATAAGAGGAAAGCACATTAAATGAATGATAGATAGATTTCAAATGTGTATTTGTATGTGTGTGTGTGTGTGTTGTTTGATTTGAGGCTAGGAATCAATCAGGTAGTTTACGAGCTCCGCCAATTCCAATTCCAATGACTGCACTCAGCCAAATTTGTTTGCATTGCTAAGACGCCAGCGTCGATTAGGCAGGCGGCGACAATGTTGGCGCCATGTGGCAAAGCCTCTTGCTAAGCCCCACCCCACAGTTGTCAGTTGCCACTGTGCTGCTGTCCCCCCCATTCCATCTATTCCGGTTCTCCGTGATGATTCAGCATAAGCATTCGCAATACTGCTGAATAATGAAAGAGTCAACAGCAGCAGGCAGTCAGGATGAGACTGAAATATGGAACAAATCATTGCCATTGTGCAAGGTCGTTGGGCATTGTAATTCAAAAGATCCTATCTATGGACATATGTGTGTGAGTCTGTGTACATGTGTGCTTCGGTGTGCGTGTGTGTGTCCGTGTCCCAGTGTCCTGCAAGCAAAGCATTTTCGAGTCAATTAATTAATGACTTTTTAGCGTTATTCATTAGCGCTAATCGCCTAGGACTAAACTTAACTAAGCCGCCCCTAAGCTGCTAGAAAAAGGGGGCGCGTCCCTGGGCGCAAAGTCAAGCTAGCTCAGAGTCAAAAACCTTTCGGCCGTAGGCAACGGCGGCTGAGATCCCGGATTAAATTCAGTAATGGCAACAAATCTTGCGTAAACAAAGGCAGGCAGGCGAACCAACACTCCTATCCTTCCACACACACACACTCGTGCGCATTCACTCTCTCGCTCACTCTTTCTCTCTCGCACACACACGCACACATTCATTGACTGCGCTGCTGCTTTGTCTGTTTTTTTTTTTTTGTTTTTTTGGTGGTTGCGTTTGTCCTTTTTGCAGCCTCAATGGCTGCGTGCGCTCTCACTCTCGCTCCGTCTCCCTCTGCCCCGCTCGCTCGCTCGCTGCCTCTTAATCGCACACTCTCCGTCTCTCCAAACGGTATACACACAATCCACAAATGCGAGAGAGGGCTAAACACAGCAAAACAGGGTGAGCAGCAGCAGCAGCTGGGTGTTTGTACATGAGCTGCCATTGCCGTTCGCCCTGGTGGTTGCTTTCGAGGATAAACGAGCACGATTCGTATCGCTAGCCACTGGCTACTGGCGAACTGCTCTAAATACTAATAATTAACTAACCTTGGGAAATTAACGCATCTCCGCCAAATTGAAGTTTGCGAAAATGCATTACATCATCAACCAATAACCAACAACCAACAACCCAGCCTAGCTCAAGCATACAAATCGAATAAATCCACAGACCGCATTTGCCGCATTTAATATGCTAATTGATTTCACGTGGAACGCGTTGTTAGCACCATTCCGATCTGGCTAATACCGACAACTGCGATTCCCATTTTCAACATTTTGCCTCAAGCTGCCAGCCAACGCACTAATGAAACAAATGACAAAGCCAAAAATATTAGATATTTCCAGTATTCAATTCAATATTTTATGCTAAATTACTTAAGAAATTGCAATCAAAAAAAAAAATATTATATTATATAAATATTATATTTATTTATATATTTATTTTAGTATAAATTATATAATTTATTATATTATATCATTATATCATAAAACTTTCTATTTATTTTCTGCTCTAAAAACTATTTAAACATCTTAAGATCAAGAAATAAATTCGGTTTAAGCTAATATTTTATGGCAGAGAAAATTACTTTTCTATACTCTCAACAAATATATTATTTCTCACACATTATTGTCCAACTTCAAGAAAACTGTATGCTTTAAATGCGATTCGGGTAATGTTTGCTTTAAACAAGTACGCATAAGCGTTGGAACCGTAATAACAACGTAGATACCATAAAAATTTCAGTTTATATACAACGGTACACTCTTATCTTAAGATAAACATGATGAATAGTAGCGAAATAAATTTGGGGACCCATTAAATTGAAGGTTTCAAAGACGGGGACGGTTTGCTTGCCAAATGCGTAGCTAATTATGGTTGCTTTTATCAGTGAGTCGACAAATGCGCCAGCTTTATAGCAAATATATTAATTTCCACGTTGCAAACCAGGTAAACATTACAGTTGTATAATATGCGAATGTCTGCTGCTTGCATTTACAGTAAAGCCGAACGGAAGTGCACGAAAGGTAAGTCGAAAAAAAAAGTGCGCCCCCTGTCCCCTGCCCCTGCCCTTGCCCTTGCCCCCCTAGCCTTTCGTCGAGTGGAAAGGAAACGGGGCAATGACTGGCGAATTAAGAGAAGACAGCTTCGCACATAAATCAAAACTGACAACGGGCGACAGGGCCACAGTGAGAGTCGCTCTATGGCAATAGAACGATTCCCAAGGTGCTCCCAAAGTGCTAACTAATGCACATTTTCAATGGGTTTGCCCCACTGTACTTAGCAGCGAGCTGAGGCCTTTCTGTCCGCATTTATTTGTTTGCATCTCGGCGATTGGGTATGAAAGCCAGCGAGAGGAGAGAGCTTGAGGCCAAGGTTGTTGCTATGGTTGTTGTTGTTGTTGTTGTTGTTGTTGCTGTTCTTTTTATATTATACGAATTTCGGTTTCGGTTTCAGAGCGCGAAATATTTGATTGTTGTTGTCGATGTTCGCGAGAACATCGCGAGTTAACGAAAATGGGTGCAGGTAGAAGATAAAGAGAAATAAAAGAATTTCAAAACGGTTCGCCTCACCTTTAGCTGTATTTGCTCTTGTATTTGTTGTTGTTGGATTTGTATCTGTGTTTGTTTTTGTTTTTGTTTTTGTTTCTGTAGTCAACCTGCAAGTTGCGGCATTTTGTATCTGTATCTGTGCAGCGTATCTGTATCTGTATCTGTATCTGTATTTATACTCATACCGGTTGGTGCTGCTGCTGCTGCTGCTGATGATAATGATGTTGTTGTTGGCGGTGCCTTTGCCAAAGTTCCTGTTTGTTGTTTACAAAATAACGCGCCTTCCTTTATATATATATATATTATCTTCAGGTTCTTAATGAAAATGAGTTCTCAAAACGGTTAAGCCCTCGCGACAAGGGCAGAAAAACCCCCACAAACAAGCTCGCTCTCCCTCTCCCTTTCACTCTCTCTCTCTCTCTCTCCCTATCGAGCAGCTGCAGCTCAGACAGAAAAACACACGAAATTTGCATGAAATTCGAATAAATATGCCAGTGCAGTCTGCCAGGAATTTGAACCAAAAGTGCATTCAGTTCCCACTGCTCTGAAAGGGGCTACAAAATTTACCCTCTTAACTAGGGCTGCGCGATTCTCAGTAAAGAACTTTCAACACCCTGTATATATAGTTGAAACAGACAGAGACATCTGCAATTATATACGAATCTTGTTTGATCACATATTCGTTTAGCAAGTATTATAAATCTCTATATTATATTATTAGCTCAGCTTTTTAAGTATCTATGCTGCCTTAAGATTAGCTACAAATTTTAGATATTTATAAATATATATATGATATTTATACGCTTAGAGTATCTACTAGTCGAGCTAACAAGTAGTTTTCCTTCTTTAGCAAACTCTTATCTAAAGAGATAAAAGTTTGCTCAGAATAGAACTTAATAACGAAAAGGTATATTAATTTATAAGCAATCCACAAATTGAGAGAAATTAAATTCGCATATTTAGATATGTGTATAGATATATACATATGTGTTATATAAACCTTTTAAAAACACCTGACAAAACGCTAATAACTTGTTTTACTTTTTTGATTTCTCTGATCATTATAATGTGTTAATTACCATAAATTATACGAATAATTTTTGTATTTTTAGTCAAGCAAATCAAATGATTATTTGAGTAATACATTTAAGTTTTGTTCATTTCTAGATCGCCTTCCAGTCATGTCCCATATGACCTCTTGCATGGTCTAGTCCCATAAACGAGGCACATGTTTCACTACAAAGAATTTGGGTCATATCCATAGGAATTGCATGCATTTTGTGTTGAATGTAAATATTTGAAAAGCCAGCAACGATAAAGAAATATAACATGCTCATAACTTTGTATGTGAATATATCTGAATATATATATATATATACATATAGTATGTATATACGACGTATTCAGGTCAACAAACAGAGTCAGTTTATGGCTGCGCAGCAGTAGGGGGAGTCAAGTCCAAATTTGTCATAAAAAGAAGCGTAAGTCTCGAAAAGATTTCAATAATTAGATGAGCGAATGCATAAAATAAACATAAAACCGATTGGCCCATTGGCCAACTTAATTGTTCAGTCCATGGGGTTTTTATGGATACACGTATATATGTATATGCATATATATATATATATATATATATTATTGTTGTTTTTTTGCTATTCAATTTGCATAAAGCAAAGCAGCTGAAGAAGTCCTTGATGCGACGTTGCCAGAAATTTGATAATTTTCCACACATTAAGTTGGCTCTGCACAAAAGTCGCAGTTTAGCCAAGTGCCTCGTAATTGGTGTAGATGCATGCTACACACACACACGCACACACACAGACACAGTCGAAGTCGTCGTCGTAGTCGTAATCGAAGTCCTGCCAGCTGCAGCAAATGCGTTGCCCCGAGTCCTGTGACCTTAGCCAAATTTGGGTTTCAGGCGACGCGCCATATTGCGCGACACATACACACACGCACCTTACACACACACACACACACACACACACACACACACACACACACACACACACACACACACACACACACACAAACACACACACACACTCACACATACACACATTAAATGCAGCAGGGTTGCAATTTTCGGGTTGGGTCAACGTCAGCTCTGCAGCTCTTTGACTGCGTCCAAGCTTCTAGCCCTCTGGCAGCTGGCTGCCTGGCTTGCGAGGGGGTGGTGCAGGGTGGTGCAGGATGGTGCAGAGTGTTGGCAGCTCTCGCCGTTTTTGGCAATTGCCACTAATATTTCGGTATACTACTTAACCCATGCATTAAATGGCGGGACAAGTGTTTTATAGCGCGCATAGAACGCACAACTTGGACTTTGGCTGGGGGTTGATTGCTGCTGCTTAAGTTGTTGTTGTTGTTTGTGGTGTTGTTGTTGTTGTTGCTGCTGCTGCTGCTGCTGCGACTGTCGCTGATAGCGCGACAACGAAGCTTGGGAGCTGGGGTACTGCTGTTTCTGCGCAAATGAAAAGTGGTTGAAAGGCGCTGGCGTTGGCTGCTTTGCACATTTCCGGGCGCGCACAACACACACACACACACACACATGCATACATGCATACATACATATACAGAGAGGCAACGAGTCAAAATGAGGACAGACGCAGGCACTGACTGGGAGGTAGCTAAAGCATGAGAAGGGGTGCGCTGAGCCCCAAATTCTGGCACATGCGTACAAACAAATGGCCAGCATCGCATTGGCGGCTGTCCTTCGTTTTTGCTTTCTTTTTTCTTTGGCTTTTTTCAGTTGCAGTCGAGGAATTTAATAAAGTGCGCACTAGGAACTCACCTGCCATTACCCATTAGCCAGATTACCTGGTTCGAACAAATGCAATACAAACGGTGGCCAAGCTGACAAGCTCTTCAGCGCTCTTCGGTGCGCTGCCTTTTGGCTTTAAGACAACAAACGTTCGTCAATTTCAATGTTAACACTTTGCACATGCTTGAAGTTTGGGGCTTTTGCCCGCCTGCCAGCATCCTGGGCAGCCGTCGGGCTGCAGGATGTGCTGGCAGCGACGTCGACGGCGACGGCAACGGCAACGGCAGCGCTGACGGCAACGGTGACGGCAACAGTGACGGTGACGGTGACAGCGACTATGTCGCTGGCAATGGCCGCGCTCTCGTTTTTAACGAACTGCTGCGCTCGGCGTCAAATTTCAAACTAAAGTCAGTTGTCCCGGCATGGCCGCAGCTAAAACCCAGTGAGAATGCGACCCTCCAAGCCCGAGTTACCCAGCAGGAAATAGTCGTTCAAAGAGCGAGAAACAGCAGTGAAGAGTGCGAAAGAAGAAGATGCTAAAACTCTTAACATGAATTTTCAGTAGATTTGTAACGTAAGTAGCAATAACGTTTATGAAATATATATGGATAATGAAATGAATTTTACTAGTATTTATTGCCGCTGTACAACTTTTTATTTACTTGAAAACTAATCAAAAAATGAATTGAAAAATACATTGAAGGAGAAAAACATTTATGGAACTGACATTAGCCTATTTAATGTGTTAACATAAATTATTAAATTGCTACAGCCTTCTAAGCATCAATTATAAATACTTTAGAAGTAATTTATAAATATAAATAAATAATTTTCAAATAATTATTAAATGTATATATACATCTATACATGTAGAAAAATCTTATAAACTATATGAATTTTGTGTACTAAGCACAACAGAAAATGTGTGACTTTTTCTGTACGTTAATTCACGCTTGAGTTTCCTCCTGGGTTGCGCGATATTCAACAACAGCAGCAGCAACAACAAAAACAACAACAACAGTCGTAGCAGGCAAACGGTGCTTTTTGTTAAAGTTGATAACAGCCATGTTGCTGTCGTTGTGTGCGTGCATGCGAGCTGATTTTTGTGCATAAGTGTGTGTGCGCATATGTGTGTGAGTAACACAACCACCTAGCACCTAGCGCTAAAGAGCGAGTGCGAGTAAGAGAGCGCGACTATGAATACACTCAGAACAAAAGTGTACGATGAAATTGAGGTAGTGTTAAAATTCTCAACTTGATATTGAAGATTATATAAGAATGAATTCAATTATTTTAATCTGAATTATGTATAATATATACGCATTTCGATCAAATTAAATAAATTTTATATATATATCATATTCGCAGTTTTGGTTGAAAAATCAAATTGAAATTTGCCTTATTTTTTGTGGTGCATTAGGATTCATTCATTTTCTAGGACATGCCTCCTTATACATACACATATATACACATGGTATGTGTGCTAGTGTGCGTATGTGTGCCTGGGAGAGCTGCCAGAGCAGCATTGGCTGCGTGTAGACTTTGTGGATTGTATTTCCAAAGCTGAATACATTTTCATGTGCGTGCGTCTGCAAGGACCGTCACTCACACCGAAGAGCGGGGCACATTTCGAGGCTGAGTATCCTTGTGGCCTGCTCACCAAACTGGAGTCAATGAAACTTCTTTGTTGCACGCTCCGCGCCTTTCAAAATGAAATCAAAGTGGGATATTTAAAGCCTCATTAATCAGACGCAAGCTATCCCGAAGTAAACCCCAGCTTCGCAGCGATGCGAGGTGTCGAGTGCCCCACAGCTCGAGGCTCTCAACTTGAGTGCGTTAATGCGCTCATTAAGTTCAAATTTGTTTCATTGATAATTACACGATGCTTGGAATCAGGCAGGCAATTTTAGGAAAGCAACTAAATACTATTTTTATTTAATAAATAAATATAAATAATATGCAAATATAGAATATATATACATAAATAAACCATATACATATATATCTATATTTATGCATATATACTATATCTATATAGATTTGCATAAAAAATATGCCTTATTTCGTTTCAACATTACTATTTCTTGAGCTTGGCCTTTTGAACATGTTCTTTTTCTATTCAAGAAACTGGAGATTACTTAAGTCGTTCAATCATCACATATTTTCAAAATCTACTTTTCACTGAAAGTCTTGAGAGATTAATATATTTTGTAATATGAGTTGCACCCGAAATTATATAGTTTAGAAATATCAAATATGATTATATAAATGCAATATTTATTTAAAGTTCGTAGCTGGACCGTACTAGAATTTGTATATTATTTTTTAAAGCTAACTAACTGTTTATATATATAATACAAATTTAAGTTCAAACTATAAATGCATTTAGCAGCTTTGTCATCACTTATTTAACTATTTCCTATTGTTAATATTTATATAATAAATTAATAAAATACATTTAAATATACATTAATGATTAACAATCATTTTTCGCTCTTATATATGACACAAATGAGCTCTATACAGATATACAGATATATATATTATTTGCGTCTTATAGAAATTGGTTAACAAATATCTTGTATAGTTTATTATATTAAATTTTTGATTTATGAATATAAATAATGTTTCTAACAAAATCTGATAAATTCTAACAGTTGTGAATACATTCATATATGGTATAGCTACATACAGTTACAAGAAACCATTTGCAGTTCTAGGTAAAATAAAACAAATAGAAGAAATATGAAAAAACCCAGCACCAAGCTGTTCCGAGCAACAAAAAAATACAATTTTTGTTCCATTGTTTAGTAAGTTTCATAATTTATGACCCATATTTCCTGCAGTTTACATCTATTTGGCAATTCTACCTGAAGTTCAAAATTTTTGCAATAGCCAAAGGCAACGGCCCGCCGAGGCAGCCTTGATAGCTGCCATAATTGCCGTGTTGTACAGTCAGAGAAATGCAACTGGTCGATTTCTCTTTTTACCCGACGTCATGGAACAGTTTTGAAAAGATATTTGACTCTGGTTTCTAATTATATCAATATTTGCGTTTATTTTGTTCATTAACACGAATGTTTCTAGCACAATAACTAGTTCGGTTTGTATTTATTGTTGCAGCGCTTCAGCTGAGGCAATTTGATGATTTGTCGTAATGAATGCTAATTAAACGCATTCGTTTTCTAGTTCACTTGGCAGCCAAACAGCATCTGAATCGCCTCCGCCTCCGCCTCCGCCTCCGCCTCATCCTCCTTTTAACTCTAGTTACTGTCTATGTATTCGTTCAACTTGAATGTTCTCGGATGGCCAGGGCAACAAAGTGTGTCAAAATTCTTAGGCGTATCCATGAAACAAAACCTTGCTCACATGCCCAGCCGAGCTGTGTGGCTGGCTATGTGCTGTAGCTTAGCAAACAGGCAGAGAGCTACCCACACGCATACACAGACACACACGGGGTATATAGCTGGGTATATAGAAAACATAGATACAGATAGCAGATATGCAGGGCCAGCCACAGATACAGATGCAGATAGCGATGTTCGAGCATGTTTCACACAATTTGGGTATATCCACGACTCGAACGTAAATGGAAAAGCAAATAAAAGGTGCTAATTTCATGAGGGTTCAATTAGACGTTCGGCTGCTGTACGATTTCTTTTCGAATTTTATTTTTATTGTAGGTCGAGGCACTAGTTTAAATAAAATCACTTCAGACTTTCAACATATTCTTCCACTTTCTGAAATAATGATTAGTTAAGCATATTTTGTTGATCTAAATAAAAAATCATAAAATTAAACAAAAATAAGCGCTCGCCCGAGCAGGGACTTGAACCCTGGACCCTTGGATTAAAAGTCCAATGCTCTACCGACTGAGCTACCCGGGCAATTCCGTTCTGTCTGCCAAAAAACGTTTAGATTCTTGTTGTCGAAAAAGCTCATTCTGAAAATTCGTTCTTAAAAGCTTTCTAGAATCGGAAAAAGCTCAATTTATCCACCATGTGATAGATAGAAGAAATTATCGTGAATATTCTTCTACAAAAATATAAAGTAATAATAAGTAAATTGTATTCTCTATGGTTTATATATTTTTAAATACTTAAAAAAAAAAAACAATTTAGAAAAATAAAACATAATTAAAAAATATTATTTTGAGTAGCAAAAGATTGTGGTCCAACAATTGGCAAGGCTGGTAATGGCAGTCCACTCCGGTACGCTATCCCACTACTGCCTACCACGGGAACTCTTGGCTGCTGGTTTTCACCCCTGGCCCGGTTCATCCCTCCTTAGCCAACCTGAATGCCGTGGACTCCTCCGCGGCACCCATATTGATGGCAAGCTTAGTGCGGACGTTCCGTCAACATGGCTGGTCCACTACACAGTGATCCCCAGCCTCAGGCCATCCCACAATCAGACCTCACAGAAGCGTGATTACAGAAGATGCCAACCTTCCAGTCGATGTGCTCGTTTCTACTAGTGTGTTTTATGTCACGTCGACGTGTCGCTGAACTAAATTCAGTAAGAGCTGTGAATTACTGAACTGCTTTCGAATGAACTGCTTGCAGGTAAAACATGGTGAAACACGCGGGCAGCTCGTCATTTATACTGCTTGTGTGAACACTGCTTTCTTCCCAAAATGCAGACATTAATTAACTGCTTTAATCAAGATATGCTCTATGAATACTGGACGTGCCATTAGCGCAAATTGTCGTTGCTTAAAAAAAAAATTTAAAATTATACTGTCAAATATATATTATAAACATTTTTAAAAATATTATTTCAGTTAAAAAAAAAATTAAAAAACAAAAATATAAGATCGCCCGAGCAGGGACTTGAACCCTGGACCCTTGGATTAAAAGTCCAATGCTCTACCGACTGAGCTACCCGGGCATATAAAGCAGCTTCGCCAAGATCCAATCATAAGTTTTTACTCCTTGGAATGGACGCAATAATATTAAAACAAGATAGATAAACATATGTGTATATAACACAAAAAGACAAAAATATTGAAAGTAAAGCAAAAAACAATATTTATTTTAATATTATTAAACACTTGAAATAAATTAGCTCACTATTTTAAAAGACCACTTAGAATTTATAATAAGTGAACGTATATATTCCAAAAATATTTATGGCTACAAATACATTTTTCTTTCAAACTTTATATTAAACGTATATTAATATTGATATTATTAGATATTGGAATAGTATATTTTCCTTTCATTCAACTGCTTCAGTTGTAGATACTTGGGAATGTTGATAGGGTTTCTTTCTTCCGAATTCCATTCTAAATCGAATTTGCAAAAAGAAATGGATAAGAATGAAGAATTGATTTCAAATTAAATTAAATACCGTTCATATATGGATTTAATCATGCTTTTCGTAGGGACTGTTATGAAAAATAAAAGCACGCCTTGAGAACTCGGCACGAGATCAAAATACATTGAGAGGTTTCCAATATCAGTTATAAACAGAGAAGCTACGATTTCCATGAACCACAAACCGCCTGTTATAGCGAATAATCGGATGAACTGTGTGAAACTTAAATGGAAATGGTAAATAATATGTAATATACGAACGATTATGCATATGGCAATTCTCTTTTTCTCAACACTTACTTTGCTTGATTTTTCACGTTTTTCTTACTCACGGAAGTGCTCCAATTGCGTCTATAACACTTGACTTGCACAAATATTATCCTAGCCGTTGCCACGAAGAACCCAATGTTAATTACAATGGCCATCAGTATGAGAGAATAAAAGTAGATCATTCCTGCCATATCAGTCGCTAAAAGAAGCTGCAGTTAAGGCATCTAATGTATTAGAAAAAGAAGTATTTTTACTTTTGACCAAACAAGAATAATAGCCAACTTCAGGTTTCAAATGACCAGGAACATCCTCAGGTAAGTATCGATCAGCCACCACGAAGAGCGTAAGTAAGACAGCAGCTATGCTCCAAACAATGATACCATACTTCTTGAATCTGGGTTTCTCCTCAATTCCAATATATTTAAAGCTCTGCCATAACGTAAGGTTGATCATAATGAGCCAAAGGAAGGTGGCCATAACGAAAAAGTAATGCACGTAGGCTAACATTTAGAGTAAATCAATGGGTTAATATGCAAAGCTAACGAACTATGTGATCTTACCAAATGCAAGGCACGTTTCATAAATGAAAGCATAGGAAGGATCCAAAATCTGTTCGAGAAACGCCATGAAGAAGCTTATGGTTAGACACGTGAAGTAACACATGCAGCATCGTTTGTACATCGTCTCATATTTTTTGACATATAGAAAGATCGCAATAGTCAGAACCATGCAGAATACAGAAAGGGCTCTTAACACATGGGGTGGCGAAACTACAATCAAATAAAACTTGATGTATTATCATATATACTATCAATTCCACCCGATATCTTACCCATTTCATTAACTGGCTGGGGTCGGGGAATAAGCTTGGCTGTGAGTTTGTAATCGATGTTATTTTTGTGATCCTTAAACGGAAACAGGCAATATTTCTGCTTACTGAAGCTTCTGTTATTTCCTTGAACGTACAGCACATTATTCTAAAAAAACACGGTAACACTTTTTCTTCAGAAGTCAATGTTTTAATGTTTTCCACTCCCCAACTGGCGGAACATATAACTAACTAACTCTAACTAATTTTTTATTTCCATTTCAGCTCTAAATAGTCGAGGATGTATGCTCAAGACTAGGCTCAAGACTATGGCCTGTATAGATTTTTCGGATTACCAACTCATTCAAGAACTGTACTTATTAGGACTATCTTACTTGTTCAGACAGAGTCACGGACGGACAGCAAGACGGACATTGCACAAATACAATATACTCGTTCACTTCGTGAATGAGTATAGCAAATTAAACGTGAGTTCTCCTTTAGCAAACCTCAAATAGAGTCCACCGATTTTCCGAATCTCTCTCCTGGAATTCATCACACGGTTGGTCATAGGCAACTTGCACTACATAGTCCTTGAGTAGATCCTTCTGCACCACTTGACCATTGAGTAAAGTTATATTCAAAGGTTGATACACAGTGGAATTTGAGGGATCACAACAAAAGATTAGGCAGGGTTTTAATTGGCAGACACAGCCTCGGATATAGTCATCAACATTTTTTCTACCATCAAAGAATATTTTATATTTGAATATTCCAGTTTTTTCTTTTGGAACGATAATGTCTCTGTATTGAAAGGATCCATTTTTGAGTTGTACACTATTCGATAGATCGACGGTATCGAAGTAATCGCAGCCAGGAATATCTCCTGAGATATCACTTATAATAAGGCTGAGTATAAATATAGCACAAAAGAAACTCTTCATGGCGACGTTATATAATAATAAAATAACATAAAACTGTTGAATAGAGTTCCGATTGATTTTTTAAATGCGGGAACTGTTCTCTTCAAGAGCAAAATATGAACTGAGCGTTTAATTGTACGATAAAAATTTAAGAAAATAGAAATAAGAATTTATATAATGCAGAAACCACCAAGGTTTTGAGTGAGTAATACTCGGTTAGGGCCGAGAATAGTTTGCTATTTATGTAAAAAAAAATAATATCAAACATAATCACAATCACATCAGACGATGGTATATCCGAATAATAAAACAAATGAGAATAGTCTAGTCGGAAATGCCCTACTTGGCGATACCGTTAATGCTGTACCGCAGTTACAATAATTCCCGGCTTCTGATTACAAAATAGTAAAATAAATTATTTATTGAATCAGTCTTGTTCAAGATATTTTTACTTCATTCAGAGCGTAACAATTGTGTGTATTTGCTAAAGCCCACAATTATTACATATACTTCAGTCAGACAGCTGACGAGGTATATACATACCAAAAAATATTTTATATAAATTTAGCATTCAAGCAATAATAGCTATAGATATTCTGACTTATTAAGCTATATACTTAGAAATATTCCCAGAGACTCAATAGAAATTTAGCTGTAATTAAATATTATTCTGTATGCTGTGGCATTAGATTAAAACAGTGAGAGAGGTCTGCCTTATCTGTAGGATTATCAAGTCATCTATCTATACGTAAGCAATAGTTATTTGTCAAGCAGAGCTGAATAGGAGATCTCAGTTGCCTTCGCTCAGCCAATGTGTCAAGAACAACTCTCAAGATGGTTGGACCCATAGCTATTGGACTTCTCATACTCTTTCTGTGGACATTTACAATACCTGTAATGGAGAAGTGTTTCATCTATGCGATGCCCATGGAATTGGCCAGCATTATCTGCGGGCGAGCCAAATGTGCCAAAAGTGTTAGTGAAAGTGTACAACTGAAACGGGTTCTAGCATAAACTTTGATAATGAAATTGAAATTGTTGGAAAATAAATAATAGAATGAAATGTGAAATGATTGTTACAAACTAAGTGGGTCTCGAAATATACTTAAATATATATGTAAAAAAAAAATGAAACGATTAAAAATAGTAAAAATATTTTGAGTAGCAAAAGATTGTGGTCCAACAATTGGCAAGGCTGGTAATGGCAGTCCACTCCGGTACGCTATCCCACTACTGCCTACCACGGGAACTCTTGGCTGCTGGTTTTCACCCCTGGCCCGGTTCATCCCTCCTTAGCCAACCTGAATGCCGTGGACTCCTCCGCGGCACCCATATTGATGGCAAGCTTAGTGCGGACGTTCCGTCAACATGGCTGGTCCACTACACAGTGATCCCCAGCCTCAGGCCATCCCACAATCAGACCTCACAGAAGCGTGATTACAGAAGATGCCAACCTTCCAGTCGATGTGCTCGTTTCTACTAGTGTGTTTTATGTCACGTCGACGTGTCGCTGAACTGAATTCAGTAAGAGCCGAATCACCAAACTGCTTTACCAATGAACTGCTTGCTTGCAGGTAAAACTATTTAAAAATTATGAGTATTTTGTTATATAAAAACTGAGCGGTTGCGTGTGTGTTGCATATTAATGAAGTACTCGACGTCACGCCGCGTCGCACAGTGCAATTATAATAACTTTCTTAAACTCGCAACCAAAATGAGCTGTACGTGTGCGATGCGATGTGTTATCTATACTGCTTGTGTGAACACTGCTTGTGTGAACACTGCTTTCTTTGCAAAATGCGTATATTAATTATTTAAATCAAAACATGTTTGAATAAGCTGCTCTCTTAACATTGAACTTGCCATTTGGGCACATTTTCGTTACTTATAAAAATAATAACAAATAATATCCATCATATATTTATTATAATGATTTTTGTATTATATTTCTATTTAAAAAACAAACAAAAAAATAAGATCGCCCGAGCAGGGACTTGAACCCTGGACCCTTGGATTAAAAGTCCAATGCTCTACCGACTGAGCTACCCGGGCATATAAAGCTGCCTCGCCAAGATCCA
Organism: Drosophila nigricruria; assembly: GCA_037075265.1. Classification (NCBI taxonomy): domain Eukaryota; kingdom Metazoa; phylum Arthropoda; class Insecta; order Diptera; family Drosophilidae; genus Drosophila; species Drosophila nigricruria. The sequence goes on from JBAMCI010000011.1 coordinate 219,239, forward strand.
ATCATAAGTTCTTGCTCCCTGGAATGGATGCAGGAATATTAAATATATATAATATCTATACAATTATAAAAAGAGGAAAGATTTGATTTTTTATTTGTATCGCATAGGCTCCAAAAGTACTGGACTGAATTGAGAATTATTTTACCATAAGAACCATTCATTGCAACTGATGTACACATGCTTTAGAAAACGTTAGGGATCCGTATAAGAACGTCGATAATGTAACCAAGTGTGTAAAAAGTAATTCCAAAAAATATATTATATTATGAATTTAAATTTTATATAGTTCATAGTAGGCAACATGTTCTTTAAAAATAAAACAAATATCTCAAAATCTTAACTTTCAAGAAACAGTTTCCAGACAATGGCATCAAAAATACATTGTAATGGAGAATCTTCATCACAGTAACCACTTTTAGATCCGATCCACAAATTGAATATGCTGAATAGTCTTCCGGCCAAATCGGAGCTATGAATAAGATCTGCTGTTTTTTGTTATTTTTTAAACTATATATTGTACTTGTATTATTAGATATTGGCATTATATTATTCACATATGATTAAAAGTTAAATAAAAAAGTTTAGGACTCTGCATTAGTTGTAGATACTTGAGAAAGTTGATTAGATTTGTTTTTTCCGATTTCCATTCTAGATCGAATATACAAAAAAAAAAGAAGAAAGAAAAATGGATGAGTATAAAGCACATATTTCAAATTAAATTAAGTACCGTTCATATATAGCTTTAATCATGCTTGTCCGAGGGACTGTTATAAAAAATATAAGCACGCCTTGAAAACTCGGTATGAGATCTAAATACGTTGATGTATTACCAACATTAGGTATAAACAGAGAAGCTACGATTTCCATGAACCACAAGCCGACTGTTATAGCGAATAATCGGACAAATAGGGCGAAACTAAAATGGGAAATAATATTATATTAACGAACGATTATGCTTATGGCAATTCTCTTGTTTTCTACACTTACTTAGTATAATCTTTCATATTTTTCTTAATCTCGGAAATGGTCCAATGGTTTTGGTAAGACATGAGCTGCACATATATTATCCGAGCCGTTGCCACGAGGAACCCAATGTTAATATGAATTGCAACCAATATGAGAGAATTAAAGTAGACCATTCCTGACATATCAGTCGCTAAAATAAGCTACAGTTAAGGCATGTAATGTACTAGAAAAAGAGGTAATTTTACTTTTGACCGAACAAATATATTTCGCAACTTCAGTTTTCAAATGGCCAGGAACATCCTGAGGTATGTATCGATCAGCCACCACGACGAGCGTAAATAATACAGCAGCTGTGCTCCAAACAATAATAAAATATTTGATGAATCTTGGTCCGTCCCTAACCTCAAGATCTTTAAACTTCTGCCATAAAGCAAAGTTCATCATTATGAGCCAAAAGAAGGTGGTCATAACGAAAAAGTAGTGCACGTAGCCTAATATTTAATGTACATCAATATATTAATATGCAAAGCTAAAGAAATATGTGATCTTACCAAATGCAAGGCACGATTCATAACTGAAACCATAGGAGGTGTTCACAACCGATTCGCCAAACGCCATGAGAAAGCTTATGGTTAGGCAAGTGAAGTAACAGAGGCAACATCGATGGTACGTTGTCCGATATTTTTTGACATATAGATAGATCGCAATAGTCAGGACCATGCAGAACACAGAAAGGGCCCTTAATGCTTGGGCTGGCTTAACTACAATCAAATAAGATTTTATATATGTATATTATATACACTCTCAATTCCACTCGATATCTTACGTGTTGGATTATTTATTTCTTGGGTATTGAACTCGGTCGCGAGTTTGTATTCCATGTTATCATTGTCATCCTTAACCGGATATAGGCAATATTGCTGCTTACTGAAGCTCGTGTTATCTCCATGAACGTACAGCATATCATTCTATAAACAAGTAAGAATGTTGCAGTCGGGTGCTACCTGCCAAGATACATTTTTTTTTTCGATTTGCCATGCCCCTATATATACAACTTGCGGCAAATCAATAGAGGAGGTCAACAGTAACTTATTCGCAAAATTTTGAGTTTCAGACTGTATAACTGTAGAAGATACAATTTTTCCCCATTTGCCACGACCCAATGGAAGTAAACATATATTTTTTGGCCAATCCTTAGAGTGACTTAATTGAACATTTTTTGAAGCTCGCTTTCGATATGCTACGCCCCCAAATTTTGGGTCATCGACAGAGGATCTATCTATCTATCTATCTTCAAGCTCTACGACTTTGGAAAATATAAACGTAGATATAACCGCCATATCTTTTTGATCTTGGGTTCAAAGTTCAACTCTCTATCACTTTAAATAATAGAGTTTCTGAGATACTGGATATAGTATTTCAGCAATTTCCAAGCTCGTAGTGGGCGTATCGACAAAATGTTAACACTTTAACACAGACGAGGGTCCCCATAGGTACATATTTCAAATTTCATTTTCCTTTAGCTTCAATTGCAGCGAAATAGTGCATGTTCATACGGTCAGACGGACGGACAGCAAGACGGACATTGCACAAAACCAATATACCATTTAACTACGTGAATGAGTATAGCTTATAGATACTACAAATTAAACGTGAGTTCGCCTTTAGCAAACCTCAAATAGAGTCCACCGATTTTCCGTATGACTCTCTTGGAATTCATCACACGGTTGGTCATAGGCAACTTGCACTACATAGTCCTTGAGTGGATCCTTCTGCACCACTTGACCGTTGATTAGAGTTATATTCAAAGGTTGATACACAGTGGAATTTGAGGGCTCACAACAAAACATTATGCAGGGTTTTAATTGGCAGACGCAGCCTCGGATATAGTCATCAACATTTTGTCTACCATCAAAGAATATTTTATATTTGAATATTCCAGTTTTTTCTTTTGGAACGATAATGTCTCTGTATTGAAAGGATCCATATTTGAGTTGTACACTATTCGATAGATCGACGGTATCGAAGTAATCGCAGCCAGGAATATCTCCCGAGATATCACTTATAATAAGGCTGAGTGTAAATATAGCACAAAAGAAACTCTTCATGGCGACGTTATATAATAATAAAATAACATAAAACTGTTGAATAGAGTTCCGATTGATTTTTTAAATGCGGGAACTGTTCTCTTCAAGAGCAAAATATGAACTGAGCGTTTAATTGTACGATAAAAATTTAAGAAAATAGAAATAAGAATTTATATAATGCAGAAACCACCAAGGTTTTGAGTGAGTAATACTCGGTTAGGGCCGAGAATAGTTTGCTATTTATGTAAAAAAAAATAATATCAAACATAATCACAATCACATCAGACGATGGTATATCCGAATAATAAAACAAATGAGAATAGTCTAGTCGGAAATGCCCTACTTGGCGATACCGTTAATGCTGTACCGCAGTTACAATAATTCCCGGCTTCTGATTACAAAATAGTAATAGAAATTATTTATTGAATCAGTCTTGTTGCTGATGTTTGTACTTCATTCAGAGCGTAACAATTGTGTGTATTTGCTAAAGCCTACAATTATTACATATAGTTCAGTCAGACAGCTGACGAGGTATATACCAACAAATATCTTATATAAATTTAGCATTCAAGCAATAATAGCTATAGATATTCTGACTTATTAAGCTATATACTTAGAAATATTCCCAGAGACTCAATAGAAATTTAGCTGTAATTAAATATTATTCTGTATGCTGTGGCATTAGATTAAAACAGTGAGAGAGGTCTGCCTTATCTGTAGGATTATCAAGTCATCTATACGTAAGCAATAGTTATTTGTCAAGCAGAGCTGAATAGGAGATCTCAGTTGCCTTCGCTCAGCCAATGTGTCAAGAACAACTCTCAAGATGGTTGGACCCATAGCTATTGGACTTCTCATACTCTTTCTGTGGACATTTACAATACCTGTAATGGAGAAGTGTTTCATCTATGCGATGCCCATGGAATTGGCCAGCATTATCTGCGGGCGAGCCAAATGTGCCAAAAGTGTTAGTGAAAGTGTAAATAAACTTTAATAATGAAATTGAAATTGTTGAAAAATAAATAATAGAAATGAAATGTGTATAAAAATTATATAATTTGTTAAGTTACAATATTCGATTGTACAAACGGCAAGTAATAAATAAATCTCAGGTATATAAATAAATGAATTATTTGTTTTAGCTGATTTGTTATATTATTCCAACAAGCAATCAATAATATTTCTTTGGTGTGTGAACGCTAAAACTGATTATTGCCCTGCTTTGTGTGTATTGCTGTTCAACTGTACACTGCTTACTTTTGCCCTGCTTTCTACTAATGTAATGACTACTGCTTTGCACATTGTGCTTTATTAGTCAGAAAATGAGTATATCCACTGCTTGGATTATTATTGCTCCACATCTATGCACTGCTTGTTTCTAATCTGTTTTCTGTACTAATGTCATACAGACTGCTTTGCAGCTTGTGAAATGCTCTGTAAAGCATTGCTAAGCAAGGCGTTCACCGCCGTCCACCGCCAATCAAATTAAATTTGAAATTAAAATTAAAAAATTAAAATAAACTTAAAAAATATGAATTAAATATGAATTAAAACGCAAGTATTGTACATTTTAAAATAGTTTTATTTTTATGTCATATTCGTACATGTTTACATATGTTGTCGCTTGTTTTGATTTATTTATATTTGTATGCTTTTGTGGTTTTACAGCTTATAAACATTGCATTCGCAATAGAACCCATATCATTATATAAGTACGGATCTCATTAAAAATTATTTATGTTATTTATTTTTACATGGAATGCAGTTAAACTCTTTGCGCCCCCCTTAACCCGAACTACAAACTTTGTATTGCATTTTGATTGGAAAATCATATCATTTGGACAAATGTATCTATACATATATATATTTATATATATATACACATATAGTTTAAACAAGATGAAAAAAAAAACAATTATTTAATTTGTGCTAAGTATTTATGTTTTTTCTTTCTTACTTTTGTTTGTTTTCGTTCTTAATGCGCGGGTTTTTTTTTATAGTTTTACTTTTTACTAAAATTTGTCTTGCTAATTCGATATAATTTAGGCTTATGGGCTAGGTTCACATAGACTACCGATAGGTTCTAGAATGCACTAACCTTAGCTTAGCAAAAAGTACAGCATAAATAATTACATTAAATTTACGTATAGGTTTGCTTCTTTCTCTGTTTTTCATCGTTTTTTTTTTCTTTTTTAAATTTATTTTTTATCATTATTTTTAGGTTTTAACAATTTGCGCATTGCTTAATATAAGTTTTAAGTTGTAATGCACACCTAAGCTAGGACACAATATGTTAAGGACTTGTTATAGTTCTCTTGATTTACAGACATAAAAGTGATACGAATCGAATAAAAGATAACATTGAGAGAGCGTCTGGTTGGGGTTTTGCTATAGAAATTGTGCTAAGTATTTGAAATTGAGCCACATTTTGACCGCTAGCCAAATTCCCTGTTTCATCTCCGAATTTGTTCTCCAAATTGTGAAATGATTTTTGAATTATTAAATTGAAAACAAACAAAACGAGCAACTCAAAACTTGTATCTTGCATCTAAACAGCTCTCGAGCCAAACAATTTATATATTTAAAAATGAAACACAAACATAATAAGGCGCCGATTGAGAGTGGGACGCTCTGCTATATACAAACTGAACGAAGCCTAATAAAGGATACATATATATGTATATATATGCCAAGTGCTGGTAGCTTTTAAGTACATGAATTAGAATTAGGCATTAAACGAAAACTAATTTTAATAGAAATCACTTTGAAATTATTGCAAATATTACGTTTGTTTGTTTTAAATTGGTTTTTGTTTAACTTATTTTCCTTTTTTGTTTTTGTTTTTGTTTTGTTCTTCTGTGCGGACTTAGAGCTAAAATTTATGCTAGACTTAAGACTAATTGCTTTTCGAATACTGCTTAGAGAAAGAGGTTTATTATACTGGACGTCCAATGGCTGCAGCTATCAAAAGTTAACTCCAGATCCTTGCCCCAGCTTCAAGCCCAAGGCTCAAGCTGCGTGTGTGTGTGTGTTTGTGTATGTGGTTGCATCTGTGTGTCTGAGTGTGTGTGTGTGCGTGTGTGTGATGTGTGTGTGTGCAGGCAGGTCTAGAGAGAACTAGACGAGTGCGCACAGTTCCACCTCCAGTATTATAAACCCAAATGAGCCGCGCTCCGGCCACGGCTCATTTCTCAGCTTAACACGAATCAGTTGCAAACAAGAAGCATCGTCTTTGATGTTGGTTGATCGACAGCGGCGGCGGATTGCGGATGCGGATTGCGGATTGCGGATGCGTATTGCGGATGCGAATGCGAGGCAGTGGCAAATGGCAAATGGCGCAGGCACCGGCTCAGCAGCAGAACAAATTACAGCCAATAATGTCCGCTTTGTACTCCAGCTCCAGCCCCAAATCTGAATCGGGCTCACAGTCCGAGTCTAGCAGCGGTTCGAGCGACTGCTGCTGCGGCTGCTGTGAGTGCTGCTGCTGCTGCTGCTGCTGCTGCTGCTGCTGCTGCTGCTGCTGCCTGATGATAACCTGAGATCAGAACTCTTGAGGATATTTAATGCAGTCGGCATTGGTATTGCTGGCATTGGCCACCGCCGCGGCGGAGCTGAACAGCGAATTGGAGCCGTTGCCGGTGCCAATGTTGCTGCCAGATCCGCCGTTGGCGTTGGCGCCGACGCTGATGCTGCCCAGCACCGATGCCGATGCGGTCGGATCCTGAGTGCCCTGTGACTGATAGCCGCCGGCCACGCTGGCCGCTGCCGCCGCCTGATATGGTTCCTGATACAACTGATTGAGTCTCTAACCAGTACCCGAAAAGTGCCACGCGTCCTATGCGCTCAGATGCGCAAACTGTGACGGATGGATATCGAACTGGTGATAGGGATGGCCGTAGGGGCCCATGTGGTATGGCACAATGTTCATCGATGCCATTTTGTGCTCCTTCTTCCACTTCATGCGCCGATTCTGGAACCAGATCTTGATCTGTCGCTCCGTCAAACAGAGCGCGTGCGCGATCTCGATGCGTCGCCGGCGTGTCAGGTAGCGATTGAAGTGGAATTCCTTCTCAAGTTCCAGTGTCTGATAGCGGGTGTATGAGGTCCGTTGTCGTTTCGTCTCGCCATTGGCATTCACAGTACCTGCAAGTTCGAATAAAACAATGCTTCTTTAGTAAAAAATGAAGTGTGAATTTTTTGGAGAGCATACACTAATAATAATTTAAATAATCTTTGATTTAAGCTAATAGAAATCTATATCATTATTATTATTTTTTATAAATAATTAGTATTATCATTATCCTTTTCATTAATATTGTACGTTTTATTATTAATGTTATAATCATTTTCAGTATAAACAGTCAACTATCCAGGCGTTAGACTAGCGATAGCAACAGACAGTTGACAAATGTTGACGGACGGACTGCCAGACGAAGACGTCCATATATAAAGCAGTTTCATCTAATTATGAGCATTATCATTATCATTGTCATTACTATTAACAAAAGCATACAATAATATGAAGCATCAGCGCTATTGACTCTTTTGCTTAAGATATTATTAAACATTTGGAAGAATTTTTAACTTAAACGAAAATTATATGAATAAAGCCTCAATATTACTACCAAATTTTGAAAGAATTTATCGATATAGATATAACTGAAGGCAAGTTGCTATCATTTACAGCTCGTAGACTTATTTCACAGCTTTACACTTCTTTCCTGTGGGGTGTTTCTTTGGTGAATCGTAAAACGTTGAAGTGGACAAGGCACCGTTGAGGCAGTTAATTTTCTTGTTTTGTTTTGTTTTGTTTTGTGATTTTCTGCAACGTTGCGCATTTCATAAATATGACGTGTCAAGCTGCAATTTGGTTTTTCACTGCTAAAAAGATTTCTCATTTTATTGTTGTTAGTCGAAAAATCAACAATGACAGCGGCAGTTCAGGGGGGCGGCGAAGCACGTGAAGTATCACTCTAGTCTATATAGGCTATATAGACTGTAGCCTCTAGACCTTAGACAGCTGTCGCTGCTTGCCAAACTGCGGTTGGGGACGCTGCTCGATTTCACTGTCTTCCACCCACTGCTGATGGCCATAGATAATGACAATTTCCGAGTTTCATTCCGATCCTCCTACCTCGGCAACAACTATTGTCATCTTTTGGGCCTGCCCGAGGGGGCGTTCGTAACGCGTCGTTCATAATGAGGGGGCGGACTGTGGCAAAGTAGACTTTTAAAAGCCATTTACCGTGGCGTGTTATTATGGCCAACTCAATTGGCCCGCCCGGTATTCAACAATAAACAACAAACAAAAAACAAAAAAAAATAGAATGAGACACACACACAGAGAGAGAGAGAGAGAGAGAGAGAGAGAAATGTGTGGCAGTCAGTCAATGTGATAGACAGGCCAAGTGAGGAGCGTTGCTGTCAGCAGCACTTTGGGAAAGCCGACAAATGTTCGTTTTTGGACCCCTCGTACGCCCCAATGAACCTATATGGGTCATGGCCCATTGCTAAACGGCAATTGGATCCACAAAGTTGCTGTCGCGCATTTCTTTCATTTGCATTGCCCGACTGCAAAGGTTTTTCACAAGACGACGCATTGCTTTGCGAGATGCAAGAATTTAGAATTAGTTCAACAACATGGCTCAAGGTCTACGTAAATGTGAAGTCAACTGGGACAAGTTTTGGAAGTTCTTCTATAAAAATATGATTACATAAATGACTTTAATGGAAATATTTAACTAAATTATACAAATTACTTCTCTACTTATAAAAAAATTAAATTAAAATAAATGTTGTTATAAAGTATTTTCTATTTTTTATAATTTTTCATAAAAATTTTCTCTCTTTCTCCCTTTTGTGTTTATTTTGCCAAAATATTAAAGTTGCTTTAAGATTGCTCGTGGCTCTGTTCAATTTAAATTTTAGATAAACAAAAAGTTTCGCTCGCATTTTCCACTCAATATATTCATCTTTCTCTCTCAGTTGCTCTGCCTTGCTACTGTTGTCTCTGTCTGTTGGGGATGTGCGAAAAAAAACTTTTTTTTTTTAGTTTTTGTTGGTTTAGCGTTCGACGTGACGTTGTCGTAAGATGTCGGCTCACATCAATCAGTAGGAAATCTAAATGGAATTTCTGATTAAAGTTGAAATTAATTACCGCTCATTTAATTAAAGTGAATTTGAGTGTGGCAAATGCCGAAACGGCGGTTGCCAAAAAAAAACACACACACACACACACACACATATGCATGCTCAAACACCCACACTGAGGCAAACCTGAAGAGCACTTTTAGTTCACGTTGAAGTCGTCGTCCCTTCAGCCGTTCGGCCATGCCGTAACGGGTTAAAACTAATGACCACGTAAACAGCTGAGCAGACAGTAACCAGACAACGACATCAACTTCATCACTCATTCGGATCAACAACAAAGAGAGTCAGAATGAGAGTGAGTGAGAGAGAGAGAGAGAGAGTGCGACACTTTGGTGGCAAATGGAATTGCACAAAGTTTTAGTGTGAGTCCTGTGACCCAGTTCGCTTCCGTTAGCAGCGCTGTCAGTCAGATTATCAACTATCAAATTTGATTCACAAACTAATATCTCTCGCAAGCCATTAGACCCGAGTCCGAGCTGTCGGTTTCAACTTTGCAGACGGCTTCATGCAACATTCAGTGGCATTTGATGTATGAAGTGCAGACGCAGCTTCAGACTGCACTTATCTTTCATACACTACTGACCTTGCCCAGTGCTCCGGCACCGAACCGAGCATTGTATGTGGAAAATCAATATGAATTGTGGCCGAGCGAGCACACTTGGCGGACATTTCTCTGGGCTTCTAAAGAGTCTGCCAGAGGCAGGGCCATTTACAATTGTCAAATGCTGCTGTCATATGATGTTGCAATTTGTTTACACATGCAACAAACACTCACAGCTGCAGCCGCCGCCGCAGCCGCGTGAAAAGTATCTGAGAGAATGCGTGCCAAAGTATCGGGGGGATTGCAGAATGCAGAATGCAGAATCGAGTACCGTTTTACCATTGCTTAAGGGACTTTGAGGAGATGTTTAACACTGGAAATAATTTAGATCAAAGTTTTAGTTTGATGAAATTATTTTCAAAAAGCCAAAGAAGTGTAACTTCTTCCAGATCTATTGATTGATGCAAACTTTTGGAATAGATATTCATTTACTTTACTTATCTTGAAGTAGATTTCTTTGAGAAATGAATGATGTATATTTGTATTATTTATAGAATCTTGAATCTTAATCTTGGATATTTTAAGATCTCTTATGACGCGCTACTATTTTGTGGCCCATGACAGCTTGTTGCGTTTAAGATGTCTCTTATTTCCAGCTAAAAGATCAGCATGTGGCTAAGCCAATTGAAACCGAACTGATTCAAATTCTTGGCAACCCGTTTAGTGAACCACTAAATGTCAACAAGACTCGGCAGGGATTGGAGACGGGTATGGGAGTGGGAATGGGAACGGGAACGGGAACGGGTGAGTCTAACTACATGGCTACATAAGTAGCGCATCGTTGTCGCTTGTCGTCATGGCCAGGCGCAAAGCCCCATCAGTTGACAGCAGTTTGGCTGAGGCACTGCCACTGCCGCAGTCGCTAGTCACTTCCACTGGCGGCATCTGTGGCACCTGGCATGTCATATCACTTATCGTCGGAGCAGGGGACAGGGCCTGTGCATGGGTATGGGTATGGGTATGGGCATGGGCATGGGCATGTCGACTCTTGACAGCGCCAATGAGCGAGCATTCGAAGCGTTTTACAACTTTGTGCCCATTTCTTCGCTGGCCGTCTAGGCGGATCGTGAAATACTATATAGATATATTGGATTTTGCATACATACATTCACACACACACAAACACACACACACACACATATATATATATATATATACATTTATATTTATATTTGACTTTTTGTTTGGTCTTTTGTTTTGATCTTTTGCATTTAATTTTCATGTAAGATGACGTCAAAGTCAAACGCTGACAGCCGCTTAACATATCAGTTGAAATTTTTTGAAATTTGGTGCATGCAAAAATGTGCAACAGAATTTATTAAGTGCCACAGCGAGAGAAGAAGCAGCAGATGAAGAAGCCGAAGGATGGAGACTACAATTCTGCAATTCAAATTGCCATTGTCTGTGGCACGTTTTGCATACCTGTGTGACAGAGAGAGAGAGAGAGAGGGCGGGACAGTTGATCATGTTGTGATTGACGCAGAATTAGCATACGCATGCAGGTTCAAAGTTAAGCTCAAAACCCTTGGCCTAGGTCAGCAAATACCAGGCGAATTGCCAGTTGAGGCTGTAGTCGAGCCAACAGTTCAAAGTTCAATCGTTTTTTTTTTTTCTTTCGACTGTCTCACAGCAATAAATACAACGCTTGCGGCTTGTCACAAACACTTGTAATGCTCATTTGTCAACGGCCGGCGTCAGACCCGCTCCAAAGGCAGTTGCTCCAAAGATTGCGAGAAAAACAGGCAAACATCGTCAGCGTAATCAGCCGCGCAACGTGTGCGGCACGTAGCTCAGCTCGCCAGCTCGCCAGAGTCCAGTCACCGTCTTGCAGCTTGCATCTGGATGCGATCTTATCGCACAACAGCAACAGTAACTGCAACAACAACAGCATTGCTCCGAAATGCGACAACATCAGCAACAACAAACACAACAACAACAGCAACAGCAACGCATCAGAATTTTGCGCTCGAGATCGCGGCTAAAACTTCATAAATCAACGCACTTCCGATTACGCAAGCAAGTTAATGCCACAACTCGCTGCAACTTGTTGCGACTTGCCGCAGCAGCTACTTAGCGACCAGCTAATGAGTCGTTTACCAAAAACCATTATCAGTGTCAAAATGCAGCCAAATGATCATCAGTCATAAGCGAGTGCGCGAGGATGGCTATCTCGCTGCCGAGCTCGCTGCGGGGCAACAAAAATGTTGTTCCAAGTGTTAGAAATGCTGTCATAATAAATATCATATAGGCTTTGCACATTATCTAATTAATTTTGAAACATATTTTATTATCTAAACTACAATTTTTGTCAAACATATATAGAAATTCCTAAGGCAACTATGCTGTCTAAAACTACAAGAAGAAACCTTTTCTTGGAACTGAATATGAAAATATGAGCAAAAGCAAGGATATTATTATATGAAAAACATTTTATTAAAAAAATAAAATATAAATCAGCAAACATAAATATATTTAGCTATTTGCAAAGCATTGAAAAAGTATTGAAATAATTTGATTTTTTTTAAATTTTGTATTTTATTATTTATTTATTAATTTTTTAAATTAATTATTTTTCATGTAATTCAAATTGGGATTAAATTGTTTGATTTCAGCAAATCTATAAATAAATCAGACAACATCGTTCGAGACGGCAAACAATAAGTGTATGTGAGAGAGAGAGAGGAGAGAGAGAGAGAGCGAGAGGAATAAGGGAACTTAAACTGGAATTGGATGCGGGAGAGGCAAGACGTGAGTGGCAGGCGGGGTCATATTGGCCATGCTCGAGCTATGCTGGAAGAGATAAATCTTGAGGCAGCGACGTCGGCGGCGGCGGCGGCTGCGATCGAGGGGCGCGTCAAAGGGGCCGCTGGGGTCGACATGTGCAGCGGGTTAATTTCTTTCGGAAAAGGAAAATTAATCAAATATATAGCCGCTATAATAGAGCGTGTGTGTGTGTGAGTGTGTGTGCCTCACATTCCTTTAGTGATAAATGATGAGCGGGCAGTTTTGTGCAATGCGACAAATGATGTGACATTTGTGATAATGAAAGTGTTGCAGCAGCACGAGCTACAAATAGATACGACTGAATGATGAATGGATAGGGAGAGAGAGAGAGAGAGGGAGAGAGAGAGAGAACAGGACCAGTGTGTGGGCCTAACAGGTGTTTTGGCTGAAGGACTCGTTGTTCACACACCATTAAAGCGCTATTAAATCGTAGTTACAACTGCAATTGTCAGCCAACAGGCAACAGCCGACAGCCGACAGCCGACAGCAGCAACTGTATCTATAGCGTATCTTGTAGCCGGGCTCATCATTAATCACGGCCCAAATAAAGAGAGCTGCAGCCGTCAGACGGTGGTCAGCATCATAAAAAATGTTCAATATATTAAAAAGAAAGAAACGGTAGCAATTGCCACAACACTTGCCACCCTCCTCCTCCCTCCACCGCCTGCCTGCTATTTGCCTTCATCTGCATTTGCCCATTGGAAGCCACAAAAATGGTTTGAGCCGCATGTTCTTATAGCCTTGTTTTTTGTTGTATTATTCACTAGCCACGTTTTTATGTGCGAATTGTGCGTGCCTTCTTCTTCTTTGTTGTTGCTGAGTTGCTGTGTTCATTGGCGTCTTTTGCCATTTTCTCTCAGCTCGCGTGGCTGCCTTTGGTTTCGTGAAAAATGGAAATTATGTCAAGAAGTAAATTGATTATTTCGCTTTAAAGCATTTCTCAATTTATATTCCGTGTTCGTTGTCAACACGAACACATTCAGTTTCGTCAGCAGCAGCAGCACCACCACCACCACCAACAACAACAACAGCAACAACAATAGTTGCCTGCCTTTTGCATGGCAGTTGTTTTCATTTTTTGTACATTTTTTCTTCATTTTTGTTTTTTTTTTTTTGTTTTTCAAAAGCCATTCAACTGAAATGACATCATGTGTTCCAAACTTCTCGCCCAGCTCAAACAGCTGATGCCGCGCCAAATTAAGCGCGCTCTGAACCCTCACAGCTCCCCAAACAATTGGAAGCATATGGTTTCCGGTGCCAAGCGCTTGGTCCAATTGCCAGCAGGAGCAGCAGAGGAAGCATTCAGCAGAAGCCTTCAGCCAGCAGGTTTCATATTTCAAGTGTGTGAAAAAAGGAGCTGAAGGAATTGTGGCCAAAATCTTTAGCCATTGGTCAGCATATATAGAAGTTCATAATGTATTTCTAAAGGCGTCTTGTTATATTGATATATCACGTTTAACACAGTTAATACACAATTGTATAGTCTACGAGCAACAAGGCATAAACAGAACTGGATAAGTGGTATCTGTTTGCTTATTTCATTATTTTAAGCGGTTTTAACTAGTTGTGAATTGCAAGCGTAAAGCTGTCAATACTGAGGCAAAGTCAGTAAAGCCTTAGTCCACTTTTTGCATGCTTAATTCTGTTAGCTAAAATATCCTTTTCATGTCAAATACTAATTAAATAACTATTACATAGTTGGATAGTTAAAATGCAATATGAATTAGAAATATTTATATTTTATTTTTAATATATTTTGAAAAATATTTTATATGTATAAACTAATTTCTTAAAATAAAATTTTTTAGAGTTATGAAATTTGCATATTTACAACTAATATTATCTTGAAGTACATTATTCATTATCAGAATTATATTTTATTATATTTCAAATTCTTTCATTTTATATCAATTTTAATTTTGTTACACGCAATATCTCGAATTCTATTCAAAATTCCTATTGTTTTCGCTAGTCGAATTTCCACTTCTACTTCAAAATTTTCACAATTAAATTGAATGCGCCAAATCCCACTCAACAGGTAGTTTGGCACTTGAAATTTAAGTGCTTTTTGGTAGGATTAAGTCCCCACAGTTACAGCTCTGCTGTGCCCCAGAGACACGTGTCTGTGCTTGACTCACACCCCCTGGCTGTGGAAAACCACCCTTAGAGAACTTGAGAACTTGAAAGCAATAATTGTTTTCGATTCGAAACAGTTGCCTCACCTTTTTCAGTTGGTCCTGACCCAATCGTGAGGCCGCGCAGCATAATGAGCCGGGTAACAAATTGTGGCACTGCCGGCGCATTGTGTTGAAAATATAATAAATGAATTATCTGCTTAATTAATGAGCTTTTAATTTTTAATGGCGCGTCGCAGGCAGCGCCAACTGGCAACTGGCGACTGCCAACTGCAAACAGACGAATGCCACAGAAAGTTTGTTTAACTCTTGTACTCGTTATTCTTTGGGATCCCAAAACAACAAACTCTGTTCAACATGGCCAGAGTTGGACAGAGAGCTGCTCTGCTGTGTTATCAAGCGATGCGTATCTTTTAGATACAATTTTAATGTGGCTTCTTGCAAATTATTTATGCGCGCATTTTCGCGCAGATAATTATCGTTTATCTTTGATTTAAGGAGAGGACCTCTCAGAAGCAAGTTCGCTGATTGTTTCGGCAGATGCTGTCTCACTCTATCTGAAACAGTTTGTGTGTGTGTGTATGTGTGTGTGTTTGTGTGTGTGTTTGTGCATGTTCGCATTCAAAATGACTACCTCAGTTAATTATGGGGCTCCCGAGTAGGGAGCGAGCGTCGCGCATGCGCACATAAATTAGCTGACGCGCCAACAAAACCAGTTTCTCAGTTACTTGCTCTCCCTCTCCCTTTCGCTCTCCCTCTCTGTCTACCTCTAGGCCTATGGGCCATGTAAAGAGCGTCTAAAGAGCCGTCTGGCCCACCGTCGAGTACCTGTGCACCCATTTTTAATGAGTGTCCTGTCGTCTGCAGTTGAATGAACGCCGCCGCCTTCGTCTTCGTCGTTGTCTGGGCTTCTGGACTTATTTTCGCCATGTCCATGATTAAGTGCGAGGTCTTTGACTGGCGCTGAAGAGCACAAAAAACGAAGAAAAGCAGAAGAAGAAGTCGACGGGCCGAGCAGCCAGAAGCCAGCAGCAGCCAGCGTGTAATCAATCAAAAGCACGAAACAGAATTTTAAAAAGAATTCATTGACTTTCCATTAATAATTTCCTTTGTAAATTGCATCCTGTGGCAATTGTTGTAATTGTGATGAATTCTTTATTAATGCACACATGCACACACACACACACACACACACACATGCACACTCGCAGCTAACTGCTGGTCTTTGCCAGCTACTGTCCACTCAACGTCAACGGCAATGGCGTTAGCTTCAATTATGTATCTTACAGATAGCTTCGATTGGTTCCCTCCGCCTCTACCCCCTACCGCATTGAAGTCTGAGCTCGGATGCTGCTCAATTGGCGCTTGAGCGATGCTCTTTAATTTACCAGCCTTCATGATTTTGATGATGCATTTAAATGAAATTATCTCTAATGCCAATGAGAATATATTGCTTAATAAGTATATTAGATGGCTCTTCAGACCAACTAAACCTGGCCATAGCCATGCAACAAATGCAATCAATCTCCGTTATATGTTGTCTTTGCTTAGCAAATTGCGCTGACAAGAAATTATATTAATGGCATCTGCAAATGCTGCATAAACACCTATTGAAGTGTGAGGAATTGAGGTTTTATTGATGCAACGGAAGTTAATTTAAATATTTAAAAAAAAATGTTAATCTGAATTATAATTTTAAATAGATTTGACTTTAAAGTTATAATACAGTAAATACTATGATTAATGACATTAAAAAAAGAATTCTGGCGTATCATAAGTATTAAAAAAATATTATTGCATAAATATTAAATATCCCACTAATTTAACTAATGAAAATAAATTTGTTGTAATATTTGAAAATACAAAAGAAAGAGAAAAGCAAACGTTTCCCTCGATAAATTTGAATAGCAGAGCAAGGTTTCGATCCTCGGACCTCTGGGTTATGGGCCCAGCACGCTTCCACTGCGCCACTCTGCTTACATTCGGCGGCGTGACAAAAGCTAAATAACACGGCACTTTGACACAGCGAGCAGTGCAAACAGGTAATCTGTGTGTGGAAGATTGAAATGTTACCTGATTTTATTTTGCATATTCAAAATTTAATTTTTATTTTAAATATTTATTTTGTTAAACTTGTGTTTCGAATTTTTACCGGTTTCTTTTAGTTTTTTTTTTGTGTGCGCTAAGCCATTCGCATTTAAATAGAAACAGATACAAATATAGATACAACTGGGTACATGTGGAGAATTGTTTTGGGTGCCATCAGCAACAACAACAGCAACAAAATTAACTTGAAATTTAAGTTAAAAACGTTTGCAGCGACGTTTTTAAAAAACAAAAGTATTCAACATGGCTGCCAGCAAAAAAAAAAAAAGCAACAACAGCAACAGCAACAACAACGAGTATAAAAAGAAAACAACAACAGACAAAAATCGAGGGGCCGAGGAGCTGCGACGCTGATGAAGATGAAGATGGTGAAGTCAGGCGCGGAACAAGTTTTAAACTTGCTACAAAGGTGTCTTAAAAAATCTTTTAATTTCGACGCAGCGTTTTGGTTGCCGAGCTGCAAATTTGCTGTACTCAGCCAAAGGCACGGGGTGTCGCGGGCGGGGTGGTTGTGAGGCAAAGGGTATTTTGCTCGATGCTGGCTGCCGCGACTGCATCCGCCCGCCTTTTAATGAAGCGCGAAGTGCAGCGAATGCGAAAGAGGGCAAAATTGAAAGTAAAGTAAGCCAAATGCATCCCACTGTACGGACAACAACGAGCACAAGTTCCAGTTTTTCAGTTCCAGTTTCAGTTAGCTCCAATGCTGCCCTGTTCTGGCCCAAGGGCAGGCTGCGAACAAATTGCAATTGTTGCCATTGCATTGGCGCTGTCATTTGTGGCCAGGCCCAAACACACACACACACACACACATACATACACACATACACCTAAGCACACCTCGCTTGTTGTTTCTGTTGCGGCTTAGTTTTTATTTGCGGTTCGGCCTCGTGGCAGCATGTCTTCATTGGAGCTTTTAGCTTTTGACCTCCTGAACTCTAACTCGTTTAACACACCATAAAGACTAACAACAACAACAACAAGAACAACAATCCTTTCCTCATTTCATATGCAAGCACAATCAAGCAGAGACTGCGGAAAATTATGGCCAGGAAAAGCAAAGTGGAAATGCCAGACATTTAAATCGAATTGGCTTGAGGTGGCAGCGGCTCTCTTTATATATGTATGTATGTGTGTGTGTGTGTGTTTGTGTAGTTTTAATCTGCAAAATGTAAGCCAGTGCTGCACGTACAACCAGCCAGATACAAATGCCGGCAAAAGTATCTGCCAGATACATGTTGCCACACTTAAGCGGGGGCAGCACACACACACACAAACACACACACACACACACTTAGACGACTGGAGGCCACGCGTGTAACTCAATTTTCAATGGTGGACAAGCAGCTCGACAAAGTGCGAGGGCTAGGAATGGCATGGGGGACAGGCAGCTCACGTACTGCGGGGGAAATGGGAACGAGTCGTGGGTTTGTCTACTCAGTCAAATAGTTTGCCGCCTGCATTAATAATTCACAATTTCATCTGGAATTGTATGCGATTTGTGATGCTTTTCGCTTAGCTTTTGCCTCACTTGGCATTGGCCAAGCTAAGCAAAGCCAAGACGACGCCCCAAGACCGTTCTACCAGCCTCGCGTTACCACGCTGCCGCCTGCCTGTTGCTGTTTTTGTTCCTTTCTTTTTCGGTTTTTCTTTTTAATCTTTACTGTATTTTTTGCACCTTATTTTTTATGGTGAAGCGAGCTATGGTACAGTGGGGAGAGTTTGTGATAAATGTTGATAAAAATTTGTATATATAAAAATATATATATATAATAATTGTTAAGAAGAATATTTCTATTTAGATATTTTATCCATATTTATATATATATTAAATATGTTAAAATATTCATATTTGCTTCACACTTTTGATCCAATTTGACTTTTCTGCTGATTTCAATGACTTTTCTGCCCACTGTGCGCTTTGCGTTTATCTCCATTGCGTCATTTCGTTTTAGTTAATGCGGCCGTAGATTAATATTCTATGCGTATCTCGGCGTTATCAAGCTGGTAGTAGGCGCACTCACGGGGAAATCGGGAGCTGGGCAACCGGGCGATCGGGCAACCGGGCAACTGGGTAATGGCAATTTGCAGATGTGCGCCAATTTGCGCCTGAATTTGATAAATTCACATGCGGTGCCGGCGTGACATTCAGTTGAATTTATGGCTCGCACTTTTTCACCATTCAAATCGCAATTACTTTGCGTTATTCGCAATTTAATTTGCTCGACTGCAATCGCGGTATCCGTAAGATACAAATTGTGGCATAGTTGCACCGCTTGAGCTGTTTGCTCTCCAAACAATGGCGAGATAAACAAAAAACTCTCTGAATTCTCAAAGGGGGGTGCACTCATTAGAAATTATTATAGACTAATGAACTAATGAACTAATCGTGTATACAATATTTGCGTATTTGTATAACGAAACGCCCATCTACATCTATAGCTGCTGCTGAGATCTGAGTATCTGTATCTGTAGCTGTATCTGTATCTGTATATGTATCTGTATCTGTGTGGCTGGCTGAGCAAGTGCGCTGCATTTGCATCTATCAGCGCTGCCGCATCATCAGTCATTAGTGGCGCCATTGTTGCTCTGGTGCTCTCGTTGCTGTTGTTGTTGCCTTTGTTTCTTTATGCCTCACTTTCTTCCTTTTCATTGTTGGCCTCGCGCTTTTATGCGCTTTTATTAACTTTGGCCGAAATGCGGCTGCAGCCACTTGAAGACCTCATCATCAAAGTTTTTTCAGCACCAAAGTGCTGCTTCGTATAAACAATTTCGGCTCGAGTAATCATTCATCTTTTCTGTATAAAAGCTCCAGAAAGTTTATAGAATGAGTTGAGAATGGAACTGTTAAAGTGTGCTATTGATTTGGGCAATATGATGAGTGATGTGTATTCAAAGTGCAACCAAATCGATATGGGTATTACCGCTGACAAACAGTAAAGCAGAATAAACAATAGAAAATTTTTAAAAATATATAATTAAGATTGTTGAATTTCATAATAATCTGCTTTATAACTCATACAAAAATATAAAAAATAATCATTTATATTTTTTATATATTTCATTTCATGCATACCCCTAATGCACTGCATTCGCAGCAAATGAATTTTAATTCAAGCAAAGTGCTGAGTTTCACATCCGACACAATTTACTTCATGCTCTGCGAGCCGCAGGAATGAATGAGACCAGAATTCATTAAGAACAATCAGATGTGACTCAAAACCCCAAATATATATATATATATACATGTGGTATATAGCATATATATATATATCTTATATATATCTTTGCATTGTCTGCTGCCAAAATTTTCACGCTTTGTTAGAAATACTTGAGATGACATTTTAACGAAGAGACGATGTCTTGCTCTATGCTAGACATAAGACATCTTTTCTTATAGTCATAAAAGTTAGCATATAAGAAAGTTTCTTGGCCATATATTTAGCTTATGCTTATGCTTATGTACTACAATAACTATAACTGGTGGCCATGCAACACCTTGTGCCGGAAAATTAATTTATATTCCACAACATTTTCAGCACCTTGCGCTGCGTTTATACATTACCCTGCTGTGCCGTGGTCTGTTGTTGCTGTGGCTTAGAAAGCAGTTGGATCGGCCAGCAATATAATAACAATCATTATGATTAAACGTAGCTATTTGAAAAGTCGTGTCCAAAGTTAATGAAAATGTAATTGACCAGCGAATGCAACTGGGTCTGCTGCTTCGGCTTGCCACTTGGCACTGTTGGCTGTCTCTAGGGGTTCGCTCTCTGGGGTCTGGCCTGTACACTCTGGGCTCTGGGCTCTGGGCTCTGGGCTCGGGTCTGTGGGCTCTGGTCTGTGGTGTTGCTGCATGGAATGATCGTGCGCAGGAGCCGCCACATAGACGAGTAGCATTCGGGCAAAACGGACGAAGTGAAGGCACAAGCAGCAAGAGTACAAACAGCAGCAGACACCCAGATCCAAAGCCAGACTCAGAACAGACATTGAAGTTGCTTTTGTTGTTGTTGCTGTGGCTGTGGCTGTTGCTGCTGCCTTGCAGCCATCGTTGCCATATCTTGTACATATCTGACATTCAACTCGTTTGCGAACTATTAATTTTGTATAACATCCTGCATCTCAATGTGGCCTTCGGGTTGAACGGCACCAACAAGTTAAACGAAAAACTTCAAATGGCTTTTCGACTTGGCCATTGCAATTTTGTTTAATATTTCGTATATAATAACTGAAATACCGTAAAGTGTTTACAGTAGAATAATAGATCCAACAGAAAGGGAAATATCCCTTTAACTAATAACTATTTAACTTAATAACTATTTCAAATCTATATTCCAAATCTATAGATTCCAAAGTGTAACTTCATTCTCTTGCACAGCGCTTAGACAGATAGCGCGAGTAAGATTGACTTTTATACAACTAGTTTTCAGCAATATGTAAGGCTTACACTAACACAAATAAATGATAGAATTTTCGTAATCAAACATGTATAAATTATTATAGCTAAATATGTGTCTATATAACTATATATTTGGATATAAATTATCAATAAATTTGGTATATAAGATCTTTCAAACATTTCGATAAAAAACTTACAATCAATTCGACTATCAGTAAATCATTTTACATGAATTTCCTCATCAATCTATAAACAATCTCC
The DNA here is from genome assembly GCA_037075265.1 of Drosophila nigricruria. NCBI lineage: Eukaryota > Metazoa > Arthropoda > Insecta > Diptera > Drosophilidae > Drosophila > Drosophila nigricruria. Next base: position 240,722 of record JBAMCI010000011.1, read on the forward strand.
ATCTTTATATAATGATCTATAGCTAGAAAATACCTTAAGAGATCACTGATCGTCAAGGTAGATCGACTTGGCTTATTGCCCCTTATAACCTGAAATGCCCTGTTCAAAGCTATAACAATTAAAAGGGAATATATTTACATATATTCTATTTGTTAACAATGCTTTAATGATTGCTTATGAATATGCAAAACTAGACAAAGTTATTAAAAATCTTCATTTAATTTCTTGTTATTAGAAAATTGTAAAAATGCTTTTAATCTTTAACAAAATGGAAATAGTTTTGATTTTCGTTTCATTTATTTGCTGTGTTGGCAGACCCTCGGGCTGGGGGTTAGCCCAGATGTTTGCTTTAATTTTTTTTTTTTTGGCTATTGAAATTCGTATGAATAAAGCCCCACTAATTAGGGTGCAGTCGGGCAGCCGCGATTGTCCCGTCGACCGCCAGCATTTGTGACGCGCTTCACAAATTTATTAAATTGACAATTTGTGGTAGCAATCGAGAGGGGGGGAGATGGGGCGACTGGGGTGCAGCCTGTTGGTTGCAACTAATAAGCATTTGACATTTCTGTGTGCAGGCAGGTACGATCATTTGTATCTCATAGATGCGTTTAGCTCTCGATTCGTGGGCGAACGATGAAGCGCAAAGACCTTTGATGATCTGCTACGAAATTGCTTGGAACGTCGCCAGCTTTGGTCTTGTCAATTAGACAACAACTTCACAAGATTCCCAGCGATATGCGAATATGTATCTGTATCTTTGTTTGTACTGTATCTATCTATTGCTAAATCTATTGCTGTGGCTGGGTATCTTCAGCTGTTATGCGGCGCCATTATGAGCTCATTTAAGCCAAGCCATTTTTAACTAGATGCAAAATGCAAAGTGGAACTTAGCATACTCAGCCTCCCTCTCACACACTCTCTCTCTTTCTCTATCTCCCGCTGTCTCTCTTCTTGTAAGAAAAAGGTGTTTCGTAGAATTCCCTCGTTCTCGCCTGACGATCTCTCCGCGTGCAGCGCCTAATTGAGGCGCGTCTCGAAGATGGCGTTTAACTTTATTTTAATATGAATATAAAAAAAGCTTGACGTGATTATATGCCATCAACGTTGTAGTTGTAGCTCTTGTTGCAGTTGTTGTTGCTGTTGTTGCACCTTCAACATGCACACAAATTTGCATAATTGTTAACATGCTGTTGTTGTAATTGTCGTTGCTGTTGTTGTTCGCTGCCGGTGCTGCTGCTGCTGGATTTTAATCAGCGCCCCAACATGCAGTAGCTGAGTAGACAGACCCCACACCCCCTGCTCTACAGTATTTGTTCTGCTTGGCACCTGGGTCCATTTTAATAGCATTTCTCTAATACCAGTTCTGTTTTTATTTTTGCCTCTGCCTCTGCCTCGGCCTCTGCCGCTGCTTACTCTTCTTCAAGTGGGCTGAATTGGGTGGTTTAATGTAACCACTCAAATTGCAATATGTGTAGAGCAGCGCATTGGCATTTAATGAAGACATTTACCATCGAAAATTAAGTTGTACACGAGAGAGAAACAACAGAGCGCCGCGCGATAAGAAACATTAGAAACAACTGATTTTTAATTGGCGAGGAGAGGTTCATGTGAGCAAAGGTTATTGACTTTGCTCGTTAAAAAATAATAATATACTTAAAATATATGGAACACTCATAGAGAGCAATTATGTGGCAGTTGGCGAGCGAGCAAGCTGCATTCACTAATTTATATAATTCATTTTGAAATCTTAAATTAGAAAATGTTGTTTAACTATACTATATTTATCGTAAATGTTGCTTAAGAAGGAGCTAAGATGGAATAACTTTAACTTTAATTTTAAAATTTATATCATATCAGTCTAATACATCAATGAATCCAGTCTTGCCTTGTCCTATATTATATATAATTTATTATATGTTTAAATTTTGGGTTCAAGATTTATCTTGTTATTCCAATCATTCACATTTGAATTAAAAATAGAATTAAATAACTGAAAGGAGTTTTAAATCTTTATATGTTCTACCTGAGTCTCTCCTAACAACAATTTAAATATAAATAAAATTAAAAAAATTGTTAATGCAATTAATAACAATTAAATATGAGACTTGAAAATTCTTTTTCAGCACTTGCAATTACTTATCTTTTAATAATAATTAGCTGGAGCATAAAAATAAACAATTTGCTTAACTTAATGTATAACTTCACTTGTGTTTTTTTCCTCACTCCAACATAAATAAACATAACTGGCTCTACACATTCGTAATAAACGCAATCCATTCGAAGAGTAAACATGGGCTTAAGTCTGCTGCAGAGGGTTGGACTAATTACCAGTGGCAACGTGTCTATTCATGAGTACTCGCACGAACACTCATACATACTCATATCCACTTATATTCACTCATACTTATTCATGTCTGCTCGTGAACATAGACGAGTGAGCTTCACAGCAGATGGATGGATAGAATGCAATTAAACCTCATCGATGCATAAAAACAGATACATAACTTAGCTGCATATATATACACGAATATACATATGTATATATAGTGTATATATAGTGTATATGTATGCACAAGATCGTATGCAAATTTGAGTAGATGCTAAAATTGGCAGCCTGTGTCTGCATTTCGCTGGCTTCATTCATGTTCTTCAATTACCAGATACGAGTAATACGCATCTTGGCCAATTTGCTTTGCTGTGCTGAGCTATAATTATTTTTTGCACTTGTTCTCCAGTTATCATTGTTGTTGTTGTTGTTGTTGTTGTTGTTGCTGTTGTTGTTGTCGGTGCTGGCTGCCATGAGTTACAGATACATAAATAATAATAACAATATGCCCCATTGATTGGACTTGGAATCGGCATGAAACGAGTTTCCATACAAATGGAAAATCGCAAAACGTTTTTCCTGCTTAATCAATATGTAAACTCAATTGTTGTTGTTGTTGTTGTTGTCGTTGTTTGTTTGTTTGTTGTATTTATGAATGCAAATGCAAGGCATGGGCCACGGCGCTTTTCAACGACTCTTTAATTGGCTGACATGTTGTGATTTTGGCTTGTCAAGTTTGCAGCTGCCAACTGGCAATTATTATTGCCAATTTGTATATAGAGTCATTATAGATATATATAAGACTGAATATCTATGCCAATGAGTGGACTATATAATGAGTAAATACTAATTCAGTTAATAAACTGGCTAATTGCAAGCTAAGAGAGAAATTTTTTGGGGCCTGTCAACTCGATTTGAATGTGGAATCATTAAGCATAAACCTATAACCAGCTATATACTTAATCTATATTTAGGCCATACAGGTTTCTAGCTGCAGAGCAACTGCAATTAGCCAGGCCTGCCAACTGGCTGCAATCAGCTATGAACCGCGCTGGCTAAAGAGCGCATTGAAGCGTTTGATCGATGACGACAGCTCTTTCATGGATATTAATAAAAGTTTATAGGAATTATAGAAACTTGCCAATTGATTTTGGGCAAAGCTAATTAGAAAGAAGAGTGAAGCCAACTAATTGCTTGATTTATGAAAATATAAAAGGTTAAAGATATTTACTAATTGATTAATAAGCAGAGCCATAGAGCTTCGCTATACACCTGATAACTGGCCAGACTCTTTAGCTGCAGTCAATAAATTTTGATGATGCTTGGCAGCCGCAGCAATGAAACTGGCAACGATTGTCTTGTGGCTTGGGGTGCTAAAGAAAAATCTGTGTGCGCCGAGCGCGCCATTGACATGATGAAAAATCGCTCAACAATTTCTCGTCTCACAATTTTCGTATTGCAGTGTATCTATAGAATAGTGCATAGTATCTAGCAGCAGGCTACGTACTAGACGTAACAATTTTTCATGAAATTTGGAGAATTTAAATATAAACGGAGCGAGAGGTGCGAGATTCGTACCAACAGTAGCTCGACCAGCTGTATCTCTATCTGTATCTATAGCAGTGCCTGTATTTCCATCTGTATCTGTATCTGTATTAGAATTAGGTATTCGGTATTATGAGTTATTGTGGGAGTCTGTCGGCATTAGCCGCGGGTGCCGGTTGCCTCTGTCCGGGGCCGGAGCCGGGGCCGGGGCTGGCGGAACAGGGGACGGCACACGTTTGTTTACAATTTCACGCGCTGCGATTTTCGCGGTCGACTTTTCACGCAGCGCCGCAAGAAAAATGGGAAAGTGTTAGTGTGTGAGGGAAATCTTTTGTTATTGTTTATGTATTTTGACAAGCTGCCCCGCGCGCTCAGTTTGCCAGACAATTTGGTGCTGGAGATACTCTGAGTGCCTTCAGTACTCTTACGTTTCCACTCTCTCTCTCTCTCTTTGTCTCTCTGTCTCTCTGGGGAACTCTCGGACAGGTATTTGTAATTGTTCATTTGAATTAACAATTGAGTTAGGTAACTGTGTAATGGGCTGAGTTTGCTCTTCGATCTGTTAACATTCAGTGAGCAAATGTTTAATTATAATATTCAGTTGAAGTCAAGGCAAGTGATCGTACTTATATTCCATTAGATACAAGCAAGGGTAATTTACCAGCTGAAATTATATATTTACAATCTGGTTTAGGTAAAATACTAAATACTTTTAATCAGTTACCAGTCGAGGGTTCAATTGAATATATTATAAATTACAAATTAAAATATATCTATATACAAATAGTAACTTTCATCAAGATACAAAGTATGCAGAATTTCACAATTCATATGAGATATATATGGAATATGATTTTTCAAAGTAATTAGCTCTAACAGCTACCTGCAAATGGACAGATAGATAGATAGATTGGCAAATAGATATGTATATACAAATGTAAATACATAGAACGATGAATAAATAGATAAAAAACAAAGTTTGTTTATATGAAAAGATAAGTAAATAGATTGACAGATAGGTATTTAGATATTCCTATGAAAAACTTTTTGATTTTAATCTGATAAGTATACTTAACATAAAAATATATAATATCAGATTAATATATCGTTCGCACTTACTCTGTCCGAGATGTACTCGCTTCATCCATGGGTAGATCTGTGGTGGATTCTTCTTGCCGTTGCCGCTGTTCTGACTGCTGCCCGCCTCGTTGCCGCTGTCGCTCTCCGAGTCGGAGTCGCCGCCCGGACTGTGCATGGGCACGTTGACGTTGACGTTGACGGGTCCGGGGCCACCGCCGCCACCGCCGCCGCCACCACTGCCGCCGCTGTGGTTATTGTTGAGACTGACGGCGGCGGCAGCGGCGGCCAGATTGCCGCCGAGCACGCCTTTGTTGAGGGAACGCGCTACGCTCTCCACCACGGAGCTGGGTGACAGCTTGGGCGAGATGTCACGCGTGGAGAGATCCTGCGGGCTGGCCAGCGATTGGTTGTTGTTGTTGCTGTTGGCGCTGCTGTTGTTGTTATTGTTGTTGCCAACAGGCGTCGACGGATCGTTGGCGTACTTACAGCTGATGCTCGCCTGCTGCTGCTGCTGTTGTTGCGGGAGTTGTTGCTGCTGCGGCAACTGTTGCTGTTGCTGCTGCTGTTGCTGTGCCACAGCGGCAGCCGTCGCATGAGCGTGCTGCTGCTGCTGCTGTTGCTGTTGCTGCTGCTGCAGTAGCAAACGTTGCGGCTGCAGCTGTGTGTAGTCCACCATATCGGGATTGGACTGTCCACCGCCCGGCGCACCGCCGCCGCCGCCCAGGCCATAGGCCGCCTGGTTCGCATAGTGGGCCTGCGGTGTGTTTGGATACAAGTTGGGCGTATACGCGGCCGCTGCTGGAAAGTAATCGTTGCTGCCCGGCGTCGCGGCGCCGGAGTTGCCCTGTCCGTTCGCTCCGCCCGCGCCGCTGTTGCCGGCGCTGCCATTGGCGCCCGGGTGGCTCTGCTGCGGATTCATCTGCTGCGGATAGCAGGAGGCCAGCGAGTTGACAAACTGGTACGAGGACATGGCAAAGCAGTCGGGATCCATTTTGTGGCCGGGACAACGCTACGATTCGTATCTGAAATGAAATGCAGACGGTTAATGCAACAGTTCCACGTCGCAGCAAGAGGCGGCCAGAGATGCCCGCTACAGATTGCAAACAAATGGCTTAAGGTGTAGTCTACCAAATACCCGCCCACTGCAGATCCCAATGCGCGATCAGCTATGCAGCTCACAGAGCTTCTGTGCTCACCCCGCCTAGCCTACAATATTAGCATTATTTGCCGACGAAAGTACGCTTAAAATTATGCATAATCTTAAGAAATAATCTTGTTTTGAATTTAGCAGCAAGCTGTGTACATACATACATATAAGAAGTCTAGCATTTGCCAGCACAGTGGTTCAAGGACAGGCTGTAAGTGTCTAAGGCGTAAGCTGTTTGTTCGCATTGCTTCGACTCGAACCTGCCAGCTCTATCATCAACAGACTCTGCTGTATACCCTAAGTTTACAGTTGCCCTCTTGTCACTGCCCAGCTTTAGCCAGTTGAGAATTGCAAGCGCAAAGCAATGAGAGAAGAGTCAGAAAAAGTAAACTCAATATTCTATTTAAACTCAAGTCTCTCTTTCCATGGGTAAAACTATAAACAGTTTTCAATTTTCATTTTATATTTGTATAATAAATATTTAATATATAATATATAATTTATAAATATAAATATATATATAAATATTATAAGAAATGTTTTTAACCATTGTAATTGTTATGTTCTCTGCTTATTCAATAGTTTTTTTTTTTCTTTTGGGTGGTAATTTCAATGTAGCTGCATTTTCCTACTGAGCATCATTATTACAATTATTTTTGAAGCGGCTAAGAACCCAATTTCCCCTGGCCAAATGCATGCTTTCGGGCGGCTTGCAGTGCGGGATAGACAGAGAGGTGGAGAGAGTGCGGAACGCAGCTGTTTGGATTTCACTGGAGCTGATGGGCAGGCGCGGATATGCCTAAGCATTGGCATTACGTGCATGCAATTTTGGTGTGGCACAGCACAGCACGGCGCGGCGCAGCACGGTGCGGCACTGGCTGGAATGCCAGCACCGCCCACTCTCGTTGAATGGACACTTGCTGCACTTGTGGCCGGGCCTGGACGCCAACAGAGACCCGCTCGGAGTTGGACACCATCGCTGATACAGTGGACGCGGCAGCGCGTTTGTTTGAATGGTGGAAAACTCGTATTGCGGAGATAGCAACAAAAGCTGGCACGATTGCAACGTTTGTTTGTGCCCAAATGCGGCCCAAAAAAACAAAAAAAAAACAAAATAGCCCCAAAGCCGAAAAGTGTAAAACGCAATGCCAAAGACTTGGCCAAGCAACCAGGAAGCCAACGAACATGGCCGTAAAAAAAGAGACGACCATTGCCCAAAAACAATGCAACGACCTCTGCAACGAGCACAGCAAGTATTTCTCCTTTCTCTCTCTCTCCCTCACTCTCTCTCTCTTCCTCTCTCTCTCTCTCTCTCTCGATGCAGTTTCTTCTTCTTCTCGTCGATACTCTCTGCTTGTGCTTCTTCTTCTTCGTATGAAACCAATAATTTTGATTCAGTGGGCAATTTAACCCTTTAGCATGTTGTCCAAATGAAAGGAGTTGAAGCTTTAAATTAAATCGGCGTACGGGCTTCAACTTGAGCTCTGGCCCTGGCCCTATACCTCCTCCTCCCCCAACCCTGTTCCTCCTCCCGATCCATGGCCAGTCGGGTTTCTCAGCCAAAAAAAAACCCGTCCACAGCCGGGCAGCCAGTGCTCGACAGAGATTTATTTGATGAGCAGCGTTTCAGTAAAAAGAAGAAAAGAAAAACTTTGTAAGCTCGCATTCGGCCCTGGGTATTTGGCGATTATGGAGTTTAAAGCAATTGTAACGGCATTTCGCTTAAGTTTTCGATTTTGAATTAGCCCAGAGGCAACGACATACAAACAGTTTGATTATCCAAATTATACGCTTAGATAAGCAACCGCAATGACCCGACGACGACTTGTAGACATTGGCAAATTATTTGACCCCAAAGTATGAAGCTAAATTATCAAATCAAAATTGGTTGATGTGGCCAAGATCTAGGATTAGTGAGATTGGATGTTGTTAACAGATATTAAAATTCACTTACAAAAATCTTTAAGTAAATACTAAACGGAATCGTTAGAGCAACAAAGATTAGAATTGGAATTTTCGGAATAAATGGATTAAATATTTGTTGAGTAAATAATAATGAAAAGATACAGAAAAGATGAAGCTCCTCAATATAGGTACGACTACATTTGTTAACCATATACTATCTATAATATTTGAGTGCCTAAACGTCACCTACTCTCCCCAACTTTAAATAGAGCTGCAGTCCTTAAACTTATTATAAATATATAAATTCAATTATTATCTCAATCCATCCCAAGTAAGTCAAGTCAAGTCAAGTCACTCTCTTTAGTCTACAGTTAGAGAAGAGAACTTCCATCTTTTGGCCACAGTTAATTGAATGGGTGTTGATCGTACTACCGGCGCCTGTTGTTTGTTTTCTTCGATCACTTAACGGCAAATTAAAAATTCGGAAATAATAAAAGCTATAAATTATACGAGTTTGGAAATTATTTACCAACGAGTCGAGTCGAGTCGACAAGCGGTTCAATTGGTGTTAATTAAATCCATGAATAATGAAAACGCAAACCGAATTTGCGGGCTGGCTATCTATGCATACATATACATAATTATATGTATATATGGTTATATATATATATATATATTTATATAGAGAGTGGATACAATTATTGTCTTAGATTGGCGCTGGTCGCTTGGCTGATTGTCGCCTCGTATGAAGGCCATAAATTATGCCAGCGACATTTTTGAGACGAGGGAGCGAACAAAACTGAGCGAGTTTCCTTTGTCTCGGCGTTTGCGCGGCCTCTAGGCATTTTCTTTGCCTCGGCATTGCCTGCCTTTGTATAAACAGTTTTGATATGCCCACGAAACGGGAGTGAAATTCTCGTTTGGAACTCTTAAACCGCAGAACGAATTTCCTTTTACCGGGCACAGGTAAATGCTACGTATGTTATGAGACAGAAAAAGATGAAGAAGCGGCTGAAGGTACGAGTAAATAAACAGCAATTGAGTTGCACATGCGCAGCTCTTTGAGGGGATTGCCCCTCACTCTGCCAGGACGAACTCTATGTCACCATAAATCAATTTGTGGTCGATGCGACAGCTGAAAAGGGTTTCTTCACTTAGCAACATTTCATAAAAAACACGAGGACAATGGCAGAAGTCTTAGGGAAATGATCGTATAACTAGGGTTGCTTACTATAATTAAGATGATTAACTTTTGCATAATCGATATATAATAAGGGAAAAAACAGAAAGTAGAGAGATATGAAAAGATGCTGCCTTAGGTAAGCTTTGATAATTTGAATATATATATTTGATTGAGAGTTGAAGGTAAAATACGTGAAATACAGTTACGAGTATAAGAAAGATATCAACAGCAAATCGTTATTCTAATATCTTATCAAGGAATGATTCATATCAACTTAATTTTGAATATATTTCTGCAGAGATCTTCATTTCTGTCGAGCTGTTTAGGGCTACAGTCCGAGCTGATCTAAGAATCAATAGAGCAGTCATAAGCCTTTTAGTAAGTTAAAGAGTAGTCACATTATCTAAAAATTAGTATTTGTTATATATGATCAAAACTCTTATCTGAAAACCTCAAGCTTAAGCTGTCAAACCTGTTTTCTTTCTTATTAAATCTTTCTCACTCGCAACTCTTTACAAAATATTGGTCTGTCATCCATTTCTAAGCACTGGGCAGTTCATCATCTTCAACTGGCGCAGCCATATGCCAGCCATCTCTTAATTATGAAATGAAAACAAAACCCTAAGCAGTTACATATATTTCTTTTACAAATGTCGTCGTGGACTACTCCGTCGTCGTCGTCGTCTTCGTCGTCGTCGTCGTCACCATTACAGATTTTGAGCGCGCCTTGTTTGCTTGTTTGTTTGTAGTCGAGGTACTGGGGTCTCTGGTCATAAATCATAATTTTTAATATTTGTTGTCAACATGGGCGTAGCTCGTGTGTATGTAAACATGAAAGGGACCCACGAGACGAGACGAGACCAGACGAGGTCGCACTCGCACAATTCTAAAAGGTATTTGCGCACGCGCAGTCACACTCATTGGCTCTGTCGCTGTCTCCCTCTCCAGCTGTCTCGCTCTCATTTTTTTTTTTTTTTTCGTTTTCATTTTCATTCTCTAGAGCAACAATGGGCCAAAAAGGAACGACAAACGCACACGCATGCAAGTGGGCCCATTAAAAACTCATAAAAATTTGTAAGCACCTCATAAAAGTAGTCATAAATATTATTATTTGCTTTTCTCTCTCTCTCTCACTCAACTCAACATCAGTCCCTCTCTCTCTCTCTTTCGCTGCTGCTGTTGCTACAGTTTGTCGTCTCTCGAACCCTCGTCTGTGTTTTGTTTGCGGTTGTGGCTCTCATAATTTTTATGAGTTTTTGATTTGTTTCACGACTCTTCGATCCTCACTGCAAGCGGCCATTGTTGACCTTTTGACACGTACTCAAAAACAGTTGTCGCCTCTCGCTCTCTCTCTCCCATATTTTGCGGTCTGCGCCTTTTGTCTGTCCCTACAATCTGTGTTTTACACATCATTTACGATCGCTTATGTCATAGTTGCATCTATTACAAAAAAAAAAAACAATGAAGCAATGTCCTCTAAATGAGGACCAAGGACACTGCAATTGTACAACATAATTTGGTTGGCTACTGTTTAGCACTTATTTATGATAATTTTATAATATTCGAGGTAATTGTGAGAAAAATAATTATATCAAGAGAATAGGAAATTCATGAAGAAAGAGTCTTAAAGTCTTGCTAGAATTTAATTCATATGAATGCTTGTTTGAAGCTTTATTTAATTTATTAAATTTTAAAGGGAACTGTAAGTCCCATAACTAGGATTAATCTTAAGTTTATATACTATATGTTTTATATAATATTACTGATAGTTGATGCTGATCTTAAATTAATGAAAGACTAAGCAGTTTTTGGCACTTCTAATGCCATTTTCAATATATATTTGCAATTTAAAGGCTCATTAAAAGCTGAGCCGGTAATAAATTCTAAGCTTAACAAGCTCGCTTTAAATAATTATTATTTATGTACAACTGCAATTAATATTTGTCAATTAATTTAAAATATTTTATATTCATTGTTTCACTGAACAGCTTAAAAAGCAGCTGAAAGCTCGTTTAATGAGAAACTCTATAAAAATGTTAACAAATCACAAATTGTATGTAAAGTTTAGGTTTGCTTTTTAAGTGTTACCTTATATTGGAACAATTGCATATATATGTCGAAATATATTATACTCGCTTTGCGAAAATGCGAAAAAAATATGGAAATATAAATCACAAATTTGTTATCAACGTGCACGGCATAGAAATCGGCGCTGGCAAACAGGATGAAAAGTTGGCGTCTCCTTTGGAGTCGTCGAAAATAAATGTGTCCCGGCACTTATTGTACCTACACATCCAAAATACAAACTTGAGCAAATGGCTGCCCGTCGCTCCAATAGATCAACGACTCCCCAACAACAGCAACAACGACAACAAGAACGACAACAACAACTATTCATTGTGTTATGACTGTTGTCGCGGCAAAGTTTGCGTGTTTCATACATTTATTTCTCTTTTCCCTTTTTTTTTTTGGTATTTTGATTTATAAATATAAATAAGTAAGGCTGAAATATCATCATGGCTGGGTCAGCGCACATAACGTGATGAATGTGAGCTCCAGGCGCAGTCGAAATGCGAATGTTGATGGCATAAATTCAAGCGCTGACAACCCAAACAAGAACTGCAAACAAATCCAGTCTACGACTCCGACTCCGACTGCGACTCCGACTACGACTTCGACTTCGACTCGGACACAACTAGGCAACCAATTAGCTCAACGGGCAGCAGCAGCAGCAGCAACTCTTGTTGTGTCCACATTATGCAATAGCCCATTGAGCGCACTTTGATCTGACTGGACCACACGCTGGGAGAGACGCAAATGCAAATGCAAATGAAAGTGACCTACATCAAGTGGCGGCAATACGATTTAACCATGTGCTTGAGCGTGCTCGGGGGTGGGATCTACATATATAGAGGGATCTAAAGAAGAAGTGCGCATGCAGCGAAATTGGTCTAGGCGCACCATGGGCGCCCAGTGGACGCTCCTCAATGGGTCTACACTTTCGTTCCATATCAATGCGTATGCAGAGAAGAAGAACATGAAGAAGCAGTTGCTGGACGCAGCTCGGACGGACTCACATTTTAATCTAATTCGAGTCTCGGTCTGGTCAGCATGAGTTCCCGGCCGGCCATGTGATGCCGATGGCAGGGCACGCAATTCCTATGTACAACAACTGTGCTTTCGCAAAACCTATTTACATTTCGAATACATATATCTATATACTATATACTACTATATAATGCTATGTACAAATATGTCAGATGTATATATATATTTTAGTAGGTAGATTGGCTGCTTGTTAGGCATTTTTCATTCGCTGTGACATTTCGCCTTTGTGGCTCTTAATTATTTCGAAAACGGCTGCATTCGTTTTAATGAAGTGAAAATTCTTTGTGTTGATATCGCGCACGCAACCCAAAACTAACAACAACAACAACAAATATGGAACTCAACAAACCCAATTTGATATAGCCCTAGCACTGTGGAGTTCTCTTTAATTGAAGGTTGTGCTACTCTATTCCACTTCAATTCGATTTGAGAGTTCAATAATTTGGTGTGAATTTATGTAAGATCAAGATGTTTAAAACTGTTTTCTTAAGTATATCATATATCAACTCGAAGCGGTCGTTAGCCACGGCTCGTGAGTACGATATTTAAATATCGAATGTAAACTAAAATAAAGTTTATGATCTAAATATATTTATTTATATCAAAAGTTTGTGATATAAATATATTTATTTATGTCAAATGTTTTTACTTGGAGCTACAATTGCATTGGTTTCTAATACAAATTGTCTTTATAATAAACTATTTGATTTTTGTATAACTGAGCTAAATATTCATTCACCAAAACTTATTTATTTATAACAAGTATTTTTACTACAAGACAATTGCTGGTTTATTAAAATTGTGTATATGATAAATATTTTATTTAAATAAATCTTTTATATATTTGACAGCAAATAAATGTTTGTTTTCTTTCTTAAAATTTGTGGTACGCGCCAAGCAAACCAAAATATTGACAAGTATTTGATGTTCGATTCGGACTTTTGACTGAAACTAGGCTTTAGTTAAAGCTTTAATTTGTCAGATTTAATTTTTATTATTTATAAAAAAATTTAGATTTTTCTAAAATTAATTTTTTATATATTGTTTTTTTATTTTTTCATAGATGTATTTTTGTTCTGCTGAAAATAATGCATTAAGAATATGGAAACTCTTTCGAAACTACAGACTGAACCTACATTTATAAGTCGGATATGAGGTTTCCTTAGAAAATACTACTTTAAATACTACATGATTTGAGTATATGATGATTTCTTTCATCTCAACTGATTTGATTAGTAATTTGGTTCATAATAAAAACAGATTTCAATTTCAAAGTTTATTATAAATCAATTGGTATTTATCCTCATTTGCCTTTCATAAATCTTCTGAGAACTGATAATATAGAAGGTTTAATTTGTATTTTTATCTAAATTCTTAACTAGACTGAAACTCAGGTTTGTAACACGTTTCTTTGTTATATTTATATTAAATGCAATATATCATTATTTCAATTTATATTTACGGCTTAGTATTATTCAATTTAGGCAATATTGTAAATTAAATATTAATTTCGAGAGAGAAATATTTATCAACATATTTGTAATTTTTTATACAAATCTGAATGGTATATTATTAAGTATTAATTCATAATAATTGATTCGTTTCTCAAATTCTCATATATTTAATAATAATTCTCATCATATCTTTTACCACACTCATTATTTTGCATATTAAACCATTAAAAAAACTTATTTGTTAAAAACAATGTATAACTATTTGTGTAGTTTACCTGTTCCTTAAATATGAAATCAAATTAAATTTTCACAAATTGCATTCACTTGAACAGAGTTTAGCCGACGGCTTTTAGTATTTAGTATAGAACAAGAGTAAAGAATTTAAATAGATTTTTGGTGCATTTCACAAATTGGGAAAAGTTGTTGAGTTTATTGTTGTTAGCTGAAGTTAAGTGCAGAAACAGTTCCGTGCTCAATCACTTTCGGCCTTTGGCTAATTATCGTTAGTCGATTTGGCCCGCATCTTTTGAGTTTGATCCGTTTGCATCCCGGCGTTTGAAACGGCTTAGTTTTACCTGCACTTTATCGAGTTTGTGTTTTGCACTTGACGTTTGGCGGATTCTTAAACCGTAATTAGCCGTAGCGGGCAGGCACTTGATTTGTCACAGTTCTAGTTGGGCTGCGGCGTAGATGCGCCGATTCGCAGTCTGTGGAAAGCGAGTTTCACACCGAATTTATGGTATCCATCAGCGCGAATGTATTTTAAACGTCATCGATGAAAACACTGGCACTGCAAACACTTAGGTGCCCATCCATCTTTCGTTATTATCGCTCAAAGTCAGCGCGTCGTTCAATGTATCTGTATCTTGAGCTGTATCCAACGGATGCCCGAATTTGTTATTGTATTTATTTGGGAGCCGTCGAGAGCCGCACGATTCGCGGACGTATTGACGGATTGTTTAGCCACGGTCAAAAGTTTTTCGGTATCGGCTTTTGTTTCTGTTTCAGTTTCTGTTTCTGTTTCGATGAATGTATCCGCGAATACGTGCTCGAAGCGCCAATGTCTCACTTTGACTGCTCGGGCATAATTCAAATATCTGAGCATCAATAAAAAACTCATACAACGCGCAGCGCCAGCGCCGCCAATTGTAGCTGCGAGTACGAGCAAGTAGAGGCGCACACACACACACACGTACACGTACACGTACACACTCATACATAGTTACAGCTTTGCCATGGCAGTGGCGAACACACAGTCACTCGAGTGCATTCATTAAACACTCGCGGAATAAATGGGAAAAAAAAACTAAATTCGAATGGTTCATGCGTGCTAGAGCAGTCAGACAGCATTAAATGTGGTTGCTGCTGTCTCATTCGCACGCTTTGCCGTTGCTGGGCTGTTGTTACCTTTGCGGACGCAGCAATGTGTAGCCGCAAGCAAGAGTGAGTGAGTGTGTGTATGTGTGCAATGTGTGTATAGCTGTGAGTTCGAAAGAGAGCCAGTTCGAATTCACACATTCGCTCTTCGAATGCGAACACATTCTGTTTCGAAATGCTGCTCACGACTGTTCTTATTGATCACACAGACAGTGTACGTGTGTCTCATGTACACAAAGAGATGGGATCGCTTCAATTTATAAATATTCGAGTTTCGAATTCGGTAATTGTGTGAGCGCGCGTGTGTGTGTGTGTACGTGTTATCGAAAAAGTTTGATAACAACCGTGAAAGTTAAAGTTTGTTTAATGAAACTATTTTAAAGGCGTCAAAGGACAATTTATTATTTAATTATTATAGGTATAAAATAACTATTTACTGTTGTCTCCTATTAAAACTTATTTCATTTATTTTTCTTAAACTCCATTTATATACAACCAATTTGAACCATTGTCGATTGTCTTTGCGAAACTTAATAATATATTGGCTCTGTTGCTTACCTAAAAGTTGAAAGTTTTGAAATCCAATGGGAAATATTGTTGCTTTTCAGAACTAAGTTTGAGGATTTGCACTTTAATGATTGTATATATATATTGTATTTGCTATTTTTGTAGTACACTCAACAATTTTAATGTATTGAATACATTTAAGCACTTGATTCGATTAGTTTACGCAATTCTCCAATTTTATTGGCATTTTGAAAGCTTTGCAGCCCATTTAAATTTTTATGAAGGAAATTCACAATTGGGATTTATGTTATTGCATTTATCCTCAGGCCTGATTCGCTAAGTTATCCGTTGGATAAACTGTGATTCGGATGAAATATTCCTTGAGTTTGGTTCACTTGTGCCGTCGCTGGAGCTGGCTGTCAGTCAGCAACCCAGTGGGACATGCAGTAGTTCGCGACACACGACTATTTTCATTAGCAAGTGGAAAGTTTGATTAAGTTTGAATTCAACCGGGTACCGAGCGCGCAGCTGGCGTACTTGAGTGCGCCACGTTCGATTCACGTTTGACCGAGCCTTTCGGCGAATGCCAGAGTGGAGTCCGAGCGCTAGTGAGTGCGCGAGTGTATGGGTATTCGAAAATTGTAAATCATTTGGCGAGCGCTCGGTGAGTGCGAGCGAGCTGCACACAGTGTGCGCATGTTCGAAAAGCAGTCGAGCTCGCTTGCACTTGGCTAGGCCACGCCTTTCGCTTTGATTTATGCTTCAGGGGGTGCCGCATGGCCTGGACCAACGGCCTATGGCGGAGCAGCGACGACGGCGACGGCGACAGCGGCGGTTGCTCCACAGCAGCCACAGCTGGCATACAGAAACGGCACAGAAACAGGTAGTTGGACGCTGGACGAGGCAGATGATTGCCTGCCACTCAACGTCAACGTCAACGTCAACAGCAGCGTCAGCGTCAGCGTACCCCGCGCTCTCTCTCGCACTGCTGTAACTCTCTTTGAGCCCAGCAGCATCAGCAGCAGGAGCAGCTTTGTTGTTTTTTGCTCCAGATTAGGCTGAAATCATCCTAGATTAGTGCGTCCCGCTACGTCCCGAACGCTGGCATCCCTACACCACCCCCACCCCCACCAACACTCCAACCCCCTGCAGGCACTTTATTTGTATTCAATCGTGGCGCTGTTCCGCTAAATCACCGTCACATTATTATTTCGCATTATTATTTTATAAACGTTTCGTTCTGTGCGCCATCATTTCCATTTTTATTGGCTGCGTTCGAAATTTTACAGCTCGCTCTGAAAACCAACAAAAAAAGTCGCAGAAAAACAAGCGACAAATGAGTTTTTTTTTCTCTCTTTTTATATTTTTTTACTTTGTTCCAAGTTGGTTTGTTTGCATCTCTTTAAAATGAGCTCGTTTGCACTCGAGTTTTGAATGTGATTTCGAATTGGAATTTAAATTTATTGACCACATTGTCTGGCGACGTCTCGGGGCTCTTATGATTCATACCCGATCTCGGGTTACGGGCTACGGCCAACGGCCAATGGGTTACGGGTTACGGCTTATGGCTTCACGAGTTTTTGGGCTGGGTCCGGCTGTGGCAGCGCGTTTGGTTAAATGCCTTAATTAAAAATCAATTTTGGACTTGCTACCAAATTCCAAGTAAGCAAAACAAGAAATACACAAACGTATAAATATATGTAGATATTTATTTATTTTTTCGTGTGAGATTTGCATTTGAATTCGTTAAGATAAATTGTTGATGTCAAGTGGAAAACTTAATACCACCATATGAAAGTTTGTTCAAGAATCCATCTGACATAACTCTAATTATGACCATATTCTATTCGTTATTAATTAACATATTTCTGAAACGGGTATATTCAATGATTTCGTAACTGAATTCCGGTTTATATGCAACCATTGCTAATATATTTATTTATATTTTGTATAATCATGAAGGATTGATCATTTTGCAACTAGTTTACTTATATATTATTGATTGCCTTATTGAACAGTAGCTAATAATAGTCATTGATATTTGTTCTTTAAATATGATTGAATTGAAAGATCTTCAGCAAGGTTTTGGGTTTACGCTTGTACGGCAAATAGATCAATTAATTTGTATTAAGAGTATTAAAATGACAAGACATTCGATCTTTTTGTTGCATAGAAAATATTTTTCATATAAATAATACATTATTATATACATGAAAGCAATTACTAGAGATTTGAAAGATTTGTTAACAATTTAAGGGCATTTAACAAGAATTATCATGATTTTAATAAAAGATTTTAACACAACTATAATTGTCCAGACTATTTACTAGTAATTTCATATATTGATTTTGAAACAATCAGATAACTTCTTTAGAGCTTATGCGCCACAATAAGTGCCTGTAAGTATAATATAAATGTTTAGATATGCTTATTAATATTTAGGAATTTTCAAAAAGTACATAATCTGACTTGTATAATATATAATAAACTATACTACGTATATAAGTCGACCTATACAGACCTATGTTAATTTACATTCATATTTTTTAAAAATCTTCAAGATATAAAACAAAAATCGAATATGCAAATATATTAAAATTAAATATGAATAGAAATTTGAGAAAGATAACTTCTCCAGAACCATGTTTAAAAGAATTAAAAAAAAGAAAAAATATTTATTCCAATCAAGTTGATTATAAAAGGAAAAATCTTTAGACTCACTTAAGCAGCCTTTAAAATAATAGATATAAATTATAGTTATTATATATTAAGATTTGATTTAATTTTTAGCCAATATTTGTTTTCGATAAAAAAAAAACATTTCTTATTGATATATAAAAAAATTGAATTGTGTTTTGGTATTTATCATGTCGGAAAACTGTGGTACACAATTGATTGGACTGCGTTGTCGTTGCCTTCACTTGGTTTCCAGATGGCTACCAATTCCATAACAACATGCAACCGTTTCGTTCGGTCTTCTAGCTCGCTTTTGCTAGCCCGCACGACATGAGGGAGCCCATATTATAAAAATAAAAAAAATAAAAATAAAAATACAAAAAAAATCAACTAAACGGGAAGAGAAAAAACTAGGAATCATAAGAGAGACGCCTTCGTGTACTTCTGTAATTGGAGTTGATGTCGGAGCTGCCAGCGGGCAGCAAAAATGCTCAGCCAGAGATGGAGATGGAGCCCTCTCTGCCTGAGAGGCAGCTCAGCCCAGCAGCATCCAACATGTTGCAGGCGATTTTTCATCATCGTTCGCATGTTGTTAATATTGATGTTGTTGTTGTTGTTGTTGTTGCTGCTGCTGCTGTTACATACATGCTTTTAATATGAAACAATCAGCAGCGTTTGTAGTTTTGTTTTCGTCTGCTGCATGGCAACAAAAAACTGGAGGAATTTTCAAATTAAATGTGGGCATAGAAGTAGTGCCACATGCAACTTGTGCAACTTGTGCAACTGTGCAACATGCTTCCAGTTGCGGAACTGCAGCAGTTTTCAATTAAACGCCATGCCATCGACCCAAGAAAAATGGTCAATACCAAATGCCACGGGAACGGGGCTGGGCCAGCTCACGACAATTCGTTAATACCCTGCCATTTGAGTTCTTCACGCACTGCACAGCTAAAAACCAGCTTAGTGAATGGTCAGCAGAGGGAGTCAGGGGAGGAGGAGCAAGAGAAAAGGGAGAGCAGTTGGAGCTGCTACTGGCAGTTGATAAATCTGCGCCATTTAGGACAAACACACACAGCGCAAAAGTTGCAGCTACTTAGAGAGCCAACGATAACTGCAGCAAGACAAATCTGGAGCACATACTCCAAGGAGAAGCTGCTGTTGCTGCTGCTGGTGCATTGAGGAATGCATTTACATCAAAAGGCAATTTAAATTAATTTCCGACCTTTTTGTTTGCCCTCGAAATCGGAGTTGGAGTCGCAGTCGAACTTGGAGTCCATCCACATTTGATTATGATAAACGCGTCTCAGCTGTCAGGCGATGAGCTACTTAGCCGCCAAGATGGCGGCCAAAAAACTGGGAGCTGGAAACGGGGAACTGGGAGCTGAAGTGTACTGAAAGTGGGAGCCCATTAGGCTATGTCCTTGTTGTTGTTGTTGCTGTTGCAGGGACAACAGCTGCGGCAAAGCGACACGCGAGCTACTGAATTCATCATTAGAGAGGCATTCAAAAATGTTCCGGCTGTGACGCCATTTTGATTTGGTTTGCACACATATCCCAATGCCATTATGTACACACTATCGTATATAGAGATATATATATGTGTGTATATATAGACAGCGTGTGGCCAGCCAGATAACAAAGCTTTTGCAGCGAAAAGCTCTGCTGTATGTGTGTGTGGGTGTGTGCGTGTATACATACGTATATGCCTCTCGCTTTGGCTGCTGGCCAAAGGACATACGACTGTTGCGCATGTCCTGGCCCACAAGCTGCGAACTTAATGCGAATGATTAATTTGCCAATGGAGGCGGAAAATGGAAAGTGGCTCCACCTACCAAAAAGAAACAACAATAGATTAAAGACTTTAAAATGTTGTGCAGCAGAAACAAGAAAATTACAGAAATTAGAATAGACAAATTTAAAATGGCGTCGCGAAGAGCAGTCTAAGGAAGCCATTTGGCAGCTGCTGCCAGGAGCCGTAACCCTCGAGCATACAGAGGGGTTCCTTGCTCAGTTTCCCAGCCGCATGACAGCAATCAATCAGATTGCAACAAAAGATACAGAGCCAAATTCTATAAATGGTTGACTGGCTGTCTGGTCTGTTGAAGCGACTCGCTTCGCTCTTGAACCAATGCGCCAAGGTCGTGTCCTTCCTGCAGCCAAACACAGCCGCACACAGAGGACCAACAGGTCCGCCGGCATTTCGCCATTGTTCTCAATGTGTGCTTGGTTTTTGGCAAATGTTTGCCATTTCGTGAGCGCTTGCAAAAACTCCTTTCGCTCGGCTCATTTGTGTTCATTATCGTCCTGCGGCGCGCCGCCAAATCCTTTAGCCCACATTATGCGTGTGAACAATGAGGTATTCACTTGTATATGGGTTAACTCTACATGTGCCTCTGTGGGCAGTTCCTAGCTAGCTGGTGCTGGCTCTGGCTCTGCCTCTGGCTGTGGCTCTGTTTCCCGCTGCTGCTAATCAGCGCCGCTTTAATTAGTTCACCTCATCAAGGCCACATTAAAGCGAATGTGAATGCGCATGCGAAACTAGGATTTAAATCAGTATCCGAATCTGGACACATTTGGCTCGAAATGCTTTAGTCACGGTCGTGTTAAACAGGTAAATTGTCCAATGATGTCAACTTGAATTTCGACCATCTAAATTTGAAGAACTCTATGGTATGATTAGAAGTTTAAATAAGAAGTGAAGAAATTTGTACAGATTTGTATATGTATATATATATATATATATATATATGTTCATTGATTTTTGGTTTTCTACATAAATCATTAAGTACTCTATTTAGTTCCTATTTTTGTTTAATTGTTTAATAATACTAGAAAAATTAGTTTACAGCTTGCAAATTTCGTAATATCAAATGTCAAAGATAAATCATCTTCTGTTTTGTAAGTTACTATATATGAATTTTTGTGTATCTATAATAAATTGGTAACAATTTTACGATTCCATTAAAGCTAAAGGGCAACAATAGTATTTAATTTATATTTGATTTTTGCAAAGAAATTATTATTCTTATGTGAGTTTCTTAACATATTCTGAATACTTAAAAGATCTAATCAAATTTACTAATATATTTTTAATTTAAAACTGACTTTTCGAATAAGTCAAATTTGAATATATATATTTATTATAACTTTTCTAATAATTATTTTTATATGTTGTTAGTTCAATTCCAAGAAACTGAAGGCTTTCTCAATTTTAATATTCATATCATGAGATTTATAATATATTGCAAATTTTATTAAGTAATTTATTTAGATATTAGCAGCTGAATTTATATTTCATAAATATTTAATTTAATAATTTTTATATATTTTTATTATTATTTTATACATTTTTCCTTCAATGCAGCTGAAGCTGCATACAAGCAGTGCATTACTCATACATTTTTAGCAAGCAGTGCAACTCGCACTGCATTACCAACCAGCTGGACGGAAATGCATGCATTCTGGTTTGTGTCCAGAGAAATTTGCACTTTCCAGTTGCATTGGCAGCAAATCGGAACAGTAGCAAAATGCAGTTAGGAAAACTCCAACTGGAAGTCTTTCTTACAATCTGATTCCTGTTTTTGCTGCACAAGTTCTAATAGAGGTCGCTGCAGTAGCTCTTTGAAACAAAGTCCTGGCTCGAATTAAGTAAATCTGAATTTAAGGCGATGCCCAAAAATAACTCAAGTTAAGTTAAACAAGTTTAATGTTCTCGCTGTCAAACTTAACAGCGACCTTGGCCATTAATCGTTATCGTCTCATTCACGTCAAATTTGTACCATTCAAATGTCAATTGAGAGCGAGAAAGTTTTTCGCCGGGTCCAAAAATCAATAATTCGAAACGCGTGAATTTCCATTAACAATTTGTTTGGCGAACTTGAAACGTCGCCCCGAGAACGTGAAGGGCCTTGAACCATTTGCTAAAAAATAAATTAGAAAATTCCGCCACACTCCTCGGCACATGTGCAGACCCCAGAAGTGTAGCAGCAGCTGCTTCCGGGTGAGCCCATGGGCAGGGGCAATGGGGTTGGGGCTGGCCGTGCCTGGGCTTGGGGTTGGCGCCTTGCCTAATTTGAATATAGTATGCACCCATAAAGGCGTGTGTGTGAGTGCGTATGTGTGTGTGTGTGTAGGCCTGGCTGATTGTTAATGGAAATTCTGACATGGACTGGCGACGGACTGGCTGCTGGGTGGGTATATTTGCCCGAAGAACTGACTGGCTGACTGGCTGACTGACTGACAGACTATCTGACTGACACATATTTGGGCATGATCAAAATTAATGACCCGGCGCTCACACACACCTAGAGCGAAGCCCAAAGGCGTAAAAATGTGTGCGTAATTGCCGTAGAAATATTCCAGAAAATAGGTCAAACACATATTAAAAAATATATATATATATTTGTATTGAGACATATTATATTGAGAAAAAATTACAATAAATTTGTAATTTTATATAACGAAAATATGTGAAATATATGGAATTATGTAAGCAGATAATATTCTATAATTTTCAAAAATTAATTTAGAAAACTTTAGTCGAAGTTCGTAAAAATGTTCCATTAGGCTTAATTTATATAGAAAACATTTTTAAATTTAAGAAATCAATTATGTAATGTATTTCAGTTTGCCTGCCTTGAAGTACCAACATTTCTTTAGTGAGCTTCTATAAAAATAATTTGTACAAAATCTCCACCAACTAATCCAAACCTACAAAGCTTCCATTTTTTGTACAATTTTTTTTTGTTCGCTAATCACCGAGCGACAAAATGGAAAACATTTGTGCAACAACTTTTATGATTGTTATTAAAAAAAATTTGTTTGGGATTCCCCCATAGCTCCCATAGCCCCCATACTTTTGTGTGGTAAAAGTTTTTCAACTTTCTGATGGCAAGATAAGTGCTCGTTTTTGGCATATTGCGGCCCGCCGTCAAATGTGGCTGCAATTAAAAACTGTTACGCCTCATGCTAATCAGCCCAAGCAGCTACCAGCTACGAGGTCGATTCCATTACCGATCCCTTCACCCAATGGCAGCCAAGCAGCGTGCGCTGGCTTGGCTCAGGCCCTAAGATAGCAGTCAGCAGTCAGCAGACAGCAGACAGCAGCAACATGGCAAACTGCAAAGAAAGAATTCATTATTTCAGTTTTAATTGCTTTTTTCATACTTTCGAAATTTCAGCGCCAGCCGGATCCCTCACACAGCGGAGCCGGGGTCGGCGTTTTTGCATGTTCAGGCCACATCTTTCACAACAAACAACTCTTTGCAAGAAATTCAATTATGCCTTTTAATAACCGACAGCGCGGCTCAAAATTGTTTGTTCGCCAGCTAAAACGCATATTGCATGCAGTTGTTAAAATTCTTAAAACAAAACCTCGGCGAAATTGCAACATGCTCAACGAAATCGTTTCCATGACATCTGATGGTACGAAAAGTGCTTTGACAGGATCTGAGATCACATTGATGATAATACTCTATTGATTCATTTTGTGCTGATATGTGAAAAGTTCTTCCTAAGCAGAAAAAAGGGTAAGCAAAACGTGTAGAGCAAGAGCTTGGGGAAACTGTTAATGAGGTGCACCCAAAGCACTATTAAATTTCAAAGAGATTGGTTTTAGTTATACTAGGACACTGGGATGGGACTTCTACTACAAATAAATTCGATTTGAATGCCAGCTCAATACTGACCCTAAGCAACCCAAACGCATTGCCAAAGAATTTTTTCCAAATAATTGTAATTGTGAAATATTTCTGAATCATTTTACAATATCTCAGCCCCTTGCTATAGTCTTAGCAGTCTATTTTCGTTTATCTCTTTAATTATACCCTGAACCCATTGAAAATGGGAAATCAGGGTATAATGTTTTTGTGAAATGTATGTAACAGGCAGAAGGAGACATCGCAGACCCCATAAAGTATATATATTCTTGATCAGCTCGATGAGCTGAGTTGAAATAGCCCTGTCCGTCTGTCCGTCCGTCCGTCCGTCCGTCCGTCCGTATGAACGCAGCGATCTCGTAAACCACAAAAGCTAGATATATGAAATTTTCAGAGAATACTCGTCTATAGCCTACGCAGTACGAGTTTTTTTTAGATTTTCGATAACTCATCCCGTTTCCTTATTATCGATAAAAATCGATAACTTTTCTTCCGCTAAGCATACCGTAAGAGCTAGAGACTCTTAATTTACTGTGTAGATTTGTGTAATGAATGCGGACATTTTGTCATTTTTGGATTTTGGATGCCACGCCCCCTTCGCCCCCAATTTGCAAAATTCGTATTTCAAATACTAGAGACTTGTGCTTTGGCAACTACATACATATGAATGACATGATTACGCTGCGCAAGTTTGATTAAGAAAGTCCGTCCACAAAAAAAGTTATTAAACATTTAATTTCCCATACAATAGGCATATTGCAGCCCAAGCGCAGTCGCCGCGCTGACTGCGCAGTCAGCAGAGCGCGTGCTTATGCGTGCGTGCGTATGCATGTATGTGTGTGTGTGCGTTGCTCGCAATATTTGTATATGTAAAATAAGCATATCATGTTGGGAAGATTGGATCTTCGCAGGGTTCAGGGTATCTCGTAGTCGAGCCGTCTCGACTAGAGCACTCTTACTTGTTTTTGGTTGTATTTTTTAATGCAATACCCAAAGTTTTGATCAAATTTAATTTTATTGACTGTTCTTGAATATAAACAAGTTCTATTTGAACAATGTATGTTTGTATATTAAGTATTTGGAATATAAATATGTTCGTTGCGAATGTAAGGCAAATTATAGCTTAATTTGAAACAAGCATATACTCAAAGATAAATGTTTGCAAATAAATTATTTTTGTACTCGGAAAGGAAATATTAAAAAAATATATAATTTCTGATTTATCATGTGAATATCTTTTTCATATATTATCAATTTATTGTAGAACAGCGATTAACTTTGCTTAAAATTCTGCTGCAGATTATGTTCATATAACTTTGTTTAATCTAGTAAGAAAATCTTGCATATATGTATTCAGTTCTTACAGTTGTTAAGAAGTAAAATAAATAAATAAATATGTTATTTTTAGATCACACATTAATTTAAAATATCTTAACTAGTAATGATATAGTCGCTTATATATTTATAATAAAAACTGTGATACTTAATAATCTGTGATATTTGGTAATCATTTGTGTAATCGCCATCAAACTGAAACTTTCAGCTCGTTGAGCTATTATTATTTATTAGTTATGAAAAGTTGTTGTAGCTGAGAGCAAAGAGATTTTTTATTTTTTTGTGTTTTGGCAATATTCAAAAAGACCGCCGAATATAATTGCATGCTCTATGAAAGAATAGAATATTTAAGAAACAAGTCCAGAAACCTTTTCGAACACAATCAGCTTAATCATAAATTAACTATGAAATTCGTGGCCAACAGCGTCGCCCTCGCCACAGTGTGGAGTCCACAGTGAATACTCCTCAGATAAATTAGTCAAAGCGACACACCATAAAGCATTTGTTGAACCCATAAATCCCCACAGACGGTGGCGGTGGCTGTTGTCGTTGTCGTTGTCAGCCACTGGACCCGCCACCGAACCGCCTGGCCGCCTGGCCGCCGAGCCACCGATTTGGCCTGATCCCCACATTAACATATTAATGTTTTGGCTAGTTGGTGGATCGACGCAGTAGTTGCCGGCTTTGGCGCACTGATCTAGCCGCCAACGCGCTCAGCTCTAGTGTATATATAATATATATATTCATATATATGTAGATATAGTTAAATCGTTGACTCGTAGATCGCCGACTTTTGGCGCTGATTTCATCTGGCGCTGTGGATTGAGCCGGGGATTCTGTGGAAGAGCACGTCGCGTCGGTGCTTGTAAAAACCAAAATTTATGCATGCCAATGGAGGATTTAAAGCGACATTTGTCCGCTGCGGCCATAACTCATGTGCGACTCGAGCAGTCAGCGCCATCGCCTGCGCCTGACCAACTCACACGCTCTGTTGGTCGGACTCTCGATCGGGCGCATTTGCCGGGCCATTAGAGCGGGCCGTGATCTGCTGGTGTTGCCAACCATTCGAAAACTGTTGATTTGGGTCACAATTAATTGACTCTCGAGCCCCATAAATATAGCCTCGAACGTGGTAATCACAACAAAGGGCACAGCCGCTACTAAAACAACTGAGCAACTGAGCAACTGGGCGGCTGTTGCTCTGATCTAACCACGGGCACACGCTAATTATTATAGCGCCCTGGCATTTGTTTAATGTCAACCTGTTGGTCATAAGTAAACTAAGAGTGTAAAAATGGCAAGCGACTATTACAAGCTTAGTATAAGTGACAGCAACTGAAAGATGGAACTATCTTTTTGATAAGATTAGTGCTCTGGGCTGTAGCAATACACAAAATCTGTGCGTTTTTCCTTTGCCAACTCTCTTGGCTAAAGTATAAACTGAATTGAGTCCATATGATTGGGTAGCTTACCATTAAAGTTGACTTTGTAATAGATCAATTTCTTCGTCATGGTGAAAGTTAATTTAAAGCCATGCCACATCCAAGATCAGCGCGTTCTGCTGTTTGTGTTTATCTTAGACATAAGGATAATGTAATTTAATCCCTTCCAGTTAATAGCCGTGTAGCATATATTCCGTAGCATGCTCAGTCATTTGCGAATCGAAGTGGTGGTAACGGATGGCCGGTAAACGTGCTGTGGACGCGGATTAAGGATACGGCAGCGTCATAGAAAGGATAATTCGCCAACCGACAATGCTCAGACAAAGGTGTTTTGTTTTTATGACTTTGTAACTCCTTCTCCCGGTAGACGGCGACGATCCTTCTGAGGCGGCTGCGTTTGCGTCTGCGTCTGCGTCTGCTCGTGTTTGCGAAAGGATAATTTTACGATCGTTATTCGCGCAGGCAGAGCCAGAGGCAGGTACCATGTCCAGCTAAGTGGACACAATAGAACGCCTATTCGCACTGCGAATCCGATGGCCAAAAGGAGTGACCAACGAGTTCTGCACTATTGTTTTGCCAAAGGCGGGCTTTATTTTGACTATTTAAAGGATTACGCTAAAGGATTGACTTTGCAACCTTGACTGCCGCCTCGTCTGCATCGTCAGACAACGCTCACGCCCACAGTGAAGTTTTCCGCGAATCTTGAGAGTCTTCGCCTCGTCTCTGCCAATCCGTCCGAGTGCGGGTTTTATGGTTCGCGAATGAGTTAAAAGCGACCTTTGGGTTTTCAATAAAGCGAATGGCATAGAAAAACTCTTCACTTCCACGAAGGACGTCGAAGAGTTAACGTAACTCTTTCGCAACTTGCACGTAAACCTTTTACCACTCACCCAGAAGTTGTAAAAAACAGACAATCCACCAAACTGACTCCTAGAAATTTTCTAAAAAAAAATCCACATTATAATAGCTTTAGACTTAATGTTAGCCAAGACTCTAGGTAGATATGTTATGTTAAAAACTTTTCGTATGAAATTCGTATTTCTTTTGTTATTGCAAAAATATTTGGAGAAGTTATAAAAATGGATATTATGCATTTATTCTGGTATTTGGTGAAGATTTATCATTTTATTTTAGTCAAGAGTTGCTGTAGTACCAAATTATTTATATTAATGTTTATATAACAAATTCTATGTTTTTTAAATTGTGATCCTTGTCGAAACATCTTGTTTAGTATAGATTAAAATATCATAGCTTGGCCGCAAAAAATCTGTTAAAATTTGAATTAAAATTTGAAAAATCATTTTATTTGAATATCATCTCTAAATATTATCATTATAATTATTCTTTAAATATGAAATATAATTATATAAATATAGAAAATATATTTTTTTGTATCATATATCAAAGATTTTTCGTATTTTTTCTTTAAGAATGAAGATGTGAACTGAGAGCTAGGCTGATGGATGATAGCATTGTCTTGGTAGTTAGCAAATAGATATTAGATATATATAATAAAATGAAAACAAGAACTATAATTTCTTTTTGACTCCTGGTTTTACTTGATTACAATAGTCTTAAAACAAAACTTCACTTAATATATAATTTATTTATTTTTTTTTTAGTACTAAAAAATCCTTTGTCAAAGGCTGAGCCGACTTAAGTAAGAAATTAGAGTTCAATCAAGTTTTGTATAGATTAATTCCACACTTCAACGACTGTAGAGCCGAGTCCTTTATTGTAAAATCAAAAAATATGTGGCTCTGGCAGCAACTACCCATACGGGTAGCTCTGGCAACTACCCACTGTCCACTTTGATCTAATGAGTCGTATAAATGCCGCCCGGCAAAAGGCAATCGGCACATGGTTCTTGGGTTGCGTTGCCGATAGCTGTCAAGGAGAGCAATGAAAAATGACCAGTCAATGTCTCACTTCAATGGATGAGCAAACAGCGTAAGGCGGAAAGGCGGAAAGGCTGCGCTCTGCTCTGATCTCTCTGGTGGTGGAAAACAGCCAAAGCGACCAAAATGTGACACTTTTCCATTGCGAAAATAGTGCATTTTATAGAAAAGTCACAACCAGGGGCGAGGGGAGCAGCAAATTGCAGCTGCTCAAATTTAGAGTCGATATCAAAAACATTTCTCTTCGTAGGCTTAAGCTGTGTCAATTTTGGGTGGTTGCAAAGGATTCCTAATGATCCAAAAGTTCTACAAACAAAAAGTATATAAAAAGTTGATGGGTGGAGAACAAATTATTAATGGAGTGTATCAAAATTTTAAGTTTTGCATGGAAGAATGCCATACATAACTATGTATTAATATGAAATATATTGTATATATGCAATTTTTATGACATTTGTGTAGCCTAATAAATATAAACGAATATTTAGAAATCTAGAATTCATTTTTATTCATTTTCAATATTCATTATTTATTTATGTCATATATTTAAGCTGAGGAAAACAGTCTAATGCTTTGATTAATTCAATAAATAATATTAATTATTTATTTATTTATTTATTCATTAAACAAAATCATAAAGTATTTTAATCAAAGACTTTTCATATATGAAGAAAAAAGACGTCATTTTTTTTTCGTTAAATTCGATAGATATATTTCAATAAATATTTAATATTCGACTCTTATATATTAGCTGTACAATAGAAACAAAACATTCTTCAGTCTCCAAGTTGAGTTCGTGTTGCATTACCGCTGCCTGGCCACAGCCCACGGGCTCAATGATAATCGAGCGCTCCAGGCAACTGGCCAAAGGCAGCCGACAACAGAGACAGCAGGCAACGGGTAACCCATGGCCAGCCACTGGGTTTTGAGGTGTCGAGGAGCCGCACATGCGCACTCGTCCTTTTGCCCATGTCCTGGGCACCGTAGGGAGTGCGACTGCGACGGCAACTGCGACAGCAACTGCGACTGCGCAGCATCTCGTTAGACATTTGCGTGTCACCGGCAAATGGTCGAGAATTCGTGGCGCGTTCGTTACGGTTGTGTAAGTATGTGTGTGTGTGTCAGACTGTATGTGTGTGTGTGTGTGCGTGCGGGTTCTTTTAGGGCAGATGATACAGCGCTTGGTTGGAGGTGCTCAGCTCTTGCTGTTGCTGCTGTTGTTGTTGTTGGTAGCTGCACTGCTGCTGCGTCTGTTGATGGTATTGCGGTGTGTACTGCGCATCGTACGGCTGGGCAAAGTGCGGCGGTGGCGGCGACTGCTGCGGGTAATCATAGCTCTGCTGCGTGGCGGGCAAGTAGGCAGGATATGCGGCATAGGGCATAACAGCAGCCGGCTGTAGATGCGACTGTGGCTGTGGCTGTGGCAGTGGCAGTGTCTGTGGCGGCATAGCGGTGGCATCCAACGGTGGCAAGAGCGAGGCATAGCCGCTTGAGGTGCAGTGCTCGGGCGAGGCTTCGAGCGTGCGATCCTTTTTGGACTTCATGCGTCGGTTCTGGAACCAGATCTTGATCTGGCGTTCGCTCAGACTGAGCGCATGGGCAATGTCCATGCGTCGACGGCGAGTGATATAGCGATTGAAGTGGAACTCCTTCTCTAGCTCGAGCGTCTGGTAGCGGGAGTAGGTTTGCCTTGTGCGTTTGGAGTCTTTGCAATCTGCAAGAATAGAAAGAAAAGCAACAGAAAGTAAGTAACAGTTACATGAGCAGAGTGAGGGTATGTGTGTGTGTGTGAGAGAGAGAGAGAGGGAAAGCGATGCCTACCTGATGCGATGGTCTCCTCAATGTGCGACCAATTGAATTCGTTGCTGGCATTGGCAGCTGTCACAATGCGATGATTGATTTCATTCGACTTCTCGGCCGGCGACTGGGGTGGCGTGCTGATGCCGATGCCGATGCCATCGACGGGCGTGGTGGCTGCCGGTGGTGGGGTGATAAAGTCGCCATGTTTGGCCGGCTTGCGGGGCGAATAAACGTCCAGATAGTCAGCCTCCTCGCCGGTGCTGCGCTGCGGCGACATGTGCGTCTGTTGTGTGGAGGGCGTGGGCACGGCGTAGTCCTGCTCGTAGCAGGGCGACAGCTCGCCGGCAGAGCTGCTCTTGCTGGGCTTCTTTACGTGCTCGATCGTCGTGTAGAAGTAGTCGGGAGTGTACTTCAGCTTCTTTATGGGATTAGTGAGCAGGGCGCGCAGTGTGCTGGGTCGCTCCTCCACGGCGGCGATGATGTCCGCAGCGGACTCTTCTGCCTTGCGCTTGCGGCTCTTAACTGGAGCAGGGGAGCTGGCTTCAATGATTGGCTCGGCAAGTGCGGGCACTTGGTACTGAGGCACTGCATCAAGAGCGGGCAGGCACAAGGGCTGCTCCTGTTGTTGCTGTTGCTGCTGCTGTTGCTGCTGATGATGATAGTTAGCGTAGTAGCAGCTCTCGCTGTAGCTCTCCTGGCTGTAGTGGGCGTAGCTGCTGGCCTGATAGCTCGCTGGCTGCCAGCTCTGGTTGCTCTGATAGTAGCTGCTGTTGCTGCCGCTGCTCGAGCTCTCGTAGTATGTGGGTGGCAGGGCGTGGTGGTACATGTTGTACATGCTGTCGGCATAGTAATGTGTGTTGGTTGCTGCCATTGCGTTTGTCTGTTGTCCTGTGAACGAAATGAACGATGTGTGCGCGACGCTGCTGCGTTTGCGAATGAGCTGCTTTGCCTTGTGATCCTGCCTTAATATAGCCAGAGCCGAGCTGCGAGGCTGCGCTTGATGTTTGGCACACGCGCTCGTCATAGCGCATAAATATCCCTGCGCATGACACTTTGACACATGCTGCGCGCCCTACCCCTCCGGCCAGGACCTTGCCAGATTTATGGCTCGCAGGGGTAGCCCTGACTTTATCCGGCCCGGCAAACGGAACGTTTATCCGGCCAAGTGCGAATGCTCGTAGGCCAGCCTACCTGCTGCGCCTGCTTATTACCTACCCATCGCGCCCATTATCATCGCGAGTTGCTGCAAGTTATCCGAGCATTTCCCCTGCGCCGAGCCGTGTCCTTGAGATGCCTTGAGACGCGCGCTGGACGTCCCACAGGCGCGTAATTAAGTCGAGCCTCGGGTAGGTGGGCGAGCGGGACAGCGACTCGTTCGCTGCCCTCCTCTAATTGCAATAATCATAAAGACATAAACAGAACTGTAAACTGTAAACGTTGCTAAAAACGGTTGGCACAAAAGGCTTTTCCTTTTGCCCGTTTAGCAGCAGCAGCAGTAGAAAATTCGTCAAAATTTCTCCGGCCGGCAATGAAGGGAAGAGAAGCTGCTGCCAGTTGTTCCAGGAATCGTCAAGGTATTCGCTGCAGCTAAGGCTTCGATGCTTGATTAGTCCTGGACTTGCAACTGGTTGCGTATATCAAGCAAAAGGCGCAAAAGGCTGCGAAAGGATAACATTGCGCGTGCTTCTTACCCATTCCATTCCCAGACCCATTTTAGGCAGATCCTTTGTTGCGTCGCGTGTTGCGCTTTTTGTTTGTTCGCGAGGGTTTTCCTGCGGCCTGGGCAAGTGCCCCGAAAGAGACTCTTGCGCATATTTGCATAGCTGACCCGTAAGCCGCTCAACTAAATTGACTGGCCGAAAAGGCGAGTTTACACGACTTTTCTATCCGCTTAGCCAGCAGGAACACAGATGAAGTTGAGGCAGCAGCAGCCACCCCCGACTTTGATCAAAGGCCCACCCTCTGCACCCTTATCAAACGATATCAATAGATTGGCTGGCATATGTGTGCAGTTTGTGCATGTGCGAATTGTGCGGCTACCCTCTGCTGCTCTTGCTCCTGCCTGTGGCCCTGTGTCCCTTTCACTGCCCCCCAAACTGCGCTCGGCATTTGCTTTACCTCGCCCATTGTTATTGTTGCTGCGGCGCGCACGTTCGGTGACAGCCGGGCCAAAATTTATGGCGTTTTTCAGTTTGACAGGCCGTTGCACGGGCGAACGCGACCCACGACAACCCACTTTCTATATGAGAGTGTATATATATATAGGCTTTATAGATATAGGATATCGATGTTGGTAACAGATACTCAAATAAAACGTTCTTTTTATTCTTGTGTGCTATAAAAAGGAATTAGTGCAGAGCTGTAAAGAATATATATACTATAAAACTTTCTATAAAAGACTTCCTATATTCTTTATAAATATACTTAATTATAATATATATAAATGTTAAGTTAAGACATAACTTTCGACTGAAAAATATGTATAAGTTCATAGAGAAGCTTAGACATTGATTTGCTAATATAAGATTGAACTAAATGGTATATGTTTATATATATTTATATATATTATATTTATTATTGTCCAATTTTGTATCCATTTGATAGAGGAAAGTGATCCTATCTTATATTTTAATGAATCTTGATATAGTTCTTTATGAATTTATTCTTATAAATACTCCAGATCTAATCATTAGGTTCGGCTGGCAAAAGAATATAGCTTCATGGACTAAGTTATCTTTATATTATACATTATCATAAATGTTAGTTTTTCGAGGTCTACATGTTGGACTCAAGCTACAATTTATCAGTTTGTCAATTGCGTTGACCAAATCATTATTTTGCTATATTTTACAAATTTATTGAGTCAGGTGCAGTTTAAATTGGCGGTCACCGCAGACACTCGACTCTTCCTTTCTGGGCGATTGACTTTTATCACTCAACTGATTTTATAATCCCAATGAAATACTTGAAAAAATGAAACGATATGCGGACAAAGTCGGATTGCGAGCCGAAGTCAAGTTTTGGTAACAATAATTGAGTTGTAAGGCCCACATGCGAATGCTCCGACCACAACACACCCCGTTGCCCGACGACGGCAGGGGACAAGCGCTTCGTGCGTTTTTATTGCCGAATTAATAAATTACCTTGACAGTGGAATCGGGTCCATCCCATTGTGTGAGCGTGCCGCATCGTCTACCCCATCCGCTTGCTGCCTGCTGCATTCCAAGCAAAGGATCATCCCCTTGCAGTTTCATGAGGGTAACATCCGAGATCTGCCAAATGCTGGACACTGAAGCTTGTGAGTTTCTATCAATGCTCTGGAAGGTGAAACAGGCACGCGCCTGAAGTAGGCGAATGTGTTAATACCCAGCGATGAGCTGTTAATATCATCAGCTGCACCCAGGGAAACTTTAATTATAATCATATAATCCCGATGATAATGAAGAAACATCCATAAGTATGCGCAGTTCTAAGGTATGTGATTGGATTTCTTCAAACTTCAAAGGATTTCACATAACATTACAAATTGGCATTGGAAATTTGTTTTTCCCCTCTGTGCTGGAGCATTACATAACATAAGTATCGCTTAAGATACTCCAAATCGTGCGATTGTTTGTTTGTTTATTTCTGTTCGCTGGCTTCGTTTACTCGGCCGAGGGTCACATGCTGTGCCTTTGAAGTTGGATGGTTGAATCTCCTCTGGGAGTCGCAGATAGCTCATTGCTCATTACGCCGTCCCCAAATGCTAATTGTGCGGCAACAACAACTACGGCAACAATCGACAACATCGCCACTCATTATCAGACCGAAACATGGGACGTCAAGCTGCGTATAAAATCAAAATAGCTGAGAAAAATGATCAACAACAACAAGAAACAAACAACAAGACAAAGAAAGATATATCTGATCGGTATGACGAAAGATATATACCCTTTTAGTTGATTTCATTGTTTAATCCAATCGAAAGTAAAAATCTCGTAAAGCTTTCAAAGCTATGGCCAGCTACTACTAGCCGTATAATATTGTAGCCTAATGCTATACATCTTTAAAGCAAAACTAAACTAGTCATCCTTGGGATATTTAGTTTCATCTAGACATATTTCCGTTCCAGCATCACAAACTTCTTGACTTAGTGATAATACCCTATACCATGTCATTATATCAGAAAAAAAAAAACAAACCACTTGAAGTGCTTTTTTTAGTCAGTTTTATATATAGTATAAGCGTCAGAGCGTCTAATCTGAGCGCAGCGTGAGTCTTTCGCCGTATACTGTACCGATTCGTATGCCAATCCAAAATCTTAAACCAATCCCAGACCGTTGAAATGCCATCAATTTGAGTGCCTCAATCGCCGCCTAATTTGTGAAAAGCGAGAAGGAGAGAGGGAAAATTATTCAAAATGTTGTTTGATTTATCAATTAAGATACACACGTATCGATTTGGGTTGTGAATATAATCATTTATATTCGGCCCAGGCTGTGCAGGTGCTGCCTAGTGCAGCCTCTCAGTCCAGATGAAGTAATTTTCAGCTTTGGCTACTCGCTTGGCACATTCGGCATGCCTCATTCGGCTGCAGGACAATTTCACTGGCCTTGATGCTGCCAAAGTCCAGTCGAGGCCATTTGAGTCGATGCTGAATGAGCGAATAGGAAATGCCAGCGTGGGTGAGCTGACCTTGGATAATCACGAACGATCAGAACGGAATCGAAACGATCAGAGCTCAGCACCAATCAAAGTCAAGGCAACTCCTAAGGACCTCTCCTGTGTGCTGTGCTCCTTTTTACGCTGTGTGTACAAACATTCGCTCAATGCGTCACGCGTCGCCTTCGTCCTTGGCTAGTCGTCTTCGCCTTCTGCGTTCTCGTCGTCCTCGCCGTCGTCGTCGGCAGTCGTTGTTGGCTTCTGTTCTCTTTATTCGGCTGTCGTTAGGATATTTAAACTCAATGTCATCCTGCCTGCAATGTCATGTTCGTGTTGACATTTCCCTGGCGCATTAATTGCTTCTGTCACACTTATTCGCATTGTTTCGCACTCTCCATAATGAGGTGCTCGTAAAGTCCTTGCATTGGAATGAATTATGCATTTACATTGAGCTCTCGCTTTATTTTCTTTTTTTTTTATGGCCACACATGAATTGTGCGACAATCTTTCGACAATGTCAACACCTTCTGTGAGGCAATAAGTTTAGTACTACGATATCTTGATATATATATCTTAATGATTGCAGAACATAACAAACATATGCCCCTTTCTCATCAGCAGATACGAATCATATTTACATTCTGCAGCTTGTTCATTTCCAAAGTACTTTTCCTCCATTATCATATTACTTCTGCTACTAATACAGACTATCGTAAGTAAGTCTGTTCGAAACTAAATTTATTAAAAAATTGAAATTATTTATAAATTACGTAATTAGCTTTGAATGACTTCTACTAAGGTAATTTTCAAACAATATCCAAATGATATTTTACTTTTGCATCGTCTGAGCCTAAACGATTTTTAACAAAATTATCAAATTTTTTTTTCTAAAAATCTTGTACGCCCGCCACATCATGATTTGTTATTTATAATGCTATAATTGTATTTAAATAATTCTTAGTCTGATTTTATTAAAGTATATTTTTAGACACAGAGTAATTATGTTGCCTTTTTAGGTTGTCAAATTAATTTTAAGCTTTGATAAACTTTGATAAACTAAATTCTGTAAAAAACTTTGAGCGATTATAGCTCAGTTTATTTTCGTTATATTTCTAAGGAATATATAATATTAATATTTTGAAGTCTAAATTTGAGCGATTATGAACCAAATTGGTAATTTCCGATAATCCTTTAGAGAATTAAAATTAATTGATATATTGTTAAATTTGATATTTTGTTAAATTTTGAAAGAGTGTTACTCTGATTTTTAGCGTAGCCTGAATTGGTTCCAAGCATCGTTCTGGTTTCAAAACTGGCTCGATTTCAAAGTGAAACCTTTTGAAGCTTGAATTTCTGGAACTTTAGAACTTTAATTTCAAATCATTGAGATATTAAGTTTATAACTCATATCGATTGCTAGCTTAATATTCCTATTCAGACGTGCAACAGACAATATTTGGCAAGCTAAAAATTGGAATTACCTAATGTGTTTTTTGTATCGACAACTAATAAGGATTGCTTTCATTAACAACGCACTATGGAATACTATGGGCCACCTACGAGTTCTTTGTAAATTTTCAATGCGATTCCGTTGACGAGTCGTACGCCCGGGAATCGAAGTCGCGCGCGTTCGACTAAATTCAGCGAATTTGTTGATGGCGATCGCAAGTTCTCAGTTGAAGACGACGCAGAAGAGCTGTGTCCTAGAGAACTCAACTGGCCATCAGAGTTTGGACTGCATATCGCCCCCTGCGGACAGTTTTATAGTTTTACGACGTGGCAATAATATTTCCGCCTTGGAAACCAATTGCGCTTTGCTAGCGAAGGATACGTGCGCAATTAAGATGTTTAAGGACCCATGACACGGTACATTTACATTCCATAAACAGTCGAGTCGAGTCGCGCGAGCCGCGTCCTTCGAAGTCCGTCAACAAGACATCATTTCACAACGAGACACACGCGTCGCTTTGCTCAGGTAGTCCTTGATTGACCAATCGACCAGTGGAAGGGATTCTGTTTACTCTAAACAAAGTTTACGCCTACTCCCGCCCCTCTGAAATGACCAGGAACTACGCATCACTCATATACTTAAGGATTGTTTAAACAAAACTCAAAGTACAATTTATATTACTTTAATGGAACAAGGAATATGCTGCGTAAATACTTTTAAATGTGATTTGTTATTTGTTTAGTTACTTCTAAAATTACTATATAATTTATATATTTCCGATTATATTGAGCAACAATTTAGTGATCTTTCATAAAATATAGAAATTTTATTTTTAATAATTATTTTATTTATTTTTTATATTTTTATTTTTTATTTTTTTTTTTTAATAATTAAATGAGATTGAAATAAATAAAGTAGACTTTAAACTTGACTGACACTCAAATAATTTTCAATATCCAAAGCAGACAAGATATGGGTTTTAAAAAACGCAGACATAGAGCAAATGCTAACAGTTCCACGTTCTGTCATCTTGTATCTTTAAATATATTAATCTGTAGTAAACTATCTAATTCGTTAATATCTTTAAATTAAACAAACAAACTACTGCAATAATGGTCCTCAACATTACAACGTTTAATCTATGTATCAATCAACTATAATATTGCCGATCCCTACTTATATCAGCTAACAAAACTAGAGAAAGCATTAACAGAAGCTGGGCTCACAAGAGTATATATAGATCAGGATACTATCTTGACCGTTCATAATCTGAGCTTTTTGAAAATTTGAATTCTATGTACAATGGTTTTGCTAAAAATTATATTGGTAGAAAGATCTGAAGATAAAGATTCAATTTTCTTCATTACTAGAAAAAGACAAGCTAATTTGGCTCTCTACGTTGATCTAAAAACTTTTAAGAGCAAATAATATCTGAAGCTAAGTCCTCCTATAGCACACAGATCAAGTTTAGTTTATATCATCAATATACTGATTTCTACACTTTCAATTTCTATGATATTTGATGCGTATTGATTTAAAACTTGTATTACTAAAAAATTTGCTAACTTTAGGAACTTCGCTTGACTTATTGAATTAAAAATGTTGATGTTGCTTAAGTGTATTCGGAATTTTAAGTGCCTCCGCTTCCTCTTAAGTCAGCTGTGTTTATTTTAAAGCTTTTTTCTTTGAACTAAATAAATAAATAAAATATATACAATATAACACATTTCTAATACTTACCAGAACCTAAAACAAATAGAAATTTCTTATTTCTAACAGCTTGCTAGAATGATAATCAACTTAAACACAAATTCCCTATTTACTCCTTAATAAATCGACTCCCTACTTCTTTCTTCAGATGACGCTAACTACTTCCAAAGTCAATTGCAAATACATATATTCTACTCAGCTGTCGCAGCTGTCAATATAAAAGCTAAAAGTATTTTAGCCATGAAAATTTTTTAATATTTTTCATTTTAATTATATTTTTATTTAATCCAGCTTACCAATCTAAATTGTTAAAAATCCCTTTAATCAATTTTCACCAGAATCGAGTGGCCTTTGTTTAAAGTAAGCCACGCTTTTTGATGATTTTCGGAACTCTGCGGCATAGTATAGACTTCGCAAAGGTAGGCTAAGCAAAAATGGTAACAAAAATAACATAGTGTTTACAGCAAAGTTGATGATAATAAAAATTCGCAGAACTTTCTGCAAAGTCATAAAGATTTAGCATCTAAACTCGAGCACGGAACTGGCCAAACAAAAGTCTGCCGCAAAAACTGGGTAAGTTTTTAGGAAATGTTTAAGCAGCCATAAGAAAGAATAGACGAATCTTCAGAATGAAGAAGAGAGAGATAGAGAGAGAGAGAGAGAGAGGGAGTGTGACCTGGTAATTTAAATTAGAGCGATAGGCGACAGGCATAATTGTTGGCGGAAGACAGGCAACTAATCCCCGGACTTAGGCGCATATTGTGAAATATTGTGTAAGAGGTGCGTAAGGACCTGCCTGCCATCTATTGACTGGACTCGTGGGCGTTGCTCCGGGTAAACAATCGAGTGTCAACAATTGAACAATGTAAAGTAGAGCAATTTGGGTTCGGCGGGCGGCTTAAAGCCAATATTTGCATTTATTATGCAAGCCCATCCGTTGCATAGACTTGCATAACCCGGCACGTCCTTGAGCTTGAGTATAGGCAAGGCGAATATTCGCAACAAGGATCGGGATGAAGTTCGGTCTGTGCAGTATTTAGGCCATGGCCCTGCTACAGTTTTCGCAGTTTTCGCGGCTACCAAATAAGGTCTACGGTCGGAAACTCGAGCACGGCCGCGACCGTCAGGCAGCTCAATAAAGATTTATTGGGTCTGAGACGCGGTTGTAAAGCGATAAACTCATAAATCCGTAAAAACTTTTGTCTCTCCTGCATTTTAAATGGAAAATGCGAGGCCAAAAAATGAGGTCGTCGGTGAAAAAAATGCTCAATTTTTTACACAATGGCAAAAATGCGCGACAGAAAGCGAATTCAGTCTAAAACATTTTTATTGCATATCTTTTTTATTGTACCAAGCGCATATTACTGTTCCATTTTTTTTTCTTCCGGTCACAGAGGTTTTCTCAAAATTAAACTAGAACTGAAACATTTTTTGTGTGCTTTATTTTTTGTTTGTTCCACATTTTTACAGCGATTTTGGTAGAAACTGACTTTATGGTAGTCAAGGTCTAGACCTAGAATTCGAAAACTGTCACAATATTTTTTTGTTTCTTTATTTTTTTTCAGGCTATTCCGCTGTTTCTCCGAAGAGAAGGAGGCTACGAACTCCAGCGGCGAAGATAACTTGACAACATTTG
Organism: Drosophila nigricruria; assembly: GCA_037075265.1. NCBI lineage: Eukaryota > Metazoa > Arthropoda > Insecta > Diptera > Drosophilidae > Drosophila > Drosophila nigricruria. Next base: position 280,599 of record JBAMCI010000011.1, read on the forward strand.
GGAAATTAAGGCAGACAAAGGCAGACTAAAATCCAGGATGGCAAATGAAAATGAAGAAGCTATGAGGAAAGTCTGTAAATAATGAAAATTAAAATAAATAAATATATAAAAATTAAGATATATATTTTTTATCCTATTTATACTATATCCATCTAGTTTTTAAATAGAGCGTTTATTTTCTTATATATGTAGGAAAAGAACAGACACGTTCGCATGGCTAATTGAAAGGTTATACTTATTAAATATACATATTCTTGGCTGTTTATAAATAAGTCTTCTAGTAGCACACATATCGAGTTATTCATACAATAGACAGGCCTCATAACAACAATGTGGCCGCATCCTCTCTAGCTCTGTCACCGCAGAATATTTTTTGTTATTTCGAAAATGAGAACGACATGCGAAAAATCTCTGGTCGGTTTAGTTTAAATGGGCCGTAAATGATAATTTTAATTTTTAATCAAACATATGTACACAAAATCAGCGCAGCATAAAATGATTTAAGGGCAGAGCCAGAACCAAGAGCGGACCAACTTCCACAGGCCACAAAAACTCGTCAAAGAGGCCGCCAAAAACATATGCCATGGGCAGCGAGCGGTACGCCGCATGACTTTATTTCACTTTTGGCATAGCTTTTGGAATCAAAAGGCGAAGTTTATATACGCCTGCAAATGAACACAGCGCCATCTGGCGTACAATTTGGTAAGCATCATAATCAAGATGTTGCATATTGTTTTTGCAAATTGGCATGCTATTCCCATTGGAACTCACATTTTCCGGCTTTCACTCAATTCCATTTGGCATTGCTCGCTCAGCGGAGACAACAACCATTGTGGGCAAGGAACTTTTTTCGACAGCAAGCAGTTTGGGCAGAACTGCTTGATGCTAGAAAGCACTGCTTGAAATGCACTGTGTAATCATAATACTTTGCTTAAAAAAGGAATTATATTTATATTCAAAATTAATATTTGGACAGTTTTATGCATTAAAAAAATAATTTTAGTTTTGAACTTATACTTGTGACAATAGAGAAAGCATCAGTTCATTAACTGAAATATATATTAAAAAAAAAAATAAATAAAAAATTTTATGGCATAAATCCTAATATATAGTTGTTTAAGAATATTTGTATTTGTTAAGAATATAAATAATAATTTATAGGTATTGAAGACTTTATAAAGTCGGGCAATAAATATTTGGGAATATATTTAATAATAAAAAAGAATAAATATACAAATTTATATAATAAATGCTTCTTTACTTTAGTTCAAGGCTTTAAGCCTCGAAGGTACATAAGAATAATATTCAAGTTTGTTAAATTTGATTTGATTTGATTTGGAAGCCGTCCATTAACTCAACTCAGACTCTTTGAAAGCAGGTACGAGTCAGCTTCATATGCTTCATTCATTACATTTGTTACAATGCCCTTAGCAATCACTCCTTTTCGGCTTGCTGTCAATTACAAAACATGAATGGGTTTTCGCAGCCACACGCAATACGTTGAAATATATGAATATCTATGTATACTTTTATATACACATGTGTTTGTGGAGAGGTGCTTTAGATCTGCCATTGTGCGGAGCATCAAAGATATCCGACATTTTGTTGCGGGTCGCGTGAGCCGCAAAGTTTGCGGCACTCGTGTGCGAGCGTATCTACAGTTGTGGCTCAATTAAAGTTTGAGCCAACGAAAGCCACACACTGTATGTGGCGCAAGTATACAAAAAGTATCTGGAAGATACAATTATACGCACGCAATTCGTCAATCAGAACGACATTTTTCTTTTATTTGTTCTCTGGCCATTAAAAAAAAAAACAAAACAAAACCAAGCAAACAAAAAATTGTAATAAAAGTGCCGCAAAGCAACGTTTCCTACCTTTTTTTTATGTCATTAATTACATTTGTATTGTTGTGTTTGTGTTTGTGTTTGCATTTAATGTTTACGCCCTTCCTAAGACAATTATAATTCAGTTACACGACTTGCACGTGCCGTCTCGCTCCCACTCTCTAGCTCTGCGTCTCACTCTGTGGCAATGGCGACAAAGAGACATTCGGATTTTGTACAAGAGGTAAACTAATTAATTGATTAATCGCCACGATCACCCGCTATATCACGCGAATTAATATTATTCAGTTTAAAACTGACTTAAAGTCGTTTTCACCACAACTAAAAGTTGTCGCGCTGTAATGGCCACCATTTGTTGTCGACCAAACAAAAAAGTCAGCAAGATCCTTTTGAGATCTTTATCGACTTCGAAAACCGATAGCCGCCTCCTTGGCCCTAGCCGAGCCCGGGCCCGGGCCCAACTCCAGCTTCGGCTTGCCTCAGCTCCAGCACCGATCGCAGAATGAATCAGTTGCCGCTTGTCACAGATAATGTCAATGGATCGCATAACTCAAATCAGAGTCGAGGCCCAGGTCTCTGGGCCCAGCTCACATGTGCGCCGTCGGCCCCAAATTAATTGAGCTGTTAAATGTAAGTCTCCACGAAATGAAAGGGAAAAATTAAAGTTGACAACCTAATTAATATTTGGCTCGTTTGCATGTAAGTAAGCAAGAAAGTCCCTAGCAGCCCAACAGGTTTAACAGGTATCCCAATTCAAGGTAGAACTATATATATTTGATTATTTAGGAATGGGCTGAAGAGTTTCAATTTCTGTTTGTAGATATTTTATTTTATTCAGATATTCGCGTGATATAATTATTAGTTTAGAGTGTGGAAGTGAGACGGCACATATATTATTATTTTATAAAGATTTAAAATTAATAATATTTTAAATATATATTAATGAGAAATACCTATTTTATCTTATAGTTAGTTTAATTTAAGAAAGCTTAAGATACTAACAAATATCTTTTAGCAGATTATGGATTAGTCTACAACATTAATATCTATATATTTTAAGAAATTATTGATATATTTTAACACATTATCCTAAAGTATTTTGCTCGTCACAGCTGGCTAGCCTAAACCTTGCTTAAAAGATCATCTAAAGATCTATTGGAAAACTTGCTTAGCATTTGTTGTCTATCCCTTAATTTTTGACATGCTTTTAATGAATTATCCTGCAACAGTTGACAAATGTTAAGCAATTAGTCCAAATGATTTCCACTCAATAATTTTCCATAATGCCAAAATGGGTGCGAGATAAATTTGTGTGCCGAAATATGTGAATTTGCATAAGTGAAAACTGCAGATTGTGCAAAAAGTAGAACAAGAAATTTGCATTCATATTATATTGCTGTGACTACGATTCGCGCAGCTTCAAGGGACGCATATTTATTGGAAGCGTGAAGCGCAGAGGTGGACAGACTGTTCGCTATATTCATATGAATCTAACTGTTGTTATTATATTGCCGTTCCTGGCAGTCGTGAATACGCGTCCTGGACTCAGAACCAACGAGAGCCAGTTCCCTGGTTCTACCTCTACGCAACATTGCGTCGTCGCCGTCGCCGTCGCCGTTGCCGTTGCCGTCCCAGCGCTGTTTGTAACAGTCTGATTTTGACATTGACGAATTCCTCGCCATTTATCATGTACGCCCATAAGGGAGGCTCTGGAACAGGCGAAAAGGATACTCGGAGTGCGCACGCTGCAGGCAGCTAGGCCAACAGGCCGACAGTCGGTCCGTCAGTCCGTCAGTCTGACAGTCCGTCAGTCAAGCAGCGCCAATGCCGTCTTAGCTAGCTGACGGTCTGACTCTATGACTCTCTGACTGTCGCACTGTCTGGCGGCATTCCGTCATTGCTGTCAGTGCGACGTCGGCCATCATCGGCGTTGAAATTTTCATTATATTTTATTCACGTAGCGATGCGTGGAACAAATCTAAAATACCCCCGCCTCAATTTGCCTAGCCTATCAACCGAAGCGTGTAATTAAAATGTTTTAATATACGAATATATATGAAATAGCAAAGCGTTTTCAACACCAGAAGGTTATATATTCCAAATTTCATGATCTTCATTCGCATCATGTTCGATCACAATAGAAAATATTTTAAAATTTCCTTATATTCGAATTAAATTGATCAAATAGTTAATATATTTTAATTTAATGTAGGTAGCTAAAGACCTTATAAAAACAGAATATTATTTTAATAATTTTTATAAATATATTATAAATATATATATTTTTTATTTATGTCTTTGCAATATTATTAATTTATATTGTTTTCTATCATTAAATGCCATTTTAATGTGGGAGTAAATAAAAAATAAATATTATTTTTGTAAAAATAATATATAGAATATAGAAAAATAGATATATATGATATTTCGATTAGAAAGTTAATATCTAAGTTAATTCTCTATATATGCAGTTTTCTTCTTCATACTTTATAGATCAAGAATTAGACTGTTGTTTCTTATCGAATATGCGAAAGTATTCATTTATATATAAGCAGTATCTTCAGTGACAATATAAACAGAAACAACATTTCGTCCTGGCGGCAAAAACAAAATACTCATATCCATGTCTATGCGGATGTCCACTTCCATCCGGTGCGAGTATTTTGACAAATAGCTCGATTGGACATTGAAACATTTTATCTGCCATGTCGTCGATGCCACGGGCGAGTCGAGGATGAGCATGAGGAGGCTCTGCACGGGCTCTGCGTGGGTCAATGCGTGGCATTTTGGTCATTTATATGAACACTCGCCTTTTTTCATTGCCAGTTGGTGTCTCTCTTGCTCAGTGGGTGTGCAGGGGGTGTCTCTGTATGTGTGTGTGTGTGTGCACATGTGTATGACGGGGCTGTGCACAACCCCCAAACGAAAGGCCGCCTTCGGGAGCACATCATGGCGAATGACAGATTAGCAAAGTCCCAATGGACATTTGTAACCGAACTGCAAAATGCCCAATGCCCAATGCCCAGCCAGGGCTGCTCCATCAGTTGGTTAGCAATGGCGTTGAGGCTGGGACACAGCCGCGCCACTGTAATTTAAATTGCGAGCATCCACGCAATTTTGAACATGTCCCAGGCAACCACATCCACCTACAGCCACAGTGGCAGCCATAGCCACAGCCACAGCCGCCCATACATCGTCTCCAGAGACGCTGGACGCTTCTTATCAGCACTGATTACTTTCTAATCCGTGCAGCATCAAGCGCACAAGCGTTGACATAAACAAATGACCGCCGGTCAATGGCAGACCTGGATAGGAGTCGATGCAGGATTTCGGATTGGGAGTTGGGCATAGGCTGGACAGGGAACATCAAACGCTACGACAGAGTGAAAGGTATTAATTGCTAACGCCGGCAGCCAGGTAGGCCGATCATGATGACCATAGAGGAATGGAATGGAACGCCGACCAGAGACAGGTTGGTGCTGCTGCCAGTGGTGGGTGAGATGTGTGAGTGTTTTTAATGTGAAAGCAATTTGAGCAAATCTCTCGTCAAACTGCCCTTCACTGGCAGGTATAAATTCTTTAGTTATTGTGCTCGAAGTGGGCATAATTATTTTGATGTTGCTTTGCAATTAGTGTTCGATGAGCCAACACCCCCTTGCTCCCTTTCCCTTTCCCTTTCTCTCTCTCTCTCTCTCTCTCTCTCTCTCTCTTTCTCTGTGTGAAGTCGCCGCTATGAAAAAGGGAAAGTGAAAAATTGCATTTTATGCGTGGCTGGGTCAGTGAGGAAATTACGCACTTATTTGTTAATCGAAAAGTGAAAATGTGAGCTCCGCTCGCCCAGATAATTGCACTCATTGCCCACAAGTAAGAGAAGTGTATGTTAATACGGACAGGGTAATATATATACCATAGAACATGTTTATATATGTAAGTATATAAACACATAATTTCAAATTATTTGATAAAAGTATATAATGTTATGAGCTATATATATTTGCTAATTCCTATGCTTGAAAGAAACTATTGGAGCTCACAGAGGAGATGCAGAGTATATTATAGATGTATATTATATATATTTATATTAGAAACTGCTTTCACTGTCATGTGTATTTTATACAATTTTGATTTTTGTTATATTTTGGATACCGCCCGCAATGAGCAGCGCCTGAGTTGAGCCAGAGCACAGAAATAGGCAGAGCCTAAGTAGAACCAGAGCAAATCCATTGGGAGAGCCATAGGCAGAGGTAAAGGCAAAACCTTTGTAGAGCCAGAGCGGAATCATAGGCACAGCTTACTAGAGCCAGAGAAGAGGTTGAGTTGCGCCAGAGCAGAATCATAGGCAGAGCCTAAGCAGAGCCATAGGCAGATCCTGAGCTGAGTCGGAGCAGAGCCATAGGCAGCATAGGCAGAGCCATAGGCAGTGCCATAGGCAGAGCCTGAGCAGAGCCTTAGCAGAGAAATAGGCAGAGTTGAGTTGAGCCAGAGCAGAATCATAGGCAGAGTCATAGGCAGAGTCATAGGCAAAGTCATAGGCAGAGCCATAGGCAAAGCCATAGGCAGAGCCACAGGCAGAGGTAGAGGCTGACCCTGAGTTGAACCCTGATTTGAACCAGAGCAGAGACATAAGCATTGCCATAGGCAGAGCCATAGGCAGAGGCTGAGCTGACTCGGAGCAGAGCCATAGGCGGAGCCATAGGCAGAGCCTGAGCAGAGCCTTAGCAGAGCCATAGGAAGAGCCTGAGTTGAGCCAGAGCAAAGTCATAGGCAGAGCCATAGGCAGAGGTAGAGGCAGGGCCTTTGTTGAGCCAGAGCAGAGTCATAGACAAAGCCTCAGTAGCCTCAGAGCCAGAGAAGAGCTTGAGTTGCGCCAGTGCAGAATCATAGGCAGAGCCTAAGCAGAGCCATAGGCAGAGCCTGAGTTGAGTCGGAGCAGAGTCATAGGCAGAGCCTCAGTAGACCCAGAGAAGAGCTTGAGTTGCGCCAGAGCAGAGCTTTAGGCAGAGCCTGATTTATTCAGAGCAGAGCGTAAGCAGAGCCACGGCATAGCCACAGCAGATACATAGACAGATCCTTAGTTGAGAGAGAAGAGCCACTGGCAGAGCCATAGAGAGTAAGCAGAGCGTGTTGCTTGTATGAACATGTAAAATAAGCATAAAATGTTTGGAATATCGACTCTTCGCAGGGCTTAGGGGATCTCCTAGTCGAGCTGTTTCGATTAGAGCATTCTTACTTGTTTACAACAGACGTTATCTCCCACTATAATACGCTATGAAATTTATATAAATATTTAAAATATACATGTATATAAAATAAAAAATAGCAAATATAATTTAAATTTGCTAGAAAATATTATAATTTTAAAGAATTGTGAATAGTGTTTATGTTGCGTAGAAAATGTCTTGTTTATAGCTTAATAATCAAAGTCTGAAAGCCATTTTGGCGGCATGTGATAGCAGGGCATACATAAATATATATATATATGCATATTTATACCCTATTCAGTTTTCATTCGACATGATCAGCAATTTGAGAGTGGACCTATAATTATATATGTTGGGTGGCAACACTTTAGTTTCACCTACGACAGAACGCTACGCAACGTTGTTGGGCCTTTTGAGTGATGGCCGCGGCTCTCGTTGACGAGCACAACAAATTTCATTGCAACGTCTCATGCTATCAATGTCGGCAATATGTCAAATATAACAGCAACAGCAGGAGCAGCAGCCAGTAGGCAACGTGGCTGTGGCTGTGGCAATGGCAGCAGCAGGCGCACGTGATGCCAAAATAAAAATAAAAATGAAACGTCGCAACGGGGGCAAATGAGTCGGTGGCAGTTGCAGAGGCAGCGCCATGCAACCGCGCCATATGCCGAAGCCAAAGCCCAGGCGCTGTCCAAAAAAAAAAACAAAAAGGCGTATCAGAGTTCCCCATTCGAAATGCAATGCAAGCGAGCACAAATTAATAATGTCGACGACGCGTCGCAGCCATACTGTTGCAGAGACAAGCTCACACATGCACACATAGACAGATAGTCAGATACATAGATACAATTGCGATTCCAATTGCAGAGATCAAAGACAAGCACAAGCACTGGCTGCTCTCTTCCGTTGACTGACACTTCGGCCGAAGGCGCGACATTTTCAGAACTCGACTATTTTGATTTTGATTAAAGATGTGAAAAATTACATCAAATGATGTTAACTTCAATCAAATATCAAGTGGAAAGCGTAATAATATATAATAATTAAAGATAAAGTGTAGAGAAACCTAGAGTGAAAAGTCTGCTGAGGATATAGTCAGAAGGTTCTCGCACAGACAACTTGCTTGAACTTAAATATGAATTGATTAAAACAAAGCAAAGCTCTGAATCTTTTAGCCAAATAAGCTCCGACTGTACAAAGTATTGTTTTTATTTCCAGGCCAGTCTGGATAGTCCAATTGAATTGGTTCAACAATTAACATGTTTGCCGCTAGTTTTAAGGTTGGCTTTGACTGATGGCATTTCTTATGCTTTCGTCTCGGTTTCTCTGAATGAAAGGAATAGGCTAACAAATGACAAACACAATTCTATATTATGTGAGAATTGTGTGAGAAACAACACGGCGAAGCGGCGAGAACAACAAAAAACGAACAGAAAGAAATGATTTGAATGAAACAACTGACAACGCGCGCAACTCATTGACATTGAATAAAGGCAACAACAACAACAGCAACAACAACAATCAACTGAAAATTAGATTAATTTGGGTAATTTGAAGTTTTGTTGTAATGAGTTTTGGTCAGTCATTTGGCTTTGACATTTCATTGTTGTCTTCATTCCGAGGGCCGTTCCGAATAATTTTGTTAAACACTTTTGCTTCCCCCTGCCCGTCTCTATAAAACCACTTCCCGCACTTCTCTCGTATATGGAATTGTGTTAATTATCGTTATTCGAACTCGATTTTGAAATACAAATGAAAATAAAACACAGAGTGAGAGGGAGATCGGGCCAGTGAATGTTATGCATTTTTATTCATTTTTGAACTTTAGTCGAATGTCTAAACTTATGAAACTCTGTCTGTCGTCTGATGTTTCGTATTTATTTGGCTGCCAAAACGCTGAAGTCGCTCATTTTTCCAGCGCCAGTTCCGCGTTCGAGTTGGCATCTGTGTTCTCCAGCCTCCAACCTCCATTCTCCATTCTCCATTCTCCATCCTCCGTCCTCCGTTCGAGCATGTGTATCCCGGAGCAGTTGCCTGGGAGATGTTTCTTATTATTTTTCGCTGATTAATCGATTGTCGGCTGAGTGTCGCTGGCTTCCCCTGCCTCGATATGTCATCCCGTTGCAGTGTGATTCAGACACTTGTCACTGGAAAAATGTAAACATGAAATGCATTTATGTTGAAATGTAAAAATATATGCGCGTCCGCCCCCCGTTCGGCTCTTTGGCAAAAAGAAATAGTTGAACGGGCGTGATTCAGTTGTAGAAACCATTTGCATTGCTTGTAAAAATGTCACGACTGCATAGATTAAATTTATAGTCAGATTAATCAGATAAACATATTGAAAGTAACGACAGTCAGTGATCAACTATAAATATAAATTAAAATAGTTACAATGCCGTTTATGATTAATAGGTGAACTAAAATATTATGATGGAGAGTGATTTGTTATATAGAGTTTATAGTCAGAAATTATTATTATTAATTGGCTAAAACACCCCTATCGGAGTACAGCCTGATGCACGATTTGCCTCCATGCTTCTCTATCCTGTGCACGACTTCTCCAGTTGGTTACACCTCCTAGGATTGCCTCCATTTGGTCCTTCCAACGGGTTCTAGGTCTACCCCTTCTTCGTTGTCCTCCAACTATCGTATCAAAAACCGAACGAGCTGGAGTGCTTCCCTCCATACGAGCAATGTGACCCAACCAACGAAGACGCTGAATGTCAATTCGCTTGCCAATGTCCACATCGCCATATAGCTCGTACAGCTCGTCGTTCCACCTGATACGATAGGTTTCGCCAACGCAAACTGGTCCATAGATCTTGCGAAGAATCTTTCTCTCGAAAACACCAAGAGCAGCCGCATCTGACTGCGTCACTGTCCAGGCTTCCGCACCATAAAGCAGCACTGGAATGATGAGCGTCTTGTAGAGTGTTATTTTTGTCTTTCGAGAGAGGGCTCTACTGTTCATTTGCCTACTGAGCCCAAAGTAACATTTGTTGGCTAATGTAATTCTCCGCTTGATCTCTAGGCTGACATCATTGTTGTTGGTCACGGCAGTTCCCAAATAGACAAAGTCCTTGACAGACTCGAAGTCATAGTCTCCAGCAGTAAGGTGAGAGTCAAGACGCCGCGATTCTCTGTTACTGCACACCATAAACTTCGTTTTGCCCATGTTTACTGCAAGACCAACTTTGGCTGATTCCTTTTCGATAGCTCCAAAAGCCGCAGTTACATCACGCTTGGTACGACCAATAATATCGATATCATCAGCGTAACCAAGGAGCTGGACACATTTGTTTCCCAGTATTGTGCCCATCCGATGCACCCCAGCTTTCCTTATTATACTCTCCATCAGTAGATTGAAGAGTATACAAGACAACGAGTCGCCTTGTCTGAGACCCCACTTGGTATTAAAGGTTTCGGATTGGTCATTTCCTACCTTGACAGAGCTGATGGTGTTGCTCAATGTCATGCTACAAAGCCGTATTAACTTTGCAGGAATACCAAGCTCAGACATGGTAGCGTACAGGCGGTCTCGCCGTGGGCTATCAAAAGCAGCTTTAAAATCGACAAACAGATGGTATGTGTCGATTTGGTTCTCATGCGATTTCTCCAGGATTTGGCGCAATGTGAAGATCTGGTCAACTGTAGACTTGCCAGGACGAAAACCGCATTGATAGGGACCTATCAATGCTTCAGCGTGTGGTTTCAGTCTCTCACACATTACGCTCGTGAGAACCTTGTATGCGACGGGAAGAAGGCTGATGCCACGGTAGTTGGTGCGTTGTGTTGCATCACCCTTCTTAAGGATAGGGCAGATCATACTGAGGTTCCAATCATCGGGCATGCTTTCCGTTAGCCATACTCTGCTGATGAGTTGGTGCATGCACCCTACCAACTCACCGCCTCCAGCCTTAAACAATTCAGCCGGTAAGCCATCTGCTCCCGCGGCTTTATTGTTTTTGAGACGCTGTATAGCTATCTCGACTTCCGTATGACTAGGGGTGGGAACTTCAATACCATCATCTCTGATTGGGGTTAGTGGACCATCTTCGTCAAGCTCACTCTCACTGTTCCCAGCCAAAAGTTTCTCAAAGTGATCCCGCCATAACCTCAGTACCATCTTCGCATCTGTGACCAGGGTTCCATCATCACTCCTGCAGGCAAGCGATCCAGACTTATACCCTTGGGTCATGCGTTTGACCCTCTGGTAAAAGTCACGGGCATCGTTCTTGCTTCTGCTATGCTCCATCTTCTCACACTCAAGCCTTTCCATCTCCCGCTTCTTCCTCCTGAAAAGGCGCTTCTCATCTCGTCTCCGCAACCTATAAATATCTACTACCGCTCGAGTAGCTCCTGCTTGCAGCGTTCTTCTGTAGGCGGCGTCTTTTGCTGCAGTCACCTCCCGACACTCCTGGTCATACCATGGATTCCGGTTAGGAGGGCGTTGGAATCCAAGTACTTCCACAGCAGAAGAATTTATGGCGTTGGATATGTACGCCCACATATCCGTTGTATTTATAGGTGTTGGTGAGAGTTGGCCGAGTCGGCCCGAGAGTCGAGTGGAGAAGGCATCCTTATGTTGTTGCGATTGCAGCTTTTCGATGTCCAGCTTTCTTGGCATACCTTGACGTGAGACTTTCGCGGCACACATCCGTGCGCGAACCTTCGCTGCAAGAAGGTAGTGGTCAGAGTCGATGTTAGGACCCCGACAAGATCTCACATCAAGAATGCTAGATGCATGCCTTGCATCGATCACAACATGATCAATCTGATTTCGCGTCAGACGATCAGGCGACAGCCAGGTTGCCTTGTGGATGTTGAGGTGACGAAAACCTGTACTACGTACAATCATATTGTGCGCGGCCGCAAATCCTATTAGTCTAAGTCCGTTGCTCGACGTGGACTCATGCAGACTAAAGGGGCCAACGGTTGCTCCAAAGATGCCCTCCCGCCCTATTTTGGCGTTAAAATCTCCTAGAAGGATCTTAACGTCATGTGACGGGCAACGGCCATATGCTCGGTCAAGCTCTGCATAGAAAGCATCCTTTGTAGCATCGTCTTTCTCTTCCGTCGGGGCATGCGCACAGATTAGGCTGATTTTGAAAAATTTGGCAGTTATTCGGATCGTCGCGATCCTCTCGCTGATTGGTGTGAAGTGCGAGGCTCGGTGCCGCAACTTGGCTCCAACGACGAAACCACAACCAAATTCATGCCTATCATTATGACAACTGTAGTAAATGTCACAATTACTCTTTCGCATGCGTCCCTGTCCTTTCCATCGCATTTCCTGGATGGCTGTAATGTCAGCCTTCAACTTATTGAGGGTATCCGCTAGTTGTTGAGCAGCACCGGGTCTGTACAATGTCCTTACATTCCAAGTGCATACTCTCAAATCATTGTCCTTTTTACGTTTGCAGTGGTCGTCAACGTTTTTCGGGTTCCTATCCGAGGCTCTTCTTGCTTCCTTCACTGATGCGTGTTTTTTCCATGGGTGGATATCAAGTCCTACGCCAAAACCTAATTTAAGGATTAGGATCCCGCCGCGCACTTTAGTTTATAACTCAACGGGTGTTGAGTCACAATCCAGGAGGAACCACGTGGAGGTAGTGTGTCGACTTGAGGAGAGCAAGAGCAAGGATCACTCTGGCACTCACCAATTTGAGCACAATCAGAAGCTTTGCCTTGCCTGCTCCCCTCCATCCCCCCATTATAGTCAGAAATAGATTTGATTATTTAGATTTATTATTATATTATTCATTACATTTAATAAAATATTATATATTATATTGAAAAAGAAAATAACTAGTACTAAAGTCATTAAAGAATTTCGCTTGATAGAACCAGAATTACCTTGATTGATGTATCGAGAATGCTACTCCGATTTTCAATTTGTTTTTGTTTTTAAATTCAAAGAAAGGCTGAAAGTTTTTCTTATTTATGTATTCAGCAGAGGGCAAAGCTTTAAATTGCAAAATGAAAGCGAAACCTTCTCAAATTCCCAAATGTTACATTTCGCTCGGCACTCGAGCAGCGCCAGCTAAAGTCCCCGTCTCGCATTGCTTTTCCAGCAGCCCCCGAGCAGTCCGCCTATGCCCTGACTCTCTGACTCCGGCTCCCTGAGGGCCACTGCTGTTTGCGCCCGGATCAGAGCCCGAGCTGTGAGCTCTCAGCCCTCAGCTCTCAGCCCTCAGCCCTCAGACCTCTGCTTTCAGTCCGGCTGCTGCTGCCTGGGCTGCTTTTGATGATGATGGCATTTCCTTTGGTAGTTGCGTACGTCATAGATTAATGACAGCAATTCATCAAATCACTCGATGGACATGACGACCAACCGAAAATTCAGCAGAAGCAGCAGCGGCAGCAGCAGAGCAGCAGCCAGCTAACATTTTTGGTGAATCTCCTTTCATTGTTTCCCTCCTCGTTTTGGATGTTTTTTTTTCTGCGTTCCGGTTTCTGGCTTATTTGTTCCTGAGCTTGGCCAAGAGCGATTACTTTTGCCACAGCGACAGCTACAGCTATAGCTACAGCGAATGAGCCGACTTTGGAATTGGATTTGAGCTTTCTCTCACCTCAGCTGCAATGCTGCAACCAGATCGCTCAAGTTCCTGCCACTTAGGCGTCAGAAGTGCGTCGCTCGCGGCGATTAATCAATTGCCGGAAGAGCTGGCAACGATGCCAAGGTCCAATGGCAGCGCTGCTATGAATAGTTCGACGAGCGACGAAACTCTCAGACTCTCAGAATCTCACAAGCATGCCACTTATCATGGATCCGGCATTAGCGGGATCGCTGGGACCTGGGCATGGGTCTCGGTCCACGCCTGAGACACAGGCGTGCAGTCGCCACGTTTAATTAACAACAAAAGTGTGACTATGACACATACCCGGCCAGGCACTCAGGCACTCGGATGGTACTCACGTACTCACGCTCGCACTTATACCTAAATATATACGTTTATATATATATTTACATATGCCTCGTATGGCTCTCTGAGATCATCGACAATGGTGGGAGACGACTGCCAGTTGCTGTTGCTGTTGCGGGGGCGCGGCAAGGTGTCTGCGGGTGTTTTTATTCAAAACTCTTGTCTCGCTCAGCTGCACTATCGGAAACTGATTAATAACCATTGCCAGTGGGATGCTGAGTTCTCTCTTGAGTCGGCTCTTCCCTTCCCTCATTTCAGCTAACCCCCGTCTCCGATGACAAGCTAAAGCGAAGATCTTGTTCCGAATTATGTATTTTGTCTTGTTCTCCAAGTGGTTTCGGTTTCGGTTTCGGTTTCGTCTTCGCTCCGATCATTGTTGGCTGACTTTTTGTTGTTGCTCATCGCTAAATGAGCCCATGCGCATTCCTTGTTTGGAGACAACGCAATTTGTAAGCTTTTTAACTCTTAATCCTCTCTAGACAATGATTTTGAATATACAATTTTTGGCTTTGTTCTTTTGGTTAATTCACCGAAAGAAAAAAAACAAACCAAAAGAAGTTTGTTTCTGAAATGGGTCTGGGTTTTAAATGAGTTTTATAGAGAGATAAACTGAAGATGTTCTTGTTCTGCATAAAAGAAAATACATTTTTCTTTAAGAAAATATTTATGGGAATCAAATTGTTATACTAACATAATATATATGTGCTAACAAAGTTTCATTTTCATTTCATTTTTTTAGAAAATTCAATATTAGAGGAATAGTTCTTGATGAAGTTTTAATATTATTTTTTGATCAAAATAAAATTCGATATTTCCATTCTAATTTGATTTGTTTTTCACCTTGTTATCTGGCTCACAACTGCGGCAAACGAGTAAGTTGTCTTGACTATATATAGTAGTCATATTATATAGACATATTAATCACTTTTCAATTATTGATATCAGAATAACTATTAGCTGAAAGAGAAACATATGGCAATTAGCTTATTTTGCTGTTCATTTAAATATGCGTAATTGAAGCCTTACGAAAATAATTTAATTGATTTTTAAGTGCCGTACAAATGACGTAATCACGTGCGCGTAGCTCTAGCAAAGTCGAGCCTCCATTTACAGGATATGCGCCGCCTGCTGTCTTAAGGCTGAGCTACATCTTGGGAAGGGGTTTCGCCAGCAGGAGCAGCAGCAGGAGCAGGAGCAGCAGCTCGTGCCGCGTGGCTTGGCAGGCATGATTATTCGTCTTTTTGTTTGATAAATGTTTTTATCACCGCATCGAGTTCATTCATTGCCAGCAGCTTAATCTGAATGCCATCGTCAACTGATGGCAGCGCATTAGTTTGCCAGCTGCCGGACGGGCACGCAGAGCGGTCTATGGCGCGGGCGGTGGAGAGAACAGGGCAGAGGACAGAACGGAAGTTTCATTACAGTTGGCAGAAGGAAATGAGGAGTTGCCCACGGTGCGGAGTTAACAGTGTTTTCCCCCACCTGCCATGCGGCGATGGAAATCGATGCGTATCTCGAATGATGATTTGCGGCGTGAGCTTGACGAAACTTTAACTTTTGAAAACCATAAAATAATTAACACTTGATTATTATTCGGGGAGCGCTCAGCGTGGACGGAAAACTTTGGCTCAAACTTTGTTTGCTCGTTTAAGCTGCGACGGGGGAGACATTGGTTTAATTTTCCAACTATTTCGTTGCAATCTAAAAACAGATTTGGTCCTTGTCCTTGTCAGCAGCAGCAGCGGCAGCAACAGCAGCAGCAGAAAGAGGGACATAGCCAACGGCCTGGATGCAAATTGTTGAAATAGTTGCAGCGCAAGATTAATGCAAACATATATTTATCAAATTTTAACGCTCTTAGCGGGGTGCCTACCCCCTTCCGCTGGGTTCTTTCGCCATTGTTTCTTCTAATAAACTTAAGTGCAGCTTGCCAGGCCTTGACAGTGGGCGCGGGCAGGGCGGTGGCAGCACCAGAATCTGAGACAAAAGCAACAAGAATAAAAAATTAACGTCAAACAAAGAAAATCCACCATTATTATGTGCCACGCACATAAAACTTTCTGATACAAAAGAAAACACATACACAAACACACACACTCTCGTTCACCTACACACACATATAAATACTGCTTTAGTGTGAAAGGGGCAGTTCGAAAAGTTTGTAGAACAGAATTGATGAGGTGTTCATTGGCTTTGAAGATGCAGAAGGTTTTTATCAGACATAAGGAGAACAAAATTAAATAATATAAAATATATGTTTTAAATATATTATATTGATTATGGATACAAATCTATTTGGTAGTTAAATGTTTGTTTATTGTAAACGGATCGAATGAGGTTCCAGCATATGGTCTTACAGAAATTCTATATTATTTGAAATATAAAGGAAACTCTAATAGATACAAGAGGACACTTTAATATTTATCATATAAATTATATTATATTCATACAATACATATATATTTACATTCAAGAAAGCAATTTATTTAATTAAAAATTAATATTATATCACATATAATAAATGTTGTATTGCATATAAAATATATTAATAATCTTCAAGATTTCTTTAAATCGATTTGATACAACTCTTCAACTGTAAATTGCTTAATTTATAAATTTATTATATACAAATTAATAAAATAGTTGCTCTACATTCTATATACAAATTTCACTACATTTTGTATGTTTTCTAATAATTTTTTAAAAACTCACAACAGTTCGAACTGCCGCCCAAAGACAAGCGTGAAAAAATGCAGCTTTTCATCCCCGAAATGGAATCCATTGTTGGTTTTTGTGTTCCTTTTTTTTCTGCGAGGCAAGCGAAACAAGGGTGGCTGGCTTGACGGACAGACGTCGACGGAGCTGACGTTGACGTTGACGCTGACGACGTTTTTCATCAACGCTCGTCATCTTGTGCCATCGCCAGCTACGCACAATCGTGAGTCGTATGGGAACGGTGTGGCGGGGATAGGAACAGGGGCAGGAGCAGGGGCAGGGGCAGGGATACGGGAAACAAAAACGGGCCTTGCCGCCATTGTGTCTTTGGCTTGAGCCGCAGCAGTGGTTGCTACAGGGGCTCATGGTGGTGCTGGCAGTGGTGATGGTGGTGGTGGAAGTTGTGCGTATTTTTGTGTCACATTCCAATCTATATCAATCTTGTGTTCGCAATGACGGATGACATTTGTCAATGTCAGACATTTTCGTTTTCCATTTCAGCCTCAAATGGAAGCAAGAGCAGGGCCAATGCGCGAGTGCGCGAGCAAAGGCACAGCAAGTCCTGGCCCTGACTCTGGCCCTGACTCTGGCCTTAAAGTCAGTTGCCCAAAAAGTCAGTCCTCGCCCACAACTTCAGTGTCGGCCAACCCACTGCTCCCCCTCCCTGCCGCCTCTTAGTTGCCAGCTCCATCCTATGCCGCAAGACACGGAAGGCGGCCAACGCATGAGTTTGACGAATTTGATGTCAAATATTTTCGTTGTTTCCCTCATTTTTTTATGAAAAGCATTTTCTCGGAATTAGAATTGGCTTCTGGGTGCGTCCGTCCCCCCCTTAGGCACTTGCTGGCTGTTGGGGTGGCTACGCAACTACAAAAATTACCCCCAACCCCACTTCCACCACCCCTGCACTTCTTCCTAACCCACATTTTGTGTATTGTATTTGAATCGGTTTAGGAACGAATCACTAAATGTGTTTGCGTTAAGTGTTTTCGATTCACAAATATTTGCATTCATGTCAAGCCCCGTCACGAGCCGACTGTTGTTTCAGGGGAGCCCGTGTTTATTGGCTTGGCTTTTGTTTATTAGCTGACTGGGGGACTGCGATGTAGAAGCACAGATCTGGTGATAACAAAGGCTTTTGATTCGCATGTGTAAAGGTTGTATGTATGTGAGATGTGCATACAGATGGTTTGAGAATAGATTTGCTAATTCTTCATTTATCAACTGTATAAAAGACAACGATTACTTTTAAATTATTCTTAAGTTCTCTTTTTTCGAAATCAGAATATAAAACTAAACACTTCCCTGCTAACAACTTGTTATGCCTAATGACTCTTTTAAGATAATTGCAACTGATTCAACTCACACGAAAAGCGAACAATTACTGTCCTTAATCCCTACCACAAACTGTGTTGTTGCAGAGTACAGGTTAATAGCATAAGCAGCGCACATTGAGAAATCATTAATCAAGCGTTTAAATGTTTAATAACAAGCACCTAAGAACATTCGATGTCAAAACAAACACTCGACATCATTCAACATTCGGTAATGATAAGCGCTGAGCCAACTGGAATGGGAACTGTTATAAAATATGAAGAGCGGAACGTGTATGGGGTCCTCCGCAAACAGCTAATAGTCCTGTCGTAAAATGATCATGGGCAACACAACAAATACAAATACAAATACAAAATAAACAGGAACCACCCGCAAATCAACAGTGGGCCGAGTGTCATCGATGGTCACAGGCGAGACCCAAGTTGAGAGAAGCAACAAGCCGCCGTTTTGTTGAACATCATTAATAACAAAATACGAGAAGACGGCATTGCGGGCATTGAATTAATGAATGCCTCCTTTTGGCCAAGAGAGGGAGAGAGAGAGAGAGAGAGAGAGAGAGAAGGCATAGAGCCTCCAAAGATGTGCTAAACGCGCGTCCAGCCCAGAAACAGGCTTTGCGATTGGACTAAGGGCAGGCAGCAGCAAGCAGCAGGCAGCGGGCAACGGGCAACGGGCATTGGACTTTTGGGCTGCTGTCCTGCATGTTATTGGGAAAATTAATGAAGTTTTGTTGAAACGCATGCCCAAATTAAAAACAAACCCAGAACCGAGAACCGCAATACCAAAACAAAGGCCAAAACAATAAACAATTGAAAAGTGTGCCGATGACGGAGCAGCGACTTGGCCCAGTAGCAGGGGCAGGGGGGAAGGCGGGCGTTAGGGGCCACCCATTTCCAAGGGCAACATTTGGAGCTGGAACCGCACAGTCTGCATCGCCAGAGACAGACCGTATCCTGCACCGGGACTAGTAGACTCTCTGTCGAGCCAATTCGAGTGGCTGTGGATACACGTTGCGATTGTTTGATCGATTCTGTTCGAGCTGCACGCTTGATTAATCGATTCCAAACGTGGTTTCACACCCAAAGATATCGCATACAAATCGAATTAAAGACAGACTCGGCCGAGTGGTAATTAATTTCTAGTAAATGTTGATAAATCGTTTTCAATGCGAGCAGCCACTGCGAACAGTCCAATGCAAATTCAGTTTTAAGCATTCGACATGGAGTTGGGCGCGTGTCGATAGTTAGGAGAAGACACGAGCAGGCACGGCTGGCTCTACACGAGATATATATACATTCTTAGTATAAATTATTTATAAGTTTATGGCTATTGAATACCTAATTGAATACTTTTATATAGCTGATAGCATCTGATAGAATCTTCGCATTGAAGTCAAGATTTGTGTCTTCATATTGATATATATGTTCGATAGCTGCATCGTGCTCGTGACTTTCAGTCTCTTCAACTTTCTAACCATCTCTAATGCGAACATGATCGTGTTGTGCACTGGGAGCTTCAGACTTCTATTCCACTAAAAGAACACAACACCTATAAATAGCAGTCAGAGCCGCGCCGCTGTGGCTGCTGGGCATCGCTTGACAAATGATGTGCCAAGGAACAGCTTCAAGTGACGGTGGCAATTATGCGAGGAGCCAACTGAAACGCAAATGACAGGTCGATTGAGTTAACGTTAACGCTAAACACTAAACGCCTCGCCCTGCCTCGCCCGGCCTCGCCTCGGCTACCAGACACAATTTTCTGTGGCTATTTTTGTAGGCGCATTCGCGCGATCGCCTCACGATCGATCGCCAGCCATTAATAATCCATCGAAACGAGCGGGGCCAGTCACCGCAATTTGTGGTGCAAGAGCAAACAGGTGTGGTGCCGGTGGTTGCACTGGCTCTCAGCTCTCTCAGGCGCAAGCTCGATCCACTGGCAACGCGATCATCCTGTCAGTGGCTGCTGCTCCTGACCGGCAAATCGATCATCGTCACGCGCGACCCAAACTCAATTAAACTGAGCGAAACTTCCATTAGCAGAATTCGTTTATGGCTACGAAAAAATAATTAAATATATTGCAGCTTACTGCTCTATGTAGTTGATTAAAGGTGTTTTTAGCCTATTTCATTGAAATGGCATCGGCTTCTGCTATGGCCACACGCAAAGACAAATTCAATTAATAATATATAATTAATTGAATGAGTTTCAAACTGAGGCTTTCCTAATGATTATAACACCAAAGATAGGCATTTGCTTGCTCTAGAAAGTATAAACATTTTTGATCAGAGAGTAGCCACAATTGTGGCAATCTATATAAATGTAGTAGAGGAAGCTCTTATATCTCAAATATATCTTTAAAATTCAAAATAGTTGAGATAAGTGTTTAGCTGTAGTTTTGTCTCAGAAGCTGATAGTTTTTAACTATATACTTTACTTATATTAACATAGCATATAGTTACTTATAGTTACTTATATATACTATATACTTGACTTATATTAACATGGCATATAGTTATATTGTCAGTATTTAAAGTATAGCGTGTCTGAGTTCGATACAAATAAATTACTTTTGTGCTAATTTACTTTTGAATAAGCAAACTCAATTCAAATGACGAGAACTTAAATACTTCTTAATAAATATTTATATATACAATTCAAGTTATCAATAGAACAAACCTTAATAATAAAATGACTTTACTCACGCTCTGAACTCTACTCACACTCTACGATCGATTGCTAGAGCAATCTCTTTTCAGTTTGAAGCCAAAGCAAATTTGCTGCATTCTGTTTGATGAACCGATTGTGTCAAGATGGAAATCGAAACTGAACTGCTGAACTGCACAGTGAATCCAATATAGATGGCTGTTGGACTTAGCTGGCCGCCAAAGTCGGATGTCATAAATCACGAGCCGCTAACTGAGCAGCCAGACAAAAGGATAAATGGTCAAAAGTCAGAAGTCAAAAGTGAAAAGTCAAAACACAAAACAAACAGACACCCACGCAGCAAGAAGCGAAGTTTTATGACGGTCATCGAAGTAAATAGACGAAAGTAAATAGACCTTAAAGTATTGAGCACATGTTGAATGTGTGCGAAAAGGGACTTGTGAGTGTGTGCTTAGAGAATGAGAGAGAGAAAGAGCTAACTACCTGAAGAGGGAGTTAAGTATATGCTATAGTCGAATGCATGCAAATCGACTCAAGGTCTGAGCTGCTTAATTTGCTCAACTTAATTTGCCTGCCCTTTCGTTTTGTTAACTTTTACAGTTGTGCTCAGTGGAAGCTACGATGGGCAGTCGTTCAGTCAATGGAGTGCACTCAGCTCGTGTTGTTGTGAGACGGAACCCCAAAACCAAAGGCCAATTATTGAAGAGAGTGGAGCAGGAGAGGAGAGCTGAGGGCAGCTGGGTCTGTGTCTGTGAGTTGAATCGCAACGCGTTGCGTGAAAATGTTGCACATTTGCATAATTATTGTAATTATCAATATATATTCATTAGTGTGAGTCTTGTGCTTAAATTTAATTCACTTTTAATTATGACCATAATAATTACTCTCAATTAGTTCGGGAACATTTTAATAACAGTATCTACAGCATTCGCGTAAAGTTTATTGTATATTTTACGACTTTTTGTAAAATACTTTTAAAGAGCAGAATGTTGAAACAAAACTAAAATTGAATTGAAATTTGAATTGAATATGTTTTTTTTTTGATATTTAAATTTCCAAGTTAAAATTTTTACATAGTTAAAGAAAGTAGGATATTATGAACTGACTAAATATATATATATTAAATTTATATATAATATTTTTTAAATTTCACTAAATCCATTTTCTGTTTACTTTATAGACTTCGTTCAAAGTCCTATAGATTATCTCTCTGTGAGAGGTTTATTAATTATTTTTGTATTCAAAAATTGAGAATCTACAGAAGTAAGGCTATAAGAACTAGGCATACCTTTTATTCAAATCATACAGATTCGAGCTAAGCGCTGTAATTAAACTCGACCAAAAACAAAAAACCCAAATCAGCCATTGACCTCACAGTGGGCGAGCAGCTGAGAACCAGTTTTGAACTCTGATCCCCTGCACCGCAATGGTTCCATGCCGGAGAATGCAGTCGATAAATTTTCTACCTGTCAATAGATGAGGCTACCTTAATGGCAACCAAGATAAACAGGCATTTTTCTTTGATTGTGCGCCCGTTCCCATTCCCCTTCCCCTTCCTATTCCCATTCCCGTTCCCGCTCTCGCTCTCGATCCCAACTGCGGATGCATTTCAAAATGGCCACGCGCACTGGACACATGGCTGGAAATAGGTTAATGCACTTGCCACAGCTAAACGCGATTGCGACACGAATATTGTGAACCACTTAAAAGAAAATTCTTATAATTATATTGTAAAACATGGGACGCTCCATGCGAATTAAGCGCAACACGCACTAAACGGTCAACGGGCAATGGGCAATGGGAGATGAGAGATGGGAGCTGGGTAATGGGGCAATGGCAACAGTGTCAACAGCAAAGTGCAGCCACATAGGTTGCCAGGTTCTTCTTCTGCTGCCGCCTCTGTGTCCAGCAAAAACCCCATAATGAAGTCATTAAAATTTCACCCTTATTATGGCTTTTAAAGTGATTGCAAAATGAGCCCTACTCTCCACCTATGGCCAGCAGGGCACATGAGAGAGAGGAAAGAGAGAGTAGGGGTGCAGACGGCAATGTCTTCATTTTGCATGCATCAAATTTATGATTAAGTAAAAAGTGCAGCCACATTTTTCACACACACTCTCATACACACACACACGCAGGCTAACTCACACACACACTCATGGGCGGAAGGAAGGTGCAAGGAAGCAATTTCCTGTAATTGCCACCATTCTTGTTAATCACACACACACGCACACACACCCAGTTGCAATTTAGCACGCATCTAAGTACGCGTTGAAATATTAATGAGATTTTAAAATTCATCGTTCCGTACCCACGGACGACGCCAAGACTCGTAGCAGGAGTCCGCGTTTGGCTTTCCATCATTGGGCCTCTCTCTCTTGCTGCTGCAACACAGGTGTGTGCCATGGACATGGGATACGCAAAGCGATCGATTGGGAACAGTTAAAACGCGCATTTACTTGCGGCTCAATCAAAAATTTCGCTCCTTAAACTTAATAAATTTGATAGCCGCACATCAAATCAAATCGCTCAATTGCTCAAAATTATATTCCATTTATGGCCATTGATGTATAAAATTATGAATTTTATGACTTGCAGTCAAATTTGTTCGCTTCCCTCTCTCTCTCTCTCTCTCTCTCTCATACTTAAATTGCTTTCATTTTACATGTTTAGTTTTGCAACTGAAAACATTTTATTCATGGTTATTTATAACTAATTTGTAATTTTAACAAAACCAAAAATAAGCTTAGTTACATATTCACATTTGGTAGATATATATATAATATTGAAAATACTTTCATCTTTTAATATTTAAGTTATTTATTTATGTCTAATATATATCCAATATATACTTTTGTAGTAATATATACTTACAATATATACTTTGCGGAATCTATTTAATTATCTAAAGGCAGTTAAAGAATAAGATAACAACAAAAATTGCTACATATTACTCGAGCAGTTTTGTATTTGCCAGTCTCAATTTAAAGACATTTTCTGTTTTAATTCTTTAGTACAAGATGATTAGCTGATGTTTCTGTGAAGTCCATATATGGCTTTTAAAAGCGTTGCCATTAATTAGCCCAATTAAAAGATGCCTTTTTCGTTGCTTCGGTGTCTGTTGTGCAATTTCTCTCATAATTTGCCACAATTAACGACTGATCAGCAATTAAAGTTGCATTATCTGATGCAGACGGTGTCCCAGCAGCATGGAGCTGCAGTTGGTGCCTTAATCGGCACCTGCAGATCATCGAATGATGCCGCAAAAGTGCGTGGATAATAAATGCCAATTACCATTTCAAGCATTCACTTCTCTAGAGTCGAAGCCGTGCCCCCCTTTTGCGCCCTCTCCCTCCACATATATATCTATCTCGCGGCTCACTGATGGCCTCTGCTGCTGTCTGTCCAAGTCGCCTTGGCGTTTGCTGGCGCTGTTAGCGACGTACATCAAAAACACCTTAAGGCCACCACCGGTTAAGTATTTGGAGGATTTTTCGCAGTTTCTAATGATGATGATGGCCGCTGGCAGCGGCACCAAATTGCTGGCACCATTGCCGACTCCATCAAGCCTCCCCGTTGCCGCCTCGGCTGCCGTCTCAGTGGCTTGATCTCTGCCGCTATCCAAAGATATTGTTATTAAAAACAATCTTACAAATATTATAAACAAATTTTATGCAAATATTTAAACTTAAATATGTTCAAAATGACACTGCAGATAGTATGATTTACCCATTTGATAGAGATATAACTCCCAGAGAGATTCACACAATGGCGATTTTCATATATATAAATAGATAATTCCTTGAAATTTGTTTAATGTAAAGGAACTTATGCAGATACTGAAAAATAATAGTAATAATATCTAGAAAAATTAAAAAAATATATAGATATGATAAATTTATAAATAAAGATCTAATAAAATATATAGATATCAAGTACTTTGGGTAGGAATTCATAAATTGATTTTTAGATTGCTATAGACTATATTATTATTAAGAAAATATATACATTTAGGGGTCGGCTACGCCTCTATTCGATTGTTAGATCCAGCTTTAATTTGCATTTTCATTATTTTCAATTTCTATTATATTTAAGTTAAAGTCAGACATTGTTTACCCTGATTTTGGAATACAAGACGCAACAAATACATGAGATATAATATATAATATTAAGATATAATAAGGGTTTATAATTGGCTAACATTTTGGATACTGTTGCAATTGCAATCGCTTTTCACAGCTAGCTGGTAGTACTTCTCTCTACTTTCAAGAAAAACTTGAAGCTGATTTCCTTTTACTCACATGCGTTTCCGATCTGAGATGAAGTTCCACCACCTGTTGCCTGGCAGGTTCACTTATGATATTAAAAAGCGCACACAGCCCATGCTTAGCCAGCTGAGATACACTTCGAACCGACTGTGTAAAGCTCGTGGCCGCTTGTGCCCGGAGGACATGAGCTTATGAGCGACGAGAGATTTATGGGTTTTAATTTCCTGAGCTGTTGCCTGCTCGATGCAAGGCGTCGAGCCGTGTTAGAGCCAGTCGGTAAGAGTTGTGCTTCCGACAACAGAAGCTATGGCAGAATATTCATGTGTGGGTGGCTCTGTTTAGCATGTGTGTGTAGTGAGTGTATAGTGTGTCAACAAGCAGGCAGACAGAGTCGCAGTCGCAGCATAGCAAATGCAGCCATGGTAAAAGGATGCTAGAGAAATTTGAAGTGCCACACGTAATATTCCGGTTGCGTTCTTGTTACTGCGGCCGAGGCAGCCAGCCTGTCAGCACATCTGCAACAAAATGAGGAATGGCCCTGCGACCCTCGGCCGACCTAATAGCATTAGCCTAATGCCAGCCAGAAGCTACCTAACCTAGGCAGGCTGGCCGATGGGAAAAAGTGAAAGTGCGCCTAGCTGCTAGCTCGACCCGAGCAAATTTCATGCAACATTGCGTGCCACAACAGCAGGAGGGGCACACGGACAGAAGAATGGGAAGTGTGCCGTTCGACTGCAGGAGATCGCTCCATTTGCATTTTGCATGCGTGTTCCTCGCATTACCCAAAAAGTTGACACAAACACAGACATACACACACATGTACATGTGTGGCAAAAAGCGACTAGAGTTCGGCTTTGAGACACTTGCCTAATAGATGGCTGCACTCACTCAGACTGACTAAATTTCGAGACCTTTCACTGGCAGGGTACAGCGCCAACCGAAATGTTTACCCTTGATCGATTGCCGCTGAACCGTAACGGAGCAACGCACGCGTAACAAATGCAATCCTCCTTAAAAGCAGAAATGTGTCACACGTTGGCGACAAGCCCCCTCACCCGCACCCCCACCCACACCCCCACCCAATCACCACTTCCCACCACCCCCAGCTCCTGTTCCACTATTCACTCTGATGCTTTCAAATGTAATGGCTGAATCCTTTCAGGGCAGCTCCAGTCCCGCCTGTTGTTTTTTCAGTTCTTTTCCTCTTCTTGTTTTTGGGTTGCTTTTGGCTCCTTCATTGTCGCCGTGGCTGATGTCTCCTACGCGTTGGTGCTGCCTTTGCTTTTGTCGTGCGGATTGTTGTTCGGCTCGCCTCAGTGTTGCTTTTTATTATAAAGTTTTTCCTTTCGGGAGAGTGCGTTTTTGCTGCTTCTTCTTGGCTGTGCGTTCTGCTATTCTCTGTTCTGTGTAGAAAACAAAGATAAATTGGTTAATTTCCCCCAGCCATTGTTGTGCAGCCATCAATCGATGCCTGGCTCTGGTAATGGACTTGGCTGAGCTTATGCATTACTCCTGTTTCCTTCTCCTCTCCATTCTCACACCCGCCACGTCCTTGGCTTCAGCTCCATTATTGTTTTGCTTTTATTTTCTGTATTTATTTTAAGAAAATTGTTTCGGTCTTCAGCTGGAAGTCCCCATTAAATTAAACAAACACAAATTAGAACAACAATCGTTGATTCTATTAGCAGCACTCTGGGGTTAACTAGAGTCTATATTATATATATTTTTGTATATTTTGTGTTTGTCATGAACCGATTAGCTAAAGCAAAGAGAATAAATAAATAATAAAAGTAAGAGACTAAAGAGAAATTGAATGTTTATTCTTATGGACTCTCTAGACCTTCAAGGCTCATCTGACCTTGCCTCAGCGAGTTATTTGACAGAGGTCTACAAAGGGAATTCTATTCTATTTCTGCACCTGCATTTCATCGCAACACAATTGACTCTCACAGCTGCCTTCTATAGTAAAACTTATCATGAAAGTATTTCCAACACTCTTTAAACTAAAATTCAGATATTCTTTGTAATAATCCGAACTAATTACATGAAGTTCGTCTTGAATTGATAAGATATAATCAAGCAATAAGTGAGTTAAACTCTGTGTGCGTACGACATTTGTAAGACTACAAACAAATATAATCAACTATAAACACATATGTAAATGTAAAACCCACTCAGATACTTGGCCCAATTGTTAACGTATTTATTCTTGGCAGTAAATTGATATATTGCCTGGCAGGCGATAATTAAAAGTCAATGTAGAGCAACACTTGCGCGCCAGATAAACATCAGTTGGGGATAGAAGTTTTGAGATGTATTACAATCCATAATCGCTGAGCGCTTCGCTGTCAATCAGTCACTCGGCACAGCTCCAGCAACGAGCTCTTCATCATGCACAGTCCACAATACGAGCCGGGCCAGAGGCACACTTCTAAGAGAGAGCCAGAGACTGAGGAGCAGGCAAACAGCAATATGGATAACTTTTCGAATAGAAATTCCAACCTGACAAGTGTGCATCACACTTCAATTTTAGTGCTCAGGGCAGAGGCTCGAGCAGAAGCTCAAGCTCTGACTCCAGCCCAGTTGAGCTGGAGATTTGCTGGCAGCTACCGTTGACGTTGACTGCGCCCACTCCCGCCGCCTGGGCTAGAACAAAAACTCTTCGGCGTGCACAAAAAACCGAAACGAAAACTGAAATACGGCTGCATCATTAAATTTAATATGATACTCATTTAATGAAATTGTTGCCGATTTGTTTTGGAAATACACGCGCTCGCTCTCCTTTGAGTTTGACGCCTTCGCCAATGCGGAACACAGCGTTGCGCTGCCCTCGAGCTGGAAGCGAGGCTCTCGTGCCACATGCCGCATGCGGGCGGCGGCGGTGGCAGCAGTGCCAGGTTGCCAGCTTGCCAGCTTGTGGGCGGGGCAGAGAGTGCAATATTGCGAACATGGCCGGATAATGACGACAACGGCAGCGGCAGCGGCCTGAACGACGACTCGGAAGGAAATGTGCACTGGCACAAAGGCCGCAGGGGCAGAGTGGGTCGAGCGACAGTCGAGCATCGTAGTTAGTGGCAAAAATCATTCTAATGACAGCAAAACGTAAAAAGCTCTGAAAGTGTTAAGTGGTTTCTCATTAAACTTTATGTACTGCTACGTCTGTCGGTCTGCTGGACGATGGGACTGGCGGTCGTTGTGTGGGCGATGAGGGGCAGTCCTGGCCGGGAGTAAGAGAACGAGAATTAGGGGCAGGCTTAAACGATTGCCAGACCAACGTCATTAGCACTTTTAACCGCATATTAAATTTAGTAAAGCGTTGATTGATTGCCACGCAGCCCAGACTCAGCCTCAGCATCAGCCTCACATGTCTGTGTGTCCCTAGCTAACTAACCTGCCCTAAAGTTATGGCCAACACTCGTCGCACTCATATCGGAACGGTTGCAGTTGCTGCTACCGCTGCCGGAATCTTATCTTTCAATGAACCGCCGAGACAAATGACACGTGATTTTATTTGATTTACTTACATCTGCAGCTCAATTTTCAGTTTGACTTTTGCCTTGAGTTTTGGTCTTTCGGTTTCTTTGGGTCTGCTTATGGTCACACTTACTGTTACAGTTACAGCTACTGCCACTGCCATTGCCACTGCCACTGCCACTGCTACTGACTGCTCCTGTCGCTGCTTGGGCACATTATCCGAAATGATTCGATCATTAGCGGCGCCGAGCAGTTCTCGTCGTGTTCTCTAGGCATTACGGGTAATTACTGGAATGTTGTGACAATATTTTCCCGCTTGTCTTCGAATTACTTAATCTCAATGGCTGGCAATAACGCTCCCAAAGATTAAGATGTTTACCAACTAAGTGATTTTTGACAACTCTTTGACTTTTGAGCGGCAACTGAACTAATTTGATTTGTGGCTAACAAGTAAAAATAAATAATCTGAATAATTCTTAGCATTATTTATATATATATGAGACAATTTCTTAAGAAATTATATAATTTAAGCTCTATATCAATAAGTACATTGATTGAACAATAGACAATTAGACATTTAACAAACTCCAGAGAAATTAAACATTCCTAAGCTTCAAAATATTTTTATTTAGCATCAGATGCATTAAAATTTATATATCTCTAGATAGATAGATCATATTCTCAAATTGAAACTATCTGTCGGAATATTGCACTTGTTTAAAATTCATATTTTTGAAATACTTAAATGCTAAAATAAAAAACAAGAAATAATTTGAAAAATATTTAAAATATTTTTTAAGAAAATTATATATTCACTTTAAATAGTTTATTTATTTTCACCAGAATCTTAAATTATACACAAATTTTGATTGGAACCACCGCCGGCATGATATGGTACACATGTAACATGTGTAGGGTCCCGGTGCCGGTGGCTCCGCATGGCGCATATGGCAGTCAAGCGAGCAGCAGCAGCAACAACAACAACAACGCAGCTAGCTACGGCGGCCATATTGAAAATCATTCAAGTATTTCGAAAATAGTGGGCGGAGTCAGCGGCGCCATCAAGTGCGCATGCGGGTGCGAGCGAGTAAACAGTAAGCGCTAGCGCGTTGCATGTTTTATCTCCCTTTTGTGTGCGGACGCATTGCGCATGCGCTGTGCTACGGAATTTGTGGCCATGGTCTGCAGCGGCCTGTGTTCGAAAACTAACTGAATTTCGAAATTTACGATGGTTGCTGCTCGAGCGGCATTCGAACTGCTGGCTCTCTCGCATGTTGTGAGAGTGTATTGGTAACGAATGCATTGGTATTGGTGCCTGCGAGATCTTCGAATTTCGATATCGATTCGCATAGATGTGTGTGGGTTTTTCGAACTGCGACTCAAACCGGATTTCGAGCATTCTCTCATAACTGTTGTATGGCTATTCGAAGAGGTCCAGAACAAGTTCTCCGGTTCGACGCAAGCTGAGGTTTACCTGCTGCGGCTGAGACTGAGGCAGAGACAGAGGCTGAGGCTGCCATCGATGCTCTTCGGGAGTTAATATTCTATTAGAGGCTCATTTGTGTGATTGCCATCAAGGATACGAAGACTCAAGTGACTAGTGCAATTTTCAAGCGATTGCCATTTCGCTTTTAACCGGGTCAATTGCACTGCTATTGGCATTGCCAAATGCCCTACACATCCCATTGTTCCCTCTCCTTCTCTCCATCTCTCAAATAGAATGGACAACTCAATTTGAGTTTGTTTTTCGGCGCTTTTTTCCTCATCGGGTTTCGTCTGCATCTGCTAATTATCGTATTCAATGATTTATGTCTTGGCCATTTTAAATTTATCATTTGCCTTCGCTGCGCAGTCTCGATATCACCTTGATGGATCGTCGATCGTTTGATGGATTGTGTGAACCGGCAGAGGGATAGGGAGAAGGCGGGGGTAAGGTCGAGGGAATGGGCCTGCACTTGTCTAGGCCTCATCATTACGAGTACCTCGAGTGGATTTCTGACATCTTGCTTTGTTTCTCGTTATGGCGTTCATGTTTCTGCCTATTTCAATTTGTACGTAATTAATGATTTATTCAAGTTTCGCCGAGTGTTGTCTCAATTCCATAGAATCGATTATTAATGATTCTTTCCGAGTGTCTGTCTCCAACTGGCGTATAGCTGCAATATTTTAGACTTTCTCAAACTCATGCGGCTTTGATCCATTAGCAATGGCGACGGTTTAGGGTATGTAATAATATTTACATGTTTATATAAGTTCTCTGATAACATATTATATAGGTTTTTATCGGTATTTAAAACTGGTCAAATATCTTGCGCAACTTATCATCAGTTGGGGTTTCTTTCTTATAAATAACAATGTATTTGAATATTATTTCGCTGAATAAGTTTTTTGTCAAATTTTATAACATTTTTATGTATATCTTAGATATTATTGGATGATAATAATAATGATAAAAAAAAATGAAAAAGATCATACATTAATTTACAATCAATAATATAAATAATTTATTTGATTTCTAAGTTAATCTTTAAAATACAATTATATGTTCTATATAAAGTTTTTTTTTAACAGTTCAACAATTGATAATCAAAGCAGCTAAGTTTATGAAAATATAAATAAGCAAAATTAATTTAATTTATAAATATTTTGAAATTAATTTAAGATTTGAAATTTTTTTTTATAATTAAAATGAAATATTTAAACTAATATTTTAAAAATAAATCTAGTAGTACGAACAAGATTTATGTTCAAATATGGATTTTGAATATAAATGTATTTTTATTTTAATTTGTACAATAGATCATAAATAGATCTTAAATAATGAACTAACAATAATAATAATAAACATGAAAAATAAATAAAAATAATAAATAAATAAAATATTATCAAGACGATGCATTAGATATTTTAATTAGATGTGCTTAGTATCTCAAAATGTTATAGCTATGTAAATATATATGTATATATATAAATATATATCTATATAAAATATTATATACAATTTACAAACATTTAAAAAAATATATAAAATAAACTATATTTCTCAGTTATTTTATATAATTTCTTTCGCTTAGTGTAATATTTTTGCTTGCATTAATTTCGTAAATAATTTCATTTAAGATTGAATCGCATCACATTCATATTTTGGGCAATTTGCAGTCAATTAATAAATGCTGATAAATATCGCTTATATATATTCATATTCATAAATATATATGTATATAGAGAGAGTATATCTGAGTAATATAGCATTAAAACGGAACATCACACCCAACAGATAAAATTTGTAGCTTTCGCCTAGGTAACGAATTCAATTAAAATTCTATTTGAGGTGCTTCGTTTGGGCAAACAAGAACGTTTTTAATTAATTTCAACAGACCGAAAAGCAAACAAGCAAACAAGAACTCAAGCCTGATTCACTGTTGCAGAAAATGTTGCAACCGCCGCCCCACCTAGCCAAGGGACGCATCCACGCATCCACGCATCCGCCTTGCCTGTCGAACTTTTGGTTTGGCAGCTGCTCAAGAACTATTTCGAGTGGATCTCTAAATATTTCGGAATACGTGCAGCGCCATCATTGTGGGACACATGTGAAATGCACTTCAAGCAGCC
Source organism: Drosophila nigricruria (assembly GCA_037075265.1). Taxonomy (NCBI): domain Eukaryota; kingdom Metazoa; phylum Arthropoda; class Insecta; order Diptera; family Drosophilidae; genus Drosophila; species Drosophila nigricruria. The sequence goes on from JBAMCI010000011.1 coordinate 312,644, forward strand.
ATTCAGGCGCGGCCAACAGCCAACAGCCAACAGGCAACAGCCAACGGAGGCAAGTGGTGCAATCAAATGTTGACATTTTCGAGCATTTGCGGAAAAACGATTTGTATATTCGAGGCCTTTTTCTCGCGCGCCATGCTGCAAGTGCCAGACGCTGAGAATATTTTTGCTTGCTGCGTCTCAATTCAGAGAAAAAATACGGCACAAATTATTAATTTGATTTTGTGACATAAACGTGAGCACATTCTGTGCCCCGCTTACAAATGGCAAGCGATTATGTGAACAATGCGAATTCAATTTGTTTAAGCTGCTGCCAGAGATCGAGTACGCCTCCAGCTCCTGCTCCTCCTCCTCCTCCTTCGCCTGGCATTGGTGTCATGTGCAGTCGCAGTCGCAGTCGCATGAATCGGAATTGGTATCCGTGATCCGTGAGTCGTGTCTGGGCCTGGCCTCAGTTTCAGGTGGCCATTGGTCAGTGTTTTGTTAATGCCATTTGATTAATGGCTTATTATGATGTCAGATTAATAAGATCGTTTTCCAAATGGCGCGTTTTGTGGTCTCTGCAAGGCGGCCAAAGAGCCAAACAAACATGTTATTCACATGAATCCGACAAGCAACAGCATTTGCTTACCTCTGACACTCGATTCGGGTCTGGAGATGAATAGCTGCAAAATAGACAGAAGTTAAAGAATTGTTTCTTTATGAAAGCAACTAAATACGTACCGATCTTAGGTATATCCAAGTTGACGATCCATACTGCAATATATATATTTCTTGAGCCAACCCAGAAAAAACGACATTGCTTAAATTTTTAAATACTATATTTTATTATAAATATTACAAATAAAAACAAAATCTCATTTGTAATTTAATTATAATTTTTATGCATTTTCTGCTGTTTTTGTTTTTTGTTTCTTTTTAGATTTTTGCATTTTGCAATTCTTCTCTTCCTCTTCCTCTTCTTGTTTACACTAAATTTAAGGTTTATTTACAACAAATTATTTAGCTTTTCTGCCACATTCAAATTTCGCTGTGAAATGTAAGTGTGTGTGTGTGTATGCGTGTATGTGTGAGTGTGTGTGTATGTGTTTCTCTATTCAAAGTACATACATACACATATATAAATATATATATTTATATCCTTTTTAGTTGCATCTCTACGTAGATCGCATGTGCATTTCGATTTCTCGTGAATTTCTACAATAAATTTTGTTTTTTTTTTTTTTAAATTTTGTTTTAACTTTTGTGAAACTTAATCAATTAGTTTCTTACAGAATGAGGCCGAAAGTTACGTATCTGGATTGAGTTGAAATTGTTCGCCAATCTGTGGATGCAATCCTTTTGAATAGCACACTTGGCCAGTTGGTCTGCCTGACATTTCTCTGCTCGACATTCTATTGGAATCACAAATGTTGTCTCTATTGGGTAGTATTTTTGGGATCTACGTATCTTTATGCTATTGCCTGGCTACAGCTGGGATAGGAGTGGGGGGGATTTACAGAACGAAACATCCTCTACAAGTTACACGCATAATATTGCGTTTAAATACATATATGTGTATATATATATATATATCAATATATCTACATATAAACATAGTATGATGCTCTTTTTCGTTTTCTTTTTCTTTTTCATTTTCTTTACTTTTACATTTTCTTTATAACTTTGGTATATGGATTTCTACATTTCTCTCGTTTCTCGCGTGTGTGTGAGTGTGAAAAACGTAGAAATTGAGTTGAGTTACGTACATACATTCAATATATATAAATATATATATATATAGTTGTTATAGGTATAATAGAAGGGCGGCCCCAATGCCGCCTGCATTCAGAAATGCATTCTCAATATATATATATATATATATTTATTAATTTTTATTATTTTTGTTAATTTTTCGTTTGTTTTTTTTTTTTATATTTTTCTACTTTACATGGATTATTTCATTCGTTTCGTTTACACTTAAGTATTTTTGAAAACAGCGTGTACATTTCTTTAACAATATATAATTTTTTTTTTAAATTTTCTTTTCTTTTTTTTTTTTTAATAATGTTGCCAATTGGTTTTGTCGGTATACTTTATATCCTTTACGAACTAATTCAAGTGCTTGCAATTTTCGTAATATAAGAAACTTGTTTACAAAAATTTCTAAATTGAAAATAAAAAAAAAAAATAAAAATTGCACAAGAAATTATAATGTCTATAAGGAAAAACAACGAGACAATATTTCAACAACAAACTTTCCACACCATTCAAAGGGAGTTTCTGGGAAAGATCATTTCGATTCGGCTTGCCGAAACATTTCTCGAGTTTCAGTTAATTTTCATTTTCTTTTAGTTTGCCAATGTTTTTCGATTTGCTTTATTATTTGTATTATTTGCTTGGATGTAGCCACATGCTCCATGGTTTTGGTATCTCTTTTGTCTAATCCTGCGACATTTAGCACTTATTGTTAGCTAAGGATTTGGATTAGATTTTTAGTATTCTGCTCTTTCTCTCACTTTCAGTTTCAGTTTCAGTTTTTAGTTTTAGTTTATCCATCAAACACACTATTGCAGTTCAGTAATTGTTGTTGTTGTTGCTGTTGTGAGTTTATTTTGCGCTAAAAGTTTCTACAAACATTGAATTTAGTTAATGTTATAGTACGTACGTATGCATATAGGTTTATGTGTGGTATACAGTATTACACTATATAAATTAATCATATATATATTATGTATTAAAGTATGCTTTACACTTAGGACGCGTAGATCTAATGTTATTGTGTGTATATATAGTATTTGCTCGTATATATGTTTCATATATATGGTTTTAGTTGTTATTATTATTATTATTATTATATCGTATTGTATTAGTTATTATGCATAATATATCCATGTATATACATATGCATGTACATATATACCATATATATATATATATATATATATATAGCTTATTTAATTCTGAGGTCACATGAGTTGGTTTTGTTGAGTTTTACGCTTTAATTGTATTTTTATTTAACTTATTACGCTTTCTCCATTTGCATTTTGTAAAAATTAAATAATAATAAGAAAATAATAACAATTAACTAAGTTGTAGTGTTTTGTAGTTTAGTGTTGTTGTGTAGTGTAGTTCAGTGTTGTTTCGTGTACTCTTTCCGATGCACTCTAGCAACGCCGTAGATAGTTAGTTAGTCCTCTTTTGGATAGTTCAAAACAAATTCATAAATTGTAAATTGTATTTAGCTTGAAATTTCATTTAGTTTTGCGCTGGCTTCGCTGCTCCACCTTCAACTTGGACTTGGACGTGGACTTGGACTTGGACTACTCCACCGTGAACGTATACCCCATAATTCTCGCTCTCAACTGTGCACCTACTGGGGACTGTTGGGTGGCGTTATCTCATCGCCCTCGCCGCCGGAGCCGGGCTCGCCCTTCGTCTTGTTCTCCTTCTTCCACTTCATGCGTCGGTTCTGGAACCAGATCTTGATCTGGCGCTCGGTCAGGCAGAGAGCGTGCGCTATTTCGATGCGTCGTCGGCGCGTCAAGTAGCGGTTGAAATGGAACTCCTTCTCCAGCTCCAGCGTCTGGTAGCGTGTGTAGGTCTGACGGCCACGTTTGCGCTCTGTTGGTTGCGAGAAAGACAAAAAGTTCACAATTAAAATCAACGCACAATGCACAATGATACAAATGCCATCAGCAACAACAACAATAACTAAAAATGCATACTACAACAACAAAAACAACACCAGCAACACCAGCAACACCAACAACAACAACTTCAAAGAGTGATCTGAAACGCAGGCACAATCAACATGTGTGTATCTGAGAAGGTATCGGAGAAGGTATCTGTAGCTGTAGCTGAGCTGCGCCTGTAGCTGCGGGCTTTGTTCTAGACCCAAACCCAATCTCGGGCCTGGAAACCACATGATGCGCGACGCACGCAGCGTAGACCGAGCCTGATTAAAAGACGACCTTACCGAATTCAGATATTTGTACTTGTCAAAAAGAAACCCAACGAGCCAACCGATAGGGGACAGCGAAGGGGTTCGGCAGCTCTTTTGGATTAGGGTCGAGACAGAGATTTCATGGACATGGACAAGCGGACAGGAGGCAGTTGCACTTGGGCAGTGGGGGAGCAGTCTAACTAATTACAAAGAGGTCTGCGGGCTTCACGGGCCTTCGGCGGAGTCAGTGCAAAACAGTCGACGGTAGTCGAGTAACTGTAAAACAATTTGGAATAATTACTGCGCCCCAAAAACCAGCTCAGCGCCTAATGACACTTACTATAATTATAATTTTCGTAATGACAAAAAAAAAAAAAAAAAAAAACGCAGCTCAAACAGAAAAACGAAAGCAAAGCACAACAAATGCCACACAAAATATGTCAAAAATAATACGAACTAATATAATTGTCAATTGCCCCAGCCCCTTGCTCTCTTGCCTCTCTCTCCCTCTGCTGGCCACCTTGGCAAATGGTCAGCTAGCGTGAGAGCTTTGGGTGGCGCTTGGCTACACCCTCGATCTGGTCAGCGGAAAGGGAAATGGCTGGGATGTGGAAAATCACCTGAAGAACACTCGAGAGCTCTAACGGGGGCGTCTCGACTCAACTCGACTCGACTCGACCTGGCTCGGCTCGGCTCGACTCGTTTCAACTTGCTTAACTATTTTTTAATAACATCTTCAGCATTTGTCTTGCTCAATGCGTTTTTCTGCTCTTCTCTCCCGCTCTCTCTTCCTCTCTCTCTCTCTGTCTCCCTCTCTCTCTCTCGCTGGCTAGGGGGTCATTACATCATAAGCTCTTTTTGTGCGGCGGCCATTAATGCGCGCGAATCCGATTCATAGCACAAGAGGGGGGCAGATCCATGGCGGCCGCGGGCAGTCCGAGCTGCTGAGAGAGAGAGAGCGAGAGGGGGGAGGAGGGGTCCAGCTACCTTCTTTTAAATGACACAACTGATGCCATGTCTATAACCCAAGGCGTTCGCATTTAATCATCATCAGTTAGACGAGCGGCAAAAAAAAAGCGAGGAAAAAAACTTGAGAGATTTGTGGTAAAAAGCGTGCGTGTTTTTTTTTTCTCTTGTTACCCTTCTCTTGGCCAGACGCCGCTTGAACTGACGGACTTGGCTTGAATTCAGCCATGTATTAGACGCGGATTAAGAGCCTTAGAAAGAGTTTAGCCAATAGCGAAGCGGTATCAAGTGTTTGCTTAGATTTCCGAACTGATATAAGGGTCATTCAGTTATCCCCAACAATATATTTGAATAATGCTATGAGCGATCCAGTTGTATGAAATTGTATTCTCATACGCAATACAATTTCCCTAGAGCGGAAGCAAAGCAAAAACTTGAGCTAATTAGCAGCGCACGGCAGAGACCCGCTGCCAAGGAGCGATGGCATAGCCGGCTCATGCAACGCAAATAAATGATTATTTTAATTGATAAAAACACCTTCATGGCTCACAAGTCGATGACGACTGGGAACGGTTAGACTGTAGGAGGGAGAGAGAGAGAGAGAGAGTGGGGAATCGGGGCTATATATCGTTTGGTCACTGGCAATTTAAGAGCGGGCGCGGTCACCTCTTGCCTGCTTGAAATTAGTTTTTAATGATGCCTTTGCACATTTCATGCGGCCATCACTCAAAAGCCAAGAAAACGTAATATATATAAACATATATACCGATATATATATATATATATATACATATGTTGTGTTGTTTGATAGTATGCGGCGCCCAGTTTACAATACCCTCGAAATTGAGTACTGAAAAATTATTATAAACGCATTAATGGCGCTTTGAGCCAGCACTAGACGGAGCTGGAGCTGAAGCTTGAGCTCGAACTCGAGCTGTAGCTGGGGTTGGGGCATTGGGGCACTTTGTGCGTCGTCGGGGCGGGCTCTGCGTATCAACTACGAAAAATATAATTAAGGTGAAACAATTAATATGAACAGGAGTAGCGATACGCACTCAACTGAGCTGTGGCCGGGGCGCCGAATGTGGCGCAACTCACGTGCCACGCCCACCCCGCACGCCTCACTAGTGACCAGGCGGCTGACTACCGGTCAGCTAGCTACTCACTCGACTGCCGGTTTGGTTGTTTGGCTGGCATTAATGCTTTTTGATATGAAAGCGTATTGTAATTAAATTGCGATTAGGCCACCATTTTAACCATTTTACTTCTTGCTCCATAATGGATTTTATTCCATTTTTTTCCCTCCCTCTCTCTCTCTCTCACACTCACTCTCTGTCTACCTCCCTCCAACTCCTTCATGTGTGCACACAATTACATTACTATTATTGTGTGTGTTTGTATGTGTGTATGTGTGTGTGTGAGCGATTGCATCGCGCAACGTTTAAAGGAAATCATTAAAATAATTACTACAACATTTTATAAAATTCGTTGAAGTCGCAAACTAATTATTATTATATAAAAACAAAAAAACAAAAACATAAAAATGAAAAATTCTCAAAGAGATAAAAATTAGAATTCGCTTAGTGTAGAAATGGGTGCAAATTGTTTAATCGAAAGCTTTTTAAAATATATAAATGGCAAAACAGATTATAATAATAAATGAATTTCAAATTTGTAATAAGCTCATTTATACATATGTGTTTACTGCAATAAACAAATGAGTCTATTGCTAGTTTTATGATAATAGCTTTAAAGCTGATGAAAATATTCCGGTGCAACTATTCATACTGATCAAAACTGTATATAATGTAGGAAGCAAATATCTTTATCTAAGCGTCCTCTTCATTAAAAATTCTTTATCTACTCTAACACTCATAGAATATATATGAATGAACCTATTGAAAGTTTAATAATAGCTTTAAAAGTGAGAAAAGATTCCATGAAAAGAGTCATGGTTGCTCAGACTAATCAAGGGTACATATACGTTAAGAAGTAGCTGAATTCTTCTATGTCAATAACTAATAATTAGTCCAAAGATTGCTCAGGCTGATCAAGGTTATATATACGTTAAGAAGTAGTAGAGTTCTTGTATAGACGATAAATGTATACGTCAATAACCAATAATTAGTCCCAAGATTTCAATGGATTTTCACTAATAGTACAAATTAAATAACTATATGTAAAAGATATCATTTCTTTGTGCAGTTCATTCTTTTCTAGGCTAAAAGCTTTTTCCTTACAATCCCATATTTCCTTCTCATCTCCTGTTAGTGATCCCCTAAACAGTTTATTTATTGCATATGCCATTTACAGAGAGACAAGAGCTAAGAAAACAATTATAATAATAATATTCATAATTTGCATAAGCTGTAACCTTTAGCTGAACGGCTGAGCCTTCAAAGCTGTCGTCGTCGTCGGTGGTCGTTTGCCTGAGCGCTTGTCAAACTTGCATGTCATGCGGCGACAGCTGGTAAAAAATGCGAATGCACTTGGCAAAAAGGTGAAAAGCAAAAACAAAAAACAAAATACAAAAAAAAAACATAAACTGCGAAATAATATACAGCAAAAAGTCAAAAGCACACATCAAATGCGAGTAAATGTTTTTTTAATTGCGGAAATTACGGACAAACGCGCGAGCCGCTACAACAAATGCTGGCAAATTATTATTGTTTATGCCCGCGAGTTGATAAATTCTGTGCCCAGAGTCAGAGTCAAGAATGTTCGTGTGTGGCATGCGAGTAGTCGTTGCTGCTTGTGATGTCACCAGCACAGCCGAATTCGCCGAGTCAGGCGATGAGCTTGCACTATATAAACAGCGCCCCCTGGCGGCGGGGAGCAACAGTCGCTGACACAGTTGCCAATTAGCGCAACCTCAGCGTGGAGGCACATATCTGCATAGGAAAACTTTTTCATTACGTTTCTCTGCATTCTGACATTTTCCAGCTGCTGCTGCTGTGGAAAAACTTTCAGCGAAGCATACGCCCTTGGCCACGGTAAAACCTTCCATTTTCTTTTCTTTTTTTTTGGCTTAGTCCGAGCCGAAGTTCGAGGTTTGCCGAAAGCCCAATTTGATGACTGGACAGATAGACGGACAGACAGATTTTTTTTTTTGGTATTTGAAAATTTATTTGCATACTACAGTTTCTTTATTTTTAATTAAAGTCAAGGAGCGCGGAGGTAGCTGAGGTAAACGTCAACAATTAAAAATTACCATTGACCAGCAGAGCATTTATTATATAAACATTTTTAATTTCATTTTCCCTTTTGCTGGCCATAATCTCGGGAGACGCTGCGACTTTTTAATTTGGGACTTGTTAAGCACTTAAGAGGGTTAAAAATCGACAAAAGTTGACAGGAATGGAAAAAAAGGAACACATACAACCAGAGCAGAGCATAAAGGACCGCAAAAGAAAAAAAATAGGTATGACAAGGAGTCTGCCTTATGAATGCATTCATTAGAGACGTCTCTGCATGCACAAAGTAGAGAGGGGGGGGGGGAGTGGGGGGGGGGAGGGGCCTAAACTTTATTTAGTTATCGCTTAAACAAAGGCAAAACAGATAAACTATGTGGCTTAACTCATTTTTTATAAAAACTAAGCTTCCCTACTCGCATAGGGTATATTGAGATTGAAGAAGGCTTGTAACATATTCTCTGTTATTTGGGTTTAAGATATATCTGTATCAATATGCTTAAGCAATAAATGTTAATCGTAGTAAATATTATCATCATTTGGATTTAATAACCATTTAAAATTTTTCGTTTATAGGGTATTTTCAAGTCACTGATAAACACTTTTAATTCATTTTTTGTCAGCTACCTTTATTCAAGGTGTAATACAGAGTATTCTCTAGCTGTATCTGTTTTTTTTTCGAATATTGTCTGTCAATCTGATAAATTCTAATATTCTCTTTAGTTTTTATATTAAGTATTTGAAATCAGTTACTTTCATTGAAAATCCCTATACAGGGTATTACTTAGCCAGTCATTCTCAGCTTAGCTATGAATATGGTTTGACGTAGAGTTATTTTTTTTCTATGTTCCCCATTTTGAATTCGAGTATTCGAATTCGGATTCGGATTCGGGCTGCATGGCTGGCCACGGCTACCCATGTCAAAGCATTTGACAGCTGACTAAAACATGCTATGCGAGACGGCAACGAGCACCAGCTCAGGGGAAACGGGGGAGGCAGTCAGGCAGTCAGGCAGTCGGACAGACAGGCGAGCGACGAGCACTCATATATCCCTAGGCAGACCGAGAGCCGATTCGCTCTCACTCGCTCTACGTTGTTGCCTGCTTGCTTGCTCGCCTGCCCTCTCGCTCACTCCTGCGCTGGCTGTCGGTCAAGCAGCTGAGCGCCTGTTCCATCATGGCAGGCGCGAGTGTCGGCCATTAAAGCCAGCGCTACCATGAAACATGTGGCTTGACATTGATGACGACGACGACGCGGATCAACTAACAAGTCTCAGCTTGAATAAGGACTTGAAGATGGTCTAAAATAGCTAAACTATCAGTTGAAGAGGTATTTATGTCAAAAATTCAGCTGAGTTGCGCAATAAATTAATGTATTAAACTGTGTATGAGATATTAAAACTATAATTTAATACTCATGTATATTTATATATATATATAATATTTTAAAACATATTTGTTGTTAAAATAAATATACATAAATTCATATTAAGCCCAGTATTCAATAAGTATAAAAAAAAGAAAAAATATTAATATGCCTAATAAATATTTATTTAAAATTAGACACCTAATTTTAGATTTTTATTAAGCTAAATTTTTTGTCCTTTTTTTAACCCAATTAATTTTCTTTTTTTCTGTTTTATCAATTTTTATTATCAATTAACAAGGATTTGATGAAAAATGAATTAGTTTTTCTAAATTTCACATTTCATTTTTGCTTGCTAATTTATTGGCCAATAATAATTAATAATTATTGAATTTCTAATATATTTTTTTTGTATTTTAAATTTAATTAAAATTATTATTTTATAATTTAAATAGTCTGAATTCCCTTTCTAGAATAGTTAATTAAAATTTAAGCAAATTCTAATAATTAAATATTTTTATATTTCGTATTTACATTTGCCTCAACTATTTTCGATTGGAATGATTCACATTTCTTGATTGAGAGTTATGTCCGTTCTGGTTGGTTTGAATACCTTATGGCTAGAGGAATACGGAATACGGAATATGGAATACAGCTGGGGCTCTGATGCTGGTTCTGTTTGGTGGGCAAGTTGTTCGACAGACCACGAGAGAGCTACCTCACTTCATTGCTGCATGAATAATATTCGTAATTTGTCAAAAAGGTTGGCCAAATCCCAAAATAAAAGAATAAAATAAAAAAAGACGAGAAGCGGAATCCAAAAACAGCGCTGCGATTGAGCGAAATGAATGAATGCGAACAAAAGCAACAACACCCACAATCGAGGCAACTGCTCTTGGTTTTGTAGTTGTTGTAGTTGTTGTGGACGCCTCGGGGCAATACCCCGAGGACCTTTGGTGAGCTGTTGCCATTATTTTTGTACTATTCCTCTATGCTGACCAAGAAGCGTTCAAGGGTGAGTCCGAGGAGTGGGCAGTGGGGGAGCGGGATACGGGGAGCTGGGAATAAAAGCGAAATTTCCTTTTCGCATTTGCTGCGCTTTATTAAACTTTTTTGCCGCACATGGAAATCCCAAAAGTTCCTGTGTCATTTTTTGTTTTTCTGCTTTTTTTTTGTTTTTTCTTTTTGCTCAGTTGTCGTTGTCGCTTACATTTTGACAGGCCGTGTCAGCTGCCAGTGGTTGAGCTGGTGGTGCGGGCAGCCATGTGGCCGTGGCTGTGACTGTGGCTGTGGCTGTGGTTACGGTTTATATTTTTAAAAAAATCTTCACGCATTTGGCAAATTATCTTTTGATCCGCACGCCTCAATTGCGCGCCGGAAGGTGGCAGCTACTCGTGGATTGGCAGCAAATGCGTCAACACAATGCCACTTGCTACACGCCGCACAGCCAGTGGACAGCGCCATAAGCCAGGGCAATCGCCTGCCTAAGTAGTTGTTGTCTCAAATGTCTCGCGCTGCCATCGAAAAGTAGTTTGCGCGCAAATCCTCAACTTAGCAAAACTCCAACTCCAGCTCCTGCTCCAGCTCCGGCCAGGACTCGACTCGACTCGGGCACATTAAGTGCAGCGAGAACAGACAACAAAGTCGTTGCGAAGGAGCGCGGCAAAAGTTTGCAAAGCCAGCGCCAAGTGCTGGCTGTCGCGGAGGCTAGCGGAGAGGGGCCTGTGCCCTGCCAGCGGATGATGGCCGGGGATCAACGTTTTACGTAGCAGTCATGGAGCCGTAAAAAACTTTTGCAACAGACTACACAGACAACACGGCGGACAGAACGGGGCTAAGACGGGGTGACATCCAATGTGCAACTTTTTGGCGAGAAGTTCTTTTCATTGTGCTGCGCCCTCTGACACTGACATGGAACCAAAACTGTGGCTGAAACTGGGGCTGAAGCTGGAGCTAGGGCTGGGGCTGGGCCTGGGCTATAATGGCAGATTGGGAGCTGTCGCACATAATGCGCACAATGAAGTGCACTTTTCATACTCGAAAGAATTGAAAAGTTGTTTGCCACCCGAACGCCTCCAACGAGCCGGAATATAGATGAGCTATAGAAACTCTTCGTTTACCAATTGGATTAAAAGTAGAGACCACGGAATACATAATCTATATTTGATGACATCTATGGTCTATATAAAAGTAGAAAAGTAGTGCATTGTCTCTCTTTAGATTAATATTATATTATTATTTTTTATTATTATTTATTATTGATATTTCCCTATAAATATATATGCTATGAAAACTGTTGTTCAAGCAAAGCCGTAAGCCGATTCAGATTGAATTCAGATTTAGATTCAATTCAGATTTTAAGAACTGGAAATTCTCATCGCCTTTTAGCTATATATGGATGTTTCGCAATAATTTTAATTATATATGTTCAAGTGAAAATGTATTTTAATAACAAAAAAATTTTAACTTAATAAAAAATAGTTGTAATTTAAGCTGCATTCAGGGTTTCCATATCCCTGGAAGTCTTCGAATATAAATTTTAACAGAAAAACTTTTTCTTTATAATTTGAAATTGCTTTAGTCTTTGACTAATCGATTATCTGACTATGTGACTATCTCATATATATATAAATAAATTTTTTTAAACAAATTGCTTACATGCAGATAAAAGACACAGAGTTTCAACCTAACTTCCAATTAAGAAGCCATTTATTTCATTCCTTACATTCAAGCCTTTTCCTCCATTGCAGTCTCTAACCATAAGAACCTGAATCACTGAATATTCACACACTTTTATATAGATAAACATCGCAGCAAGGTCAGTAAATAAAATTCTTCAGCTTCACAAATATATACACATATATATATATAAATATATATAATATTTGTGTGCTAAAGGATGCGCCGGCAGGCTTTGCCGTTTGGCTAGACCTGAACCGAGAGAACCACTTGTTGCAAATATTTGTTGACTGTCGCTTAAATTTATGACCCAACGCGGAGCGACAAAGGCAGCAAAGGCAAGAGCAGCAGATGGGGCAAATGGCAGCCAAAGGCCGCAAGTTTTTGCTGCTTATGAGCAAATTATCAAAAACCAACTTAAAACTTTTGCCAACTCTCCAATACAGCATCAAAACAACATTAACACAGCCACCACCAGACCAACAGCTAAATGCAATGCCTGTATAGAGAGAGAGAGAGAAGGCAAGCGAGGGAGAGCTGCACTTGGACTTGAACTTGGAATCGCTCTGGAGCAGGGATTGGGGCTGCTGCTGATGTTGCTGCTGACTGCGCCCTTTCCGGCTGCCTGCTCCTTTTTGTGTTCATGAGTTACAACTTAATTGAAATCGCGCTTTGTTGCAGCGACAATGCATATTCGCCCCACCAGAGGCCGCGAGAACCGCAGCTCTCGGCTGTGAATGGCGAGCGCTTCTAGGACGCCAGTCACGATCGGCACTCTTTAGTTATTTGCCTAATGCCCGCGTGAAATATGACGAGGCGTTAAGTAGTTGCAGAGCAGCTACAGTGGACTAACTGAGAGTCAGGGAGAGTTGCTAAGAGTTAGGCAGAGTTACAATCAGTTTTATGCTAATTTGAAATATAGCTAAAAACTCACTAGTTGTTCCTAGTTTATCCTATATTCCAGATAAGTTTTGATACATAAATACATTATGTCTAGGGACTAAATTTTAAAGGCAAAGACAGATTTTGAGGTGGAATTCGAGCTCCGAACTTGGTAAACAACTCATTTAGTGTTGGAAGTCAGAATTTTGTAACATCTAACAATGCAGCAAAGGCAAAGAAGAGTTTCATTTACTTTAGTTTTATATAGACAAGTTTTCATTAGCTGCTAAATCAGAATTTCTTATTCTCAGTTAGTTTTTAGCCAAGATCGAATAAAGTAATTTTTTAATTTTCTACCCACTGTCCCGACTATTTTCGTCGGTTGCTCAATAAGAAAAAGAAGTTGAATGCAAAAGCTAAGCAAAAAGAAACTCGTATGCATTTAATCATCGTAACTTAAGCTCGAGATCATGTTGTGCCACAGTCAGAGTGCTTCGACTTCAACTCCAACTCCGACTCCGACTTCGACTTTAAGTTCGACTTGGAGTCCAGGTCTAAGTCGGACCATGGGCCGCACCCTCCGCGGGAGACACTTTTTGTTGGGTCTCAGGTTCGAGTCGCTGCTTGGCGTTGTCTCTGTTTCTTTTTTTAATATAAAGAGAAAAAAAGTATAGAAAGAAGCAGAAAACTTCATGTCACCGCAGCGGGCTGGTTGCCTTTTTTTGTAGGCGCACAATTTTTTCTTCTCTCTTTTATTTATTTTTTTTTTTTGCACGCCACTGGGTGAGTAAGGGAAGGAGGTGGAGTGGGAGGTGAAGAGGCAGCGGCTGGATTAAGACGACGAAGTGTTTGGCTATGGCCAGGTCCAGGTCGGACCCATTCATGGGGCAGCATGGAGCGTGGAGAGTGGAGCATGGAGCATGGAGCCGCAGCGTGTTCTGGAGATTAATAAATTGATGGCATCCATTGCACATAACGTGTAACTAATGGCGCTCATCAATTCTGCTTTACATCTCAATCTGGCCAAGGCAGCGGAATAAAAGAAGAGCGAGAAAAAACGCTGAGCCTGAGCCCGAGCCACAGCCAGAGCCACAGCCTGAGCCTCGATGTGGACAAACAATTCGGCGGCGATTTAGTAATGACCAACGACAAGGCTGTATTAGAGGAAAAGGAAGTGCTTTCAGCAGACCAACACTTAAGCACACTCACTCCCTCTCTCCCTCACTCTCTCTCTCCTTCTCTCTCTCTCTCTTTCTCTTTTTCTCTTTTTCTCTTCACTTTCACTCGGCACAAAAGGAAAAGGGAATTTCTACATTTGATTTTGTCAAATACAGCTGCCTAGAGCTGTGTTTATGCAACTCGCACGCATTCTTCGCTCAACCGTCTGCTGCCTGCTCTGTTTCTATGTCCGAGTCTAGAGAGCCTTTTACGGAAATTGTCTACGGATTAGTTACGCTCCGATTTGGCAACCTTTTCGCTTTCGTTTTCAAAACTATTGTCAATTTGCATTATTTAGGAGACCGCCTTCTGTGACGACTGAGTCGAACTCGAAGTCGGAGTCTGACCCATGTTTGTACCTCTTTCGACCTCTTTCACACTGCGTGACATTTGTCGCAGCCTTTAGTTTTTTTTTTTTTGCCAGTGCATTCATCGATTTCGTTGTCGGAAATTTGCAAATTTGGCCAAATGTCAGGTAAGGGGACGGTGTATTTGCGTTCATTGCAGATGGATTACGACTAATGCGAACGATTGGCCAAGGCAATAAAGTGAAATTACTCGGACGTGTCAAGGTCGAGAATCGTTTTGGGTTTTATCAATGCTAGTAAATGTTGCTTGAAAATAAATATTGCAAATACAAATATCTGAAGAGCAACAAAATTATACAAATAATTATTTTGTTTTTAAGTTTAATAATGATAAACAATTTTAGCTTTGATAGTCATAAAGACATTTAACTCTTGAACTGAAACAGAACAAAGTAAAAAGCAAAATAAAATATATATTTATGAATACACAGCTTTCTCTGCAGGAGTTAGAGATTCATCAAAATATCAAATAATATTTATCATATTATATCAAATCTTATTCTGCTCAAATTGTTAAAGGCATTTGGAATTTTTGTAAAAAATTCATTTTCTTATATGAGCCACATTAATCAAATTTATTTAAAATATTGCTGAAGCAATTAAACTTCTATTAGCAACAATTTTACAACATTTTGTAATCAAAATTTACAGTTTTTGTTTTAAAAATTTAAAAACTTTTCGATATTTCGATTTTTATTTGAATATAGCTCATTAAGCAGTGCAGCTACATTTAATACAAAGCAGTTGCACTGCTCGCTAAAGCAGTTCTAACGCATAAAAAACAAGCAGTGCACGCGAGTAAAACTTAACGAAGAGATCGTTGAGGCAACTGTCATTCTGTATAAAATTTCCATTTTCACACAGTGTCATTTTTGGTTTAAAAATAATAAAAATTTATAGAGAGAAATTCCTGTAATTGTATTCAGTTAAAGTTAAATAAAAAAGTAATTTTATTTTTATTATTAATCAAAAAGTTGTTGAAAATGTTGTTGGTTCTTTTGATTGATTGAATTTGTATGCAACTACTACTATGACTAGTTAAACTACATTCAAATAACTAACTACAGCAACCCACTACTATAAGAAGAAGAAAAATTCCACTTAATACGTTTCGTGGAATTGTCGATCACTTTCCTTGACACTTACCAAACTGACTTCGCATCCAGGGATACAGTGGAGACGGCATCCCTGAGGATTGCGAACTCGGATTTTGGGATGGAGGCGTATGCTGTCCGGGATGTCCTTGATGCATCTGCGGCGGGCCCTGTCCAGCGCCCGGATGCATCATCGCCTGAGGCGGTGCCACCACCGGCGGCACACCTGTCTGCTGCTGCCCATACATAGCCATGTTGTGATGGTTCTGATGCACCTGCGAATGCATCTAGATTAGTGTATTGATCGTGGGTTGGGCATGGCAACCAGCACCAAGAAGAAATATAGAGTGAGTAAAAGCATAAAGTAAGTGGCTTGGCGCTTACCTCTGTCACATCGGGAACGCCAACATCCGTGTAGCCCAGCTGTGCAGCGCGGAGGCAGAAGAGATGGAAGGAAGCGTTTAGAATGTTATAAGCGAGGTGTTGAGCTTAAAGCTAAGATTATGCAAGGGAGTGGGTTCCAAGCAGCCACCAATACCAGCTACCCACTAGACCTCTAAGGTGTGAATAAACTTACCTGTGCCTGCGGATGACCCATGTGATGGGGCAGCGTCATCTGCGCATTCATATGATGCCCGCCCATCTGATCGACCAGTGGCGGTGAGCCTCCCTCTTGGACCATGCCCAGGCCGCCGACAGCTGCCTGCAGCTTGCAGCTGGCATAGACGACGGGCTGTTGCTGCTGCGGATGTGTCACCTGTTGCGTCACCTGAGGATGTTGCTGCTGTAGCGGCGCCTGTTGCGCCTGCTGCTGCTGCTGTTGTGATTGCGCTTGTTGCTGCTGTGACTGTTGCTGCTGCTGCTGTTGGACCAGCTGACCGTTCGTTTGGGCCTGCGGCATAACGCCGCCCACCTGACTCGAGGGGCTGTCGGGGCGCGAGTAGCCCTGATGCTGCTGCTGCTGTTGCTGCTGCTGGTCCATGCCTTGGCCGTTGTAGTAGGGCATGCGATCGTAGGGCGGGAAGCGCGGGTAGGGCATGTTGCCCTGCTGATTTGGATTCTGGCTGTAGTGATGCATCTGCTGTGCATCGAGATCGGTGACCCCGTTGCCCGGATAGTGGCCATGGTGCATGTCCGCTCCCATATACGAGTTTGTGAAATATGACGTCATGCTTTCGCAGTTATTTGTACTCATCGTCATTTTTGTCGTCTTAACTCCTGACTGTTGCCTCGAACTGTTACTGTAGATAGCGCTTACTTAGTTGCTAGTGACTGTGACTCGACTCCGTGTGCTTTTAGCTACTTTCCTATATACAAAGTAAACTGCAAGGGCATTAGTCGAATATGCCAAGAGAATATTTCATACACAAACTTACCTAAATATCCTTTGAACACTTAAGTACAATGTACAGTTGCGCCTTAAACTTAGTGTGTGAGTGTGTGTGTCTGTGTGTTTGAGTAAGGGGGGTGAGGTATAAATTGATTTGCGTCCTCTGTTTGCTGTGTTGGCTCCTCGCTTCCTCCTAATTTGGTAGAAAATCCGTTGGTGTTGTAATTGCTGTTGCCTAAATCCTTAAGTAGCCTTAACCTCTAGTTGTTATTTTCAATTTTGATTTTGAAACTCTGCAATCAGACAAAGAAAATGGCATTTTGTTTAGTTTAATTTATTTAGTTTAATTGTTATTGGATATTTTGTTGTTCATCGCTCAAAGTTTCTATTCAAAGTGCCGCTCGAAATTTTGTCAGACATGTGCTTTGAGCTTGAAGCGACATATGCTTCGCACTCTGTGAGCAAAACTTCTGATAAATTGTTTATGCTACGCTTTGAACAGTTCTTGAAAATCAGATCAAAGTGATCAAAGTGAACAAAAAGAGACAAATACGGATAGAGCAAGAGCGTGAGTAAAGGGAGAGAGAGAGAGAAAGAATGATGAATGTGTAGAGATATAAAGAGCACGGAAAGAGAGAGAGAACGATAGGTGTAATGGTTAGCAATATTCAAAATATACTCAAGGAAAGACATCAATTACATAGGTATTCCGTTGGAAGTATCATCTAATTTATCCATTTTCAACCACTTTACTTAGAAACAATCAAATCAGCATATTCGCTTATCACAAATTTCAATTATAGTCAGAGTAATTCCATAATAAACAGTTAATGAAATTATTGAGAGTAGTCTAAGCAGCTTCTCACTCCCACTTATGGCTATTTATGCTTTTGGCATTTCTTTTTGGCATTCCTAACTGAAATATCATTCATTGGCTTTGGCTGGCTGACAGGCTGACAACATTCGTTGAATTTATGAATATGAAATCAATTGTGTTATCCCCCTTTGACCTGACATCCTTCCGGTCAAAGTGATTTAATTTCCTGGCTCATTATCACGAGTCTCTGACCTCATAAATCAAAACTCGAACAATGCAGACAGACAGAGACAGACAAACACACACACACACACACTCGCATAGAGGCTGGCGATGTCAGACAGATAGACAGGGACACACGTTACATGCCATGCATATATGCATGCAGCTACCTCTCTCGCTCCCTCTCCCACTCTTGCTGGATGGTGGCGACAGCCCTGCCGAAAAACTAACTAACGGTAACTTGTTGTCGGAAATGAAACTTTTGCAACTTTGCGAAATGGCCGAAGCGCAAAAAGAGAGAAAATGTAAAACTTTAAAATATTTCAGCGACAAGCGTTGCTTGCATATTTTTACTCTCGCCCTGTCCCCCTTGCTCCTTGCTCTCCCCGTTTTCGTCTTTCGTTTTGGCATTCCTCGTCGCTTGTATTTGTATTGTGTTCTGCTGCTGCTGCTGCTGCTGCTCCTTCTGTCATTCTCCCATGCTCCGTTATTTCGCTTTTGTTAACGAAATAATTTCTTGCGCCGTCGCCAAAGCCAAAGCCAAAGCTTCCCTTTCAATTACACATTGGCCGCTGATGGAGAGCGGGAGGACATGCTCGGCGCGAAAGGACAATGCCAGCCGGAAGGAAGCTGCGCCCGGCCCAAAGGCCAGCGCACCCACCCACCCAATAGCTAACGGATGCGGGAAAACTGGTGGCTCGCATTGCCTATAGAGATGCCCATAAACGAGTATACGATATGTAGGTGGTTATCAGATATGTGGTGCTTGAGGTGGCAGGGAACAGCACAGAGGGCTGTGGAAGAATGCCACCAGCGAGACAGCAGCCTTGGCCGTGACTGGCTCGAGGGGCGAAGAAATTCAGTCAAGCACAAGCGAGATGATAATAATGTCTGATGTGTGTTTTGTGTGGACGTTATTGTTGTTATTGTTATTGTTGTTGTACTATGCCACTTACTGTTGTGTGTGTGCGTGTGAGTGTGTGTGTTCATTTTATGATTTATGTTTGTCTGATGTGATTTATTCAAGCGAACAAATGCTAAAATTTGATTTGCAATAAAAGATTTGCAGCAGCAAATAAAGGAACGAACGCAAGGCTTTAATTGTTTTTTGATCTACAATTTGCATGAAATACAATTCAATTTATTCCCATTCTCAGTCATTTATGTTGAATGATCAATCAAATTTGAATACAAATTGAAGTCAATTAAGTCCTTTCAAAATATCATTTGCTTGAGCATAAAATTCCCTTTCAATAGGCTACAAAAATAAGCAAAAGAATTGTATTTTGTATTGCATACTCTTAGGCGAGTTGTGTTGTGCCCTCTTGCGGCCATAAGCTGAAACTCTTGAGTGTTTATTGACAGATGTCGCTTTCAGTTGACTGACATGTGGCGCCACCTCTTAAGTAATAAGCGAAGTATGACAGCTGACATACAGTCTGCTGTGTGAAATGTTTAAGGAAATTAAAAACGATATAGTTACTAGTCTTGAGAAAATTATAATTAAATAAAATACGAATAAACACGGTCATTTACAGCAATTTCAAAGCAATTTAATGTTAAATAATGCATATTACTTAAAGTTAATAAAATTCTTTATATCCGTATAAGTTATAATTCTTTAAAACAATCAAACAGTGCTCGCTCCTTAATTAAATTCTTGTTCGTTTTATAATTTTCTTGACATTTCATGGCTTAAAAACTGTCAGCAGTTATCAACCGCTTTCAACCACTGTGCAGACGCTCATGCAATTAGCGAAGACAGCAACCATAGTTTCAAGCCCAGCCCACTTTAGCACACGCAAACACACTCACACAGCGAAACGGGATTGCGCATGGCATATGGGCAGTACCGTTACCTGTTTAAGTCGTCAACGACAACGGAGGCCCCTCCACAGCTGATATGAGACCTGAACAACAAACAACAGCAGCAGCGGCGCAACGCAACGCATATGGCAGCCAATCCATCAAAGGCGACGAACAACAACAACAACAAGAGCTCGGCAATGCAGTTAATCAGCACACACACACATGCATACATATATACGCACACAGTGGCACGCATACAGGCACGTGCAGACACAGCCATCAACACGATGCCGAAACCGATTCACTCACACGCATGCGCTGTCTCATGATGGAATGGAATGAAAATGAATGATTTCATTCTTCAGCCATCAGCTGCAGCCATTTTGATTTACGATTGCGTCGGTGTCGGCGTCGGCGTCGCTGTCGCTGTAGCTGTTGCTGCTGTTGTTGTTGTTGCCTGCTTCTTCTTCATAGTTTTGCATAGCGGCCATGCGAAGGCGTCGCCTTTGTTATTTACAGTTGTTGTTGTCGGCATCTTCAGATAGGCAGAGGGAGACAGGGAGCGAGCGAGGAGCCATGAATCAAGGTAACGGTCAACATACAAAAGGCAGTTAGTGCGAGTTACACAAGGAAGATGGAGGCCAGACGTACACGAAAGCCTCTCAATTAAGCCAAATTGAAAGCGTTCTGCTCGGCTGCGCCAGTTGCTTAAATTACTGTTTAGCATTTTATTTAAATAATAACTAATTGCCTGGGCCAACTAAAACAGGGCTATTATTAAGATCCACCTTGATTACGGATTAGTACGTTAACACAATGTGGAAAATTTCTTTTGGCAGCTGACCAAGACGCTAATCTGTGAACTGAAATGCAGAAAGCTTATGCCAATTATATTTGAATAAATAAACATAATAAGAAACTAACTAGAACAAGAATAAGCCATAAAAATGGTATAGCAGACCGATCCGTGTTCAAGGAGAAAAGGATTAAACTGCCAAATATTTTCCATTTATTTTTTAGCCCTTACAAAAAGTTATATGACAACTTCGCTTGCTAATTTCCTAGTAAGTTAACACATCTTTGGGCTCACGCATTTATTTATCTTAACTATCAATAAACGCTAAGCAAATGACCTTGAAATATTGCTCAAAATGTTTGCGCGGACAAACAAACAAAAAAACTTGTAAGTAGTTAAGAGGACATAAAAAACAGAAACTGGCAAGTCGAAGCACGTGCTCAGGCCGAATGCCAGAAGAGTTTATTGTGCCATCAACTAAAGGAGCAAATAAAATTTTATTACCACTATAAATTTCAGCACTTGAAGCGGACCAAAACGCAGACGCGTCGGCAGGTCCTCTGCCTCTGGTCTGGTCTGGTTTGGTCTCGTTTCGTCGGCTGCTCGGCATGGTCTGGTCTGGTCTGGCCTGGCCTGGCCTGGCCTGCTCTGTTGGAGGATAAGCCCACGCGATTTAGCGACGGTGTTGCATAAAGACGAATGAGCGTAAGAGGCAAACGGCGATCAAGACGGAAACGGCAGGGCAGGAGAGCGGGACGCAATGAGAACTGCGAGGCAGCGAGGCCTGCATTTTTCTCACATTTATCTTTTTCGAGTGCTGCGTTTTATTGCGATTGGAAATTGAGCTTGTCAACGCGGCCGTCCGCGACGCTTGGCTAGTCCGGCTATCAATTGACGGGGAGGGTTACGTCTGCTGTGTTGGCCCTTCAGGAAGGGCTAAAGTGGCCAACAGCTGGCTACGTTTTGGGTTTTGGGAGCGCGCGCGCTGCCCGCTGATAATAAAAATGTCAGCCGCTTGACGATTGCCGGTTCATAAATAAAGTTTTTGAATTTGAATTGGAAATTGGGAATTGCGAAAGAAGAAGAAGAAGAAGAACTGGAAGAGCAAAAGGGCGAGGCAGAAGTGAAGCTACCTTGGCTTAGCACTCTGTGCACTTGGCTAAATGAAGCAAGGGCTGAAGACGTATTTCTTACATTTAATTGGCCCTATTTAGCATTCACTAATGGACATGAGCCCAGTGTGCAGTGTGCAGCGTGCAGGCACCTGCATCGAGCCCAACTGCAACCCAGTTGGGAATATGGGAATATGTTGAAACCTGAAGAACAAGAACTGATAATAAATCTAATTGACACATTTGCGCCGGTAGACTTCAGCTGCGTCGAAGCCAGTCCCAGGACAATTGACATGACTCCAAAGCCCAGTCAAGCTGGCCAATAATATGTGAGTGCGTGCAATTAAAAGTGAACTGCATTGCTAATGATCGCTGGTGAGAGAGACGGGAGAAGGGAGAGGGGAGAGGTGAGCGGGGAGAGAGGCAGTCCATCGATCAGTCAAACAAGACGATTGTTGCCATTGCTCGTAATTATGCCTAAAATGCTGACAATGTACACAATACATAAATTTGCGATCATATCGAATCATCCATCGCAAACATGGCACGGCCCGTCGCATCGAGCGATCGATCAATCTTTCGCTGCTGCTGCTGCTGCGGCTGCTGCTGCCCGTTGTGATAACGCGCCAGGGAACCAGGCAACGATCAAGTCAAGTGGATGCTGGCTGGTGTGCCTGTGCGCTGTCTGTACTGTCCACACTGGACTTCATCTGTTGCCGTTGATTGGCAGCACCAAGAGGAGGAGGAGAGCAATGCTCGCCTATTGGAAATTGATTGGCAACAACATGACCAGCGCTCTGTTGTTGTCCTCCATCAGTGTTGTAATGAGGAATGCCTTCATTACAAGCCGAGCAATGCGTAAACGCAACGCACGCATGCGCATGGCCGCAGTTGGAGCTCCAGCCGCAGCCACTTCAGCCATTCCAGGGCCAGATAAAACACGCACTCACTCACGCACGCACGCACGCTGCAGCTCACGCACAGCAGACACTGGTGAGAGAAGCAGGCAGTTTGGGAGGGGGAGGCACTCTGTTAAGATCTGTTGCAGCTTTATCGAGTGTTTGTTAAGTGCAAATGCGAACGCTTGTCCTCTGTTTCTCCATCTTTTTTGTTGCTGTTGCTGTTGTTGTCGTCGTCGTCGTTCATGTTGTTGTTGTTGTCTTATAATGAGAGAGCACGTTTAAGTACCCGCCAGCTGCCCGCTCTCGTAATACGTTGCCACAATTGAATTGTTAAGTGCGTTTGGGGCCAGACAAAACGACAAAAAGACGAAAACACAAAAAGAAAAGGAAATACACAAAGCAAACAAGAGACACCATTCCAAGCGGCCCCAACTTCAGTTCCCAGTTCCCAGTGCCCAGTTGCGATTGCGTGTGAAAATTATAATTTCGTGTGCAGTTCCAAGTGCGCACCACCGCGAACCACCGCATGACCATTGACCAGAGACTCTACTTAAAATGTTGTCAACAATTTGCAAGTAACTTTTTATTCTCTCTCTCTCTTTTGCCTGTTCAAGTTTTAAGTGTTAATTAAATTTCATTTTATTGCCCAAATGAAAGTGAACATAATTTTTTATACATTTTTGTTAATTTCTTTCTGCCTTATAGCTAATGTGGTACATTAAACTGCAGGCACTGACCATAAATAACGCATTTTATGGTTGAAATACGGCAGACGAAACAAATTAATGAGTAGCTCGGACATTGTATTGGAATTGCCGAGCGAGCCAGTCCGCGCATTAACAGTTAGACATTTGAGTTATGCAAAAGGTCAGAAGGTGACAATTTCTATGTTTTTTTTTTTGTTTTCGCGAAATATTTGAAATAAAATATCACTTAGAGCGACGCATAAGAATTGTGGACTTTCGTTTTTCTTTTTCTTTTTCTGTCGAATATGTGAAAGTTTTTAGAAATTTCTTTTAAGTATTTGAAAAAGCCAAAAGACAATGCTCGCAATATAATCAAATCAATTTGTCAATATACATTGTTATATATCTATTCTAAGTATCGTCAACTTCTTCCGCTTTTCTAAACTCTTCTTATAACATACAGCCTAATAATCATATTCCATTTAAATATTGCTCTACTTTCAAAAAATATTCCAAACTGAAAAGAAATAGTACTAAACAGAATAAAAGGTAAAACAGTTAGAAACCTGCCTTAGGCAACAGTTTGACTTCCCACGGAGCGCAGCTAATCAGCGGGAGACGAGGTGAAAGTTGCCATTGCATAAGAACCAATGCCGAGCTATGCAATTGTCCAATGTTTTTCCAAGAGAAAATTGCGTAAGATACGGCCAAGGCCTCGAGCACTGTGGGCCACAGGTGCGCATAGATTACCTGAGGCGTGCAGGCCATGAAATTGGACAGACACAGGCCCGAAATAGAGCAATTAACCTTGCCTACGTGACGGCGAGTGTCTTTAGGGCACAAACGAATAGCCGCGTTCATTTGAGTCATTCCAATTACATTTCAAAAACGAGTCTTTGTCTAATTGTCAGTTAGTGGCTGCGATTATCGGAGCGCAGAGTGCGACTGCCGCCAGGAGTTGTCATAAAAACCACACGTAATTGTCACATTATTTAATTTAACTGAAAACAACCTGCAATTAATTTACTATCGAACAATCTGTATGTCATTGCAGCTCGTTTGCGATGACGTCTTATTGACTAATTAGGCAATCAGTGTGTGTGAGTGTGTGTGGGAATCACAGCTTATGAAAGACTAAGGCCAGAAGCTCAAAGTTTAAGTTTTTTGTATTGTGAAGCTTAAAAGCTGACAAGTATTCGTGAATGATTTTCCTAGTCTATACACATGTTGATGTATTTGCCTCTATTATATTTATATTTTATTTATCTATATATCTATTAGTCTATCTATTTAACGGTCATCTGTCTATCTATCGATCTACCAATCCATCTATCTACATACATGTATTATATTTAACTATATGTCATTAACCATCTATCTGAATGTCTTTTATATCAAAGTATCTATCTATCAATCTATATCTATCTAAATTTCATTACATTCACCAAATTATCTACAATTATTTTCAATTAGTATCCTTTTTTACAAGGTATTTGATTACTCAGCGTTATTTGCGCTCATCTTTCGTCCTATTAACAATGTCACCGTCAACTGCAGCCATGTGCTCTCCACAGTCTGATCCATATAGATGCTTATTTACTTATTCAAATCGTTGAGATTTCCTCCTCCATCTCCCCAATACCAACTATTTCATTTCCATTTCCCATCGCATGTCGACTGGCTGAATGCCTGCCTGCCTGCCTGCTTGCCTGCCTGCCCTGATGCTGTCGCCCTGTCTCTATCCCTGTCCTATTCAACTTGCCGCCTGACACTTCTCTGACAGCGACAGGCCATGAGCAAAACTTTTGTTCTATATACAATTTTTTCTTTTTGTCTTCTACACTGTGTCGAGAAAACAGAATCAGAAAGAGAGAGTCAGAGAGAGAGAGAGAGGGAGAGAATATGAGCAGAAATGCTAAAACAAAACGCAAAAGAGTCGCCCAGAGCCAGTGAATGTCATGACAGGCTCACTGACTTCGGGGCCCGGGGCCAAACTGAATTGCTGACTAACAGCCCTGTCGCGAAATATGAGTCCATTTCAGCGTAAGATACAGATACACAGCAGCTCAGATACTTAGATACGTTTGGTGAAAGGGATGTGGCCGGCGGCCTGCGCCGCCCCAGGGCCACATCAACGCAGACAAACACACACACGCACACACACACACACACACGCATGTCTTGGCCCCACTGTGCGCACGTGCTTAAATACTTTGGCAGCAGCAACAACAGCAACGAAATGAGAGAACACTTTTCAGGATGTGACACAAAATGCCGCCATCGTCGTCGCTGTCATCATTGTCTGCTTTAAAGATTACACAAAATATTTGTAAAAATACAAAACACAACAAGCGGCTGTCGAGGGGCTGCTGGTGGGGGCTGCCACACGAAAAAATAAACTCGCAGCTTTACAAAAATAACAACTGCGGAGGCAGCCGCACAAAACGAAACAAAATCAAAGAAAACAAGCGAGGAAAAGCGAAAAAAAAAACATACACACACACACATACACACGCTCACGAAAATATTTACAAAATATTTTCCACTTCAACGAAATGGAAAACGCGACCGCCCCAGAAGCAGGCACCCCGCCCTCCGCCTACCCGCCCACCGCTCGTTGCCTTGGCTGTTGCCGTGACACGACTTGAGTTGACTTGGCTTTTGTCAGCCCCTCGTACCCCTGCTCCTTCTCGTTGCCAGCCCCTCCTCGCCTGAAACGTTCATCTTTCCGCCTGTCAGTTCGTCTTTCCGTCTGGCAATGGCTCGTTGGCTCCGTCTCGGGCGCGCCCGCGTCGGCGTCGGCGCCGCCGCCTGACAACGACAAAAAGAAAATGCAGCGCAGCGTGAAATGCCTCGAGAGCAACACCAGCAACACAAGCAACACCAGCAGCAGCAGTAGCTACAGCAACAATGCAAATCAAATGCGCGCCAAAAACAAATTGCAAACTGAACTTGACTGAGAAATCAGCTGCAATAAGAAAATCTCACACAAGTGTATCTGTATCTGTATCTGTAAATGTATCTGTATCTGCAAGTGCGAACGCAACTGAGTCTTTAGCTGCTCGAAGTGTTTGCCTAAGTGAATTGTGTGAAAAATGCAGCTATGCAAGCGGCCTAATTCAGAATCGAGCTGAGCGATTCATAATTGTATCTTGTATCTATATCTATTTGTATCTTTGTATCTCATAGCTGGCGCTGCGGCAAGATAGCAGTTAATTGATTTCATTTGCGCTGACCCAAAAACAAAAGATAGACTCTAAATTGGTTAGGCGCCAATTGAATTTTAAACCAAAGGAAATCTTCATTGAAGCTAATAAGCTACGGCTTGATAGCTGAAAAAATTGGCTGGGAATATTTAGAAAACATATATTTATATAAAAGATATATTTATATTTATAACTTAACGAGTAACTCTCTTAAAATTTATTACTATAACTAATATGCAAACTCTATTAAGCTCTACTTAGACCATAATGCGAAATTGTTTTCAAGTTACATTTGATTGCCATAAAGTCAGCGGAAGGAAGGCGAGCAACCCGTCTGCTCAGCTCATCCTCCCTCACTCGCATCTATCTATGCTAATGTGTTCGGCCCCCAAATTCCTTTTAAAGGACACGCTCATTGCACTCCCGAGACTTGTTTCTCTCACTGTCTCACCGTCCGGGCCGCCCAATCCCTGTGTTGCTTAACCCAAGCTCTGCTCTATGATATGATAATTATGTGCTGCCCGCAAAAAGCACACACACACACTCACACACACACACACACATACACATTAAATGTTATATTCATATAGGGCAGCAAAAACTTCAACACTGTTGAAGGAAGGAACGGGGCTGAATACAAAAAATATAACATGGAGCGACAACTACAAGTCAAAATATAAAATGGAAAATGTGTGAATATTTCATTTGGTTTACCAACAAAATAACAAAAAATATATATAAATGCAGAAACGTAGCAACGGGCTGTACCAAATGGCACATGTGGCAACAACAACTGGAACAACAACAACAACAACAACGGCGCACACGTCAATGTTAATTTAGTCAAAGCCAGAGCACAGCACAACACATGAAACAATTCCATTGGGCATTGTTGCGGGACACCCCCTACACTCTACACTCCCAGCTACCAACTCCTAGCTCCAACTCCTCTGCCTGATTTCACATGTGCTTCTATGTCAACTTTCATGAAATTAGCTGGCAACATGACGAGCTGCCAGCGACACCGCCCTGCGCCACAAGCACGCCCATTAGCAGGCCTCGTCGGGAATCGGGCAGTCGCTGGATGCGGTTGAGAGTGGGGGCGGCCTGTGCCTAATGCGCAGCTGACACCTTGCCAAAGTAGTTTTCGCTGTTGCTGCGCGCGGTTAATTCACAGAGCCACAAAACAGCAACCGAAACCGAAAACGAAAATGAAACGTGGAGGTCCCATTGGGGATTTAACCAACAGGCCTGTGGGCTGAGCCTTGGTTTTGGCTTGGCATTTGCTTTGGGCTGGGGCCTGGCCACGCCTCAGTTCAGCTTTTGTGTGCACGTGTTGCAACACCGCAGTCGACGTCGAGCTTGATGCCATAGGCGACGGCTGGCAACGGTTGGCATTGGCGTTGCCTGCTAATTAAAAAAAATAACTGAAACGTTCGCTGCCTCCTCCACCTCCTGCGCCCCTGTTAGCCCTGCCCCAGCCAGCAGGGCATTTAGTTTAATTATTACAAATGGCCGAGGGCAAAAGTATTTACACTAAATGCACTCACAATTTAGTTTAATTTAATTAAATTTTCAACCTAATGCAGGTGGATTAAGCTTTGTGGAAATTTTGAAAAATATTATATAATTATTGTGGGACTTGAAAGCATTGAAAGAGATATCTTTTTGTTCTCTGAATAGAAATCTGGAAATATTTATTGAATATCTAAAAGATTTTCGCTTGATTACTCTGATTTTGTGACTTTTGCTCTAATCATATTAAAAATCTACAGTATTCTAACAAATATACATTAGTTTCTTCTCTTCTCTAATAGTTTAGATTTGTACAAATATTCTGCGTTATTATATGTTCACACTATCTCATCCAAATTCAAGCTAAATCTATCAAATATACTAAATCAAGTTCTTAGGAGAATCACGATATTCTATTCCAAATATGAAGAATCAATCCATCTCTGAATCAATCCATCTCTAAATCAGTTTATTTCAGTAGTCCATTTAAGCTCGAAGGACTCACAAGTCCTCTTCAAACATGATAGATAGTCAAACTTGAAGCTACTTTGTCTAACTGCCTAACTATCAATCTATTGTTATTGTTTACTTCATTTCTATATTTAAGCTTTGTGCTGTCTCTTCGAAAAACTTATTCGTTGCTTTGCCTTTGGCGCAGCAATCAACACTCAAAATATTAATTCACTCAATTCAACAAAAATCGAAGCCAATCAAACTCTAAACGTTGGCAGCCAGGTCTCTGCGAAACGCAGCTGTTAAATCGATAAAAACATTTCAACTGCAATTTGGCTATCGAATTTTTGTGGCGCAGTGGCAGCAACTACTTGTAGATACAATATGCTCGATGGCCATGGCCATCGGCTTGTCCCCGCATTAGATACAGATACACAGATTAAGTTGTTTGCCCACGGGAGTAGTCAATGTCGTGTGTGTGGTTCTGTGTGCTGCGATAAATCCGTAACGAGGAATCTGCAATGCACCATAACCAACGCAACAAGCGACTTTGCCAAGAAGCTAATGACAACACCCCGGCCTGGCCTGGCGTGGCCTGGCCTAGCCTCGCCTGGCTTGACCAGCCCCGATAAGCCGAATCGTTCGTCCAGCTGCCCAGCCAGCCAGCCAGCCGGGCCATATGGATGAAAAACTAAAAATGGCATTAAAACATCGTAATCGCAGAGCAACGCACAGCTCGGGTGGATTTTCATTTTCATTTTCACAAGCGCATGGCGCAAAACGGAAAAACAACCCCGTCCACGGGGTAAGTTTGCCCCTATGTGTGTGTGTTTTGTGGGTGTGTTAATGTGTGTGTGTGTGGGGTGGTTTTCAGTTACTCTGCCTGCAAGTTATACTATTGAAGTTTTTCCATTTTCATTGAGGCGCGAGGGCGCCAAATGCACATTCACTTAATTACACAAATCTATGGTTATATTTTTGGATTGCATTTATAAAGATTTGATTTCTTCCTCTTACATTTCTATGATTTTAAGAGTGGGCTTAACTCATATTCAGATGGGTTAACGAAATGGAATTGAAGTTTTACCTGTAAAGAAAAGAAAGGATTGAAGAAATGGTTATTGAATTGCATTATTAATGAAATTATAAAATATATATGAATATGAATTTATTTATATATAGTTTTTTAATTGTTATTTAATTTAATTTTAATATTGTATTATTTGTATTATTAATGAATTTATTTTATTTAAAAAAAATTAAAATAAATTTATTATTAAAATCAGAGAAGAAAAGCTTCTATTAAAATGTCAAAATCTCTTTGACTTACTATTTATATTAATTATATTGTAAGTCATAGCAAATATGTGTTGATTTTCTATTTGAAAAGAGTGGAGTATATTGCCTATTCGAAAATATAACGTATAGTTTTATAATATAGATATAAATATATATTTAAATTTTATATATAATATAGATATTTAAATTTTATATTTATTTTTAATAACTGAATAATTTTTGACTTTTTTGTATTTATATTCTACTCAATCTTTGCCCATTGATTAATTGATATATTACAAAAATTTCTTGAATCATACCAAGTATTACAACCTTTCAACAGATCTGTTATCAATGATTGGATTTCTTTGTAACTGTTTTGATCAAAGTTTTGCAGTGTATTGTGTGGTAACTCTAAGTTGTTCTAAGTTGTTGGGCTAAATTGTGATAGAGTTTTGTTAGAAATATATTAAATGGAAAAGTGGTTTATGTGGCCATTTGCAACAGTTGCAGGCATGCGGGAAACTCTGGCTACAATTTCAAGCTCGATTGCACCCAATTCGAATGCTCAATTGCTACGGCTGTGGCACTTAATCAGCTGTAAGAAGCAATTAAGAAAAAGTCAACTACAGACCCGCTAACCAATTCCAACTTCACAGCAGCTGGGCAGGGTGTTGATTAAGCAGCCATAAACAGAAAGACAGAAAGAGAGAGGGAGAGAGAAAGAGGTGGAGGCAGGAAGCGGGAGGGCAAAAAATCAACAACAGTTGCCAAGACAAATACAGAGCAAAATGAAAAAATTACTTAATTAGCAGCTGCAAGATCCTTGGCCAGCTCCTTTTGGACACAGAAGAGCAGGGTAGCAAAAACGTTTCGAGCCAAGTGTAAATTGAATGAAATATTCATGCAGAGATTTCGCGACGATGCGCGAGCCCAAAATTGGCAACGTGCGAATGGCCAGTGCGAATGGACGTGGATGCTGCTGCGGCTGTTGATGTTTTATTGAATTGAAAATCTCATTATCACCTCGACGCATTCTTTGAATGCATTTGGAGGCGAATACAAAACAGGTCCCAGCTTCACTCTGTGCCTGCCTGTCTGCCTGCCAGTTTGTCTGTCTGTGGAGCAGAGCTTCGAGCATCGGAATCGTCAGATACTCGCAGCTAATTATCGTAATTATTGCAAATTTACAAATTGATATGAAATTGATTAGTGCCCCAGTGGAACGAAGACGAAGACATCGCTGACGTCGTCTGGCAAAGACAGTTTCAAACTCGTTTCTTGCCAGGATTCCTCACCTCCTCCCTCTCTCTCTCTCTCTTTCTCTCTCTGTGATTTCCACTTTTGTAGTGGCTGCCTTCCATAATTCATTGGGCAGCGAAAAAAATGCTAATTTAACATAAATGCTTTAAAAAAAAGAAGAAGAAGGAAGGTGTCAAAGTCAAAATTGTTGCTGCTGGGAGCTTCATCAATTGCATATATTTCAATAGAGTTGCCATCGGCTCGTTGTGATGGCAACTCTACAGATAGTCGCTCAATTTGTCCATGGCAAAGACGATGACACAAAGCAAACTCTTGTGGTGAGAACAAATTTTTCAATTAAGCCATTAATTCAGTTCGCGCCACACACAAGCAAATTTACCCATACAGGCATGCACACACAGCTCACTCGATCATCATCATTACCATCACCATCACAATCACCATCATCGTCATCATCATCATCATCATCATCATTGTCATTGTCGTTCCTTCTGTCGCATTATTTTATTAAGCATCCACATTCACATTCACATTCACATTCACATCTGCATTTACAAACATCCCAAAGTCCAAGCGTTGTCTCCAATTCAAATGTATCTCTCGCTCCGTCTCTCAATCTCTCGCTCTCTCTCTCTCTCTCTCTCACTCGGTCTGTCTCTCTCGCTTATATACTCGTTCTGTTATGCTCCGTTTCCTTCACTCTTGCCGTCTGCCCCGTTGTTGCTCTCGTTCTTGTTTATTTGTTCGTTGTGTCCACTTTTAAGCAAATTTTATTCATGTTTGCCTCCGTCTGCCTCTGTCCATAGTTGTTGTTGTTGCTGTTGCAGTTGTTGCTGTTTCGTTTTGCTCACATTGTAAAGTTGTCGTCACACAAAAGTTGCCCGTTTTCCCAGCTCTTAACAAAAATATTCTCCATGGCACGCAAATGAAATGAAATTATTTCAGCGCCAAGTTCTTTTCGCTGATCAACGACAGGAGATGATGAT
Source organism: Drosophila nigricruria (assembly GCA_037075265.1). Classification (NCBI taxonomy): domain Eukaryota; kingdom Metazoa; phylum Arthropoda; class Insecta; order Diptera; family Drosophilidae; genus Drosophila; species Drosophila nigricruria. The sequence goes on from JBAMCI010000011.1 coordinate 344,704, forward strand.
TAAATGAATTGTTTCTGGCATATTTTAGATTGGTTTTTCGCAGTCGAAGTGAAACTAAATCGAAATTATGGAAATTTATATGAAATTGTGTGAAATTGATCGATCTTGCCAAGAAATACCAAAGAGATTTCTTAAAAAGTTATTACTAATTTGAATAGAGTTTCATGGGAATACTATATTGGGTACCTAGACCACTGGGTAACTCAGTCTATACAGGCTTATATGTAGATGAAGTATTGTAACAGAGAAATGACATATATTAAAAAAATACTTAAAGTTCGGATAATATAAAAAATATAATTATTATAGTAATAAAAAAGAGAATTATTGTAATAATAATATTATGATTATATCAGTTATATAGTTAGTATATATTCCCTATATCAACTAACGCATCAACATTCCTTCTATGCACTAGTTCCATATCAGTTTATAGAGTTTCCCTTTTTCGCCGCTATTTGAATATTTGTGCTTGAGCTTTACGAGCAATCAACTTTCGCAGCAGCAGCAGCTGCTTAGATGGTAACTGGCACCGCTTGGCCACCACACTCGGAGGATTGAGGCTCACAGACAGTTACTAATTTTCAACACCTTCGCCTCTGGTGCGCCGCTGCGGGTTGCCAGCGACGTCGCCAGTTGGTTGCCTGGCTGGTTGCTGGGCATGGATTGATGGAGTGGAGGGTGGAGGGAGGAGTGGTTGCTTGGCTGGTGTTCATGCAAATGGAATACTTTTCACCTGCTTCCTATTTGGAAAAGCCGTGTGGCATGCATGCGTGCTGTTGCTGGTGGAAATTGCATGTTATTAGCATTAGCCGCATACACGATCCCTTCCACTGATAGTGAAACCATATTTTATTTTTATACAAAATTTGCGCGCTTAGACGTTTTATTTACCAATAACCAACGAGCGGTCGCCGCACCACCTTGCACCACCCCATAGACCAGAGCAGGTTAGTCGCAGTTGGTTCGCGTATGGAAAACCGCAACAGTGTCGCAGCATAATAAGAAGACATTACACCAACAACAGTGGCAACAACAGCAGCAGCTACAACAACAACAGTAACAACAACAACAGCAACAATAATAACAACCTTTGCGTGCCAACATGCAATTTCAATGTAACCAACGGCGAGAGGTAAAACAACAACAAAAAAACACTCGTCTATAAAGAATTGTGAATAAATTTCCAAATAGCAACCAAGCGATGACAAGGCACAGTGGTACAAGATTACTGAAGACATGGCATGACATACTTAAACTAAATGAATTGAATATATCAATGCCTATATTTGGAATCAAGATCTAATAGGACACATAGAGGGAAAGGAAAGATAAACGCTGCCTTTAAAGGTTCAATATTAAATGATAAATATTTATCATGGATTACAACTTTTTAAAACAATTACAGATATCGAAAAGTATATTGAATTGATTCATTCACAATATATGATGAAGAGAACTATGTAACTTTATAACCATCTGGAACTATAGTACACAGGATCTATATTTATAAGGGTTTTCTCAATGTGTCTTTGACTTCAACACAACTTTACAGTTTTCGTTTTATATAAAGTATTATTGCAATTTGCTCCACTGTGCCAGCAACGAGTAAATATTACGTATACGCCACGTGTACACAATCGAAGCGTCGCACGGCATTCAAACAGTTTTGTGCTTTGCGCTTTACACTTTGCGTTCAGCTGCCGCACATAGATTTCGGTAGATTTCAACGATGTGTGGCAAGTTTTGCCAACGCCCTCCATCAATTGCGAATCCTTCTCCAGCTCGTCCTCCTTCCACTCCCACGCACGGTGCCACTCAGCTCGAATCCTAACCAGGCATGGGCGCCACAAACTTTCTGTTTGTTTATCATTAAGACATTTTACACTTTACACTTTACATGGGGTTGCCCTTTCATAATCTGCCGCTGGCATATGTTCTCATCTGCATGCGTGTATCTATATATATAGATATATATATAAACGAGGATGTGTATGTGTGTGAGAGAGAGAGAGAGAGAGAGCAGGATATTGGCGCCGTTGGCTGTTTGTGCTGAGGATTAAGCGGCAGCCACGAACAACTGCGTCCAACTCACCAGCCCACAGCCAGAACTGCTCTGTGTCTCTCCCTCAGCCCGCTCCATCTTCACTTGGCAGTCAACTGTTCATGTGTGTGGCTTACATGGCTCGTTGGCTTGTACTTTACCGGGCTAATTACAATAATTTTTCTAATGTCGCTTGGCATAAATTTGTAACGTGACGTGACGATAGGCATCTGCCTCCAGTCCCCGCGCTGAACAACAAACAACATGACAATTTGCAGAGTACGACACGAACATGAATCCAACATGGAGGCCAATGGAAATCAAGGAGTCCACCAGGCAGAGGGGAGCTCAGGCAGGCAGCCAGGCCAGCAGGCAAGAAACGTGTGCAGCGATAAGCATCATCGGTTCGCTGTTGTCAATCACAAGCTTCACTTGGCCGCAACAACAATGAATACGATTAGTATGAATATACTCGTACTACTATTTACGAGTGCACTTGGACGGCGAGCAGAGAGTTCGCTTGGGTCGCTGCTTCATTTGAAATGCGCAATAGACGCCGCCTCATCCAAGTCGACATCCACGTCTCCATCCAAAGAAACCGTCTCTGCTCTCTCTCTCTCTCTCTCTCTCTCTCTCTCTCTCTCTCTCTCTCTGTCTTACTAGCGGACCGCCCGAAAGTGTTGGCAATGTGCGCCGCCGGTGGCATTTAACCGCTGTAAATGAGTTTATCTGGCGCAATCAGCAATTTTCGGTATCCGCTTTGAGTCACAGTCACTAGCACAGGCACTGACACTGGCACTGGCACAGTCACAGTCACAGTCTGAGGCCTCGTCGCCAGCGTCGCCAACGTCGCTGCGCATGTGCAGCTGAATGTTAATTAATTGAAATGTACTCGAGCCTCACGGCAGACCGACGGCAATGGCGAAGAAGACAGCGCCAGCAAAAACAATAACAATAACAACAGCAGGAACAACAATAAGTACACAATATACGAACCAAAGTCGGCTCCAAGTCGAGCTCCCCATTGGCAATCGCGATCGCTGGCGATAAGCAAATTGCAGGCGCTGCAGTTCAAAGGAAAACGACAATTATGCGACACTAAAAAGCCCGATTCCAAATTAAACCAAAATCCCTGAAACAACGACAATAGCCGAGGCGGGTTTAATAATTCTTCAAAGAAAATGGCGATCGAAAGTGGGTTGAGATATAAGAAAGTGGGCGAAAGAACAGTATCAAATCGGTTGATATAGACATTCTCATAGAAATAATCAAAAGGAATAAATTTTAAGTTAAATGAATAAAGTCTAAGATAAACAAATAAGAAACTTCTTAATGAATAAAAAATAATTTAAATAAATAATATTTGATATATAAATACGAAATGTATTAATACATAAATCTGTTTCCTATCTCTATCTATCTCAAAATAAAATGTAGTTTCTGATGTGAATCTACAATAAAACTTAAAATAAATGATAAATATTAGAGGTATAAAAATTAAATATTTTGTTTGTGAAATATAAATTAATAAAATTAATAATAAATAAAACATGAGTAATTAATTCTCCTAGAATATGAAGAGCTAATAAATCTCTTTTTATATAATATCCCTATGAATCAAGTAAAATATATATATATCAATATCTTTCTTATACCACACCCTGCCAAAATAAAATTCTATAGAAAATGATGCTCGATAAATTATATAAAATTAAGGCTAGAGATATGATGACAAATTGCTTAATTTCACGTTGTTTATATTGTTGATAAGTATACACTGTTAATTGCTGCGCCTTCTAATCCTCGGCTATGCATTGTCGCTGGCTAATGACCCATTAATAACAAACAACAACAACAGCAACGGGAACAACTGGAACAACTGCAACAATAGCACCCATGGCTAATTAAGTTATTTGCTGCTAGTTGGCAACTTGTTGCCGTCGGCAAACGGTTGACATTCGAGTGCAATTGAGTTAATCCCCGGTAAGTCGAGGCGAGGTGCACAAGCAACTCGCATTGTGCACTCGCCTTATTTGTACCGACAACAGCAACAACATTTAGTGGAGCTACTTGCTTTTGCGTTGGCGGCTTGCTGCCAGCTTGCCAGTTGCCAGTTGCCAGTTGCCAGTTGCCCGTTGCAAGTTGCAAGCTGCGAGCTGCGAGCTGCTGTTCGCCTTGTGCTTGTATGTTAATTTGTTGGCATGGGGATCTTTAGGCTGCTTGCTGGTCTAGCAGCAGCAGCAGTAGAAGCAGCAGCAGTCGCAGCGCGTGTCATCATTAACGTGGCTTCTTTCCTGGCTATTGTTGGCCCTTTGCATTGTTCCAGCTGCCCCAAACCTAATCCCTTTTCCTTTTTCCCTGACCATCTTTTGAGATCCGCAGCCAACAATAGCGACCACATTAATGGTAATGGCAACACCAGCGGCAACAACAAATGCAACAGCAACGGCAGCAGCAACAAGAAAAGCGCCAACAGCGACAACAGCGACAACAGCGACAGTTGCTACTGACCCAAAAACCGAACAACAACCAGCAACAGGCATAAGGCAAAAGGCTCCGCTCTACCAGCTGGACTTCCAGCTAACAAAGTGTCCTAAAGACTTGCCAACTAATAATTCAAGTGGTTTTCCATTTCGACAGCTTAGCATGAAAGTGGGAGTGGAATAGAGAGATTGGGAATTTAAGTTGTAGACATAGTAGGTTCTGTACAATCTATTATAATATTTTAAACAGAAATAGTTTATTTCGTGCAATTGAGAGAGTATATATAATATATAATATATATATGAAACATAGTTTATGTTCGCTCAGAAAGTGAACAGAGTATGTTGGGGTTGTTCTTGCAGCTCGCTTATATAGCAATAATTTATACAATTAAAGCTTTGATTATGTTATAAGCGAATGTAGTTCAACTAAGAGAGCGAGAGTGGAAAACTTAGTTCTGAAGAGCTATAGTAATCTAGTTAAATATATATTATATTGTATTATATTATATACAATATTTACATAGATGCAAATATTTTCAGCTGACATCCCATTGAAATTATTATTGGACTATCGACAACTATTTGCCAGTTACGGTTACGTCAGACTGCAACAATTTGACTATTTATTCATTTCAATAATAAAATAGATAAATGAATACAAGATTTTATTGAAGCTGATTTATGCAACTATACTGATATTTGTTGATCAAAGTAGAGAAAATTAATAGAAATGCATTAAGCTGAAACAGCAACAATAACTTTCTTTTATATGTCGACATTTTATGATCTCACCAAGAGCTCACTCTCGAGATTAATTTCATACAAGACAAATTGAGTATGAAATAGGACGAAATGGCTATAAAAATATATCTTAACAGCATGATATTATTGAGTCTTATGTCCGACTCACTTGATAATTAGTTTTGTGTTCAGCTGACACAAATTTATAAGACTGAGACATCTGCTTCAGTTGTAGATCTTGCGAAAGGTAATACTGATTATAGACAAAAATAAAGGCAAAGCTCGCATTGGGTTTGACAAAGCATTGGGTTAATCAGCTGCAAATTAATGAGTCCGCAAAAGTTGTTCACAATTTTGGTTTGGTTTTTTCGTTTTTTTTGTTTTTCTATCTGTGCAAAATCGAAACACCAAGTGACACAGTTTGAGTTTTGGCCAATACGCTAGCCACAATGGGAACTAGTTGGCCAAGGCGCACAGAAATCTGTGTGGCAAAATCTTCCCAAGCTGCTTTGATTAAGCGCTGTGACATTTCTATTGCCTGCTCTAAAGAAATTGAAATTAATGGATCGGATTGAATCGAAATCGGAATCAGAATCGGCATCGACATCGGCATCGGCATTGCTCGCATATTAATAGATACTTGGATGTTGGCATTATCTGTCAGCGCGATCGTTGCCTTATGCAAATGTGAGAGGCAGACAGAAATAGAGAGAGAGAGAGAGAGAGAGAAATAGAATATATGTAATCAATATAATTTGTAACTTTATAGAGAGCTTCACTCTGAGAACTGAACTTTGCCAATTGCAACAATGAGAGAAACTTTGCCAGCCTCAGAGGCAGATGCACTCGTTGTCGTTATGCATGCGGCATATTTTGTTAGAGATTATCGGCGACAGGTGACAATGACAGCTTCATTATAAAGCAATTAGTGTGATGTACGAGCGTATGTGCGTGAGTGTGTGTGTGTGTGAGTGTGAGTGTGAGTGCACATGCAGCTGGGCACACTGTCTATGTGGACTACAGACTATGGCAAATTAATTTTTAATAAGACACAGACACAGTGCGACAAACTGCCAGTGACAGGAGTCACATGAGGTGTCAGGACACCCACAAACACCCACAGACACACACACACACACGCCCACAGACACAGTGAGTTAGGAGTGCACTTGACTGCCAGACAGACTGCACTTGTGCCTGGCTCCAATTCAGGAGCGCAGCTTGGGCCGAGTTGCGTCTGTTATTCAATATAACAGCATGTTGAACAACGCAAGCAACAAGCAACGGCAGCAACAACAACATTGACAACAACAACAAAAGCAACAACAAGAACAGCCGCTTGGGCAACAACAAGCTACGACTCGACGGCATTTGCTGGAAAATCTAACGAATATATGTAAACGATATGCTAGAAAAATGTCAGTCAAACTGTCGCTTCCAACACACGCGCAACAGCAGCAACAACAGCAACAACAACAGCAACAACAGCAACAACAACAACAACAACTGCAACAGCAGCAATTTTAGTCACTTGATGCTTATATTGAAAATTGTTTTCTGCATTGCATTTTGCACAGGCCGCGTCGCTGCATCCGTCGGGTATCTGACTATCAGGTCTGACTATCAGGTATATGAGTCTATGGGTATCAAGTATGAGTACTCATGAGTGTATGCGTGAGTGCTACCTCTGTACTGTGCTGCCAGCTGCGACTGCTGCCAAACAGTGGCGGCAAAAAATAAACACATTTATGGAAATTTATTCATAGAACTTATGAAACCGATAGACAACAACCGGCAACAACAACAGCAACAACAACAGCAACAACAACAACAACAATAAGAACAGCAACTATGACAGCAACAAAAGAGGCTGCCTGACTGGGTCGCCTGTCCACTAGTCCATTCGCCCAGGGGCTGCAGAGGGCCTGCCTCTTACCCTAGCTCCCCTTTCGACCACATGTCTGGAGGTTGTGAGCCTGGTTTAGTTTTGCCAAACAGTTGGCAGTTTTGTTTCTCTTCTGTTGTTGTTGTTGTTGCTGTACAGCCTTGGTTGAGCTTCTGTATTCTGAAATTTTATATTTACTATATAAACAAAAAAAAAATATATATATATATGTACATTCATATATGTATATCGCACTGTCCATGACAGTGGACAGTATGTTTGCTTAATGAAAGTGCAAATATTGTTTTCAAAATAAAAGATGGAGCTGTATGAATGAAGATGAAATGATTTCATTTTTTAAATAGAAATTGTATAGAAAATGTGGAATATATATATCCAAGGAAAAACTAATAATATCTAAAAATTTAATATATAAAGACTGTTATTGTCGAAAGTATTTTGATACTTGAAATGCTAGAGACATTTGAAGAAATTTAAAAACTGAGATATATCGTATATTACAGGATATTTTAAATAGAAAACAATTTAAAATTGACTCCCTGCACATAGAGTTTAGTGTTTAAGAACCTCTTATAAACATACAATATATTAACAAAAAGATCTATAAGAACTACAGAACAAAAGAGATTTACTAGAACTACAAATGTTAAACATTCAAGCCTAAGTAAAAAGCCAATCACTTATTCAAGAATTGCTTATTGGAATCAATAGATTACCGTTATAACATTTTCCATTTTATTATCTCTATTAAATAGAAATAGTAAAATATTAAGCATTACAAAGAAAAATGTCAGTTTATTAAGATAATCGCCGACAAGCTGTCTGAAATTGTTGTCTGAATATGAAAAATATCTTTAGACAAACATTTAAAATGAATTTGCAATGTTAAACAAATAAATTCGTATAATTTCCAAGTTTATTCGCTATGCAGTTGGCGTTTAATGTAATTGTTATTGTTGCATAAATACTTGACGCCATGTCGTGGCACATCATTATTACAATTCACACACACACAGACACACACACACACACACACACATGCAATGGCACTCAATAGATTCAACAGCAGAAAGAAACTTAAAAATATGCACAAAATATGAACGAGGAATGATTTATGGCATTCACAACAGCCACAGAGCACACACTGTGTGTGTGTGTGTGTGTGTATGCAGTTGTAAGTGCGATTGGCTGTGAGTGGGGTATATGGAACATTTGCGGACTGCTCTCTTATCTGTTCAACATTTGGAAGCGTTTCATCTACATGCGCTAATTATTTCATATGCTTGCAAAGTGACTCGCTCTCTCTCTCTCTCTCTTTCGTTCTTTCGCTCTCTCTCTGTCTCTTTTTATCCCTTTGGCATGAGCGCATATATTGCCTATTCATTCGTTTTACTCACTTTATTCATTTGTGTCATATGCTGGCATTTACCTAGAACAACTTGTTTGATTATTGAACCGGGCAAGTGTTTAACCCGCAATTTACGATTCGCGATTCGCGTTTTGCGATTTGCGATTTGCGATTCGCGATTTGTGATTTGTGATTACAACTAATTTGTTTTGTAAAACGTGTCCGTCTGTCCGCCTGTCTGTCTGTCTGTCTGTCGGCCTGTGGTCTCTCTGTCTGGCAACTGCTGGCAACTTGGAAAAGATTTATGAACTGTTTTAATGATCTAATTAAATTGCAACTAGCCATGAATATCATCAGCCGGTTCACTTCACTTCGTCTCGCTGTCATTTCTCGTTTCCACATCAATTATGCGTCAAAACTTTTCGATCGAAAGGGGCCAAGATGGAGGGAGATGGAGACTGTGGGTAACCAGTAGATGATTATTTTGAATTATCGACACGCGCTTATGTTAATTAAATTCCTATTAAGCATGAGAAAAAGAAGAGTCATGGGAATATTCTGATTTGCCAACTGTGAGCAAATGTCAAGGGATATTTCGAAAATTAATGACTGATATTAAAAAAAATAAATATATATTAATAGATCTGTTTCATCAAATTTTTCTTACATTTAATTCAATTAGATAGACAATTAAATAAACTAAGCACAATTTCTTTTTGGCCATTTATTTACCCAAAAACAAGGAAAATATATAATATTTAAACATTAATTTAAATTTATTTTTATAGCATGTTCCTCAAGCAATATATCTAAATATATAATTCGAATTTCGTATACAAATAAAATGAGAAAATAAATTATTAAATTACATAAATTAAGTTTTTAAATGTTTGTAGCTTAATTGAATTTATTTGCTTTATTTATAAACTCAAACAAGATTTATTTACCTTAGTTTTTGTGATTGTTTTCGTGTCTTTTACGATATAATTTTTGTCTTCTTGTTGTTGGTTGTTGTCTTGATTGTGTAAAAATCGGTGCCCAAAATATATAAGTGTATATATATTTATATATATATATATATATATTTATGTTGTGTACTCTGCTCAGCTTAGTTTTAGTGCGTAAATATTGATGATTTTTTTGTGTATTCGATTTACTATATATACAAATCGACGTGTGTTTTTGTTGCGGTTTGCTTAAAATCTCGCGTATCTCTACTCTATTATATGTATATATATTTAATATCACAATTTCTTTTTAAAAACGTCGACGTTTTGTTTGATTTACACTTAATTTAAATGATTCCGTTGCGTTAAATTTATATAATGTTATATTTACAAAATTCAGAATCACAATTTTTGTTGTTTATGAATTTTTGTTTCGTTTTGAATATATATATTTCTATATAACTAAGCACGATTTTTAATTAAATTTTTATATAAATATATATATACACGCACACACATATATACAATGTAGAATCACCAAATGAAACGTTGCGAATGTTTTGTTATTGAGTTTTCGAGCTTTTTATTTGTAGTTGTTATTGTTGTTGTAGTTCTGCTGTCGAATCCGGAGATGAACTTTTTGAATTTCTTGAAATTTTGCAAACGATACAAAAGCAAAATGAACAAAACTCGCGCCACAACGATGGCAATCAGAACGATAAACGAAAGGACGAGAAGACGCAAACGCAAATAATTTCGATGTTGACGGGTCGACTTGCGTTTTCTACCCATAAACAACAAATATTTGGTATATTATGCACGGTCAAAATCAATTCGAAAAGTCGTCGAATACTGCGTCTGGAACTGGGTCTGCGTGCTTATCAGCATACGTTCGTTATCAGCTGCGTACAGGGCTCAGGTTCGGGTTTGGGTTCGGCGTTCTTTGCTGAGCCAGCGCCAAAAATTGGCAGAGATTTGGAGTCGATGCTGCTGCTGCTGCTGCTGATGAAGTTGATGTCGATGTCCCACTGCCGATGACATCTCAGCCCCCGCAGACACGAGAGTTCAGTTGCTGTTACTGCTGATAAGGCAGTCTGGTGCAATTGTTATTGCAAAATTGTAAAAAAAAAAACAATTTAATTGAATTTGGTTTTTAATTTGGATTTTTGGCGGCTGATTTGTCAGTCCACATACGATTTTCTACGTATTTTCCATGTCATTTTCACGTAAGCTTATATTTCATGCGCCTCCACGCGTTGGCTTTTGTCATTTTGCGCCAAAAAAACTGGCACAAATTTGTATTTATCAAAAAATGTCAGAGGAGTCTCAAGAGTTAAAATACGAAAGGCAATTCGAAGAACTTCCTTTAAATGCACAAATACAAATACGTAAATATTGATGGTTGTGTTTTGCTCGATGCGAGCTAATTTTTACGTCAGTTTGGAATGAAGTTCGCGAGAACGAGTACCCGAGCGGCGGCGGCAACACGTCTATTTGGCACGTTCATTCATTCACAACTAACCGTAAATGCTCGTAAACATGTATCTTTCGGATTCACAAACAAACTTACGGATACACAGCAACACGCTCAGCAACATGTTGCGCGCCAAGCATGTTGCCCCGTTCCCACGAACGGCCAACGCCGAGCTGGCGAATGAGCGAGCCGGCAACACAATATGATAAATGGCGGCATTGTTTTTGGGCAACGGCAACTCAAACATACAGCGCTGGGCGTGTGTATAGAAACAAATTGGCATTGAGTGAGAGAGAAGCAAATTGTGCTGCATGAAAGAAATATATGAGAATATTTCAGAGTAGATTTTTGAGTGTATATGCAACTCTTGATGAGAGAATAGTATTTGATAAGCTAAGCTTACAATGCTATTGGATTTTATGAGACAGTTGTGAATAGGGAATTGAAATATAAACAATATATATATGTCTACAATGATTATAAATTAATTATAATTTTTGTTTGAAGTAGCAACATACAACAAATAAAACAAATTTTAAATGCTAATTATGCTAATTATTTTGTATTTGATTCTTAATTTTGTTTTTGTTTTATAATTTATTTGTATTAAATATCTATTATTAAATTGTAAATATTATTTTTGCCAAACCATCAGATTCTGCTACAAAATTTGTGCATATAAATGCATATGTTATGCATATAAACAAATTGTGATAGCCCTATCAGATCAAGGAATTAAACAATGGTTGCTTGGCTTTTAATATTCTAAATATCAATTGTTATTTTTAACCAATAATAAATTTTTATTTTTATACATGTAATACATTTTCAGCTTCTCTAAGCCTAGCTTAAATGTGGTTTTATAAGCCATGGATAGCATAGTAGCTTCGCAACATTTGGTTGTAGGCATGCTGGCAATATGTTGCCAACATGTTGCCAGCGTGTTGCGTGCTCGCGCTGCAAACTTGTTGGCTGCATGTTGCCGAAGCGCAAATGAAGAAATAACGAAATAATTGCAGCTAAAGTATTTGACAGTGAATGAGAATTAATATACAAACAATAAATATATATATTTATATATAGAAAAATGAATATATTAGCTGCACACTGGGACAAATTAAAAACTAATAAATACAAATGATAGCCAGCTTATTGGGAATGCAATCGATAAGCGTTTACAAAACTCTAAATTGAAATTGAATTCGTATTGGAAATGGAAATGGATATGAAATTGGAAATCGTATATAAATAATAGAAAAATGCAAAATTGTGGCAAGGCACGATGCGTGGCGCCGTTTGATTTGGTGCCGATAATTGCTGTCATGAATATATAATAATATTCTACAATATATTCAATTTTTGTGCTACTCGCAGGGGGGTTGGGCTGCAGAAGCGACACGACTCTGCGTTGTTTGTTTAGCCGAGAACCCTTTCAACTTTTTTTTTCGGTGGGAAACTGGCTGAACTTGAAATTCAGTTGTGAGCAACAACAACAACAACAGCAACATAATCACAGAAATTACCGCCATGCATATGAAATACAAATATGCCGTCGCCGTCGCCGTCGCTGTCTCCATCGTCTGCGTCGACTGCGCCGCTGACGTCGCCAAAAGCGCACGCAACAAACACGAAATTTTTGTTGATTTTTTTTTTATTTTGTACAAAAAGATTTATTGCTTTTGGCGGCGCAATTGTTAAGAGCGCGCGAGAGAGAGAGATGGAGAGCGAGAGAGAACGAGATAGCGCCTCATGAAGTAGTAAAAAGTTGAGCTACAATTGAAAGTGAAAAGCGTGGAAACGTGGAAGTCATCGAGAGTGTCGTTGTCGTTGTTGTTGTTGTTGTTGTTGTGGCTGCTGCTGCTGTTGCTCGGTCGGTCAACGACGCCAGCGGCAATGGCGACTGCAAGCAGGCCACGTGAATGGCTTCATTATAGTAAGGTCCTGCCTCCGACTCAGGTCCTGGGGCGACTTTACCCAGTTGCTCTTGCTGTTGTTGCTGTTGTTGTTGCTTTCAAAATTTCTGATTTCAATATCCCTTTGCATACATTTAAGCGCTAATTGCGTGAAGCCATAAATTTAAAATTCTTGCTTTTTATTTGACTACACAAAATAATGAATCCTAAAAAAAAAAACGAAGGGAGCAGCCCAGACGTTGATAACTTTATTTAATGCATTTGCAACGCCGCAGGAGCAACAGTTGTTGTTGTAGCAGTTGCTGTTGCTGGCGTTGTGGCATCTAAAATTGATTAAAGGCCTTTTCAAATACTAGCCTAAGGTTAACAGCAGCTGCATAGAGCTACTAAGCGATAAAAGTAATTTTATAAACGAACATCTGAAGACATTTAAGCAACTTTTAGAAGATATGAGAATTTAGAAATTAAAAAATAACTCGAAAAAAATATAATAAAATTGGAGCGAAACATAGATTTCTTATTCATGAATTATGTGATTAATAATGATTAAAGCTCGTATAATATTTTTGTATAAATTTGGTTGTGCTTATCAGCTCTTGAATGGTACCAGCATAATTTAAAATATTTCTGATTTTGATAATGAATGAAACAAAGAACAGAATAAAGACAAATATATCAAGAATATTGTTAATTTCATTATAATTAGTATAGGTTATATATGTCCTTGAAACCTTTTAAACTCAATTCTATATCATAGATGTATTCTCTATAAATCGAATGAAATCACTTTGGCCATTGCAAATAAAAGAAGTTGTTGCCAACTTTGTACTTTCCCATTTAATGCGCTTCGGTTACTGTTAATTTAATTTATTTGGGCATCTGTTTCGAGCACATTTAACATCCATTAGGCGAGGCAATTCTCTTGATTGCATTCACATCCTATGCAGCCACCCCACCAGCTGGCAGCGCCTGCTTCTGCTCCTGCTCCTGCTTGTAGTAAGTGACAATGACGCGGGGCGTCATCAGCAGCGGTCTGCCCGCCCCAGAGTTGAAAATCACGAACAAGACAATGGCCAGCATAGAGGAACGTATCAAAAACAATTCCCGGCAAATCCGTTTGAATTGAAATTTCAACTTACGCACCCGAAAAACCCGAAACGAGGCCAATGCAACCGCCCTCGAGTGTCCGCTGTCCTCCATCCGCCATCCTTCACCCACCATCCTTCATCCTCCATCCGATGTGCGCTGTCCGAGCACAAAGCTGACAAAGACGAAAATCAGAAATCGTAACGTGGCGCATGTCCTGGCAGCAGCCACTAGACTCGAAATTAGAACCTCCCATGCACAGCTAATGGGCGCACTCGCACTTGGCTGAAAGGGCGAAAGATATTCCAAAACTCCCATATCCGCAACACATTCCACATTCCGCATATGAGTATTGAACGACGAAATGAAACGCACATAAATCAAAATGGCCGGACAGCGGGCCAGCGGACGCCGCACTCAGCTCTGCGCCCTCCCACCCTGCCATCCCTCTCTCACTCAACCCCTCGCTCGCACTGTTGGTTAGACTGACAGGCTGGCTGCGGCAGGCACACGGGAAATGAAACTGAAAAGGGAAAGGAAACGGCGTTTTGCTCTGCCTCTGCCTCTGCTGTTGCCGCTGCCGCTGCCTCTCAGCCTCTCAGCCTCTGGCTGTGAAGCTCGACGAACGGGTGGTGGCTAGCAGGGCGAACATGGCTGAGTGCGCGCTGCTGAACAAATGAAATGACGACGGGTTGACTGCCTGTCAAAAGAACAAACATGGGCGCACAGCGTTGCCGTCGCTGCCGCAGCCGCCGTCGCCGCCGCAGTCGCTGCCGCCGCCATAGGAAATCAAATGAAATGAAATGCACACATGACGAAACAAAAGCCCAAGTGAAACCTAAAAAAAACAACAAAACAAAAAACGAAACAACAAAAAATTATCAACCAAAAAGCGAAAAGGCCTCGCCTGGCAGCAGTCAGGCAAAGCCGCACATCCACATCCACATTCACATCCAGATCCAAAGTCAACCCAGCAGCAGCAGCAGCAACAAAACAAAAGCTCACAACAACAGCCGAAAATAAGCAAAGGCAAAAGGAAACCAACGGCCATCATTGTAATCATCACCAGCAACGACAACAGGCAACGGCCAAAGCAGCAGGCAGCAGGCAGCGGGCATCGAGCAGGCTGAGCCCGCAGCAGGCACAGAGCGCGCCACAGACATGGCACCAGGCTTACCCCCGATGGCAGCTGGGAGGGCGGCTGCTGCTCCCCAGTTGCTGTGGGTGTGTGTCTCTCTCTGTGTGTGTGTGTGTATTGCCAGTGGCTATGGGCATGTCATGTGTTCGAGTCCTGCAACGTGGTTGCTGTTTTGTGGTTCACTCATCCAATTGTTGTTGCGGTGGCCGCGTCGCCAGCGAGTGACTGAATATTAATTAACGCTAATAGAATTGTTGTTGAGCCAAAAAACATCGAACTGCATTCGAGTGGGAGATGAATGATGGCTTTCAACAAGAATCCTGCTGAATTGGGATGATGAGTTGTAAACCCTAGTATCAATGTTGTCTAGGGATCTGGGATCTAGGATATTTATTTGGGTGGCATATACATATACGGGCCGTAATAATCAGATCTGTTAGCCTAGTCTTATAAGATTGACTCTAAGCTTAAACTGAGCCAAATTTAATCAAAAGCCGAAACAAACCAACATAGAATTGCCTAGCTTCAATATTGTATATGTTTTTGGCAATAGAAAATATTGTCTTACTTGAAGGCTTGGTTCATAAGCCAGGCTTATGATTAAGAACTTGGTTCTATTAATATTATTTAAATTCAATACTAATTCTATTTTTTATATGAAATATGAAAGAATTTCTCACAGTTATGAGGAGCAACTAAATATTATATAAATAATGAATAATGTAATAATATTTAAGCTTCTTGATTACATGTAATAAATATTATAATAAAAAATATATATATAATTTATATGAAAAACATAAAAATAAATTAATATTCAAGAGAGAGTAAAATATTATATTTCCTTATTATACAGAATATATAAATATATACAAATATATCCACTTTACATTTCCAATTAGTATACATTTTTGCCCAATTTTGTTTTTCATTTACTTTTATTTTTTCGAGAAGTTGCTATAATGTAATCATTATCGAGTATTATAAATCACACCTGTCGTCATTTGAAGAACTCATTTTTCACCGAGCTCTTTCAATAGAAATGTCCAACAAAATGAGCTCGTCTAGGTACGAGAGACACGCCCCCGCTAGAGAAGGAACCAAGGAGTGGAACAAGGAGTCGAACATCAAGTGAGAATTGAAATGTTTTCCTTGCAACGAATATCAATTTCGACATACGAAAAGGGACACGCAGCTAGGCTTCGGTTAGGGGCTAGAGGTTCATGGGTAACGGCGGGGCTGTCGATGCAAGGACATGCGACAAGCGTTGTCCTGGGCCTGGTGTTGGCAACGCACATGTTCCAATCTAAGCGAACACAGCGAACGGAAACAAAAACTGTACATGGCATGATTACACTTACACGTTGCCCGTTGCAAGTTGTTGTTGTTGTTGTTGTAGCTGCTGCTAGTTGTTGGCTTGGAAAAAAGAATTTCAATTTTAGAAACGTGTTCCGGTTTTTTTTTTTGCTGTCCAACGAGGGTGAAAGAACAGCAGCCAAAAAACTGTTGAGCGAACTACACACGCTGGACAGCTACAGCTACAAATGCAGATGCTGACACAGATACAGATAGAGATACAGATACGTTTGCAGGCGCAGAGCTGCTTTGAGTTGTCTTTGGTAGATTTTTGGACACTTTCGGTGCGTGTGTTGGAAAAAAAAAACAAAAACAAAAATAGAAATAGAAAACTACCCCGGACAATGACAGATGACGAACTGCTGCCGCTGCTGCTGCTGTTGCTGTCATTATGGCGGCTTGACAAGGGCGACAGAGTGTCTAAAATCAAGCCTGGAGCTAGGCAAACCAACTGACGAACTGTCACTCACGGCGAGGGAAAGAAAGAGAGAGAGATGGAGTGAGAGAGAGAGAGAGAGAGAGAGAGAGAGTAGGATTTTTTGAATGGCGTGTGTGCAGGCGGGGTATGGTCAGAGTGTTGGGATTGATTGCTTTCAAAATGGGCTGCTCTAGCGAACTACAAAATGGCGGACGCCGCGACAGCGCAGATGCTGTGCGTGGGAGCTCTTAGAAGGGAGCGGGGGCTCTCAATGCCATGCAAATGCAAATGGGGCAAACTTTAGCTTCATTTCCGCGACATGCACTTTGATTAATATTCATAAATATCCTGCGTGCGCTGTCTGGCAGCAGACAAAGGTGCCAACAACACGGTGAGCGGGGGAGAGTTACAACAACCACGCTGACAAAAGGGAGCTCTACAACAAAAAACCTGGCAACCGGAAAATGGAAAATGTTAATTGTTGCCTCGCGACGCACTCAAGTCGAAAGCGCACGCAGTGGAAATCGAAATGGAAATGGAAACGAAAATGAAAATGCGACGGTGTATTAAAGTTTTTCCATTTTGTAGGTAATTCTATTGTGTTTTTTTTTCTTTTCGTAGCGAAATGTGTTGAGACGCGGTTTGTTGGAGAGAGAGAGCGACTTCGAGAGAGGAAAGGGAAGCGCGCGAATACCTAAAATTTCGAAAATTATTCATGAATAATTTGTAGGCCTTTTTTGGGTTGGGCTTCGAGCATTTTTTTCCGTTTGTATTACGAAAGTTTAATTGGTTACGCCTGAGAGAAATTGGTATGAGTTAAATATATATATATTTGTATAGACAAACTAATGGGTTATTCTTTAGACTCTGGATGCTTGCTAAGATGGGTTAAGATTATTATCTTGAAATACAGAAACTCCAATTAAAAGACAGCCGAGCTGATGAGTGGAGAACTGTAGTTTTTTACCATACAAAGATACGAAAAGTAATAAAATCATTTTATAAATATATCAATACTTTTGTCACATTAAAAATTAATAAATAATTTAGCTGTCACTTACATTGATGGCAATAATATAGTTTTCTCTTACAATCAGTTTTTATCGTACCTAGAAAGAGAAAGAAGGTTTTTGGTTAGAGCAGCTTGAACAAATCTGAACTCCCTTGGGAGAAATTCATGTAAACAAGTGAAATGCACTTAAGAATTCGTCACACGAACACGTGACCCCGACAAAATTGAATTTCATTTCCTTATCTTGCTATTGCGAAGGCCCCTATTAGTGCTGTGCACAGTGATTGCGCGTTGTACTTAAGCAAAAGCATAATTTCAAATGAAATGCCCAAAATCAGTCCGACCAGGCCGAGCAGCAGTCCAGGCAAGGCATTTAGCTAGATGACAACAATGTCACTGGCATACAAATGCGTCTGCCCCGGCTGCCCCTCTAAATGGAGTCCAAAAACCCGAAAGTCTGCAAAGCAAGTTCTGGGTTGGGGTGCTGCTGGTGCTTAGGATTTGTCTGGAGCGCGTCCTTTTTGGCCGCTCGGTCCTCGCCCATACATGAGTTACAATATTTTTCAATTAGAAATTATTCTGTTGAAAGTAATTCGATTATTTTCACTCGGAGGGCGATGCGACGCCAACAGCGTGGGATGTTTCCGTTGCCAGCAGCCCAACAACCCAGCAGCCCAGCAGAACGCAGGACCAAAACTTGGTTCAGAATGTGGAACGAGCAGAACGTCGCCGCCTCGCCAAAAACAGAAAAAAAGACAAGTAGAAATAAAATAAAATAAAATGCGAGCAAACAATAGCAAAGTGCAGAGAAATGTTTGGAAACAGTTTCGATTTCTGGCGAAAAGTTAATGGCAACATTTTTGCTAACTTTTCAGTTTATTTGCAATGTTTTTCCAGCGTTTCTTCATCGCTTTTTTTCATCACTAATAAATTGTTTGCAGCAATTGAAAATCTGTTGCTGACAAAGTTGCCATCCGTATGATGCATGTTCTATATATATATAGATTGAATATAGCAGAAGCTAAAGGAAATCAAATGGATGAATTCAATATTAGTTAAAGGAACTATATAGGGATAACATATGCACATAGAAAGGCTTTATATATTTAATGTAAGGCTTTAATCTTATAATTCTTTTTATCATACATAAATATATATATACATAGTTTATCACTCACATATACACTACATTTCATACACATATAGTCAAAGAGAGCTTCCACTTATTCATTACGCGATCAGCGAGCACTCAGTTATGTCGCTCATCGGCATCATAAAGCTGATCTGAACACAATGAATACAAATACGAATACAAAATGAAAACGTGCCTCTGTAATCGGGGCAGATCGCATTCGTTACAAATGTCGCTCGCACTTCATAAAACAAATTTATGAACTCGCCGCGATCATTGATCTCGACATCTTCATCAGGTGGAATTGCTATTCGGAATTGGCATTGGAATTGTTATTGGCATTGGTATTGGTATTGGTATTGGAATTGGTGCAGCGACTGTGATCTGATCTGAGGGCGCTTACAACAATGTGCCATGTCCCATGTCCCATGTCCCACGTTCCATGTTCCATGTCCCCGTCTCCAGATTGGACAGCCTCGTCTCTGAGTGCTGCGCCTGTGCCTTGTTATAACTCAATCGCTGATCCAAATTCCATACCGCCACCGCCGCGCAATTGCTCCCCAGTTACCCATTGTTGTTGCCCCTAACTGAACCCCACTCCCCGCCCGCCCGCTGCCCCTGACCGAGCAGCCTCTACTTGATGCCTGCTCGTGCGCCAGACATCATTGTCGTGCAAGCGTGTGTCGCTCATTCGTTACAAAGAGTGTGAGTGCGAGTGTGAGTGCGAGTGCGAGTGCGAGTCGAGTACTCGCTGTGGACAGTGGAACACCTCTCTGACTCCGACTTGGAGCCGGGCTCTGAGTCGAACTGTGTCCGGGGCCTGGCTAATGAATTTAATGCAGCTTTTGGCTTTTGGCTTTGGCCCGCGCATTGTTGCGTGGCATTTTTTGCCTTATTCGTCTGACGTTTTTGCGCACGAGTTATGCGTATTTATGATATATATACCACTGCCACTACTAGCTGCTTTGGCTGCCTCTGCACCCACCCGACGCTCTCTAAGTCCAATTGCGAATCGGTCTCTGACTCTGCCTCTGCCTCTGGCTCGGGCTCTGGCTATTTCTTTGGCCTGGGTCTTGGGATGATTGTTTGGTAACCTGTTGCGTTTCTTGTCGGCTTTTTGCTCGTCTTTTGTTTTGTTTTTTGTTGTTTTTGTAGTATTTTTTGCGCATTGTTAGCTGGACGACCGGTTTAGTACGCCGTTTATGACATTTTCTTGTAAGCCACGCACCTTCGAGTCAAATTTATCTGCCGCTCTCATTGCGAATGAAGTTGTTACAGTTTTTCGCGGCACTTCGATACGAGTGAACGCGCTGCGATTTGATTTGATTGTGACACGACTCTGACAAGAAATGACGCAATTCGCCGACTCAATTGTCCAAGGTTTGCAATTCTTGCTTTCATATTTGGTCAGTCTATTGGGGTCGGGTTGTCTGGGTTTGGCAAGGACAGCTGAACGACTAGCGATCGAGAGGACAGCTGGGAGTAGTATTATAGTTTGAAAAGATATTGATTATTATATTCCTTCCATTTCAAATTGCTCTAACCCTATGTTCTCTATCATTTATTTCTTTCGTCAATGAATTCGATTCAGCCTGTTATGAATTGCATGTTCACAGACCCAATTCCTTAGGCCAGAGCTAACATGGTAATCCAATTTGGCCGCTTCCCGGAACTTATGAGCGGACAGTTCAAATCGATTCATTAAAATCAAATCCAAAAGGCAAACTGAAACGAGGGCGAATAGCTGCCAATGCCAATAGCGTGGCACAGGCCCAAAACGATTGCCAAAAATGTTAAAAATAAACCAAGAAATAAGAAAATAATATGAAAAGGAAGAAAGCTGACCGTCTGCAAGATGACCGAAACACACTCACACACACACACACACACACATACACACACACACTTATGGGCCGGCCATCTGAAACCCATAATCAAGGCACAAACATGAAGGAAAAAAGTTCGCAGCTTGTGGTAATTTGGTGGGCGTTTTTACTTATATTAGGTCAGGAACGTGCTTTGAATAGTTTCTCGAACTGTAGGCGACCCATTCTAAGGCTGCTCTAAGCCAAATCAGAATCCCGTCCGGTTCGGTCCGATCCAGTCCGTGCTGGAGCCGGAGTGCGTGCGAATCAGTTGAACCGGCCTCGGCCACCTTTCACATGCGCTGAGAGTCGCCAACAACAACTGTTCCTGCCACGTCTCTTCGCCTCGTCGTCTCTGGAGCTCGCGCCATCGCCATCTTGTGGCCCAATATATGCATGAGGCGCACATAAATCAATGTCAACCATAATCATTTAAAATCAATCAAAATACGAACGCTTTGACTGCAGAATTGCCTGGAATTGGCCGAACGTGGCTAGCCAGTCAGCCAGCCAACCAGCCAGCCAACAAGCCAGCGGAGCAAGCAGTCCGAGCCGCCGGATGGACGTGTCCCTGCTGCAGCCTCTCCTGCTCCTGCTCCCGCTCCTGCTCACAGCTTGCTCTGCTATCTGCCGTCTATGATCTGTGCAGTTGGTCAGTCAAACCTCTCTGGCTCGTCTGGCTGCCTGGCTGCCTGGCTGCCCTGGGCTGCAGTTGAAGCGATTAGTGGCCTACAGCTCCGTCTCTGACTCCGACTCCCGCTCCAGCGTCAGCTCCCACTCTCTGGCGCACCCGCTCTGCCATCCAGTTGAGCCGACTGCCCCGTCAATTTGTGTAGTTTTTACGCGTGTGTCTCAACCTGTCCGAAGTGCTCCAAGTTAGATACTCACACTTGCACACGCAGGCACACATTACCATATCCACACACACACACACACACACACACACACAAGTATCGAGCTCTCTAACTCATTCGCCGTGCATGTCAGTCAAATGCCCTGCGTGCTTCTATTCACATGTGTGTTGGTGTCTGGTCCGGGCTTTAGCCAGTCTCCGTCATGCGTCATGCGTCCATCTAATAGCGAGCACGCACAGTGGAGCATATTCTGCAAAATTTGCAGTAAATCTAAGGCTTGGATGGATTTTAGATAATTTTTACTCTGCAAGTATTAATTTACTCAAAATATAGATAAGTGATCTATCTACCAATATCAATTATTTTATCCACAAACTTCTTTAGTGTTTTATCTAAGCTTTTCATATAGTTATTTACATATCAAAATATTTTCATTAAATATATTCTCAATGAAGTCATATAATCATGTCTTAACTATCAGAACTTTTAACAGAAATGAAAAAATATCAAAGGAAAATTCTTATACTCCATCTATGAACCATTAACAACTTTCAACATTAATAATAATAAATCAATTGACTTTAATTAAGCTTCCAGTCCGTATATTGGATTTTGTGTATTTCTTTAAATACTTGAAAATTTTTATATATTTTTTAAAACATCAAAAAACAATTAAAATGAATTTTAAAATATATTTTAGCAACGATTCGTCATATGACTCCATTGTGAACGTGTTGCCTTTCGCGTTGTTTTCTCGTTTGGCAGCACCACCGGCGTTGCAGTTCGAAGTTGCCGTTGCCTGTCGCTGTCGGGGCTGTGGTGCAGCGGCTGCTGCAGCTGTGTGCCCCGCAACTGGCACACAGAAAGCGAGCAAAAGAGAGAGAGAGAGAGAGAGAGAGGGAGGGGAGCACTGCGTGGACGCGGACTGGTCAGCTTTGATCGCTGGCTATGCAGCTAAATTGGCTTATCGTAGCGACTGCGTTATGTGGGGGGCTTTGGGTGGCACGGCGATAACAGCGTGGCGCAAATTGTGGCTAAATTATCGATAGATTTGCGATAGGCACACAGCAATTACAGTTACTTGGCGTAAACGCTTATTGATTAAAGGCAACTGCGAGCAGCTGTAAGTGGGCAAATGCCAGGCCAAGTGCTCCAAGTCTCTCGTGCTGCCATTCACTGTTCAATGCCTTGGCACCTGTCAGTGCGCGGGTGTGTAAGGGTGTGTGTGTGTGTTTGTGTGTGTGTGTGGGTGAATATATCGTGTGAACTGCTGCATATGTTAATGTTTGACGCGCCATCTTCCACTTCCAGTTCCACTTCCATTTGGTCTGCAGCCGCTTTAATTTCCTTTGTTTTTGCTGACTGAAGACCCTACGCCAGGGTCTGCTTCCAAAGCAACGACGACGACTATGCCGCGAGCGTTTTGCCAGAGAGAGACAGAGCATAAGGCAGCTGAAGCGAGATGGCATTAGGTTAGAAAATTACAGAGGGCTACCTTATGATGGCGACGGCGACGGCGACGGCGACCCACGTTCCTATTTCGTTTTTGAATAATTTAGCGCTGTGAAATTCTTTTGGCTCGGCTTGCTTACGTTTCCACCTCTTGCGGCTTTCATAATAATAACGGCGATAAATCATAAAAATTGCACCTTTCATTCAAGTCGGGCGCTGGGCTTTTCGGGAACTTTGATTTGGGGGCACAGATTGGCGCCCCCCGTCCATCTAATAATACCTGGCAATCACTTGCACTCGGCTATCAGGCATTGCTCAAGACTCCAGACACTCAAGCTATATATAAATATATATATATATAAAGTGACCCAGCAATTTTCAAATAGATCTCGATTTAACTCGTGTTCTTCATTTTTGGAGGTTCTATTATTATTTGTTTGTTTGTATATGTTTTTGTTGCTGTTTTCATAATTTTTGGGCAGCCCGTTTCAGTTATTTCTTTTTTTGGCTCGGCTCGTGTTGATTTCTTTGTTGGATTTGCGTGTTCCGCATAAATTTTATGCGTTTGTAGTTGACATGACATGTGCGTGCAAACATTTCTCATTTCCATTTCGTCGTATGCCATGTTAGCATTTAAAAATGTATTCGTAATTAAAATAAACAACAATCCCCAGCCCTAACAAGGGGAGGAGTCTCCAGCACACACTATTCAGCTTCAAATCGAGTTTTATTGTTGCCCAAGATAAGGATCATGTAGTGCGCTTTGCACTAATTACAAGAACCATTCATAACTCCGAAATGAGAAATTACTTGAGCATTACTCTAAATGTGTGTGCTGTAATTCCTGGTATATAAACATATATATAAATATATTCATATGACTATAGAGCTATGCGTGCAGGAATTTCGTAAATTGTTAAAATGCATACCATTCAAACTATTTAGAAAGAAGGAAGCGGTAAGAGAACTGGAAGTAACTGAAAATCCTTCACTTTGGCTTAGTATTCTTATATAAACTATGATGTAAGGTGCTAATGCTTGTGGTCTCACAATTTCAATCTAACTACAAGAAGATTATATATGATTTGTGCAATGTTATCTAAAGATATATTTTACGTGTTTTGAACTTAGCTAGAAAAGTTCTAAGTTATCGCAAGAACTAAATGTTTCACATTTGTAGATCGAATGGTGGAAGACAAATTTATACTCCTAAGGAGATCTTCTATAGATCAGTCAGTATCTGATCATTGTTAAATTGTCAAATTATAATATTTTATTTTCAGTTTATATAATATTTGTCAATTGTTTTCAGGCATCCAATCCTGATATTTGTTAACACATTTAGCTGTCAAATCGGTTTAGTTGAAACAAATCCTAAAGACAAATATAAAATTTAATATTTTGGTATTTAAAAAGGCTACATAAATTAGGCAAAAGACATTATTTGTCAGGTTTATTGTTTGGCGTGTGGAGGAGTAGCTTTAAAATTTATTTACTTTCGGTTGTCAGCCAAATCAGCCGTCAACGCCTTCTGCCAAATCTATTTCACTACCCCAAAACGAAAACAAGTAAGAGTGCTCTAGTCGAGACGGCTCGACTACGAGATACCCTGAACCCTGCGAAGATCCAATCTTCCCAACATTATATGCTTATTTTACATATACAAATATTGCGAGCAACGCACACACACACACACACATGCATACGCATACGCATAAGCAAGCGCTCTGCTGACTGCGCAGTTGACGCGGCGATTGCGCTTGGGCTGCAATATGCCTATTGTATGGGAAATTAAATGTTTAATAACTTTTTTTGTGGATGGACTTTCTTAATCAAACTTGCGCAGCGTAATCATGTCATTCATATGTATGTATTTGCCAAAGCACAAGTCTCTAGTATTTGAAATACGAATTTTGCAAATTGGGGGCGAAGGAGGCGTGGCATCCAAAATCCAAAAGTGACAAAATGTCCGCATTCATTACACGGACCTAAACAGTGAATTTGGAGTCTCTAGCTCTTACGGTATGCTTAATAGAAGAAAAGTTATCGATTTTTATCGATAATAAGGAAACGGGATGAGTTATCGAAAATCTAAAAAAAACTCGTACTGCGTAGGCTATAGACGAGTATTCTCTGAAAATTTCAGATCTCTAGCTTTTGTGGTTTACGAGATCGCTGCGTTCACACGGACGGACGGACGGACGGACGGACGGACGGACGGACGGACGGACGGACGGACGGACGGACGGACAGACGGACAGGGCTATTTCAACTCAGCTCATCGAGCTGATCAAGAATATATATACTTTATGGGGTCTGCGATGTCTCCTTCTGCCTGTTACATACATTTCCACAAAAACATTATACCCTGATTTCCCATTTTCAATGGGTTCAGGGTATAAAAACTTAAGAGAACGGACAATTATTTATGGGCAAAAAATTTGTTGAAGAAATTTGCGTTTTAATTATGACAAGACAGGGAACTTGACAGTTTTAGCACTCACAAAGTGTCACAAGAACGGAAAAACTCTAAAGAAAAATGGGAAAAGTGATGTCTACTTTATATATACATATATATATATGGATGTATATATGTTTATGTATGTATATTTATTTTAGAAGAATATTTAAAAGCGCTCTCAAAGTGTTTTGCAACAATTTTATGAGTTGTCGTGATTATATATTGGAAACTAAAACAAAATACCAAAAATACACACACACACACACACACACACATGCACACATTGAGACTTTTGGGATAAGTTTGGAGCGCTGCGATTGATTTATGGGCCCAAATTGAGGCGCTGGACCCGAATTCGAATCGAACCCGGATACCGCGGACAGACAAACATTTTTTTGGCTGTCCATGGAAAGGTGCACAGGCAGCATGAGCATCTGTTTGGCCTAAATTTTCATTCATGAAACTTGCCCCGCCCCTTTCTACACACACAGAGACTCAGCCCCCTTTGCGCCCTGCTGGCGCCGCGCAACATATGTATCTAATTTTTAATAATTATCAAAATTGATTTCAGCTAAAAATATTATTAATTCTCGTTTCGTTTCATATTTATTTCCTTGTGGGCTGCTGTTCCCAAAAAAAAAAAACAAAAAAAATGTGTCTGGCCCTTTGCTGTGCACAGAACCTTGAAATGTTTTTGGTTTTTGACTTTGGCTTTGTGTTTATTATTTTATGAACTCATTAAATTAAATTTTACTGCGCATTTTTATTTCGTGCACGTTCCCAAAGACAACCTCGACCCCCTCCTCAACGAGACTCGCGGCTCACAGCTCGGCTGAACCATCAAGTTTGGTGCGTTTCCTCCCCCGCTTCCTTGTTTTTTTTGTTTTTTGTTTTTCTTTTATTTTTGTTGTTTTTGTGTGCTAATTAGTTGAAATTTTCATTGTAGTCAATTAATTATGTGACACGCTTATCTGCAGAGCATTTTTTTTTGATCTGCGGAAATGAAAAGCTGGCCGAGCTCCACGCTTCCGCCCACCCAGAAGGTGATGACCCCCAAGCCCTCTGGCCACGCCCTCTGCCCAGGCGGCGACTCAAGATGGGGCAATTAAAAGCCAATAAGCAGCCAATTCATGTAATTCACTTAACCAAGCTCGTCGAGCTCATAAAATCCGTTTAACTGCCGCATTAGAACCTTTCAACTGCCAGCTCTCAGCTCCCAGCTCTCGGCTCTCGGCTCTCTCGCAGGGCTGGGCCACATTTTATGGGCATGGCTGCCAGCTGCGGTCTGGCCTGTCTCTCGATTTGGATTTGGGTTTGAGTCTGGGGCCAAATGGCAAAATGATTGCTTTTTATGACCTCATAAAATTAGATACAAATCGCTTTGTCGACGTTTATCTCGTTCTCTCTTTCTATCCTTCTTTCTCTCTGTGTGCATGGAGTTTTCTCTGCAACTGTCTCTGATTTGGCTCCTTTCACTCTCTTGCTCTTGTGGAGTGTTCGTTTTATGGCACATATTTATGAGATGTACGCGACCCAAGTATGTGGCCAATCTTCCCAATGTTTCCCATGTGCTAAACGGCCAATAAAAAGTGTGCCAAATGCTTGAATGCCACCAACTGGCCAAGTAAATAATTATTTAACGCCTTTTATGTTTTATGGGTAGATTATGAAGTGCTTTCGGGTTAGATTTTACGAGCTTGGGTTAGGTCAGCACTGGAATGAGGGCGAAACAACAGAAAACGAAGTTTTAATTCTGTCACGCTTAATGGAAAAGCAATAAGAATTTTTTTGGGGCAGCCATTGAAAACAGCTGAAGCTCATTAAAAAGTTCTTAAAATGCAAGATTTCATTTGATGTATATAATAAGTGTATATAATAAGTGAATAGATAGATAGAGAGATATTTCTACAGACAGGCATACATAGATGGATTGAAAAATAGATGATGGATAAAGAGATTTAGAGATATTTACATAGGAACATATATAGATAACAAATAGATGATAAATTCTAGAATATGCTGCTTCGTAAATATAAAATATATATTGACAAATAATCGATATACCTCATCATATATAAATTCATAAAAAATAAGACAATCATCTCCAGGCAGAGAGGCTGGAGGAAATATTCAACATGACAAAATCAAGCGTGCTGAGAGCAAGCAAAAACAATGAAGAAGAAGCAGTTGGAAACAAAAAAAATAATGATAATAATAAAGCAACGCTCGAATCGGATGCAGACACGGGCGGATATTTTTTGACGTGGCCAAAGCAGAATACACGCTGGGCAGAGCCAGAGCGCTGTAGAAGGTGCAGAGAGGCGTAAATGGATTCGAGGCCAAATCAACTGGACAGGGCGGCAAAAAAGGCGGCATGGCAGCAGGCAGCGGGGAGACCTGACTACCAAATCAACAGAATCAGTTGGTGTTGGTGGCAATGGCAGACGGCAAACGGCAGTCGGCAGTCGGCAGGCAACTGGCTACAGAGAACTTTGGAACTGGAAACTGGCGGCTGGTTAAAAAGGAAATTCAGACACAGCTGGAGGGCAGCAACAACCAGGACAAACAGAGGACCAGCCGTATCCTTTGTGCGCTCGAGCGAAAGGTAGCAGCAACAGCAGCAACAACAACAATTGCAAAACAACAACAATTCGGTGGTTGCAATTTCGCTGAGTGGCGAACAAAACAAAAATGGGGAACTTTAACACTTTGCATGCAGAAAAATTGAGGGAATTACCAAAAATATGTGAGGACTCACACTCGAGAGACAACAGTTTGGTTAAACGTGTCACAACTTTAATTTCCGCCCTTTGGAGCCAACCGCCGCAGGACTTCCTTCATGCGAG
The DNA here is from genome assembly GCA_037075265.1 of Drosophila nigricruria. Lineage (NCBI taxonomy): Eukaryota > Metazoa > Arthropoda > Insecta > Diptera > Drosophilidae > Drosophila > Drosophila nigricruria. The sequence continues at coordinate 373,183 of JBAMCI010000011.1, forward strand.
GCAGGACAGCAAAAAGAAGCACCAGCCAAATGCACAAACACTCACACACACACACACACACACACACAGCCCGACACACTCAGCTTCAGGCTTGGGCATGTTCACTTTGTATGTAAATCATTCGTGCAGCTTCCCCGGCAGGACCAAAACAACAACGAGAGCAGCCGCAGGAGCAGCCACAGGATGCGGATGCGCCGTAGGTGGTCAACGGTACGCGACCGCAGAGGGCGCCGTAAAAGCTTTTTGTGTCAACGCCATCAACGTTGAAATCAATTCAACCACCGACGCCTGCAGCCCCACCCACCCTCAACCCCACCAAGTGCACCCCTACTCGCACCACTTCGCACCACCAACACAACAGGATCTGCTCCTGGCATTGCTGATGAGTTACGCAAGGTGAGGTGGGAGGGGCATGGCCGTTGCCATTGGGCCCCTGTTGTCGGCCAGCTTTCACCTACTCGTTGGCAAGCACAGCGGGTGGGAGGCAAGGAGCATGCCACGCTGCCGGCGAAGGATGCCATCAGAAAGTGTCAATAGCAAAACAGCGCAGGAATTATGAAATATTTTATTAAAACTGAAGCAAAATGACACGAGACGCGGAACAATGGCGTTGCGTTGTCTGTCAGCAACAGAAGGAAGGAGATATGAGGAGAGTGTGAGAGGCGGACAAAGGGGAAGCTGAGTTGGAGGGAGACAAAGGTTCTTAAGTGTGTGGGACGATAAGAAAATTAATTTTTAATTGTTTATGAAAGCTTCAAATAGAGTAGAGTTCATAAGGTAAGAGTTTGATTTAGCTGTAGATAGATGGGTGATTATAAATTGAATTGTAAGATAAGAATAATTGGGAATAGAAAGAAATACAAAGAATGATTAAGCATAATAAAGACTGGAACTCAAGCTGATATTATTGTTTAGCTTATATTTATAGATACTTGTAATAGTTGATCAAAATGCTGAAATTTCAACAATTCACATTTCTGTTCTATTGTATCAACTTATAGAGAGAAGAGAATAAATATCAGATCAATGTTTTTATAGTTGATATCAATTTGAGCTATAAATTTATCTTGATGTGAATTAAAATTAAATAATCTTTCGACTATATAACAATTAGAGCAACAATTAGTCCTTTTATGAATGAGCTGTTGCTTAGTGCCAATCCTAAGTAAATAAGTTGCCTAAGTAATCATTAATACTTAAAGCAATAAAAATTCTATAGCAAACACCAATAAACAAATATATGATATACAAATATATTAAATAAATATTTCACTTTAATTTAATGTGAATTTGTGCTAGTATGAAATTTGTTAAAGCTTTAAATTTCTTTCATATATCCATTACAAATTAATTGCAAAGGCAAATTCCAATTTAATTCGAATATATATTTTCGTGCATTCAAAGCTTTCAATATGACAAAAGCTCAAAATGTCAACGCAACAAAGCCTCAAACACCGATGCAAATGCTTTACAAATGCCGTTTGACATTCGTTGTTGTTGTAATTAGTGTGTGTGTGCGTGTGTGTGTGTGTGTGTGTGTGGGTAGATAATAATTCATGCTGCGTCGCTGGCATGCCAATTTCAATTATTTAATCAATAATATTAATTTTCGTATCATATTTTGTCACTGGCAATAAATGTGAAATTTGTAAAGCACTCCACACACACATGCAGAGAGACAGATGCATGCAGGACATTGTACAACGGGTAGGACATTTCACTCATGTAAAACACGCACACACACACACACACGCACAGGATGTTCACACATTCGCATTGTCCTGCATCCCTGGGCGATTGCACATTTCATTTGCATTTTGTGCATCGCCCGCAATTTCATTTGTTCGCCCGCTTGCCGGACGCCGTCTAGTGCCACACCCACAGCCCCCACACGCCCCCCCCCCCGATTGAGCTGGCATAGTGCACATTCCTGGCCATTGCGTTGACAATTGGCCCCAGCGAAATTAGCCACTTAAATGCGCCAGCAGCAGGTTTCAGCAGGACCTCTCCCCCTTGCGCTCGATCCGCGCCCGGCCCCGTTTTCATTAGCAACAATTACTCAGAGCGGATGCCTGGCAATTTGCATTGTGGAATTAAATTGTGTATACACACTTTCACTTTAATGCGAAACGCATCCTTTACTGGTGTCCTTTGTGAGCTGTTCGCTGTTCGCTGTTCGCTGTCTGTTGTCCGCTGTCCTTGTTGCATGCAATTCATTGGCCGCCTCGCTTTTTTAATCAAATTGTCAATCGCTGTCGCCCATTGAGCGTCCTCCTCCGTTTGGGCCATCTCTTATTTATGGGCCAATAAGCTTCAAACGCTGCATTGGAATTTTTTCATTTGCTGCCAGGCGAGGCACTGCCACACCAGGACTCTCTGACTCGCTGTTGTCTTTTGCGACGAGGACAGTTTGAATTTAATTTTGTGTAAATTACAAAGCGAAATTTCACATCCATTAAAAAAAAGGGACACTCGACCCCATCCGCAACTTTAAATAGTTGAACTGAGGCCAGCGTCAGATATCGACGGATTCTTGTAAATGTAAAATATTTTTGGAATTTTTTTAATATGGAATACAAAGAGAAAGTAAGAAAGGAAATATTTTGGGCTTCGATCAATAGCAGTTGCCATTAAGCTCAGCATTTGACAACTGCTTTCATTAAGGTATCAGCATTTATCATTAAGGTCTTTAGGGCAGACGCTAATTGCAGCATATGAAATACATATTTCGAAACGGAATAAACCCAACCAAATTACCTAGCTGTACTGACACATGCGTGCCAAATGAGAACAGAACAAATGGAACAAAAATTGCATCACAAATTTGATTATATTCAAAATTGTCACGCTGAGCCATAAAACTAATTACTGGGATAATATCCATATAGATAAGTGGCCAGAGAAATGAAAATGAAACTATATTTCTTAGACGTTGACCTTGCTACACTTTTGGCAACCGCACACAGGGCAGGGGCGTGGCTTGGCAATCGCATAGGTTATCTAAATGGGCTCTGTCTGTAGGTCATTAGGAGAGTCGCTTGCACTTTCCGCTGGCCTTGACATGGCCAAGTAGCGAGCCATTGCATAATATTATATGCATTCGGCTTGAAGGTTGCTGCTGATCCCGTCAGGCAAATGTGTTGCGTGTGTCCTTGCCGCAGCTCTAAATGGCTATTCTTCGACATTTCGGTTACATAAGTTCAGCTGACCTTTTGCACAGAAATGCGGGTCGAATGTTTTGGCTATTCAAATGTGCGTGCATAATAAAAACAAGTACGCCTACAGAGTGCAATAGAACTTTCTCTTTCGAGACAATTGCTGCCGGTGTTTGTATTTAATCCTCTAAGGCCATTGTCCTGCCGCATGTCCTGCTGTCGGTCACTTTCGCTTTAGGCTGCAAAAGGATTCGACTGTTTTGTATTTGGCATGTAAACAGGTTCCGATTCACTGTTCTCATTTCCCAATCCCGCTGTGCACTGACAAATTTCTTAAGTCTTCGCTTGGCAGCTTCTCTCTGCGTCGCTCTGCGACGTCAGTTTGAGCCAAGGCAACGAAGATAGATTGTGTGAAAATCCTTTCAAATGATTTGTTTACCAACAGCGCATCGCGGCCTTTCTCTCCTGCTACTCTCTGTTGGTGCCTGCTGTTATCCAGCATACAGCGTACAGCATCCAGCATCCAGCACTGGCAGCTGTTGCATTTTCCACGCATTTATCAGCCGGTGTCGGTGTCTGCCAATGCGCCATGTCCATGTCCTCCTCATCAGCTGTGGACACATATTTCAATGTTCGTGACTCGATTTTTCCCGCTTACATTTTCGATCTCTTCTTCTCGGCCTCAGTCTCAGCGTCAGCCTCGACCTCGGCTTCATCTTCATTTTTCCTGGTTGGCTGTCGGTTTCGTGCCTCCGACTCGCCACTTCCAACATTTTTATTTTGTGCGATTTAATTTTTATTATATGCGCCTTTGGTCAGTCGCACACGTTCGCCTTCCCTCAACCTCAGCCTCAACTCCAGCCAGAGCCACAGCCATATAAACTGCAGCAGCCATCCCTCACATTTGCTATGGTTTATCGACAAACACTTTACTCGCAAGCAGCAATCACTATATGGGAAATCATGGCTCTGCTTATAGACATGGACGTAGTTTTTGAGGAATGAGTTCATATGAAAGAGGAGTTTTACTATTTTCTGTTTATATATTAATTTCAGTTAGAAACAAGCAGAACTAACATATATTTCTCAATATATATATATCAAAAGTCATCAACAAATGAGACAAAAATTTAAATTATAATTTCATATACAAATCTTGACTTGGCTTGCTTAAAAAATAGTTTTCAAAGGTTTTGTTGGTATATAAATAAATCATGAAGATATAGAATAACTGTTTTCTAAGTTTCTTAGAGATTTTCTTTATAGATTTTTATTTAATTCCAAATACACAAGTATCCCTCCTCTACAGTTGCGATGCTCACAGCTACGCCACTGAACGCAGCTGGCCTTTTGCTGATTGTGTTTTTGGTTTTCGTGTGGCGGACTTGGACTTGAAACATGTTTGTGAACAGCCACAGCAACACACACACAGATACATACACAGCAACAACAACAACTTGGCCGTTAGCTTTCTCAGAGTATATTGTCGGTACGTGGCTAAAGTGGACTTGGACTTTGATTGCGTCTGTGTCTTCCATCTGCATCCTTTGCAGCGACTTGGCCACTCGATCTGGCCATCATTTGGTGCTAAACTTGTCCACACTTTATTACGACTGACACACTCTTCCACACACTCACACTCACACTCACAGCCAGCCCCATGCGCAGCCATTGGCCAAAAGGTTCAATCAACATTTGTGTTAAAGTCAACGCAGGCTGCGCTTCAACTGGGGCTGAGGCCAGAGTCTGAGGTGATGTGCTCACCTGCACGTCATGGCTTATTAAACGTTGTCCACGGCTGCCAGGCCGATAGCCTGGCCTAATCTCGCTTGTCACTTGTCCAAGGCAGTTTTGTAGGCACCTAAGTGGCCGACCAGGCACAGCCATAGCTCATAATGCTTCTGCTGCTCCATGATGCCCCTGACACTGACTCCGACTACAACTTCGACTTCGTCTTCGATGGCGGCGCAATCTTCAATTCATTTACATTTTTATTCACGCAGATTAACAGTATCGGCATGTCATCTGCTTTGTGCGCTGCGGCTTATGGCTAAGAGCTTGGGCATTGAGTGCCTCGCTGCACGCCAGCTGGCAACGCTCCACAATGGGGAGAGGAGTCACTCTGCCGGAAGGCGGAGGCACCTCCACCTCGCACGTTCGCCAAACTGTTGCAATGTCGCAAATTTTTATCGCACGTCTACAAGAAATTCAACGCGTGCACATTCCACATTCTGTGTGCTCACAGCATCGCCGTCTTGTACAATGGCACAAAACAGTTTTAATTGTGAGCAAAAGTAGAAGGTGATATTATGAGAGAAAATGTATGAATAAGTAATAAGTAAATAATATATTATTAATTGTCGTGTGTCCAGCATTTGATGTCTTGTATGACATAGATAAGCTTGGCTTAACTATTAGGAAATCATTTTCAAGTCCTTTTTGTGGCTCAAGGAGCAACTCTAACTCTTCATATGAAACTATTTGTATGGCGGGAATAAATTTGTTAAGTAATGTGAATATTCTATAGATTTCTAATAAATGGCTGATAATCCTTTTGTTTGACCCACTGTTCGTTGATGCGACGCATCGGTCGACATAGCGACGCGTTGCCTGTTTGGCAGCTTGCAACTCGCGTACATCTGTCTGTCTATTTGCTGGGCTGTTGGCTGGGTTGGATTCGGTTTGGGATCGAGACTGGGCTGGGTTTGGCAGCGTGCCTCAGCAGCATCGAGGCATACGGCATACGGCATACGGCATACGACATACAGAGCATCCAGCAACAACCATTCAACATCCAACATCCAACAGCCAGCATTCAGCATAGTTGTGCAATTGACTTACGCTTGTTTGATTGCATTCGAACTCGCACCTTGGGCTTCAACTGCTGCCACAGATGCAGTCGCATTGTCGACTCTTGCGGTTGCCGGCTGTGAGGTTGAGGTTGAGGTTGCTGTCTGTGCCATTTCGCAGAAATAAAGATGTTAAACGTTTTGCTGATTCGTGTTTTATGAACTCAATTTCAATTTATAATCTCTGTTGCCACTCACTGGCTCTGGCTCTGGCTTTGGCTTTGGCTCTGGCTCTGGCTTTGGCTCTGCCTTCGACTCTCGCTCTTGCAACTTGCATTGCCCCCGCCCCCTCTTCGCTTAGCCAGTCAGCCAGTTTGAGGCGTTTTAGCCTTTTGTGTTATCGCTAGGAATACACTTTGAGATACATGCACTAACAAAGCAACAACAACAACAACAACAACAGCAACATCTTTCACTCTTAGTCTTAGTGTTTGTGCCTCCTCACCTCCCCCCTGCGTCTTGTCTGTCAGTCGCTGTGAGTATCTGTGGGTTACTTAGTTAGCTGCTGCTGTTGCTGATGTCTTGTTGTTGCTTTAGCTGCTTTTGTTCCTGTGCATTGTCAAGTCTGCAATTTTAATGTTGACAGAAATCAGATACAGGCGACTGCAGGAATGCTGCATGCGCATTTAAGGTATTTGAAATGTATCTAGAGCCAACAGGCCAACTTGGCCAACATAGCTGAAAAGCCGCATGAATGTCTAAACAGGTGTGCATGGCCATTTGCTTACGTGCTTACCTGTAATGAGAAGATCGAGAAAAGCGAGAATTAGTTAGCAGTTAGGAGTTAGCTGACAAATTAATATTTACATTAAAAGATGTTTTAGACAGTGGGGAGAGGGTTGAGATATTATGAGTAAAATTCTAGAAAAATAGTAATTATTTTGTACAGTATTTTGATAGATCACAAGTAATAGATAAAATATGAATCAAGTAAAAAATAATATTAAACTATATTTGAGGGAAGCAATCAGCCAGTTATAAGATTCTAGTTTCTGATCTTTCCATATAGAAGCTGTTGTAATAATTAAAACAATTATATGGCTTTGCATTCCATCGATCCCTTCATTAAATCACATTTTTAATTTATTGTATCTGCCTGAAATCCCAAGAATTTCTATATGTCGTATGGGTCATTCCTTTCTCTTCTCTCTTTCTCTCTCTCTCTCTCTCAGTATCCCAAAACTTTAAACTAAAATCATATTTCACAAGCGGAATCATTCCAATTAAATGCAACATGTATTTGCTGGCGCCTCCGGGGACGTGGACTCTGACTTATTCCACTTACAGAACCAAGTTGAGGGTGTGTGTGTGTGCGTGTGTGTGTTTGGGACTGAGTCTGGCTCTGATTCTGAAATGTTGTCGTGTGTTTAAGACGCAGTTAGAAGATCTAATTTCCCCCGCAAGCAGCTTGTAATATCCTGTCTGTCTGCTGCGCGTTGTGAACGAGGAAGCCACACATACATATGCAGCTGACATACGCGTACAAATGTGTGTATGTGTGGGTGTGTGTGTGTGTGTGGGTTGACAATTTGAAACAATTTACTTATTGCATGTTTGCTGACGTCATCGCTAGAAAAAGTGTTGCCTATGCAAAATGAAACCCAAACTAAACAGCCATGGCTTTCTCCTTCTGCCTCCCTCTATATATATATCTCTCCCTCTCTTTCTCTTTTACTCTTGCTGTTCGTTCACTCACTCGCAGGCATGGCCGATGGGCGCATGAGTTAATAGGCGTGGCTAGGCCAGAGCTCTGATTACTGCTGCATACTTCGGGGGTTGTTCGGCGTTGTTGCTGCTGCTGCTGCTGCTAATATTGACGCTCTGCTGATGCCGATGACGTTGACAGTTACATTGATTTATGGCGCTTGGTTTGCCTGCCTGCCTGCGCCTGCCTGCCTGCTGCTAGCTTGCCTGCCTGCTTGCACTCGCTCCTTGGTCCTGAGTCCTTTTGCGACCCATTTCAGCCGCATGAAATCTTATCCATCAAGCGACATGATGATGTCGGCCCAACCCCCATTCCGGGCAGCGCCTTTTTCTCTCTATCCGTGTACATGTGTGAGTGCGTGTGTATGTGTGTGTGTGTGTGTGTGTTAACTGGTACGCAATTAATGTATATTATTCACAATTCCGCCGGGCTCTGCCACCAAACTTGATTGCAGTCCTTTGTGTGCAATTAGTTAATTGAGCTCTGGCCGAGCGAGTGGCTTATCCGCAGGCCAGCCCTCCAGGTGCGCGGCCCCGACACATACGTACACACACACACATAGGTGCGTATGCGTGTTGGCCTTATCACAAACAGTTAGCCGTGGAACCGTTAAAAGCTGCCAGTCTCATGTTAACGCTGATGAACACATCTTGCACCGCCCGCCCTTGCCTCTGCCGCTGTCTCTGCCCCACCATCACGCAAGCTACAAGAAACAATCAACTGACCATTCCAGTTCTCCTTCCCCTACCCGTTTTCCTATAGAGGAGGGCTACGGATAGGCGACTGCGGGGCAGGCTCATGTCGAATGCGGTAAATGCAGCACATCCGATGCTGCTGCTGCGCTGCCCGACTTCGCTGATGGTTTAAGGCGTAAAATAACAGCAGCAACAGCAGCGCGGGGCTTGGATGCCGCAGGGGGAGGGGCCGCAAAAAAGTGTGTAATGAATTATTACCCTCTGATAAAAGTGCATGTCGACTTTTTCCTCTCTTTGTTATTTTTTTTTTCCTTTTTGAATGTTGTTGCGGCGGCTGCTGTTGTTGTTGTTGCTGTCTGTCGATATTGGTAGCATTATAGAAGTAGTCTCGCGGCTTTAGCTTTAACAATTTAAGCAATGGATTTGTAAATGAATGAAGTGAAACTCTAATGAGGTCATAAATGAATTTGTCTTTGAGTTGAATGAGATCTACTGAATTGACTGAGCCATATATGTATCCACCGGCGTATATAGACCAAGCATAAATGATGAAATGAAATATTAATATTTTAGGCAATTTTTGAAGTAAAACTGTGACCGCAATCAGAAGATCTGTTACTTCAGCACTAACGCCAGCCAGCAAAACCAAATGGAATGCCATGTAGCTCTAGCTCTATGCAATCTATATCCTCTGGCTAACACATTTTGGCTCAAATCAGTATTGGCCGATCCTGAAAATCACCTCGGGCTAAACACGCGCCGGTAATTGCGGCAATTGGCGCTCATTTCTCTGTCATAAATATCTAAAGCGAGCTGAAAAATGGCCAAATCATGCATGCACACCTACCCATTGTAAATCACCTTCACACCCGACAGAGACTGCGACAGCGACGCTGACTGCGACGGCAACTGCGACGGCGACAGCGACAGCAACAGCGACAGCGACTGTGATTGCCAACAATTTCTAACACGGCGGCATTATCGATGCCCATTTGCCCCAAGGTCGGATCGTTTGCGCTAGAAAACGCTGTTAATAAATTACGTGTAAAACAACGTGTGAACTAACATAAATAATTTCCTTAATCCACTGCAGCCCCTCTTGCCACTGCCGACTGACTCCCTGGGCACATGTGAATGGCCTAGGAGCATACGTGCCCAGCAATCGATTAAGCGTAGATAAAAATCAATTTGCGGCAATAATAAATTGCTCAACTACCAGGCGAGTGCGGCAACCCAGCGAGTGGAGCATCCAAATGATGCCCCCAAACATCCGCTGCTCCAACTTCCGCCCTCTCTCCCTCTCTCTCTCCCTCTTTCTCTTTCTGTTTAGTGGCTGGGGCCAATTTAGTTGCATTTTGCGCGCTGTCGAGTCGCGGAGTCCGAACAGTTTCTCGAACAAATTGGCCGCAAGGTGAAAACAAGATGGCAGGCGGCAGCAGGAGACGCGCTGCCTGCCAGTGCGAGACACACCAAAATTTACAAACATTGTAATCATGGGTTAAATATCGCCTGCTCCCCGTCTCAGACCAGCCGGCCACAGGGCCTCTGACTACGTCTTCGTCGTCGTCTTCTTCTGCATCTGCATCTGCGTCTTCAGCTTGGGCCAGGTGGAAGGCGCGTCTGTTGCATCTGTTGCAAGCACATCGAGTATCTGCCTTTGCGAATCTGCTGGAGTCCAGAGTTCATGGATTAATCACCGCGGGCAGGGCAGCATCGAGTCACAGACCAAAAGACTTTCGGCTCATCCACTTGCAATCGCACTCGAAGTCGCAGTTGCAGTCGCAGTCGCAGTTGCACTCGCAGTCAACTTCACGATTCACAACTTAATTCTCAGTTGGTTCGCAGTTCGAGGGCGCAGCATCGTTTGTCGATTTCTACATTTTGCTTAGCAGTTGCAGTTGCAGTTGCAGTTGCAGTTGCAGTCGCAGTCGCAGTCGCAGCCACAGCACGCCTCCTCACTGCAAACCGCCCCCATCATAATAAAATGGCAATTGCAAGTCGCAGCTGATTCATCGCAATAAGAAATAAATGAATTCATTTGCCAAATGCCTTTCAAAAAAAAACGCAGGCCCAGCGGCTCTACCCCAACTCCAGCTCCAAATCGAGGCCCAAGCAAAGGCTTCTTCTAATTGAACTGTTTTGCTAACTCTGTGGCAGCTGTAAACGGCTGTCTTTAGCAATAAATGTTTTGAAAATGGGTAAGAGACATATCCAAAACTGTGATTATCTAGCTATAAGTTGATCATTTATATATTGGCCAGAATTTGTGTGAAAATGTTTAGGATTGATTGAAATAGGTGAGTTTCCCTTTGAATGCTCGTTCGGTATAAAATATTATATATAAGCTTGATTTATATATTTATTATAAATATTTATTATTTTAAATGTTTTTATGAATTATTAATCATTTATAATTTTTATGTTTTATAAAATCATTTAAGTCTCATAGTTTTCTTCTGTAGCATATCACATACTAAAGTACTATCACTTCTTCTTATCTCTCTTCGAATATGTAAATGTATGTAGTAAAATTCTTTGATTTAAATAAGATCTTATCTTTAATCTCATCTTACTATAAATGCTTAACACAACAAATCTTTCCAAATAATAATTATAATTACAAAGAAACTTAAGAGCCATATAATATATTCCAGTCTCTAGTTCCACTTTCTCTTCTGCCCATGTTCCCTTTCCATATAATTGCTCTTCAAGCTATACTCTTCACTCTCTAGGCAAAAGATCATTTTTGTGTGGTTAGGCGAAATGGTATACAATCGACCCGCAGTTATTCAATGTTCAGATTCCGGAATGGCATCTGGAATCTGTTACATTTGTCGCATTTCATTTTTACCTGCACGCCACGTACTCTGTCTGCTCCTGCTAACATGTAATATGGCAAATGCTCTGCTGGCGCCCCGCATGTCACAAATTTTAATGCATTTCATTGCCGCAAGGAAACAGCAACAACAACAACAACAACAACAATAAAATGTGTAACGCATGAGATGAAAAGCAGCGCAGGACAACAAGAACAAGCATTGAAAATCACACACAAAATCATCAGAAAAAAAAAACAACGAAGTTAAAATAAAAATTGCAAAAAGGAAGCAACAGCAAAAATTTTAAACATGGCGCGAACATAATGTCCTGTGTCCTTGCCAGTCCCTGCCGTACCCTTCCGTCCGTCCAACTGTCCGTGCGTTTGTTTCGTTTGCAGCTTTTTTCTTTTTTTGCTGCGTTGCTTTGCGAATTTCCCTGCTGCTGCTGCTGTTGTTGTGAAAATCGAACATTGATTTATGGCGTGTGTGTGTGTGTGTGTAGAAAAAGAGAGAAAAAAAGTGTGTGGAGTAGCAGGGGCGAAGCGGGCTCTGTGGGCACTAGGAGGCAAGCAAAGGTTCGACATAGCCGCGGGCCCAGCCTGATGACGATGATGCTGATGAGCTGGAATTGTTTTTGATATGTTGTGCGCGCATATGCAGGTCGCAGATACCCTTCTGCCCCCACCCAATGCCCCTTATAGCCTAGCACACTTTCAGTTGCGATTATTATTTGTGACACACACACACACATACAAAGGGCTGCCTCGTCCCTCATTTTGCATTCAATGGCAATGCATTTATAACAACAACAACAACAACAACCAATGCAGGGCAACATGAGCAAAAAAATTGTAAATGCAATTCGTAGGGCATAAATTTAAAAAAACGCGTGTCACATGTCGATTCTCGATTGTTCGCAAATTAATATATAAAATACGCGCTGCCAACTGCCAACTGCGAACTGCGAACTGCGAAAAATTGTGGCTGCTGTTTTGCGGTTTTCGCATTGTTCCATTTGGCTTTTAGGGTTTTCATTTTTTTTTTTTTTAGTTTGAATGCGAAATGTTAAGCATCGATTTGTACCTGACTTAAATGAGTCTGAATCGAGCATTTATATAACAATTAATGCTTTAGATTGTGATTTATGCGCAGAAAAATGAAATTGAAATTGTGAGAAAAAAAAGACTGAGATTGTTGATCTGTTTTATAAATTGTAACAAAGTTGATTTGAGTTGAATTTTGTACAATGAAAGATGATTTTAATCATGTTGATAATGTTAATATATTAAAATTAGTTAAAATATTCGATGAAAAATATAGAAAAAAGGAATTACATGAATATATATATAAAAAATTCTTATCTTGCATAAATTCTTAGATATATTACCAGAGGAATAAAAGGTTGTTTTGTTAATTTTAATAAAATAAAAAATAAGTAAATAATATAGTATATAAGTAAATATTTTTCTCTATTAAGTCCAAGTACAATTTTTCTTCAAATATTTCTTCATAAAAGTTTTGACAATGCAGTCGACCAGCTCTACAGCTGCACGAGTCGCAGTCAAACAGCAAATCGGTTTTATAAATTGTAAAGGCGGCAACAAAACATTTCGACAGTTTGTCATTGGCTTTCACAGTTGGCCAAGTGCAAAGAATAAAAGTTGTAAAATGTATATTGTGGACAGCTGCTGCAGCAAAAGCAAATAACGCCAAAAGTTCAAAGTTAGCCAAACTTTAATGAAGTCCAAAACAAAACATTATGATGAGCTTAGGGTTTTGCGTGTAAAACTGTTAGAATTATAATGTAATAATACAAAGTATAACTATATCATATAGTTAATCACCTGTATATTAACAAAATTTTGCTTTCTTTCAACTGTTGGAGCTGAAACCGTGAGGATGCTTGCTTGAGGCTCTGCCGCTTGTTAGGTGTGAAACTTTTTGCGCTTGGTTCGCAGGCGCAGTTTTCGCTTTTCCAGAATAATTGTGCACAACAATTTCATTTGCATTGTGGGGCACATGATCGCGGTTGCAGTTGCAAATGGGCTGTTGCACTCGCAGCTTCAGCTTCAGCATTGGCGCCAGCCACGCATTGCGATCACCCACGCAACCACAACGAATTGGATGATGTACACTCAAATGGACACAGATTTTGCTACTTTTACTTTTCAGCGCGTTTTTGCCGTCGGCAATTTATGGCCAATGGCAATTTCCATGACACTAAGCACTGGAAAAGTTTACGTTTTCTTTGCCTGTTGTTTATTGCGCTTGAAGCTCTTCGACTGCCCCGCACGCAGCGCCGCCAATTTGCCAACTAGCCGCCTCCGTGTCGGAGGCAGCCGAAAAAAACGCTCTACGAGCGACGCTGAGCAGAAAAACGCTCAGACGAAATACTTAACAAAAGGCAAACGTGCGTCCAGAATGACAACAGAAAAGCAGGGCAAAGCGTAAACCAGGCCAAAAACCGAAAGAGCAACATATCAGGCATAAATTATTGCCGTGATGCGGCTTAAGAGCGTCGTTTTTGGGGGCCAGCCAGCCGGCCAGCCAGCCAGCTGAGAGCTGCAACATTATGTGGCAACTTTAAATGGCAATCAGTTTTGGCCTGGGCACTGGTAAACGACTTAATTTTAGACGCTAAACTGTTACTTGATGGCTCTTCGAAGGGCGCCCGCAAAGTATATATTCTCTTAACTCCATCGTAGACAGCGTGCGCAGCATGCGCAGTTGCCACAGCGACTCTCAGCTGGCTGCCGCAACAGCCACAGCCACAGCCACAGGCTGTTGCAAGAACAATTCAATAACAACAATAAACAAAGCGAGCATACAATGAAAGCCAATGGGATCGAATGTTGAAAACTAAGGGTATAAATATGCATATAAGACCGGAATGAAGTTGAAGTCTTTAATCAATTATATTAAAACTTAGAATTAAAGTAGAATAAATATATATTTATTAATTATATAATTATTAATATATATTAATTTAATTATATTCAATAAATTCAACAAGAGAATATGTAAGAATAACTGAGAAATTTATAAGCAATATAAGCAATTATACTATTGGAAATTGTTTCTACAACTCCTTTTTTCAAAATCTAAATCAAAAGAATTATACAGTTTATTAGGACTGAATTTGCTTTGGCTTTTAAAGGTATTCATGATTGTTATTATTGTTTTTATTTCATTTTATATATATTCCGATAATCATTTATAAAAATAGTTCAAATATTTTTACTGCTGTTCGCATATATATTTATAGTTTTAAGCATTTGTTGCTTGGAATTCAAGATATAAGAAACTTTCAAATATCATAATATTATATTAATAATATTTCTTATCCCATTTTAAATTCATTAACATTTTATAATTGTTTTAAATATATATTCTTATTATTTAACTATTTGTATATTCATTTTCAATTTAAAGTCAGCAATAATAACTTTGAATCACATCTTGAATCACATTCGCTCCACTGTGCCAACCAAGTTGCCCAGCCTTGTCAACGCCATTGCCATCAACGCCAGCGAATTGGTTGTGTTTGTGTGTTTGTCTCTCTCTCTCTCTGTGTGTGCGTGTGTGTGTGTGTGTATGCTGGCAAGGCAGCTAATAAAATTAAAATGCCATATTTCAGGCGTTGATAACAACAATAAGTGCAGCAAAGTCGCCGCGCGTCTGCAAGTCGGAAATTATTTTTTGGCACGAACTCGGCACGGCCTTGTGCCAAAGTGAGAGAAATGGAGAAACGGAGAGAGGCGGAGAGTGAGTGAGAGAGGGAATTAGAGCAGCGAAGGTGGAAGAGCGGGCAACAAGGATCTGCCAACAGCAAGTCTATTGATATGACAAAGCACCGCAAAATTACCTGTAAAAACTTTTCGAGCTTCGCCAAGAATTTAGCTTATTGATTTTTGTGTCGTCGCGACGCCGTTGGCCAAAAATTCTCAAAAATTCTTCTTTCAACTCAAATTATGAATAAATTGAAATTGAATTTGCCCTCGCCGCTGTCGTTGTCGCCTTCGTTTTGGCCTCGAGGCAGGTAATGAGCGGGGGATGGCAGTGGGGCGGGCGTGACTGCTTTAGGTAACAACAGCGTGATAAGCATCGGCAGACAGGCCGTAAATGGGCGCCTGATTTATGCCAGGCTGATTTTTTTTATTGATTTCTTATCAGCTGGCTAATCTATTAATGCGAATTCCTATTTTGTGCTATTTTGTCAGGCGCCTCAATCTCGCAGCGACCTGGCAGTCTCTGTTCAGTGTAATTAAATTAAAATTCCTGTTACATGACATGCCTGGCAAAAGTGGCGACACACACACACACACACATACACACTCACACACAGAGCAAAGGAGTCAACAACGAGCGCTGCCTTGAAAGTTCAATGTGTTTGTGTGTGAGCTTATGGCAGCATCCGTGTCCGTGCTGCGTAACCATGTCCTGGACTGCCACTGACAGTGACTACATATATAAATATGTATATATATATATATAAAAGTATATATATATATGTATGTATGTAAGTGTGTGTGGAGCTCGTTTTGTGCAAACTAAGACACGTTGTCAGCATTCATGTCACCGGCGCTGCCTGCAAGCAGGGGGTCCAAGCAAAAGTGGGGGCGAGACAATGTCTGACAGCCTTTGAAGTGGCTTTTGCATGCAGCTAGATTTTTCATTAAAATTTACCAATTTTAATAGTTGTTGTTTCACATATATAAAGAGAGCGAGAGAGAGAGAGAGAGAGAGAGAGCTAGAGAGAAGCAAAACGGAAAATAGAAAATTCTGCAAACGCAAGTGAAAAACTTCAGCTTTTAGGATACGTGTCAAATGCAGAGCAAGGAATGCAACTCAGGATGCAAAAAGCCTTAAATGCGACACATAATTAAAGAATGTTCAAATTAAATTGACATTAAATTCAATTTAAACTAAACTCTTAAAGTCTGATACGATTCGAAGATAAAGAAAAACATGCTTAATGCTTCGTGCCTCTGTGTTGTTCGCATTGAACTTTTTCCCCATTTTTCAAAATTATCGATAAACTAAAGTAATTCATGGAATTGAATTGATTGCGGTTATTTGTGGTTATTGCGCTCGATTTGCGAATTTCGAATCAAATATGCGGGCTCTTATTCATATCAAATTATTTAACAACTTTCAGTAGAGCTCAAACGCCCTCATAAACATATACGTATGTGGTGTAAAAGTTAATAAAATATAAATAAATAAATCCTAACTTAATATTGCCATGAATCATTTGAATAAAAGCATTTTCATGATTCGAACAAATCTCAAACGCTTTTTATGCTTTTAAGGAGAGTTTCTTAGATTTGGAATTTGTTCATATATAGAGAGAACTTCATGCTTCAACTTGAAGGCATATGTTATATCATCATCATCTAACTTCATATATCTAAACTAGTTTATTCTTGAATTTTAAGGACATCGATTAAGGAATTCGTTTCTATATTATTTACTTTTTAAAATATGTTTTCTTTACTAATTTTACTTCTTACTTAGAAGCATTATTATTATATTATTATATTACTCCATAAAATGTTATCAAGAAGAAGAAAATATTGCAAAAAACAAAAAGAAAACTTTCAATTGATCCACAAATTTATATAAAACTGCATACAAGGCTATATAGTCTATACAGTCTTCGAGATATATTGATTACAATATATATAAATATATATGGTAATAATCTTTAATCTCCGCAAGACACGTTCTACTTTTCATTCAAATACAGCTTATATCTATTTGTTGTATATTAGTAAAGTTTAATTTTATATTTTATGATTACTTTGGACACTTCATAAAGTAAGCTCTACTTAATCCAAGTTTAACTCCCAACTATGCCACACGTTTCGTGTCGAATGCCCAGTTCATTTCATTTGATTTTCGTTTTCATTTCATTTTGGTTTCTTTCGTTTTGCTTTCGTTTGTTTGTGCAATCTTCGCCAGCTAGTAAATAAACAAAGCATCGAATTCAGCGCAACGTTTAAAGATACATTTATTATTTTGAAAATGCGCAAACACTTCATGATGATTACCAACTGAGCGGGCAGCAGGAGCAGGGGGGGAGTGAGCAGACACCCCCAATGGCGAGGGAGTGAAAGCAGCAGCCCGGACTGCTAGCTGGCTGGCTGACTGGCTGCTTTGGCCGGGATGCCAGACCCCCTTACACCTCTCTTACGGAACAGCATACAGAAATCTTTTTACGTCAGTTCTGCCTGTCTTGCTGCCTGGCATTTTCTTGCGTTGTTACCTTCAGGGTCGGGAGAGTAGCGTGCAATGCTTGGTTGCGTAGCCGCCCCTTATTGCCTCCCTTCCTTTCCCTATCCCCACCATTACCATTCAGGCTGCTGGTGCTGCTGCTGCTGCTGCTGCTGCTGGCAATTTCCTTTAGACGAGCTGCGAAAACACACGAAACTGAAACTTTAGCGAAATACGTTAAACGCAATGCTGTCCGTCCCATTCTCAGTTTCAGTTTCAGTTTCAGTTCGAGTGCCCTTCCCCTTTGTGTCTGTCTGTTCGTCTGTCTGCCAGTTTGGTTCATCCTTCCGTTCGCCTGTCTCACTCTCAGTCAGAGTCGGAGTCAGACTCAGACTCAGACTCAGAGTCTCAGGCAGCAGTTTAGTATATAACAAGTCAGCGTCAGCTGCTGCTGTTGCTGTTGCTGCTGCTACTCCTGCTCGCATTCGTGCTCCTGCCAGGTCTTCTGGTCTGGTTTGGTCTGTCCGCCTGTACGCCACTTTGTCGGCTGCCTCAAATACTTCCATGTTCATTTCACAAGTAAAACGGAAATGACAGTTCCGCAGCGAGCGCCGAACATCTTTGCAGTGCTCCGCCCGCTCCCCCCTCATACTAGGAAGTGAATGAAACCTTTTCCCGCATAATAGTCTGTCAAAGTGGCTGCCAGCACCATCGCCGACGCCGTTGTCAGTCAGCTCCAGCTGCAGCCTTCTGCCTGCTGCCTGTCAGCCGCCCGCTCGAGCTACTTAGCACTTAGCTACGATCCCAGCTAACAGAGCTCCCAGGCATCCCTTAACCCACTTCAAGGCGAGCCCCAAAAACAACAAATTCAACAACAATTTCGCAATTTTAAGCCGCTTCGGTTTCCAACTAATTTTCTAATTATGAGCACAAAGGCGCACAGAAATCATGTCACGCTCCCTGACTGATTTATGGCCGTTGGAGAAATGTCAAATATTTGCCCAATGGCAATTGTTATAGCCACCCTTCCCGCCCTGCCCCTCCTCGCGTCTACAGCCCTTCGGCAACCCAAGTCTCCAAACATCAGCGAGCCCACGCTTTCAGCTTTTTAACTTATCCAAATCACTTGGCAAGTTTTTCTACTCGATATTTGTTTTGTTTGTTTCTTTTCTTTTGTTTTTTTTTTTTTGTTTATGTTGATTTGATTTATTTATTTATTGTTGACTCTGTTCGGCTGGCTCTGGCACTCGAGGCAGGCGCCTCAATAATCGCCAGCCGAGCAACTGATTAGCTTAATTTTCCGGATGGTGAAACTGCCTCGATACCAATATCAAAGTTTATTTCGATTTTTTTTTTACTTTGCTTACGCATATTTTCAGCCCAGCAAAACAAAGAAATTAAATGCAGTAAAGTGCAAAAGAAATTGTAAAAATAAATATATTAAAGTTCAATACGGATAAAATGTGAGTTCAAAACAATTATTAATTGCCATCTACGCACTAGCATATGTAGTTTATATAGTGTATATATACTTATTTTTTATCATTATATCACAATGCGACTACAAAAATATGCAGTATTAAGCCTTGAGATATGTATATTTATAATATATTTAATATTTTTCATATATATATTTTTATAATACATATATTTTATTATCTTTAAGTAAATTTAATTGAACTAAAAAATAATATTAATAGCATAAATATTTATATTAATATATATGCATTTATGCTATGGCCAAATAAAATTGAGTTTTTAATGCAACAAAAAGTTTTTTTTTTCAAATAATTAATTTATATAATATGAAAATACAAAGTATTATGTATTAAGTGTAAGTCTCTTGTTTTTTATGCATAGTAAATAAAATTAAGTTTGTTGTATTATAAACAAACAGAAACATAAGCATAAATAAACAAATATTAAATATTTATTAGATACATTCAACTCAAACTCAGCTTCAGAGTTGTAAATATAATATTATAAATAATATACAATATAACAAAATTTCTTTTATTTATTTTCGCACTATTGTTATAGCATCTATTTAACATTTTATGCATAAAAATACAAATATATTTTTTTATATTTTCTATTCAATATTAAACTAATAAATGCATGCGTTAGAGTTTCTCCCACAGTAATACAAAAAATGTTCCAATTTCTGCTGCACAAAAAAAAAAAATATTAAAATAAATATTTTACAGTTCCTAATTCGACTTGAGTAAAAATAGTTTCGACTCGAGTGGAGAGAATTTAGTTTAGTTTAGTTTTCTCACGCACTCATCTCAACTAACGAGAAAACACATATGTTGATCCACTTAGCTAGGGTCCTAGCATGTATTAGTGTATTGGTGAGTGTGTGTGTGTGTGTGTGTGTGAGTTGGATGATTCCCAGGGGCCGAAGCGGAGCAATGGCTTTGGCCATGGGGCACACTTCCAAGTAATTTGCAAAACTCAGACATCCGACACTTTGCTGTAGTTTGGCGACTTTGATTTATGGCCAAGAGCCTCGCTGGGGACACAATCAAACACAAATGCAGGCATAAGGAGCCAACGTCAACGACTTCAATGTCCTGCAACTGAAGTAGGCACTAACACACACACACACACAGAGACACACATAAAGGTCAGCTCGTTGTTAGCGCGATTATGGCAGCTGTTAAAGAAGGCTAGGTCAGCAGCAGGAGAAGGAAAAGGGCGGGGGCAAATGGGCCAGAACGAAACAAGAAAAAAAAAAAACAGAAAAAACAATGGCCAGTTTTTGGGGTCTTCAGCCGGTGACATGCAAACCCGGCGGTTGACAGCTCTGCAGCTAGCAAACAGCAACCGCAGGGGCCACAATAAAAGATGAAACAAAAGTCCATGTTATTCTGCGAAAGAGTCAAAAAGTCAACCTCAACTTTGGCATCAACTTCGGGGCTTTAGCTATAGCTTTAGCTTCTCACATGCCCGAAAAGTCGCACAAAAATAATCCCAAAAACTTCTGCGCTCAAAAACATGAAAACGTTCTGCACAATGACAGAGCAGAGCTAAGGGAGGAGGGGCGGGAAGGGGAAGGGGCAGCGGCTGCGGATGCAGAGACGTTGATCACAAAAAGGAAAATGTCAAAGTTCTCTTGCGGTCTCCGAGGTTCTTTAAATGTTCTCGGTAACAAATACATATATATTTATATATGTATATATATATATATATTATATATAATATATATATATACGCATTACTCGTATACAGTATTTTTTTCGTTTTTCTTGGAACCTTCGCTAGGGAATTCAGCACACGAGCATTTATTTTTTCTGTATTTGGGTATATGTTTTGTTCTTATTTTTTGGATGTCGTCTTTAGTTTTGAGCTTTGTGCTTTATGCTTATATATAGGTGTAGATTAAGAGCGCAGCCTTGGCCTTAGCTGGCGAAAAAGTTAACTTTGGCTATCAGGAAATGTCTATGACAGTTGATCCTTGAAGTCTGTGTGATTCAGTTAAATTATGTCATATTCTAATATATTATAATAAGTGTAGAAATAAAGAAAGAATAAAGAAAAGGGGAAATTAATCAGGTCTTATAATTATATAATAGAATCAATGTTGAGAGAACTCAGGATGAGAGACTTGCAATCGAGACGAAGGTCAAAAAACAATCTTAAATATATAATATTAATTAATTAATATTAACTTCTTTTATCTTTAAGGTCTTTAAGCCATAGATTTAGCTTTTCAATACATTTTATTTCAAATATTCATAAATTTTAATTTTAAAAAATCACTTTATAAAACATTATAAGCCACGAAACATGTGCCATAAATTCAGCAATAATTGTGGAATTTAATAATTCACCTTGGCCTTTAATGCACAATTTGTAGAAATTTATTAATATTTTGTCTCAGCTGCTGAGCAGCGCATACGCTTGGCCTAATGTAGTTATGCTACATACTAAAGTTTATATATATATATATGTATATATATATTTTTTTGCCGGCTTTTGTTTTGTGTCACGCTTCCGTAAACATGAAAAGGAAGTGCACGTCAAAGCTTAGACACAAACTACGAAGCGTAAAGGTGCAAGTGAGGCTGAAGTAACAACATTCATTGCAATTGCCACCAGCCAAATGGCCAACACAACAATAACCGCTGTGTGTGTGTGTGTGTGTGTGTGTGTCTAAGTATGTATCTGCATGCAGCAATGCGTGCCAGCGAGAATTTGTTGAACAATTTCGCTAAACTCGAGGCGAAAACTCGAATAAATTGGCTAGAAAATGAAAAGGGAAAACTTGAGGCGAGAGACGCGAGAAAAGTGAGTAGAAGAAAACAAAATAATAGCAGTAGCTGCCGCCGCAAACGGCAAACGCACAAATTACAACAATTAAATGGCGAACAAAATAAGCCAAGCCGCAATTATCACATCACTAGCTAACCGAGCTGGGAGCTGGGAGCTGGGAGCTGGGAGCTGAAGCTGCGGACGAAGGCCGCGACGGCGGCTTTGACTTTAATTTATGAACTGCGGCAAGTGGAACTGAGTGGAGGGGGAGGGAGGGAGGGAGGGGCTGAGCGGCAGCTCTTGGAGCCGGGTGGCCACTGAGGCGCACACTCGACTGCATAGCATTCGAATCTCTCCGCCGGTTTTCTTTTCACTTCGGCGGCGATTTGTAGCGGCAAATGTTGATGTGAAAATGTGTTCAGGTAAAAAAAAAAGTTGGAAAAAGGGCGTACAAAAAATGCACAACAGGTGTTAGCAATTTAGATCTAATAAACATTGAAGCGAGAGACCTAGGCAAGTGGGCAACGAGTTGTCGCTCGTTAAATTGACAGCGATCCAATTTCATAATGAATTTTTACATTCGGCTGCTGTCAGCCTTCAATTGGTTTGGAAAAACAAAACAGCGACAAAGCTGAAGGCAAAACAACAACAACAACAACGAAATAACAAAACAGAAAGAAGAAAAAAAAACAACAAGAAAATAACAGAAATAACGCACAGAGATCCAAGAATTCCCCCATGAAGAAATCCAGCTGACAGCCCTTCGCAGAGAGAACCCCAAGCAAAACTTGAAGCAGAATGTGGCATGATGTTTGTGTCTGCATGGTGTGTGTGTGTGTGTGTGCGTTTATATATATTATATATATATATATATATATAGTTATATCGAGTAAACGAAAAACAAAAACTTTTTTCCACTTGAGTAACTTAAGTGCCAATTCCTTCAAAAACAAAACAACAACAACAACAACAACAACAACAAGAGACAGCTAAAAGCACATGAAAAACCAACGCAAACAAAAAGCGAAATAAGATGAAGAAGAGGTGGAAGAGGAGGAGGAAGAAGCGCACATGAACATTTCATTTAGCAGGGGGCGAAGCTGGGGGAAAATTCGAATACAAAAATCGATTCAATATCAAGTTGAAAGACACCAAAAAACAATTTGAAGACAACTGCAAAGTGCTGAGCAGAGCATTTACATAAGATAATAAAAGTATTATAAAGTATATCATTCTTAAAGATATGTTGAAAATGTTCCAGATATAAAACAGGCGTATCTACCAAATGGAATCGATTCTATACAAATATCGGAAGTACTAAAATAAAATTGTTGAAGCTTAATAAATTTCAATGAAAACATTGGAAATTCAATTTGAAGTTAATAAAAATTTGTTCTTAATAGAAATAAATCTTATGATTATATACTTATCTATATCTATATCTATAAATAAATTTGTTATTTTTATTTAAAGTTCAAGTCCTTGGGCATATTTTGTAATAATTTAAATATGATAGCAAATTAATATATATATATATAGCTAAAAAAAAAAACATAACTTGAAAACTTTATCAAAAATTTAAAATTCTGCTTTGTTATCTTCGACATATATCTCATAAAATTATAAATATAGAATATATAAAATAATTAAAGATCTTAAAGACCCGTCGGCTGCTGCACAAATTTAATTTAATTTAATTTAATATTTAAAATATATTTAATAAACACTTCTGCCAAAACAACTTCTTAAAAGTGGAGCAACTATGCTCGTTGTTGTCGCTCAAATGAGAGAAATGAGTAATGGCCGCTTCCATAGAGCACGTCAATCTGCATTGATCAACCCATAAAAACCGGCACACACACACACACACACACATATGTAGAGACAGGCAAGCATTCACTCACTCACACATCATAGTTAGAACAACAACAACAATAGAAACGCGAAAAAAAGAGAGCGGCCTAAGGAACAGCGGCCATGATTTGCCGTCGGCAATTTGTGTTCCACTTTCAGCCATTGAAGAGCGTCGGCCTGGCAACGGGCTGCCATGCGAAGACTTTGAGTGGCGAATGCTAAATGCTCGTCATCATCCACCATCAAAAGGCAGCTCGAAGATACACTCAGCAGCCATGGCCAAAGTGAAGCGAAACACATGGCATTTGTGTGATGCACCCCAAAGAGCGCAAGAGATAGAAAGAGAGAGAGAGAGCGCGCGCGTGCACAACAGCTGCGCAGGCCAAAGAGTATTTCGGCTGTAGCAAAGAGAGTGGCACAGCCGTGCTCTTATCCTGTTTTACCGTTCCATGCGCTCTTCGCACGCCTGCTGTCTCGCTCCCACGCAGCAGCTGCATAGCTTCCCGCCAATTTTGTGCTTGTGCCATGCTGCTCTCACTGGAAAGGCAGCCGCTCTTTCGCTCCCCTCTCTCTCTCTCTCTCTCTCTCTCTTCTTTTTACTGGAAAACACGAAACAAGTTGCCGGCACAAGGAATTCCAAAAAGAATTCCAATATCAATTTAAATTCAAATATTTTTGTAATTTGCATTTGTTTTTCTCAAATATTTGATGTCAATGCCAAACTTGCGGATATTTTCGCAAAACAAAAGTGATCATTCCTGCATGGAATGCATAATTGAAATTGCGTCTATTTATAGTTCAATTACATTAACATAAATTTGCTGTTGCTTCCGAAAACGGCGCCACATACAACGTTTCGATCATCAAAGGCAATCGGCAAAGCTTACAAATATAAACACTTGTGTCTGTGTGTGCGTGTGTGTGCCTGAGCTATGCTAGGCATCAAATGTCTTTGATTGGCCATTGGCACGTTTGACCCTTTGCAGCTAATTACTTTTTGCCATTTACTGAGCCAATCGGGCACAACTTTTTCGCAACACTGAGCGAAATATTTGTATAGAAAATAAAATGTATTAAAAGTTATATTATTATTAGCAAATGTAAAATGCAAATAAAATATAATAATGAAAGAGGATCTTATATTGAAATGATTTAGATTGTAGACACATTAAAAAATCTATTAATTGGATTCTTGAGTAAACTAAAAAATATTAATTTTAAATTATTTAATTAGAATTAACTTTATTTCGGATAAAAACAATTTAATATTTGTTAACAATTTGGAAAGATTTTTAATAAAATATATATAATATAAATTGTATTGGATTAAACATTTCTGATTTCATTTAATATATTATTATATATAATTATATATTTTATTCCATTTCAAAAATCGTTACCCAAAAGAGGTTTGTGTTCAATATCTTCGAGAAGTTCGTATGATTCGAGTACGTTCACTAAAAACTAATAAGGACAAGTTCAAGTTTTAGTTTATATTTGTAGATTGCAAATATTTTAGAAGGAGAAATAACTAGCTGAAGAGTTACTATAGAAACTTTGTTAATTACAATATTTAAGCTACTCAGACAGCATCTGAAAGGATCTGGCTTACACTGTATATAATCTGATATGTCTATATATAAAGCACAATCTCAAAATCTTCCATTATATAATTATATATAAAAAACTCTTACAACTTGTTTTTTAGACAAGCAAAAACTTTTCCAAGTTTTGAACAGATCACCAAATTTAATTTATTGAACAACCTTTTCAAAAATATATAATAAAATTATTTATATATTCATTGTCTATGTGTCTAGCTTTTCTATTTGTGAAAATATTTCTATATATACAAATATTTAGATTTCCTACTCAAAAGTTCACTTTAGATATCTATGTCAATTACTCTGCTATAATATCACAATGAAGTCGTTAAAAACTCTCTGTGGATATATCAAATGTTTTTTGTCATATATTAGAATTACTTTCTCTAAATATTTCTGAGTCAAGTCTAAAAACTTGCTCAAGCAAATGAATCCCGCTCTTCACCCTTTGTCGATCTTCTTCATTCATTCATTCTACAATAGTCTCTTTCAATCAATCAGCTGAAAACTCGCTGTGGATAGAGATATATCATATACTTTCAGACCTTAGGCCTTAGGCCTTAGCCAAAGTCTCTTTAGCGCTGGGTAGACAGTCGAACAACCTTCGCATTCCTTCACATCGGGGCCTCGGGTTTCGGTTCTGGCGAGTTGTTCCTGTCAGTTGGTTGGTTGGAGCACGTATCGATTCCAATTGGAAGTCGACAGTCGCACTTTGAGAACATTGGCGAACAGAAAATAATTAAGTTCTCAAAAGATAAAAATCATGTTAGCCGCTGATCAATTAGTAGATTTATGCAGCCCAACGCATATTTCATCTTTTGCAACCGCAGGCAAAGCCTGCGCCACGCCCCCGCCCGCCGCGCCAATGTCCACCCCCGCCAGACGTTGGGTAGAATGCATAAATTTACATATGAGAATGTCTGGAAATGATATTGAAGGCTGTTGAAATGCTGCAATGCAACCTGCAGAGCAACCACAGGCCGAGAGAGACAGACAGAGAGAGAGAGAGAGAGAGAGAGAGGAGGTACCTGGTCTGCACCTGCCTGCTGCCCTGAAGCGTTATTGTTGCTGGGCATCGGATCGCGTCTGGACATGCACATGCACAGACGTCAGTAACTCATTTATCGCTTAACTGGACTTGGCGAACGGAATGGAGAAGCTGTTGACTCTTGGCTGGCAGCGATTTGGTTTCGGGCTCCGTTTTTTTTATTTTTCTTCTTCTTATTTTGACAACGAATTTGCATGCAGTGGAAACTGTGTTTTGAGCCTTGTTAATTTTTGACTAAAGTCCGCTGGCTAACGTGCACTGGATAAGCGCCAAGCCCCACTGCCAGGCCCAGGCCATGTTGCGTGACTGGCCAAATGCGAGTGCTACGCATGCGCGCGCTTACAAACGCAAAGCTCAAGCAAAACGAACAGCAACAACAACAACAACAACTACAACAACTACAGCAACAACGACAACAAAAAAAGGAAAATGTGAAACAAGAACCAAAACAAAGTGTTCAATGTTTCCGTTTCAAATTCTATGGAACAAGACATTTGCGCACCGCCAGCAGCCAAGGCCCATGTGACCAGAGCAGAACAGATTCTGGCCCAGTCCCAGTCCCCAGTCCCCAGTCCCAGCTCCAGTCTCAGCTCCAAGTCCAAGTTCCAGACGTTCATTGTGAATGGACAACGCGCCGACTTAGCGAACGCGTTAACAATTGTTCTGGCCATTCGTTTTTTATTCTTTTTCCTTTTTTCTGTTTTTCTGTTTTTCTGTTTTTGTTTTTGGGCTAAAACAAGTTCGGCATTTTGCTTGAACAGACCGCCAGAAGTGGCCTCAGACAAATGTTTGAAAGTGTACAGTGGGTGAGTTTTTACAAATTTAATAGAAATCATGAAAAAATACAATATATAAATGAATTTCAAGATATAAATATCAAAATATAAAGATCTATTACCCAACTAGATATGTTAGGCTGGGACCTATCTACCCAGATTACCTATCTAGCTCGAGAAATGTAATCCATATTATATCTAAAAAATTTGAATTTGTTTCGGAATTCCAAGACTTTGTTATGAAAACTGCAAATGGTTAATTGTATCTGAACTTTCCATGTCTATGAATCGAAGCTTACAGCAAATCATACTAATAAGAATACATGCTAATAGCTGAAGCTGAGATATATCAATTTAAAAATATAAAATAATAATTCAAAATATGATAAAAGTAAAATTTCAACTGATGTCATCCAAAACATCAGCTTACATGCATTTCATTGATATTTTATGTCATGGAAGTTAAAGTTTGATTTTAGGACTGAATATTTTATCCTTCTCATAAATTGATTATTAATTGATTTTTTTTCTCAAATATTTATAAAATCTTTTTGAAGAAAACGGAATAATATTTTATAAATATTTTTTATAAATATTTTATAAATATTTCTCAAAATTTCTCCTAATATTATTTCTTCCTTGAGCCCATAATCGAATTATACCAAATTACTACGATTTCCCATTCAAATTACCATTTTAACTCTCACTCAAAGACTTCATTAACTTTTCACAACATTTTCAGCAGTTTTTAACCACTGTGCAGAGTGCTGCTGCCGCTGCCGCAGCCTTTCGCGGTGCCTCGCAGCTGAGCGCGCGATTGTGCCACAGATAAAGGCACTTGCGCATTACAACTGCTCGAGCTGAGCAGCCGCATCCAGCAGCTAACCAGCCGGACCAGACAACTTCAGCAACAACAACAAAAACAACAACAACAACAACAACAAGAACAACAACATGCGGAAAAAGTGCAACAGAATTAACAATTCATTTTATTGTTAAATATGCCCATGCTGCCGCTGCTGCTGCTGCTGCTGCAGACGATTCTAAGCAGCGCTTTGGCCAGGCTAACAAGGCTTGTCGGTGGCAGCATCTGGGCTGCATGCCTCATGTTGCCCAAGGGGGCAGGCGAACTGCTGTGGAGTTGGGCTCTCATAGTTAATAATGCGATAATTTCATTTTCATTCAAAGCAAATCGAATGGAGTCAAACGCAGCATCGGCTACCGGATTACGAGGCTGTTGCTTGTTGGCGTGTTGCAGCAACATGTTGCAAAGTGGCCAAAGCGAGCGCGAGACTGATGCATGCGCAAAATTTAAATTATGTTGTTTTGTCGCATGTTTTTCGTTTCTCATTGCCTTTTGGCCGCGCTTTGTCGTCGTCGTCGTCGTCGTCGTCGTCGTCTTCGCTTGTTCTTTAAGGGCTTTAAACATTATCAATGAATAAATGAAAATGTCTTTTGTCGACGGAAAATTGTCGTGTTGTTGTTGCTGACATGCAACGGCAACAACTCTTAACGTCTTCTTTTGGCCAGGGCCAGCGCTTTAAGCCGCTGTTTTATGTCACAGTCAACTGTCATTTGTACATTGAATGCGCGGACTGCTAAGCCAAGAGCATGTCTTGAGCAAGCGTGGAGCAGGGAAGGAGCAGCGACTTGCTGCTTGCTTGCTGCCCGGCGATATGTTCAATTTGCATAAAATCACAGGAAGCACTTAGGATTAATAGGCCGCGCTCTGTTTGCCAAGTGGTTGGCCAACGGTGGCTGAGCGGTGCATGGGTTAAGCACTTTGCCATCGCAGCTTAACCCGAATTATCTGTTGGTGATTCGAATAATTTGCTTACCTTTTGTGTGGTTTATCCATAAATTCCGCTCGAGCAGCTAATCCACAATTTTTGCTAATTTGATAATCCAATAAATGCGGCTGCAAA
The DNA here is from genome assembly GCA_037075265.1 of Drosophila nigricruria. Classification (NCBI taxonomy): domain Eukaryota; kingdom Metazoa; phylum Arthropoda; class Insecta; order Diptera; family Drosophilidae; genus Drosophila; species Drosophila nigricruria. Next base: position 402,086 of record JBAMCI010000011.1, read on the forward strand.
GAGTCCAAAAGCAAAAGTATTTTGTTTACTATTTGTTTCAAAATTCAAATTTCCCCTAACTAAGAAACAAACCACAAATCTAGCACATGCACCAAAATATATATATATCAAATATCTCGAGCAGCCCTCTAGCGGCAGGCGGCAGCAGCTGCTTGGCTGCGTATCTTCTGCGAGGCATTTGCTAGTTCTGAGAATGTTGCTCAGCCGAAGTGTGTTTTATGTTATGAAATTTATGGTAAACTAAATATTGATGAATTTTGTTTTATATTAGATAAGATTGTGTTCAGTTACTTAAATTTTATTTTAATTTATGAGTTGATTATATAATTATATTTTTATTTATTTATTTAATTTTTTTTAATGGGAAATCAATGTATCATGATTTTGTTTTCTTTCTCTGTCTTTCTCTCTCTTTCTTTCTTATTTTGCAATTATTTTCATTTGATTTTCTATAGTTATTATTATTATTATTATTTGATATTGTTTTGCTGCTTCGTTTAGTTTAAATATTTTTACTTCAGTCTATTTATTAAGTAATTCATAATGAAACAGTAAATTCTTATATCGTATCAACAATTCTTAATTATAATTCGAATATAGCATAAATTACACAACAATTGTTATCAATTACTTTCGTTAAACTATTTCTATGCTTAGCTACAACTCAGCTCATGAACTTCTTCTATTTAACTATAAAAATCAATTCAGGGCAAAGCATTCATGATCATTTGCAATTAACAGAGCCCAAAAAGCGATCGCAATGATTGTGCTGGCAGTTGCCCATTGCCCATTGCCCATTGCCCATTGCCCATTGCCCATTGCCCATTGCCCATTGGCCATTGGCCATTGGCCATTGGCCATTGTTAGGCCACGAGTTCGAGTTCTGTGTCTAAACCAAGTGCATACATGTGTCACTCGAGCGGAATACGGTGCAGCGGCTGCCGCTTTCATATTCTCCCAGGCCAGGGCACTTCGCACTTTCAGACAAGACTAAAGAAGTGAAGAAAACCTTTGAATTTGGCCAGCGAATGCATTGAAATCGCATTATTAACGCCTGCAGAGCTCAAATTGGCAGCGAGTCGGCGACGACAACGCCAAGACGGGTGTGAAAATAATCTGTTTAACGAGGGAGTCTTACAAAAGACCCCAACCTGAAGGCAGCAAAGTGGCCGCCGCAGCAACTGTTGCAACAGCAGCAACAACAAACGAGCAACAATAATGACATTTGGCGCAAATGAATGAGAAGCGCGCTCAAATTTTGCACTGGCGATCTGCCTCTGCGGCTGCCTCTGCCACAAAAGGATATGACAGCAGCCAGCCTGACAGGTCGCAGCGGCAATGCCAACTCTCGGCTATTGGCATTGGCGTTGCCAACGGGCGGCATTGGCTGGGCCGCAAGCTATTCAGCTTTGGCTTAGACCAGAAGCCACCAGGTCGTCTGGCTCGGCTCCATATGCGCACCGAGCGCTGACATTAAAAGGTGGGAAAATGTCAGCAGCTCGCGCAGGAAGCATTTATGCTCTCCGTACCCCTAAAATGGATATCGAAATAATTGCAGCGATAACAACGGATCTTCGCTGTTGCTGTTGTTTGCTTGTTTGCGGCATTGCCATTGAGCTAGTGGGTGCCGAAATAGGATGATGGGGAGATCTATGAGTTTTTGTAATGAGAATAGATGAAATTCTTTTAAAATAATAATTATTTTCCAAGTTAAAACTGTAAAATATATTACTGATAGATATAATGACGACAGTACTGATAGATATATTTTCAGAAATTTAATTTTGAGAAAAATTATCAATTTTATTACATTATTATTTTATTATTTTAAATATATTTTTTTTTATTATTACGAATAGTACTATCAATATATTCTATAGCGTTATTTATACTATCGTCATTATCATCATTATTAATATTTTCATTAATATTATCATTATCATCAAAATTTTAAAGATCACCTGTATGAAACTGTTGATGTAGTCAAAGTATAAAACATAAAAGAGCAAATGAGCAGCAGCAAAGATGCTTGGAAAGGAGTCTGTGACTCGCCGTAAAGAGTGAGAGCTGAACGCAAGATCTCTGATGACAGTGAGAACACATAGAAGTGCTTCAAATCTAAGGTCAATACTGCTGTATTGACGCTCGCTCTCAAGATGGGAGACAGTCCAAGAAAGAGAAGTTCAATTAGTTGGTAAACAGAGAATGCAGTTCGATTTAGTGACGAACTCACTGATGGAGCACAAAGCATTTTTAGATACCTCAACCCATACTCATCATTATTATTACAATTACTATTATATTCATTATCATGAAGATTATTATCAACATATCTATGCTCATCATATTTATTATTAAATAAATTAACATCTCTTGCAAAGTTTCTTTCAATGCCTTCTACAGCAACTGCTAATAAATGTATGGGCCAAAGATCTTTGAACCATCATCCAAATACGATTCTCGCCTACTTAGCATAGCCGAAAAAGAAAGTGATTCCATGGCGATCATCATGAATATATATCGATATCCATTAGAAATCTGCACGCGCTCAACGTCAGACATGCTCCAGGGCACGTAGATGACAAGTACGAAATACCCTTGGACTACAAAGGGGTGATGAAGGCAGTGATGGCGCGGGGGAGGGGAGGCTTGTTGTTGGCCACCTAGGCGAGACAGTAACCAAATTCATATGCATATTTCGCCTGTTTGTTGATTTGCGCGAAAATATTTGCCCTGCTGCGTAATTGAGCGACGGGGCCTGGGAGTCTAATGCATAGATCGATAGCTTTGGGCTGATGGATTGGCGTTGGCGGATTTCGAAGCAGCTCACGCCCAACATCAAAACATCCATAAATATTTTTGTCGTTTTCGCTACGGGGCCCCCAAATCGAATTTATGGCACCCGCGTCGTAAAAAACCGTAAAAAGCTGCGACGCAGCGCATCGTAAAATTAAAGGCGAAAATAGTTTTTTGGGCGCTTAACTCGCGCTCTGTGCCCAAAATACCTAATTAATTGGCACTCCAACTTCTGGGTGGCCCCTCGCCGAGTCGCTTTTTGATTTATGCACAACGCGACCAACGCGCTAATCAGTCGCAATTTGCATGCGCAGTCGCAGCCCTCAAATACATTTTACTTATTTTTTTTTCTCCCATTTTGCAGCGTATAAAAATAGCGAATCCATCCAAGCGAATTTTTCGTTAATTCAGTTGTTTTTTTTTCTTCTTATTTTTCGATTCGGGTTCGACGCATTGCGATATGTGCGCACAGTTTGAGAGTCGTTGGCGTAGTGCGGCAACTCGCCGGCAGATGGCGTTTGGCGTGCGGCCATCTAGCGGGCGCTAGCGTGCAGTATTGAGGAATTATCCTGCGATAGCTTTGGTGGGATTGTAATGCATAGAAAAAGGATATGGTTAGTAGGTGCGTGTCTCGACTAAAAGGCTGTCAAGGATATTTTTGTGAGGGAAATTTACGTTGTTCTTCTAAAGGACATTATTCTGCAATTCGAGAAATTACCGCGCGTGGCGTTTTGTGAACAAAATGTACACAAATGTCCTTGTAGGGAAATTCCTTGCGGAAGGAAGGATTTGGTGGGCATAGGGCATTTGCCTAAACAACAGAAACACCCTGTAGAACACTGTTCAGAACTAGAGTTGAGAAAGTCGAGAGACTATTGAGAAATAGTTGAAGAATGCGCAGTGGAAGAGTAAAATCTTTGAAAATTCTGATTATTTAATATATGTATAAGTGAACAGTTAGATGGATTTAGTAAGAAATAAGTAGTAAGACTTATAAATAAAAGTTTTCAAATAAAAAATATGAAATTGCTTCAAGTAGTTTTGAAAAGGATTTTAATTATTTAAAATATAGGTTTAAAAAATGTTTTTCAATGGATTGCGATTTATGAATCTATTATATTATATATACTATTTTTAATTTTTGTAATTTTTCCAAATTAAAAATATTTGTTTCTTCACTTAAATCTTAAACCAAATTGAATAAGCAAACATTTAAAAATAATTAAAGATATATTTCAGTTTAAACAAATCAAATAAACGCCGATTCGTTCGCTGAGTCTTCTTCCACTCTCGTATCACGTAAACATATCTACATGCAACCGAGTAATTCTCTAGATGTTGTACGGACCACACAGACACATCAGAGATAAACCAAAACAAGACAACAACAAAAAAAAAAAAAGTACAAATAAAATTTAAATAAATAATTTAAAAATAAACACAAGTAATGCCAAATGTGCGGCGCGAGAGACAATGGAAACAGAAACCAGCGCAAAATGTAAGGCTATAAAAATGAACTTCCCTTTAATTTTATGTGCGCGCCGACACTTAATAAACAATAATAATCATCAGCTTCATCATCATCGTCAACATTGACAATGGATGGGGGCAAGGAGCGGGCAAGGCAACCAAGTGCTACGCGAAGTCCAAAGAGTTGACCAACGAGATTTGCATTTTGATGGATTGCAGGCGAGAAGCCGAAAGATGTTTGCCCCGGACACGGACGCGGACACGGACGCGGACGCGGACGCTGAGCTACCTGTAAGTCATTTTAGTGACACTATCTCAAATGTCTGTGGGCATGGGGCGTGGGGGGCGTGGCAACGCGTGTACTTTTTCACTGTGACTTGTGTGACTGGAAATTTAAATTAACCTCTGGCTCTCGCATTCTGTTTTGCAGCTTGGTAATTATTTTTGTCATTTTTTGCAAAGTGAATAAAAAGTATAAAAAATAAATATATATATATATACGCCTTTGGCTGCCAAACTGAGTTATTGTACAAATTAAAATGAACGATGTGTCGGACAGCTTTTGTAGCTTCTGTTGTTGTAGCGCCAATGAACCGACTTCAAACTCCCCGCAACCAGAGCCAACCCCGAGCCCAAGCCCAAACCCAAATCCAACATTCAAAATTCAAAACTCAAAAACCAAGAGCCGCTCACACATCACACGTCAAACTTGACTTCAATTTTTTCCTAGCTTGTCGGACATGATGTGACTATGAGCTCCAAGCCCAGCTGAGCTAAGCTAAGTGAAGCCATGCCATACCATGCCATGCCAGGCCATGCCATGAATCTCATCGTGTCCAGCTACGGCGTGTGATCGCGATAAGAATTAGCGCTCCATACGCAGCGGGCGAGATGAAAAGCTTTTTGCCTTTTGCCTTTTTGCCTCATGCTTTTGCGCTCTTTGTGTTGTATATGGGCTAAACGCTGTAGTTGATACCGACTCGGACTCTAACTGTAAGTGATTGCTTTACATGGCCAACAACAATGTTAGCCATGAACACTCGCAAGCGCCGCGAACTTGACACTGCCAATGGATCCGAGCCGAACCGAACTGAGTTGAGTTGAGTTGAACTGAACTGTGCCGTGGCGGATTATCTTTGCGCTCATCTAATCTGAATTCATAAGTCGACGTGAAAGACAATGGCGGCCATTCAGCGAATGAGTGCGTGAGTGATTGCCGTTATGCGGCTGGCCCAAACCTCAGCGGGCTCCAGTGGGCTGGCAACAGCTGACGGATGAGCAATCAAAGTTTGACCATCGTGATTTATGAACTTAAAGCGGTTTCAGCTGTTCGAGGTCTTCCAAGACAAAAAAGATGTATACAATGGAAGAATATTTAGTATTTGAAAGTACTTAAGTGAGTGTTAATATATAAGATAAATATATAATTTAATATGAATGAAAATTAGCTGAAATTATTGCAAATATTTGTATCCAACTAAATGATGTCCATGAAAAGTCAGTTAAACTAAGAACAAACGAAGTTATGCTTCAGTTTCCTGTAGGTTCTATTACTGATGAGCTGAAAGAACTGTATAGTTTGGGCTCAATTCATTGAAGCATTTCTTATGTTAGACTTATATATTTAATATACAAATAAATTGTTGTTTTGACAACTGTTTATAATGTGATAAATAACATAAATATAAATATTAAATATAGTTTAAAATATATAAATATATATATAAATATAATTCATATAAATATAAATATTTACAAATTTATTTTATATAATACTCAAACCTATATCATGCTAAGCTAAAACATTTCTTAACCCCTCATATAGTTTGCTAATAAAACTAAACAGCCAAATTTAACTGGCCTTTAAGCTAACAGCTCTTATAGCAATCGAAATAATCTTAAATTTATTTATAGGCTGCACTCGGCTCGACCATTTTCAATTTCGACTCAGCTCCAATTGAGACTTGGAATTGCCATAAATTGCATGTGCGACATCTGTGCAAATGTCGCCGTGTCTGTGTGTGTGTGTGTCATGGTGTGTGTGTGTGTGTGTGTGGGTGTGTGGCTGGGCTGGTGTAGGTGTTGGAATTGGACTTCAGTTCAAGCTGCTGAATGAAGTTAGTTCATTTAACTTCAACTTATGACGCGCCAGAAATTTGCAGACAATGTCTGACAGACTTTCGAAATATGCCACAGTTCAACTCGAAGGGCAGCACTAACAACAACAGCAGTAATGTATGAGTGTGTGTGTGTGTGGGTGTGTGTGGGTTGGTGTGTGTGTAAATGTGCATGTAAATGTGAGCGCACTTGGTTTGAATTTTGAATGACCTTGGCATAGAGGAAATGGCAAAAAGCATTATTTAAACTTAACAAGCCGACAACTGGGAACCCCTAACACACACATACACACACATGCACATATCATACACATGTGTGTGTGTGTGTTAAGGGGTTGCTGGAGTTGCATGAATGAGTTAGGCATGTTTCAAGCTGCTCTGCTCCCAATTTGCCGTGCTCAATCAGAACACGGCAGCCCATTAGAGACTCAACGCTCCAGGGGTGGTGTGTGAGTATGAGTGTGTGTGTGTGTATGTCGCCTCTGCGTGTATTTTGCTAATTTACTAGACAGAAATACGCCTTTAACCCACCAAGCTCATTTATTATATAAAACAGCAACAACAACAGCAGCAGCAGCAGCAGAGCCGGCAACGGAGCTGGAGACAAGCTGGAGCTGGAGCAGGAGCTGGAAACTGCTGCACAGGAGTTACGAGCCGTTGCAAGGACTAGACACCGCCATACAACGACGTGAACGTAGCCCAACTACCGCCCCAGTCAGTGTAGTCCTGAACCCTTTTCAAGCAACACGGCGACACGTGTGTGGACTTCTGTGCAGAGGACTTGGTCTCCTGTCCAGGCGCCGCAGGGTAGCAGAGCGGAAAAATCGTGTTAATTTAAAGGCAGCAAAAACAGAGATTTCTGATGTAACCATTTATATGAGTTTATAATTACTAAAATTAGTTTTTCCGCTTTTGCGTTTCCTGCATTTCTTCTGCTGGCTGCCCCGAGCATTACGTATGTGTATATATATATATAGAGAATATATGGGGGTATATGGTAAGGGTTGACTGCAATATGAATCATATTTAGCTTTGTGCTGCAGCAAAAATACAGTCGAATGCGAATGGAAGTATGCGAAAAAAGCTAATGAAAAGGGAATTGAAATACTAAATTTGGTATAGTATAAAAGGGCCCTTTTAAAGAAGTGTTTTCTTATAAGTATATAGAATGGAAAGGATTCTAAAAGGGATTTCAATTTCAATAAATTAAGTAATAAACAATCAATATTATGATACCACGAAATGCATTAGTTTTTGCTGACAAAAACTCTTTTTTAAAACTGAAAACATTATTTTAAATATTTAAAAAAATAATTGAATAAATCTGATAATTTAAATGTATCAAAAATATATATTTTTAATCAACTAAAAACCAATTCGCACTTCAAATAAAACATTTCAAACGGCCAATTAACACGCCGTAATGCCATTGTTTGAGTCCATTTTATAATTTTTGGTTTTACGCAGATTTTATAAAATATTTAAATGCAATTAACAGCGCCGAGGCATGAAAATCAGAAATGACAGCAGCGAGGACGAGCGGGCAGAAAAAACTTTTGTCAAATCAAGTTCCTTCCGTTCTGGTTGCACAAAATGAAAAATTTCATATAAAATTAACCCGGCTGGCTGGCATTTTCGACCCACCCCGTCGTAGCCCGTGGGTCGGCAGCATGTGTAAAAAATAACCCCAAAGTGTGGCTCAGCTAAGGGTCGTGGGCTGCCAGGGGTGGGAGGGGCTGGCTGCAGACGGAGGCTCCGGACAGCGCCCGAGGCAGACAATGTGGCAACAAATTTGTATGTAAATGTATGCAAAAGTAATTAATCATAGTCGCACATGCACGCACACACATACACGCACACAGACACACCGACACACACACACACACGGTGCACGAGCAAGCAATGCGGACATTACACAGACGCAGGACTCACAGGACTTACTCCAACTCTCTGCCGCTTGGGCCAAGGTGCGAGCGAGTCAACTTGTTATAAGGTAAACTTCATTTTTCTGATATTTGATGCCGGAAAAGTGGAAAACTTTGTTATAGATCTTAGGCAAGGCTGCAACCGCCGATATCGATTCGAGTGTAATATGATACTGCAGCAAATGAAACAAGCCTTAGCCTAAAGGGTAGCAAGAAAAAAAAGGCAAATCCTAATTTGAGTCCTTGGCAATGGGACAACAACACGTGGCCGGGCGGCCATTTGCCCCGGCGATAAGGTTGGCGGCCATGATACCAACGCTTAGTGCCGCTTGGCGATAGCGTCCAACAGATGCGGTTCGGCGAGGCACAGAGAGAAAGAGAGAGAGAGGGAGCATGAGAGAGAGGGGTGGATAAAGTGAAGGTACAGAGGAGAGCACACAATGGTAGCGGCTGCAGCAACGGCAACGGCAACGGCGACGGCGGTGGTGGAAAATGAGAAGCAAACAGCGATGCCCTCAACAAGGCAAAGCAGAGAACACACACACACACATGCTCACACACACACTAGCTAGCACACATGAGTGCAGAGTGTGAGTGTGAAAGAGAGGGAGAGCAGCAGTGAGAGGCACAACGGGCAATGTCGGAGTGTTTCAGCTTTTTGGTTCGCTCATAAATCATCGCTGAGACGACACCATGTTAAATTGGAACTTTTCCCATACATAAATAGAATGGGCGAAAAAAAAATTATATTATATGTATATATATATATATATATAAGTGTGTGCATATATATATATATTTTGTTATATGACTATGCATTGTTTTATAACTATAGCTAATGGTATTAGCAGAGCTTTTCATATAAGTCAAAGTCAAAGTTTTTTAATTAGCTTGATTTTTAATTTGACTAAAAACAATGGAATTGTTCTGATGTATAAATATAAATTTAAAATATTATATACAATTTTTAATAAATATGTATAGATATACAAATAAAAATAATATTATGTATATGTAATATGTAATGGAAATTAAAAATATTGTATACAATTTTTAACATTTTTACTTGTTTATAAGTATAATTTTTATAGATATACAAATAAAAATAATATTATATATATATGTAATATTTGTATATAGACAAATTAAATTCTTAAGAACTGCTTAGATTGCAGCTTATGTTCTTTAGGCATCTAAATATACATATATTTAAATGTTATTCAATATTTAATTAATAAACAAAATATTATCTGAATAAAAAAAATATTCTACATAAATACAAAAATGTATATAAATATATAAATAAATAATATGTTTACAATAAATATAACTCTGCATAATAATTCTGAAAATTTTTTAATCTTTTATTAAATATTTTAAAAATATTTTACGAACTCAGCATCCATTTTCCATTCACTTTTTGCATATTTCTTTCCTGTGAATTCTAAATATTGCATAGCTAATTAAGTATTTTTATGGCATAAATTAGTGACATTGTTCTATTATTTTCAAAAACACTTTTCAAAAATATAATTAAAATGTGTGCAACATTTGTAGCTAAAAGTAGCCAAAGCTACAAAGTTCACTCAGATACAAATGCATATGCAAATGCAATTATATGTGGGCAGACAAGTGCTACATGCATGCATACATATATATGTAGGTATATATAGTTAAATACTCTCTCTCATTCTCTCTCTGTCTCTCTTTGCCTTTCACTCGTTTGTTCGTGGCCAAAAAGCCATAATTTTCCAATTAAGCGAAAATGAGCGATTTATTTGCCATGAAATCAGTGAGAATCGCCGATAAAAATCTCTTCATTCTGCTGGCCACGGCTGCAGGACCCGACACTCTGTTGCTGTTGTTGTTGCTGTTGTTGTTGGTGTTTTTTCGCTTTGGTTGCAGAAAGTGCAACGCGAAATGTTTGCCGCCGTTGCAATTATTTATTATGCGCATGGCAATGGCCAGCGCAGGGTCTGTGGAGGTGTGTCAAGAGGCATGAGGAGGAACAGCAGCTGCTACTGCTGCTGCTGTAGTGGGTGGATATCTCTCTGTATGTGTGTGTGTGTGGCAAGTGTGGGTGACTCTGTGTGTGTGTGTGTGTGCATGCCACTTAACCCTCGGGCCAAGCGTCCACATTCGCAGTGTCAACGCGAGAGATGCGACGGGTCGCCTCTGCTGCTACTGCTGCTGCGGGATTTCGAATTCCATGCCTGGGCCGGTGGCTGCATTGTTGTTGCTGTTGTTGTTGTTGTTGTTGTTTTTATATTTCGCATTTCTGTTTTTCCGCTGAGCTTTTGTTTTGCTTCATTTTTTGTTTGTGTGCAACAGCAGCCACAGAGGCGGCGACGGCGGTTGCAACTTCAAGTGGAAAATTGCTGAATATACGCGCGGATGTTGTTGCTCTCGTTGTTGTTGTTGTTGTTATACCCAGCACTTGAGATGCTAGATAGGGCATGCATGTGCATGTGTGTAGCCAGGCAGAAACAATAAAACGTACATTTATCAGATGCTATCTGGCTTTCAATTAAAATCAACCAAATGCACACAATTTGTTGTATACTAATAGAATAAATTTAATAAGTATAAGATAGGAAAGAATAAAATCTTTAATGTTTTCCTCTACACAACTCTTACTATATTCTGCTATATATTACAGGGTATCTGTATGCCAATGAATTGATTTCATTTTGTAGCTCTTTCATTATTTCAATACGGCATTCCCATGCCAGTTGACAACCCTCTATTTGTCTATGGGGACAGAGGCAACTTCAATTACAACTTGAATTGCGTGCTGCTAACGGTGGGCTCGACTATTTAACACCTGTTAGAGTAAAAGTGTTGCCGTGTGCTAATTAAAAATGCAATCGGCAACTCAAAGGGGCAGTTGCATGTGGCACGTCTTGCGCGACTCAAGTGAAATCAGCGGCAAACACACCGTTTTGCAGTGTTTTGCTGATGCCAGCGAGCTTTGCATATTTTTGGTTGCCTAATTCAATTGTGAGCCCCAGCCAAAGTCCAAGCTCAACGTGGCCAACAGCAACAGCAACTGCAACAGCAACAACACCCAAACACCAGCGCCGTCTGTCTTGCCTCATTTATCAACACCTTTTCATTTAGCTCCGTGTGTGTGTGTGTGAGTGTGTTTACTTCCGCTGCAACTGAGTGCGGAGGGAGACAGAGAGAGAGAGAGAGAGAGGGAGAGAGAGAGTGGAGCGAGCGGCTTTACACAGGTGCCAAATACAATTTGTGTGCATTTTTAATTTGTGGCGCCCGAGCAGGGACCTGACTGCGACTCGTGTCTGCTGCGCCTGTGCATGGAAAATATTTTTCGTGAAGTTCAAGTTGCCCGTTAAGTGTTGAAATGTTTACCGTTACTCTGTGTGGGTGTGTGTGTGTGTGTGGATATATGTGTAAGGTTTTTATTAAAACGATGCTAAAGAAACAACTTAATTTAAGAAGCTGTTGATTGCATGATGATTGAGTCTTTAACAAAGCAGTAATATGAAATGTTTTTGCTTTACAATAAATTTATATGTATTAAGATGTTAAAGGACAGAGACAACTTAACAGCTGTGAGTAATAATTAATATTAAGCAATACAATAAAATTAAGTCCAATAAGTACTTGGCCAATTAAAGAAAGACGAAGACATTTTACTTGACCTAGCGATGCTCTCATTCCTTTAGCCTGAGGCGCCTGCAAGGTGATGATCTACTCACTCGACTCAAATTACTGCTTGGAGAGTGACTTTTTCAGGTTTGGAAAGAAAGAAAGAAGGCAAACGGACCAAATATGGTGAATAAGATGAGTGGAACAGCAGTTGGACCATTTGACGCTTATTGATATTAAAATTTATGAGATCAATAAAATATTTAGAACTTCTTTGATTTTGAAAAACTTTTATTGATGACTAATTTAGCTTTATTTCATGAATTAGTTTATGTAATAAAATTGTAAGTTGACTATCTGGTCTATTACTCCTTTCTTTGTTCTTTTATATTCATTGCACAATTATAATACTGAGTTTTTATGTATCTGTGCAATAATTATTATCATATGTTAACGTCTTCTAATAAGACTTAATTGTAAACAAAAGTGATCTATTTTATAGTTTTTTATAAATATTATTATTAATTGAAATGAAATATAGATTCTACTTAATAATATTCGAGTAAGACTACCCAGGCAAGAAACCATCCCTTGTTCTTGTTGCTCTGCCTTGCAGCCTCCCTCTTTCCCCCCTCTCTCTCTCTATCTCTCTTTGTCTCTCTCTCTCTATCACACACCCTCTCTGTCTCTTTCTGCATTTAAAATGTGCGTGTTTCATCTGGAGAGTGAAGTGCATTTGCATTGGCGCCAGTTGCCATGGTATATGAACTCGGACAGTCGATGTTTCAGGCACGCACATTCAAAGGAGAAACAAAAAAAAAACCAAAAAAAAAAAGGAAAACAGAAGCAGTTGCAGCTGCAGATGCCGAATCACAGCCAGAGAGCCCCAACCAGGCGAATGCGGCGGGGCCAGGGCCATAAATTAAACGCATTTTCCGTGTGCCCAGCTACAGCTACATGGGAGCTGTGAGGGAGGTGTGGAGCCTCGCCTGACCCGGACTGCATTTTCATTTATTTAATTTTATTTCTGTTAATTTGGCCAGGGCTGTGCGCTATGGAGCATAGAGCGGCGGGGAGGTCAGGTTAAAAATACGCAGCATATGAGGAAATGCACACGAAATTATGAAAAATTAATTTTGAAATCGTTAATTGAGTGTTTATTGCGACGGGACGCACTGAGCGCAAAACTGAAATGCGTATATGAATATGCGAATAATGCGAATAAATGTGAAAGCACATTAAATGTGCGCAAGATTTATGTGCAGCAGCCAAATTGCATATGCAAACGTTGCATGCCACAAATAATAATGTCATATAAATAAACCCCCGAAATATACTGTATATATATATACGTAATAAAAGAACAAAAAACAAATCTGGGTAAAAGCACTTCAATTGCAATTCAAATGCGAACGCGGCAAATGTCAGTCAAAGTCGGCAACAATTTGCATACGAACTTAAATCATTTTGTCGAGCCTCGAGTTTAGCTGTGTGTGTGTGTGCGAGTGTGTGTGTGTGCATAGATATGTATGTGCACAACAAGACCAAACAATATTTCTCACATAAATTCACACTTTAACCAATTTGCATGCAATCTGCGGGGGTGGAACTACAGGCAGCAGGCCAGGCAACGCCACCCTCCAGCCATAGCCAACCCCCTTATCCAATTGCGATGACTGCGCTGCGCAGACAGCGCCGCAGTGCAACGCCCCCAGCTAGGCAGCCATGCAGCCAGTCCGCCAGCCAGCCAGCCAGCTAGCCTGTTGGGTGGGTGACTGCTTGGTTGGAGGTGCTGTCGGGTGGTTTTTTGTTTCAGCTGCATTCACTGCGAACTTTTGCATATTTAAGCGATGCCTGCAAAGTGCACGAGTGAGTGAATGAGTTTGAATGAACTCGCCATGACCATATCCAAAAGCTGCATCACCCGCCCTGCCCCTGCTGGCTGGTCACTCGGCAACGACAAACGAATACATTTCAACGCTACGGTAAAAGAAAGGACCACCGAAATGAGAAACAAATGAACAATTCGAATACAATATAGGGGACCATATACGATGCCTACCACAGTGTACAGTGGGCAAGAAATTCGATAGTCGATCATCTAAATATATATAATGAAGATCTTATCTATATTTTAAGCAAATATAATTATATAAAAGTCAATTCAGTGAACAGTCAAATAGAAATAAATTCGAAATAAAATTGTTGAGTTAGATAGATCTATTATCTAAACTGAACAGACAAGAATTAGATTTGAATAATGAATTTGAATTGAATAATGTAACAAAATAACAATATGAGTTCAAAAAGTCTTAGCAAATTATCAAAAATAATTTATAAACTCGTTCATTTTAGTGTTTTTAAAGTATGCTAAGCATAACTTTAAGCTGGATTGAATGCACTGCTAAAATTACCTCTATATGTCGCTTTAAATTTTATATTTCATATTTGTATATAGTTTGTATACTTGTATATAATTTGGTTATTTGTGGAATACTTTTTTTTTAAAGAAACAAATTGTACAATTTGTATTGATTCAATATATCATTATATATATTTATAAAAATATCTTTATTTATTTATTTGACTAATCCGTCTTATTCAACAACATTTTCTATCCAAATTTCTTTTCCAATATTAAAATTAGTCTAATTCTCTTCAAGTTCTGCTCCACTGTGCAAGCTTAGCCTTACATTTGGCTTGCGTTTGCCAATGCCAATGAAATCTCAACGAGCCCATTTTTAGGCTTTAATACCATTTCCATTTCACTGGGCCTAACTAGCGCATTTGACCAACTGTGCAAGCCAACAAATACGCTCTGTTCTACGTAGCGAAACCATTTCACAACCCCTAAGGAGTCGAAGCAGTGAAGCGTCTAGTAACGGACTTAAATCAAAAGGTGACTAAATGAGAATTTCCTTTTTAAATTAATAAACTCGCCCCTGCGCTGTAGGGGCTCGGACTTCGGACTTTGGACTTGTTCTTGGACTTGGTCGGGCTTTGAGCTCCCGGGGCGCTCAAACTTAACCGTTAACTGCACTCATAAATTTTGCACCAAACTTTCTGACGTGCTGCACTTTTTTATGGCCTGTAAAGTTCTCCTAAAAAAAAAAAACGAAAAGATTTCTGCTCTGTGCTGAATCAAAGTTCAAATGAATTCAACTGCATTGTTTTAGCCAATTTTATAGTCTAACTTACCAATATTTTTATTAAAAACTGTGTTAATTGCCAGCACTTACCTGCAATGATAGAGAAATTTTGTTAATTTATTTGACTATAATAAATACTATAAAGCGTGGAAAATATTGTCGATAAACTTTTCTATTACTGCAGCAGATTTGCTGTATAAATATAAATGGGAAGAGTACTTTAATGAAATGTTTGCCAAATGTGATTCAAGTCTTTGGCAAATTCACCTTGAAATCGTTTAATAAGTGCTATAGAAAACATAATCAACAAGGAACACAATTTGTAGGTATATCTACGGAGAGCGAATGATTCGTTTGCTGTCTTCACTTTTGCAGCCCTTACGCTCGGTTAGACAGTTCAACTACCCTGAAGTCAGTTGGTTAGATTGTTGGCCAGGATATGGATACGGGTTAGCATTGCGACAACAACGCGGGCTCTGAGCCGCACATTGCAGCTGATAAACATCGCCCCTCAGCCGGCCCGGGGCAACGACGGAGTCGGAGACGAGGGGAGTGGATGGATGGTTGGGCGCACTGCTGGCATGTTTGGTGGAATGCTGGCGGCAGGCAGCACATGTCCTGCCAAGTGTTTTAATTATAAAAATGAGATATCGCAGACATGCTGCTACTCGAGAGGGCGCTGTGTAGGTCGAGCGCTCGAGCGACTAGTTTCAATGCAAAACTATGCGAAACGCGTGGCAGTTGCGCTTCGGCTGTTTGCCTCTCGGCAATGGCAGGAAGCAAGACTCTCTCTCCCTCTACTCACTCTCTCTCTCTCTCTCTCTCTCTCTCGTTGTACTTGCAGGCAAAGCCTTGGCCTTATCAGGTCTTATCAACGATGAGGCGAAGACTGCGGCAGGCAATTTAAATGTGCCAGACGAACGCTCGTCAACAGCAACAACACTTGCAAGGAGCAAAGGATCAAGGGGGTGCACGAGCAGCAGTGTCAGCCTGCCCGCCTTGAGTCCTGTCGATAACCAACGCCAGCTAGTTCCATTTGGCATTTATTCATTCATGCGTTGCACATTCGCATTCGGTCCGATAAAACGGGACAGATAAGTCAGCCCCGAGGATGTGGCCCAGTCTCAAATATCTGATTCAGAGGCGCCCCTAAACACTTTGCTGGCCAAAACGCAGCCAAAGCAACCAAAACAACCAACCCAGCCAGTCAGCCAGCCAGCCAGCCAGCCAGCCAACCGTTCTGCTTATTTATTAGACTCATGTCTCTTGTCTTGTCTTTTCTGTGCCGAAGCTATGCCGGGGCGGGTTGGAGTGAGGAGTAGGTTGCTATGAGTTTCATCTGCTCTGCTGCGTTAGGAAAAGAATAAGACTAATTGGATATTCAGCATATATATATATAGTTTTTGCCATTAATTTCAGCTATCTATAGCTAAGACTTTACTTTAATGTCAGAAATTAAATTTCATTTAATTAATTAAATGTGGAAAACCAAATAGATGGAAAATTAAATGTAAATAATTAAAAATTGTTTTATTTAATTTAATTATGTTGGCCAAATTACAATTCAGAGAAATCGAGCCAGAGAAAGGATCAAAATGAAAATAGAAGTTGCGTTGCCTTATTCCTAATCAAATATTATATATTCATCTAGCGCTTATCACCTGACTCTAATCTCAAACGCAAATGTTCTTGATGAAATTAATAGAGTTCTTAACTTTTGCCGCATTTAAATAAATGCCGAAAATCACACAAAAGGCCAAAAAGCTGAGTGCCAGGACGGACGGCAGGCAGGATGAAGGAGCAGAGGCAGGAGCTGGCGAACTGAGTCAAGAAACAACTCGGCAAACGTGGCCAAACGGAAGCCATAAATGAAATTAAAACAAAAGAGTGTGGGCCCAAATACCAGCGACATTTCTCTGAGGACCAAAATTAGGGTCACTGGGTGTGTTTGTTTTTTGGGCCATGCCCCATACAAGGGTTCAAGCGCGGTGGGGTTTGAGCCATTGCGTAACACAAAAACCCGCTAACACACAGTCGAAAAGAAAGAAAACGGACGAAACGATTCCTCGAGCTACGACAATAGACAACGCAGCAAATAGCTAGCCGAAAATGTTACCAAGTAGAAAATTCTATGCTTTTCCTTCTCTCTTTTTTTTCATATTCCACCATTTTCGTTTTGAATGCGGCGCCCATTTTTTTTTTTTTCTTCTGCTGTGCTGACCAGAAAAGTTGGAAAATCAACTTTGGTTTTCTATTTTCCCATTTGTTGTTGTTGTCTGCACAGCAAGCGATTTGGTTGTTTGTTTTTGTTGCTGTTTTGTTATTTTCTTTGTTTTTATGTTTTTTTGTTGTTGTTTTTTTCTTTTTTGTAGCTGCCGCCCGCTGTTTTCCCCCATTTTTTATATTACCACGCCATTTATCATTTCCTTTGCCAAACACTCGCACATGTCTGCCATCTCGCTTGCACATCGTCTGTTTCTATTATATATGTTATATATATATATATATATATAAAGATATATACTTTCAGCCAGGTATATATGTATGCATATAGAAGGCAATTTTCACGCAGCTTTAATTTAATTTATTAAAACTTTCGGCGTCAGCTGCGATTTTTGGGCGAGGTGCGTGCAGGCCACACCCCCCGCCTAAATGTCAATTCTAGCTACCTAACCTAACCCAGTCGCCGCGCTCCACCAACCCCTTGACTCGTCGTAGTCCTATGGAATTTGGCTTCAGTTGCCGTTTAACATGAAAATGTTGCCTCCTTTTTGGCTGCGTTTTGTTTTCGTGTTCAGTTTACCTCGTTCTTGACATTTCCTGGGCAGGCTCTGACGCTGGCTCTGACGCTGGTGCTGGCTCCGGCGCTTCCCTGGAGTTGAAGCCGTAGCTGTAGCTGGGGGTCTGCGTGTTTGCATTTGACACATTTAATTCCAACCCGCACTCCCGCCCGACGCTGACATGATTTATTAATTACGAACTTAAACATGAAACGAACTTGAGTTCTTAATTTCGACCTTAAAGCTCAACTGGATTTTTTTAGTAGCTGCCTTGACTTCGGTATGAGCATGTCAGAGGCCTTTAGTTTTCGGAATTTTTGAGACAACTATATAATAACAAAGAGCTTATTGATATTCAAACAGAAAATTTAAATGGTATTAAGTTATATTGTCTTTCAGAAAAGCTTGCCATCATAAAAGTAAAATATAATATTTGCTTAGAGAATATATGCTTTGAGAAACAAATATGTATCTACATTACGAACTTAAACATTAAGAATTAAGACCCTTTGCCTTAACTAAAGACAAGCCTAATATCATTAGCTACCAAATTAAGCACATTTGTGCCTGATTTTCTGTGGTTTTATTTAAAAAAAAATCCCAAAAGACAACAACAATATAGTTAAAAGCCAAAAAAAACCAAACCAAAGCCAGACGAAGAAGTATGTTTTATTTTTGAAAATGAAATTTGTAGCAAAACAAGACGCGACGCTGCCAGCTTGTGGGTGGGGTCGGGAGGCGTGGGGAGCTGCGAGGAGAGTGCAACATAGAAAACAACTTTGGCGCTGAACGGAACGCGCCAAGCGAGATAGATGGATGGCTCGGGTGCCAAGATTTATGGTTGATCAAGAATTTCCCGTACGTTGCACGCGTTTTTCTTTTCACTCTTTGCCTGCGCTCGACTTGCCTTGAATTTTGTTTTGGTGTTGTTTTGCTTATTTTTAGATTTTCTTTTCGTTTTCAAGCGCCCAGTGCAATGCACCCGCCAGCCCCCCTTCACACACACACACACAAACACTCATACACACAGAGAGTCGGAGTCACATCGAATCTGGCCGATGCCGCGTCTCGCAGCAAGTGAGAAGAAGAAAAATGTCTCTTGGGTGTATTCATAACATGCCACAGCCATAAATATGCTTTCTACGAGACATCCGACATCTGTGGCTGCGTCTGCATCTGCGTCTGCATCTGCGACTGCGTATACGGCTACGCAGCCAATCGCACGTTCAACGCCTCAAACTGGGCGTGCTGCAACTGTTCCTTGACGAATTGGACGGATGCAGTGCGTCCGTCGTTGATGACTGCAAAGACACATACATGGGAAGATGTGTATGTGTGCGTGTGCCAATCTTCTGTGCCTGTGCCTGTGCCTGTGCCCAACTGCTTAATTGAGAAACTAGTTTCACATCGCTGAAGATGTCTAGAGGCTCGGCATATTCAAAACTTGCCATTGCAGTGCCCATTGCTGCACAGTGGAACAAGTAACAAATACTGGAGACATTTGAAAACTTGTTTTTGAATAATATGTATTGCCTATCTTACATTACGTTATTTTGGAACATGATATCATATGATATTTGCTTATATATATGCTATTCTTATGAATGCCATCAGCTAATACGATTTGTCTTACTCAAACGAAATATCATCTCAATATTCAACTTTAAAAATTGCTTTACTCCAGAGGATTGTAAATCATGTGGACACAAACAGAGACTCTTTGGAGCAGAGTGATAAAGGCTCCAGTTTCTACGTTTCAACTGCGGTTTATCTCACATGCCGCAGAGTCAGGAATTTTAAGTGTAGACTTTTGCCCCGTCCAACCATTGTGCAATTGATTCGTAAGGTCTGCTGGCTGCTTGTCGCAGGAAGTGTTAAGCGGAATGTTTTAATAGCCAGCACAGCCCAGCACAAGGCACGCTCTTTTCCTTTGCCTTTTTTTATGCAAATTACAAGAGGCTGCGCTAATAACATGTTCCTCAGCATATCCGAGAGATAAAACATTTTAATTTTCAAGTGCGAAGCAGGCCGCAAACGGGTTTCGCCGTCAAGCTGGGGTTGGGGTTGAGGATGGGCTTGGGTTTGGTGTTCGGTGTTCGGTGTTCGGTGTTCGGGCCGCGTTCTTGGCAATGTCTCAATTGCAATTGCATTGCCCATGCAACTGCATGGGCCACCTACTCGTGCGGCTGTGCATACCCCGCCTGCACTTATTGAGAGTGAGATCATAAAAATGCAAATAAATAAAATTGAAATTAAAAGTTGTTCGGCGACGCGTACACCGAAAATACACGAAAGGTGATAAATCAGGTGACAGAAATTAATTGAGTTATTCAGCATTGGATGCGTATGCTGTACGAAGTGTGTGAGTGTGTGTGTGTGTGTGTGTATGTGTGTGTGTGTGTAGATACATGTGTGTGCTTGTCGTCGCTGTTGTTATTGGGTGTTGCTGGCAAGTTGATATCGATATCGAGCCTCAAGCGTTGTCATCCGGCCTCACACTTGAGCTTCATCTGGCCCAGGGCGCGCCTCAAAGCGACGACGACGACAAAGTCTTTGGCCCCATACCTCCCTCTCTCTCTCACTCACTCTTTCTCTCTCTCTCTCTGTCTCTCTCTCTGTGGCCCATGCTGTCGTCCTTTGGTTCATTTCTCGCTTGTCTCTTGCTGATTTTGGATTAATTTGTTCTGCAGTCAAGTAAATCCCCAATCGCAATCCCAGCCCCTATATGTTGCCTTGATGTGTTGCAGTTTTTGGGTCCACAGCATTTCTCGACTGTTGCGTCACAAAAGGTAAAGCGGAAAATAACAAAATAAAAAAGTAAAAAAGAAAAAAACAAGGCACAAGTCACCTACCTGGCAGAGGGCTGGCATCAGGTTTTGCCTGGCCAATGCAGCAGCAGCAGCAGCAGCAAGCGGAATGATATATGAAGTATCTCATGGTATGACATTAACAGCACACACGAACATGTAGTTTTGTTATTTATTGAGTTTTCAGATATTTTGAAGGCATTAACATTGAAACAAATTATTATGATTACAAGATTTATTGCCGCTTGCTAGCGAAACATACAAATAATCGCAGTGAAAGAGAGTGCCACAGAGAGAGAGAGAGAGGGAGAGAAGAGAGAGAGGCGGGAGAACAGGTGAAACAAGCGCGACAAGCCAAAATATTGCATATCTCATTTGAATTCCCCAAACTGAAACACAGCACAGTCCACTGTCCGCTGTCCACTGTCCGCTGTCCACTGTCCGCTGTCCACTGTCCACCTGCCTTCTCTTCCCTTTCTTTTCACACATTTATATTGTCATCTCACTCACGCACAATTTACCGTTTTACAATTTGATTGATTACGAAATCTTTGCAGCTCATTTCAATAGCGCATGTTTATTTGATCACGTCGAGTGTTGACATGTTTCATTTTTGTGTTGGGAAACTTGCGTCCCTGAATACTTAAAAACTTTGCCCATCAATGTATTAAATAATTGACAAAACAATAACAAGACATAAAAACAAAAAATAAAATGTAATTTTAATTTTAATTTCAATAATATTCAGGAAATGTTTTATTAATAAACTCTTACAGAAATATCATCAAATTGTTTCTATTCAAATCTTAAATGTCATAAAATTTCATATCAGTCTTTGATAGAAAACTATTCTATATAACATATAATTGGAGCTGAAGTGGAAGACAAAGTTAAGCCAAATGGTTCCACTCTCCCTCTCTCTTTCTCTCTCGAAGGGACAGGGACATACATATGGATATACAGGATATATCTCTTCAGAAATAAGAACATATCTATGAGTGAAACATCCTCATACCGTTCAAGGGCTCAATAGATATGTAAAAAAAAACGTGTTTTATGTGAATGTCTTGTACTCTGATGATTTCCTGAGTGATTTCCTGACATAACTATATTTAGTTATATACTTTCTCAGATTTCTCATGAAGTTTTTATATATTTGTGGAAGAGTTTTACATTTAAATCGTATTTGCCTTATAACTGTGTGAAATCTAATAAGATATTCATATTATTTCAACAATTATTGCAGGAATATCTACAAAAATTATTAAAATATTTATTCTTTTATCCAAATATATGTTAGCTTCTTTTAATACAATATCAACTTTAGAGTTTTAAATTTTCTTTGAAATAAAATTATTGCAATTATCATTTTATCATATTTTGTCGCTCACGCACTGTCGACCACAAACTTAATAAGAGCAAACAAGTATTTAGTTATCTTGGCATTGCATAGATGATTTAGATGATTGAAGATACGAGCTGCTGAGTAGGCAGCCAAGAGTCTCCACTGCGAGCCCAGAGACCCAAAGTACGCTGTCTGCATATGCCCATTTTATTGCCTTATTACCATTGATAATCTCTGGACGGTGGCCAGCGATTTGTAGTACCGCCCAGTGTCCGGCTCCCTGACCCCCACGCATCGAAGACGTGACGCAGCGGCGACACTTTTGACCAATTGGCAATTGGCAATTGGCAACTGCCGATCGACGATTGCATAATTGTGGCCGGCTGCCCGTAAGCTGGCTAGTTGGAATGCGCAGCAGCAAATGGTGTTTTCTTTTTTATTGCGGATGCATTTGGCAGACGATTTGCAACGGTCGATAAGTCTGTGGGCTATTCTATCGGGAGGCCTTGTCGGTGTCTAATCAGAGTTTATTGATTCAAACGACAGCCGGGCCACAGATCCCGGTACCAGCACCAGCACCAGCCAACACCTGTCGCAAATAGTCTGGGCCTTGGCTCTGGCCTCTGTGTCTGGGCTCTGAGCTTTGAGTACTTCGAGTGAAGTGACGTTTGGGTGCCAATGTCTTTTTTGTGTCTGTGTCTGGGTCTGGGTCTGGCCTGAGCGCCGGCGGCGTTGCAACTGCCTCACGTTGTGGACACGGACTTTATAATTGCCGCCAGTTGACGCACGTCGCACGTGAAACTACGTGCCACTGGCTGCATAGCTCTACCACCGTTTGCCACCTTCGTTATTCTATTTGTTGTTGTTGTTGTTTTCTACTTGGAAGCAAAATTTTATCGCACTTTTATTGCCGCGATGGCTCCTCATAATTTTACAGCTTTTTTATTGGTTTGCAGCCAAAATGTCTTTGGTTCAACTGGTTGTTGTTGTTGTTTGTTTGCTTATTGTTATTGTTGTTGTTGTAGATAGGGCCACTTTGACTAATTGCAGTGCAGTTGCGACTTAGAGTGTCTGGAAGTTGTTGTTACCGCTGTCGCTGTTGCTGTTGCGCCTGTCAGTCAGCCTGTCCGACAATTTGTCATCTTCTCTGTCAAGCCACAAAATGGAAGAGTCTACACGTTATATAAACATATACATATATACAAGTATATATATATATATATATAAATGTCTAGCCATAGGAACGTAATTTTTAATAGATTTTCATAGAAATGACAGAGGCCAGCTTATAGAGTTCGCGTTCGTACAGTTCGCTGACCATCGTTTATCACTTCCTTAGACAATTTACATGCAAATTGAGAAAATGTTTACAGAGTCTAACACAGTGTGAGCTTAGTTTCACGACGATTTGGTAGTATGGTATAAGGTGAAAAGTTAAGAGTAATAATTGTATTGTTATGAACATAAGATAAACTATGTATATTTTAGATATATTTTGTTATAGACTCTCTTGCTTAATTGTTTAAAAAGCTTTAAAAGCAGCTGAAAGCTTTAATGACTTCCACGCTTAACCAAAACAAGTTCGCATTCAATGAACATAAATCAGACTTAAACTGTTCTATTCTTTAATTAAAACTCTGTTTTGAAATTGTGGCTAAAGCTTGAAATTATTAACTTACAAGCACAAGAGTTCTCTATGAAGTGGAATAATTTAATAATTTATATAAAATATTACTTCATTTAAAGTATGCTAAATTTGATAAGATATTTGTTTCCGATTATCTATGTATAAGCTTACCAGCTCTACAAATTTCGTCTAATCAACCAAATTATGGACTTAAGCTGTATAAATCATATTAATATATATATATTTTAGTTCTTTATAGATAATATTACACATATTTTAAAGATATATGCCACTCCTTGTGGCTCGACACATAATAACACCCAAAAATATACTCGGTAGATTCGCTCAGTTAATATAAATATTTCGCAAGTTTTATTTCGTATGCTGCACACCTCTTTAGCACATCATGAAGTAGAGGCACATGCAGACGGCTTTGGCAACCCTTAAGCTCAAGTCCAACCCCGTCTTGCCCTGCGCTAACCACCCATCACGGGCAGCCATCGGTTTTCGTTTGTCTGGCGCATAAAGCTTTCGACTCGAAGGAAACCAATTTGTTCAGCCGTTTGATTTAAACGGTTTTATGGCCGCCCTGTTGTTTTCACTCTCTCATTGCTGCTGACGCGCCCTTAAGTATGCCACTCGACAGCGGCGTTGCCCCCACCCCGATATCCTGACAGAGTGGCAAATTTGCAGCATATGCACAAAAAGGGAACAGGACGAAAACGAAAGCAAGACAGGGCGACAGGGCGACAGGACGACAGGACGACAGTTTCGCAAGACATTTGGTCAAATTCAAATTCATTTGCGGGGGCCGCAATGTCAGTGGCCCGGGCATGTGTGCCAGAGCCTTAGCCCTCTGCACCACCAGCCTAGACACGGCACAAAGAAGGGGGCGTAGTGTGTGCGTGTGTGTGTGTGTGGACGCAATGTGGTGCAAATGGCAGCCGTAACGGTTTAATCTGTTTTAAATTATTTTTGGGAATTTGCAGAGCCCAAACAATGGGCAAGAGACGTCGTCGTCGCCGTCGTCGCTAATCTGGACGCGCGATGCTTTAAGCTGATGGGCAGGGGGAAGTGGAAGTGGAAGGAGTAAGGGGTGAGGGGTGAGTGGTGAGGGAGGCGGTTGCCGAGTCAACTCGAATATTTTGGTTGCGAATTCAAAGTTGATTCCCAGTTGGGCTGCCTTCATGCATCCGCATCTTTTTGGCTTTCATATTTCTCTCTTCGGTTTTTTTTCATTTTTTGTTTTTTTTGTGTGCCGCTGCCCTTATAATCCGCACAACAACAAGCACTAGTGCCATCTCGCTCTCGCATTCTAACTGAGTGCTGGCCCGGGCCCGGGATGCCGCGTTGCCAGGCAACGCTTGGCATCAAGATTAATTTTAGACGAAAAAAGGAAAGAAATAAGTCAAAATGATTAATGGGCCTTAATTTTTGTTCATCGTCGAAGTAGACACTGCCCTGCGCTGCTGCTGCTGCTGCTGCTTCTTGCTCACTGCATGTGTGTGCGTGTGAGTGTGTATGTAGATTGCCCTGCCCCTCACATGAGTGTGCATTAGTATTAGTATTTCTGTGTCTCACCCGCAAGTTTCGATTTACCGAAATTCTTTCACTTCGGCTAACTTTTTTTGTGCTCAACCATCTTTACTCTGCTTAATCATCTCTTCTACTCGCTCTATCTCGCTCTAGCTCCCACACGGACATATCTCTTCCTCCATTGACTACAATCAATGGCCGCTCTTCATGCCACTTGACAAGGGATTGTCACTTGCGTTGTATTGTATGAATAAGGAAAAGCCATTCATATTTAACCTAGCATTATATTGGAAACTTGATTCTATAGAGAAGGACCTACAAGTTCATAGTTAAACTTATTGGACAGATTATATTTTATATGGAAAGTTTATATATATAAAAAATAAAGTCTTTGCATATACAGAAAACATGACTTAAAGTGAAATATAATTAATATAAATCAAAAATAAATTATTAGAAAATATTTGAAAATGCTCAAAACTAAACAAAATTTGTTTGTATTGTAAATTTTGAAGCTTGTCAAAGACTTTCAGAATTGATTTAAAAAACTATTTATATTAGAGTTAAATAGAAAATGTTTATTAATGTCAATTAACTCTTATTCTTATATGATTAATTTATAAAATATACTCATCAATTATATAGAGTATTCGCTTGGAACATTCTTAATATCATATTCGACGGATGTGCATAACTATAAGACAAATTCTTTGAAGTAATACAAAACAAATCTAAAGTTCCCATTCAGTATATAATCTCTGCTACATGTTCACTTGACGTGCTTGACTGTAAAGTATTTGAATGTAAGCTGCTTCCTCATTTTACCACTCAGAACATCAATTCCACATAGAAACAACAAAAAAATGTTCCAATTTCATATCACATTCCTAGCCAAATGGAAATCAAAAATCAGTATCAAGTGACAGATTTGAAGCAATTTTTATGGCCAACTCTTTTCTTTCTTTCTTTTTTGTTTTTTGCCCTATTCCTCGTGCGCGGTTTTTGCTTTTCGGAGTGAGGTTTTGGCAAAGGAAAATCAGATCACAAACTGAACTGGTTGCGGTGGTTGGGTTTGACGTTGACACGATTTCTCATATTCCGGTTAACTCTTTCCTAAGATTTTTGTGCCTTTTTAATTGTGAAATTTCCACGAAATGCGCATCGCGAGCTTTGAGTTTTGGACCCGGTTCGTGTTTTTGGGGCTGACACGATTCCGCCAGGCAGACGAAGCGCTGATGACGACGACGACGACGACGACGACGTGGCCAGGGCTGAGTTTTGTGGGCTCAGGTCCAAGTACGGGTTCGATTCGGGTCCCGGGGCCAGGGCCAGGGTTTGTGCGGGTTAGTAAGCAATTCGAGAGCCGCATTTGTGTCATTCTGCGACAACTTTGACATGTGTGACATTGTTTTTTGTTTTTGTTATTTGTTTTTTGGTTACTTTTTTCGCTGTTTCTGCTTGAGTTTGGCCAGCCGACATTTTCGTGTAGTTCGTCCGACTCGGGCTTAGAGCAACGGCAAACAAAACGAATTATTTCCATGTTTTTGTATGCGAAACTCACACAAAAAAGCGCCAACTGCCCGTGGCTGGCTAGTTAGATACAGATACATATGCGAGATACAGATACGGCCACAGATATGTCGACATCTACATATGTATATGCTTATGTACACACATATGAGACCTCGTCGCTTGGCCTTTGCCTCTTGTTATTGTCGTTGTTGGTTTTTCCTTTATATTTTGCAAATTTTGCCGCCCAGTTCCTGCGCTTGCCTTGTTTCTGTTTTTTTTTTTGTGTGGACTTTTCTTGACTCAGTTTTGCTAAGTTTGCTCTTTTTGCAGCTCATGCTGTTTGAACAATGCGTTTTTTGTTGCTCGTGAGCGGCAAATGCGTTTGAAATTCGTCGAACGCAGCGCGCTGATGTTTCAGCAACTGGCCCAAATGTTCTCAAATGTAGAGCGTACATAATTGAGTAACAATAGACAAATCCAGAATATTTCCATATTGATATTCATATTTGTCATTGTTTGGACATCTTCGGCTACCGTCGCGTCGGCTCAACGCCCGCGCCTTCCAGGAACTCCCGCAGTTCCCGCTGCCTTTGCAATATGCAAATGTTATGCAACATATGTCGTCATCAGGGCGATGCGAATCCCTCAACTCAACTTCCTACCGCTCGCAATTGAGACAATTGCAATGCCGCTCAGAACAGCTGAGCAGAGTCGTTGTAAGAGCGACGAAGCCTGCGAAGTTCTGTGTCTGCCTCTTGCAGCGCGAACGGAGATTTATGTGGATTTTTTATGAGTTATTGACTTCTTCACACAGATAAATCACAAATTTTCTCCATTGTGATGTGTTTGTGAAAATATTAGAAGTGAATGTGATTTATGGCGCGACGAGTCTGTCCAACACACATTCACATACTCTCACCCGCACTCACACACACACGTATTCAGCACAATTCTCATGGTTTGGTAATTGAAGTCCCGAAAAAAAGCAGGGGAAAAAAAGCAAGGAACAAAAGACAAACCCAGTTGTAAGTGACAAAACAGAAATGGACTAACTGGGGAGAAGGAAGTAGTGAATCTGCTCAATTTGTTGTAGGAGGAGAAATATTTAAATTGTAAATTTAAAAAAAAATAACTTCAATTTATATAAAAAAATGTAGAGTATAATCTAAAATATATTTTCTTATTTACGTACTTATGTAATAAACTTATTAAGTATAAACTAAAAAAAAAAAAAAAAAAAAAATAGATTTGAAATATTAGAAAAAACTTCGAAGATCATTCCAATTAAAAATACTTGAAAAATTATTATTAAATGAATAAAATAAAGCTACGAAAGTTATTCAAAATTTAAAAGAAATTATTGAAGAAGAAAACATTAACAATTTCATTAATTTTTTTATAAAAATGTTTTGCTTTAAGAATACATATTTGTCTGTTTTATAAGAGTTAATTTAAATGAATATCAGAAGTAGTTTTAATTCTAGATTGTTAGCTTCAGTTAACTAGAATGGTGGGAATGATGCAACTGATGTTTTCCAGTACCAGTTTATTCAACATCTTTTTTTTGTTGTTCAATCTTAATCCTTTGCACAATGCAAAGAGCACAGGATTCTAAACAGCCTCAATTGATTTATGTGCATATGACACATTGAACTGCATACAAATGATTTGATTTATTACGAATTTTCGTTTTCAACTGAAAGTAAAAACACAAATGCAACGCTCTCGGAGCTGATCTGGTTGCTGAGCAAGGCGAGCTGCAGAAGATACCAGAAGATAAACAGCAGATAACTATGTGTGTACGATCCGTGCCCAGGTCGATGCAGGCGATTCAGATCACTTTCAAAACGGCGACAACAATGCGAACTCATAAATAATAATTTCAGACCGAGAATGAAAAACTAAATACTAAAAAAAAACACACACAGATGAAGACGAAGATGCAGTAGAAGGAGCGCTGCATGGCCAACTGTAAAAACAGGTAACCTTCAAACACACACACACAATGGACGCTGACTGAGACCGAAGATGAAGTCAAGCCAAAAGTCATGTCCGGGCAGGGGCAGGGGCAGGGGCAGGGGCAGGGCCAGCGGCTCCGGAGCGGTTCAAAATCAAATGCTGCGGCCGCTCCGCAGATGCATTTGCCGAGATACGCGCACCAAATTGCCACTGCGAAGGACGCATATTAATTTTTATGGCCGTTGCAAATGACTATTGCATAACCTGAGAGTCAACTGACGAGAGCCGAGTGTGACCTTCAGCCAGGTGACTTCCTAATGGCTAATCATATTTCGGAAAATTCTTTATGGCCTTTTGTGACATGTGCAGCGGGCCAAACTGCAAGTGGCAAAAAAAAGGTAAAATATGAAAAATCACGCAGCAGGTTTTCACTTTCGTTCGAGCTGCCCGCTTGTTGTTGCAATTTCAAGGACATTTTGCTCATAAAAAAAACGTAGAATTGTTGAGTAAAGACTCAACAAAGGTGCTCGATCAGGTAGTTGAATTTTCCACCAAATTTTGCCAAAAAAAAAACTCTGTGCATTTCCACAGCACACTTTCTCGCACTCTTTCACTCGAGCTCACAGCGTTTCTTTTTGCATTCTCTGCTCTTTTTTTTTTGGTTGCTGTCTTTTTGCGTTCGTTGTCGCGTATCTCTTTGCCATAAATCATTGTCACCCGCTCGGCGCAATGTCACTGCGAGAGCGCCCCGCTGGGCGGCCCCAGCTCTGACTCTGGCTCTGGCTCTGGCTCCGAGTCGGACTCCGATTCCGATTCCTATATTTCGACTCCAACAGCAACTCTCAGTCCGTGCTGGGGCCAACAAGCACAGTTCGAGTGCACTCGCAAAAGGCGCTGACTGCAAGCTCCGAAAAACCCAAAACCCCCAAACACACACACACACACACACAGAGAGACATACACACACACAGACAGCGTTGGCAAAACAAACTGCAGCCACAGCAAATTGCCACCCAATGCTGAGCAACTGGGGGCTGTTTAGTCCTTGTTTTACTGCAGCTACATCAAAATCCGCACAGAAATTAAATAGCATAGCAAAAAAGAGACCACAACAAGTGGCAAAACAAAAGAAAACAAATAAAAAGCGAATACTCGTACAATACTGAAAATCCGTTGGCTTAAACAGTTTTCGCCTGAGTGGGTGAACAGCTTGAGAGACTTGGCAGGGCATAAGAAAATGAGTAAAACAAAGTAAAGAGCGAGACGTGTTTATAAGAATTGTAAACCTGAAATTGAAACATTTAAGATAGACTAATTGGTGATTATATTCGACTAAATTTAAAAGTTTAAAGAGAAAGTATTAAAATGGGACGAAAATATTAAAAGACCTTGAACTGAATTTAATTTATATTTAATCTAATTAAAATTTTTATACTTAGAACTCTGTTATATTGAGAGTTAAGTAAGTTATTGCTATAATATAATAGATATATACATTTATCTCAATTTTAACATTATATGATCCAATATATCGTAAGAATCCAATATATACATATAGTATTTGGAATAACTCGGAATACTCATAGAATAACTTTTAATATATGACTTAAAATCAAACTTCCTATTAAATTTATTAAACTCTCAGATTTTCTTTAGAAAAGCTCTAGTTTTTTTTCTTATAAAATTAACGCGCTTTCAATGCTTTCATAAAAATTATAATAAATATAATAATAATATATAATTTATAATATAATCAATTTTTCTTAGTTTTTCAATGCGAAACTCTATTAGCTAATTTCTGACTATTCCCTCAGGAAAGTTTTCTTTAATAAAGTAAAAAACAACCCAAAAAAACTAATTGATATGAAATTCTTATCAGTAACTCTTGTCGCCATTTTGTGAGCTTTTACGAAATACAAATTTAACAATTCATCAGAAAAAATACCGTTTTCAGACTAACTTATTGAATTTGTATATAATCAGTGTGAAATGTTTTTATTTTTTTTTATTTTTGGGTTTAGGCATTCGAATTTGTTGTTTTTGTTTTTTGTGGTTTTCTGTGTTTTTTTCTTCTTTGTTTCATTATTCGTTTAGAGTTTTGCATTTGATTAATTAGCCGATTCGTGTCGCCATTTATCAATGATTTTGAATATAATTTTAATTTCAAATGCACGGCATCTGTTTTAAGTAAACAAGTTTTGCCTTATTGTTTTGTTGCTCTGAGCTCTTTGTTTCGGAATATATATATATATATATATTTATTTGTTGATTTGTTTCATTTGTTATTGTTGTTTGTTTAGCTCGGCTTTAGTTTCCTTCTGCCGCCCGAGCAGCGGTGATTAATGCATTTACAAAACAGTTGTCGCCATTTTTATGCGGGATTATTAAATATATAAATCATGTCTCAATGTGTGAATTTGATTAAATTGTGAACACATTCGATTATGCATATGAAGTGTGGAGAGATGGATGGGGGAGAAAACTATTACTCATTTACTCATTCAAGAATTGGACATTGTGAAATGAAGATATCGAAATTGTTTAGGCAACTTATTTGATGAGAATGCAATAATAATGCGTAATTAATGTTGAATGAAGCAAAGGCATTATAGTCGGCTATATAAAGAAATTAGGTGAGGGTAAATTATAA
Organism: Drosophila nigricruria; assembly: GCA_037075265.1. NCBI lineage: Eukaryota > Metazoa > Arthropoda > Insecta > Diptera > Drosophilidae > Drosophila > Drosophila nigricruria. The sequence continues at coordinate 433,371 of JBAMCI010000011.1, forward strand.
TAGAAATATTTATATAAATATATATGTATATATATTATATGGAATAGAACTCAAAGAGCAGAGATACAGACTGAAAACTACAAGTTAACAAAATTTTATTATATAAATTATTTATTTACTAAAATTATATCTATGATAATATCATGATATGATATCTTCACTTATACATTTATTCATTCATACATAAAATAATTTTCAATTCAATTGACAATATTTATTCAAACATTCTGCAATCAAGCCAACTGTAACTAGTGTGACAATTGGAAGTGCATCAATGTGACTTGTGTAACACCCATTGTCCGTCCGTCCGTTCGTCCGTCCTGTCCGAGTCATAAATCATGAACTTTTTGCCAGACAAACAAAAACAAAAAGCAGATCGAGCAGTCGTAGCAGAGTTTATGATTTTGTCAGCTGTGAAACATTTCCGGCTGATTAAATCGATAAATTATGAGCAAATAATATTATTGCTGATGGCAAAAATTGTTAAAAATCAAATGGACTCCATTTGTTTATATAGAACAAATGCGCGAACAACAAATAAAGAAGAAATCGCCGGTTCATTAAGGTTTTTTATTGAGCAAAGAGTCAACAACAACGAATCAAACAAATATATTTTTTATTATTTATATAAAATAACAACAATAATTGAACTTTCAAAATGAAATAAATCTCAGCGCAAGTGCAATGAGCGCGAGAGGGCAGGACAGAGAGAGAGAGAGAGAGAGAGAAGGTTGCAGTGCAGACAAAGAGTGCGACAAATATGCAGGAGGCAGACAACTAGGACAATTGCAACAACAACAACAATGCGCCGCAACAATGGCCGCATAAATTTTCTATGCACAGGCAGTTTGTCTGTGTGTGTGTGTGTGTGTGTGTGTGCGTGTGTGTGTGTGTGAGTGTGTGCACTCACACTCTGCAATGGCTGCCGCATGCGGAAGTGAAACTATGTTGCCCAGGATATGTGCAATAATTCAAAACGATTCCAAGTTCAAAGCGACCATTACTCCTAGCTAGGCTACCGATTCAGACTCCAGAATCTGAACCCAGCACAGTGGACGGCACTCGAAAGTGGACATAGTTACTAGCTAGTCAAATTTATGCAAATGTCTAATAAGCCTGTCAACAGTTTGCAGTTTGAATGATGTGCAACGAAGCTGTGGACCGCAACTTTTGAGTTATGAAGTGTTGACTGAGTGTTGCCGCAAAGAGCGGCAACTTCAAATCGTATTGCAACTCACCGTCTAAATCCAAATTTGACTGCGCAAATCCTTGATCCTTATGGTTGGCTTACGAATTCAACTTGCAGTTGTGCACGTGCTCAAAAACTTTTTGCACCGTTAACTTTTTCTTTTTTTTTTTTTTTGATTATTTTTCTTTTCTTTGCTTTTATGTTTTTATCTGCACTTGCTTTTTTGTTTCCTTTACTTTTCTTTTTGGCTGTCTGCTGGGTTTGTATAGATATTGCTTACTTTGGGACTAGAAATGTTATACGAACTTCACACGCTTTGGCTACAGCCAAGTCAAGAAACACTCGATGTATTTATGTATTTATTTTTTGGTTGGAGAGTGTAACAAGTGTAATGCTTACACTAATTCACTTATTGCACAATTTGATTGCCGAGTTAGACACCTGCCAGACGTGGGAACGGTAGGTGTTTATGGGCTATTAAGTATCTACGCGGGTCAACATCATAACAAAAAACAGCAGAAGAAGTGTTGGAGAGAAAGAGAGAGAAAGTATGAGAAAACGCGCGCGTTTCTTCTGTCTGCGATTATTGTCTGCGTCTGTGGCTGCGTCTGTGGCTTTGGCTGTGGCTGTGTCTGTGGCTGTGGCCAATGTGCGACTGGTGTTGCGGTTCTAATTTTTTACGATTATTGTTATGATAATTTTTATGATTTTAACGATTTTTTTACGAGCTGTCAATTGGCCGCAGCGTAGCGGGCGGGCGTATTGGCGGCGTTGCGACGAGCTGACCACGACGACCGTAAGCGACCGAATAGTTTGGGCAAACAGACCCAAAAGATGCCGCTGCTTTAGCTGCTGCTGCTGCTGCTGCTGATATTGCTGCTGCTACTGCTGCTCCTGCTCAGATGATGCCCCCCAACAATAACAACAACCAGAGTAACAACTATGACAACGACAACGATGGCGACGACGACGACGACGACGGCGGACAACGTGTGGCATACACGGGTTTACACTACACACGGGTGCGTTTCTGTATTGTGTGATGTTGATTTCTTTACGACTTCTATCAAACTAAACCCATAAAGCATTCAATTCAAAGCATATACATGTGAAAATCCAAGCGAGAACTCCTTATTAATCCAGAAGCGACGCGCCAGCCGCTGTCGCTGCCGCAGCGCTGCCAACGTCGGCAGCGTCGCACTGCCCCCCAAAACAGTATATAAATAATCTTATAAGAAACTCACGCGCCGAGCTGTGAGCAGTGAGCAGTGAGCAGCAAGCAGCGAGCAGCGAAAGAGAGCACCGCAGCCGAGCCGCTGCCAACGTTATTTATGCCATGCGCTGCCGACGCTGACGCCAGCGCTACCGTAGACGCTGGCGTCGCTGTCAGCGTCGGCCATAAAGTATCTGCAGTCACTACGAAACCAAAAACAACAAACATACCAACGAAAAAAAATGTATCTTCTGCTCGCATTCGGCGCTCCTGAGCTCCAGAGCTGAGCGAATGAGTGAATGAGTGCGAAATTTACGTTTGCGAGAGCTTCCACAGCTTGTGGCACAGCCAGTTGCCCGCTGCCAGTTGTGTTTGTATCTCACATTCGCACAGCGGCCACTTGCGGCTTTTGCCAGTCTGAATTGCGGCGGCTTCGTGCAGCAAGTTTGCCTCTTCTTAGCTGGGCTAACATAGAAACCCGATGGAAATGCGCATTTCTGAAACAAGCTTTGAATTTTTATTTTGGTACGTTGAATTCTTTTTGGTTTCATTTTTCATTATATATAATATTCAGTTATATATTCAATAATATGCTAATTAGTATATTTTCTAAAAGCAATAAATATTTGGTTAACATACTTTTAAGAAAAGATAAATAGTTAATTTGTTATTTGAAAAACACTTTTAAAATCAATCTTTATAAGGATATTTATGTATATTTATATATACTTTCAGAAGATAATATTTACTTAGCTTAAGTTTTAATCACAATTCAATGGTAATTTTTTTTTTTATATTTCTGAATTTCTAGTAGGCAAAATAATTAAAAAGAATTTCTCTTAATCTTGTTACTTAATTATTTATATTTAGGCTTATTAATTTTTGTATATTTTAAATACTAAGTTAAATATGTTTATACTATTATAAGAAATATAATTATTTTATTTTTTCATTTTTAACATGTATGCTTTTAGCTTAGCAAAATATAAATATAAAGTCGTGTTGGTTATTTTTAAATAGCTTTCTTCATCAAATCAAACTACCTAAAAATATATAAAAATATATTTTAAAAACATAAAAATATATTTAATAAGAACAACAATTTTTTGTATTATTTCAAAAAATAATAATTTTTTAAAATTTAATATATTTATATTATTGCAAAAATATATAAAATTTATTTACTCGACAACGCGCTTCATATTTTGAGTGTGAAGAATTATGGCTGCCGGATATCTGAAATCTTTGTTTGCCGACGGCACAACAATCATGGCGTACAATCGCCGCAAAACAGAAACAACACGCACGCACACACACACACACGCATACAAGCATACGCACACACACACACGCACGCAACGCAGAACCACCCCGAATGAGCGAAATGGCTTAACAGCATCTTTCTCTCTCTGTCCCTCTCTCTCTCTCTCTCTCTCTGTCTATTTGCTCTCTGCTCGCATTTTCGCTACGGCTGCTGCTCTCTAGTCACAGCTGTTGGCCCGCAGTGAGCGTGAGCATGAGATCGGCAGAGGCACAAAGAGAAGAAGATGAAGAGAGCAGCAGCAGCAGCAGCTGCTGTGTGTCTGCAACACTATGCAACACCACGTGAAACATGCTGCTGAGAAAAGCATAGCCCGACTCTAAAAGTGATACTTGGCCAACTTTGCGTTGGCTCTGCCGCTGCCTCGGCCTCTGTCGCGGCTAACGTCGCCGCCACCAATTGGCAACGCGTCGCAAACAGGGAGGAGCCGCTGCAGCGCGCGCTCATAAAGCATTCTCGCCTGTCGCTTGCCGGAGAGCAACACCAGCGCTCGCCTCCAAGATGGATGACGCCGCCGACTCTGTCTGTGTGCGAGCGAGCGAGCGCGCACGAGAGCCGCACGACACGAGCGACAGGGACGGCAGCATGCGGCCGCGTTAAGTGTGACGAATGTGCCATTATTTTGCTTTATTGTGTCGTGAGCGGCCGCGTTGCTCTTTTCAATGGGATTTCTCACATAAATTTACGCAGTCGGAGTCGGACCTACAAGCCGAACCGACCGAGTCGAACGCGTCGACGTCGACGTCGTCGTTAACGTAGGCAGCGACAGAGCTGCCAGCGTTGGCAAACCGCTGTGAGCACGGCCCGACGGCTTCTCTTTGAGTGAAGAATCATTTGGCCATTTGCCGTCTGCTATGAATGAGGAGAAAACCACAGACAAAAATTCTACAATTTTGGATTTTAAAATTTCTTTGAAATTCTATAAATATTAAATAATAAAATTATAATTCTTATATTCTATTTTATTTTTACAATATATATTTAAAAAAAAATAATATAATTAAATTAATTGAAGATATTTAGAATGCTTTTAGGGTCATGCTAGAAAAAATTAGATGAATATAATATAGGTTAAAATATATTATTATTAATATTGGAGATAAAAGGGAACAATAAATTGTCACAATAATAATTAAACATTAAAATTGATATTTAACTAAATTTTTTAAGTAATATTTATTATGTTTTTGCCAAATTTAAAAATTTTTAGTTTTAGCTTTAATCTGTAAAGAATCTGAAGTAGTTTTATGAAACTAAAATATATTAATTGATGATAAATTATATCTACTTATTTTATTATATTTTAATATTATTATTACAATAGAAATGAATATAAGTAACATAAAAATTTATATTTTTATTGGAAACTTTACAACATTTTTCCACAGGCGTGCAGCTGGTTTCAAGTATTTATACATTTTTTTCGTACAATTTTACACTCAATTATGTGCTGCAATAAATATCAAATGAGCGGATGAATCGGTTTTAAAAGCGTACTTGGCGCCCCACCAATGTTGCAACTATGCGATGGGGGATGGGGCTGTGCGACACACAAATGGCAGGACCAAAGCCTTGGCCACAGGTCCACGTCTGTGGACCCGTACGCATCGCTGCTCTTTGACAACTGTGCGCCCCTAAATCATTCAATTGGGGCTCACGGAAGGGGCCTGGGACTGGGCGAACGGCAAACAGGAACGGAAAGGTGCTGTGGTGCGGGGGCTCAGCTGGAATCGTGTTGCCATGGATGAGGCTCGTTCTGTGCTGGGCTTGTCCTTTTTTGTGGCATTCACCTTGGGAAATATTTTCACATGCCGCCAATGGGCGCACTCAGTCTCCATTTCCGCTCCAGCAAACTGCTGCAACAGCAACAACAGCAACAACAACAACAGCAACGAGAATGAAATAACAACACAAACAACGACATTCAGAAAAACAAGACGCGCGTGCCGTTCAGCCGTTGGAGCCGGGACCTGGAGCCTGGAGCCTGGAGCCTGGCACCCAGGCAGTCTCGTCCTCAGCTCGGGCTTGGCAATCGGGCAAATAAGTCAACCTGCAGCAACAGCAACAGCAACGACAAAAGCAACTACAACAACAAGTCCAAAAGTGATCGATGAAGTCGCCCGCCAAATTTACGACGTGAAACTTTGAATTGTTTCGCATGTCGCTTCGATTTTGCTTTCGAGCGAAGCCGCCCCTATTCCAGAATCCCTACTGCCTTTCCCTGTGCCATAGCCTTAATCTGCTCTCAGCGTATTGGAAATTTCAGTTTAGCTCGAAGTAAAGTGAAGTAAAAACAAAGTGAATTCCGTATTTTCACTTTCCCTTAACGATTATTACATATACATTAGATGTAAAGCTCAACAGCACATAATTTAATAAGAGGGCAAATTGTCCTAAGCTTATTGTTTGTAAAAAGATTAAAGTAGGGCTAATACTAATCAAAAAGAAATTTACATAGAACAACTTTTTTAAAAAAATTTAAAAAAATTTTTTTTAAACTTTAAAAAATTTGATTAAAGTATGGAGGGATTCAATACCCTTCATAATCAAATCAAATGAAATTGATCAGCTACTATCTTAGTTTTTCTATACAAAATTTTATTGCCTTAATGAGCTTAACGTATAGTACGTTTACTTCTGCTTACCTTTGTCAAATATCTTTTAGATAATAGATCATTGTATCATAATGCTTTCACTTACTAGAAACAATCGATCAAAAAATGATAATTATATCGTTATATAGTTTTTCTCTTTTTTCAAATTATTTGATTAAATTTATCTTTTCTATTCACCTCAAACATAAGCTTAAATAGAATAACAAATGTATTAAATAGAATTACAATGCTATGAAACATTATAGAAGCAAACTTGATATTTCATTGTCGCAGGGCGTAGTCGTATTTAACTAACTTATTAATTAACTATTTAAACCTTCAACTATAACACATAGATGAACATTAACTAAAACATTCAATCACATATTTCTGTCCATCCAAATTACTTTGTATTCTGTTTTTCTTGTGTAAAGAGTATTCAAGCTTGTCATGTGTGTTTGAGAAGTGAGTTTCTGACATTTGCTTTTGCAATTGTTCTGAATGAAGTTGAAGTTGTTCTTGTTATTGTTATTGTTTGTGCTGCTTCTGTGACAGAGCGTGCATGCAAACGAATAATCAGTCAAGTTGATCAGGTGAGTCAATAAATAAAAAGCCAACTGACGGCGCACGGTAGCCCCAGCCAGCCAGCAGCAACAACAACAAATACAGCAACAACAACAACAGCAACAACAACAATAATAAAAGCAACAGCAGATAGACATATGTGTACATATGACAACATTTTAATGGTCGTTTATCATAATTTGTCTTTGAGCCAAGCTAACATCAATTGCTTACTTTGTTGCACACAGCACAGAGCACAGCGTACAGCGCAGCTCTGTGGGCGTGGCAGCTGGGCGTTACCCGGTACCAAACAGTAACAATTTTGATTAAGTTCGCTCGGGCAACATTATGTGACAAACAATGCCAAATGGCAGCAACGGGGCACAAATTGCCGTCGACAACATTCGAGTAATGCCAACTGAAGTGTTGCCATAACACGAATCACACATATCCATTCATAACAATTTCAAATGGATCAAATGGAGCATCGGGCATCCTACAGTCGTGACACTTGCCATAGACAGTTCGTAATGCGGTTTAAATTGATAGGTAAGCCGATGGGATATGCTCTTGATAACTATGTAGTTTCCGTGTCTAAGGAAAATTCTTGCACGTTCCAAGTTTGTTGATTTTTTCATAGATGTATAGAAAATTTTTAGTTACAAATTTGTTTTGCTAAAGTTTAGTATATATTTGAGCACTTTCAAATATTTTAAATCAAATTTATCAAAGTTTAAATATAATGTTAATTGTGAAACCACTAACAGCTTTGAGGCAATCTTAAAATTGAATGAAATACCTTAGAGTACGTATTACAAAAGCATAAAATACATTGATACATAAAACCAAAAGCAACATTTTATAATAATAAAACTGACTTTGATTCATAAAATGTATTTTGAATTGAATTAAAATTTGTGATCCGCTCTGAAAAACTTAAGTTAAAGAAGCCAAGCTTAAATGAAGATCCTATAGTATCAACATAAAGAATGTTAAGCTTACCATGGCGATCTATCTTACAGAGAATATATTAGAAATAAGAAGAAATTGATTTGATCTAAAGTAAAGTTGGCTTTTTACTTATTATTATTATATTATTTTTAAAATTATATTTAAATAATTTTTTAAAATTATTATTTTTATTTTTCATATTATTTTGTAGAAAAATTATTATTTTACTATTTATTACAGAATTGTTTAAATCACTTTTTAACTCTAGCATCAAATCTTATTCCACTTCTTTAATATTTTGTATTCCAATACAGCAGATAAATAGAAATTCTAAGATTTTTTACACATTCTCTAGTCAAATGGTATAATCAATTATTTATAGATATATCTATTCATATGTTTGCTTTAAGACTTGTTTCTTTATTATCTTATCGGTAAGCTAAATTTCCCAAGTGATTTAAAAACTAAGCCCATTGGCTGCAACTAATGATATGATTATAAAAAATATTAAAGCCACTAAGTGAGTGAAAATAAAATACGACTACGCCCCGCCACACACACACACACACACACACACACACACACACATTCATAGCTAAGAGATTGTGTATCATATATATTGTGTATATGTTGTATATGTTCATATCTATTGTATCGAAAGCAAATGCGTGTGCGCCATTAAAATGAAAGAAGCGTAACGCCTACTAGTCGGATGGCTCAGGCGAATGGAGCGGAGGGGACTCTTTGCTGTTGGGGGTGGTGAAATACGATGTGGCAACACCCAACAGCGCCACTAACATGCACACCCACACCCACACCCACACACACACTCGCAGAGACTCTCCCTCTCTGCCAATGCCTCTCCCTGGACACGCACGCAGGCAACGCACGCACGCACTCGACACATGGCGCTATCGGCGCTTCCGGTGCGTGCCCCTTCCATCTCGCTCTACTCTTACCCCACTGCCCCTTCTCCAAACAACTGAAGCAAGGTTCTGCCAGCTTGAAGCAGCCGCGGCTGCCCAAGGCGGTAGGCGGAAGCTCAGCAGAAGCAAAAAAAAAAAAAAAAAAATCTAAAACGCAATAACTTTGGGGTGAAAATAGCCGAAAATATCGATGGAGGACAACAGCAGCAACAACAGCAACAACAATAACAACAACGAGCATCAAAAAGAAAAAAATTACAAGCAAAATGAGAGACCGAAAAATGCCAAAATAGAAATAAATTCCTTTGTGTGCTCTTATCTATATGATTTGTGATTCTGGGTGTCGTCAATTGTTGTTGTTGCCGCCACTGACAATGAGTGGGCGCTTTTGCTAAGTGGGTGGTTGGGTGGTTCAGCAGCAGTTCAAGCCACCCACAGCTGGCCTAGAGAAAAACTTGGCTCGTTTAATGGAATTTTTCTTAGCAAGGAGTCGTCCGCCTTGCCATGCGGCAACTGCCATAAGGAGCTGCTGCCTTGTATCAACGATATTTTGCACATAAATATGCAGGCGGTGGCAATCTATCTTATGCCACCCGCACGTGAAATTCCCTTTGTCCGCCCTCCCCCTGTACACACAACACACCCAACTCGCAATGAGAGTTTCTTTTCCAGCTTCAGTTTCGCCTGGCCTAGCGACCCATAATGAAATATACATAAGTAAGTATTTAGAAAGCAAAAAAACAGAAAAAAAAACAAAAGAAGAAAAAAGAAATATATATATATAAATAATATCTCATAATGTCGTGAAATATCTGACGCTGAGGGGCAGGTGGGGCATGTTGCCCTGTTGCCATGATACCTCCCCACACCCACCCACAGCTGGAAGAGTGTCTCAGGCGTTCGCATCCGTATATTATAATAATGCGGATAAAGAGATACAATTTCATTGATATCGTCTAAAAGTCCAATATACACGAAGATTTATGACCAGCGGACGGTCGGTCAAAAAGAACTTGAAGATGATCCCCCCAGAGCTTCAGCCGCATGCATACAAAGGCCACAAGCTCGAGACTTCGTTTCGCTTCTCATATTATTTCTTTTTTTTCTCTCTCTGCTTTTTTGTCGCTTTTGTTTTGGCTGGCTGGCTGGCTGGCTGGCCAAAAGATTCATGTTCATGGCCAAGATACAGCACAAAATTATCAAATACTCGCACATACAGACATTTATATATTTTTTATGTGTGCCGCTGCAGATACAAAGATATAAAGATACAAGATACATGCCTTCTCTTGCGAACAAACGATTTTTGATAAATGCCTCTCATTACATTTTTCATTATGAGCCCTATATATCATTGTATTGTGGCCGAAAAGCCTAAATATTACTTACTTTTATTACTGGCCATAATATTAGCTAATTGTATTAGGCAAATAAAACATTACCTCAGCCATTAGTGCTCAATGAATAAATATATTATATATATATAACTCCGATTATTGTGATCTAGCCAAGAAGCGAACTAGAACTAGGCACTACTGAGAATTTGAAAGACTGATACGAAACTGTAACAGACTTGCTGAGATGGCCAATAGAGTTGGCTAATAAACCTAAAAATAATTGTAACTCTCAAGGCAGTCAGGAGATCACTAGGCAGCAAGTGCAAGGACGAAAAACTGGGCATTAGGCATTGAAGCAGGCATGCCGTGTGGTTGAGCAGGTGGGCGGTGGGACACTAATTACCCAGGGCGCGTGCATGTAATAATGCATAAGAACCAAATGGCAGTTTGGCAGCTATAAAATTCAATAATTGTTGCAATTGCAGCAGCAGCGAGACGGCAGCCAGCACGCGACCTTGCACTGCCGGCTTGAATTTGTGGTGCAAGGTCAGGAACGAACCGCAGTCACCATCAAGGTTAATTGTCCATTAAGCGTGCGGAGAAAGTGCAAGTGTCTGGAAATGCCCACCACCAAAGTGGCATCAAGCGCCCGCCAATGCCAGCGGCTGGGCTGCATCTTAACCAAACTGCCCGGACTGTGTGAGTGTGCGTGCGTGTGTGTGTGTGTGCGAGTGTTATTTATGAGGTCAATGCGCTCATTTGGCTCAGACTTTGACTTTTAGCCTGGCCAACTGACCAACTGCTGATGCATGGCTCAGCTGGTTCTTGATTTTAAATATTTCTGTGAAAAGTTATTCAAATAAAATGGGTAAGAATTTAGATAGTCTTGCAATAGCTGCAGATACCTTCAGAGTATGGAAAGTTCTGGAAAGCAAAAAGAAAACTCAGCATAAATCTAAATCTATTCATGAACTGCTGCCTCTGTCATAAACAAAATAGGTAAGTTAAGAGATTACGTATATCTTCTGTAATTGCTGTGGGGAAATGTAATACAAATCAGTCTGAAATGTCGTCAAATCAGTTTTGAATTGCATCCAATTGATTATAAATTTATAATATAATATATATGTATATTTCAATATATAGATATTAAGCTCTATTTCAAATCGCGTCCACTCATATACTCATATGATACACACACTTTTCATAAGGATGTCCTTGGAGATAAGAAACGTCTTCTGCAATAACATAGTGAGGAAGGAAGAGCGATGAGTGTCCACCCACTATAATGAATTCAAAATCACTTCCGATTTGTCGATTGAATAAAATTACTATAATAAATTTGCACATACAGAGGGAATGAGAGCAAGAGAGAGAGAGAGAGAGACAGAGGGAAAGTGCTGGGTAATCCCCTCGAACTTGGGCATAACAAGTGAAAAAAGATTGGCACCACTTAAAAGAAATTGCCAATGGTAATGATAAAATAAACAACAACAACAACAAGCAGCAGCTACATCAGCAAACGAATGCCACGCAGCAGGAACCGCATCGAAAGAGGCCGACCGAAACTTTTATCCTTGTTCCAGCTGCCTTGTTTCCCGCTTTCTACTGCCCCAGTGGCAGCAGCAACTGAAATAAACAAAATGCCTACGAAAAGTTTTCGTAAATTTCCATAAAAAAACACAGACACAGACACGGTCACACAAACAAGCTTTGGGCTTTCTATGAGTGGGTTGGGTGGCAGGCCGGAGCGAAGCAAAACAGTGAAATACCGTAACCGAAACCACATTTTCTTCATTTGGACGATTGTGGGTTGGTCTTGGTTGGTTGGAGGTTCTTTAGCTTTGACTGGCAACAAAACTTTGGCACACAGATACACACGCACACACACACACACACACCCACACACACACAGACACTTTGGCATATGAATCCTGTGGGAAATCGGTTTCACTCAATTTCGAAAATGTTTCGCTGTCTCAAAAATATCAACACATTCTCGCAATGAGCTAACGAAACACCCTCGCAGCTAGTTGAGTAGTGACTGCTTTATCCCCTGGAGACCAACAAACTTAATCGCTTATGGTCGCCGAGTGAAGACCCAACTGGGAATCTCGCTTGCCTCATTGATTGGACCAAGTCAAAAGGCTACCCCAACGTGAATTTCGGTAGATGCAAATCGGACAGATGTCAATCTGCAGCTTCTCTGATTGCCACATTGATTTGTGCCAGGGTGAGAGCCATTCGAAACATTGCCCCAATACAAAAGCCCAACTCTAGACCAATAGATGTTCAATTGCCATGCAAGCAAGCATTTGCATTTGCCACCCCCGGCCCTGCTTGGCATGCTGTACATGAACCCTCAATTAGTCCGGTTTTTGCCATTTCAAGTGAATTTTCCAATTGCAGCTGATGCAATCGTTCAACGGCAGCTTCTTCCTTGCTAGTCATGCATTGCCGTTTGGCCATTGATTGCCAATTGGCTGGCAATAACACGTTTACAAAACAAGGCACAAGTTCCCAAAGAAGCCATTGGGGCAATTATCTGATGCCAAGTCAAGTGTTGTTGCATGAGATTAAAGATAAGATAAAATTAACTAGAAATTAAATATAGTAGATAGTTTTATATATCAAATTTGATCTTCAAATATATATTTAATGATTTTATAAATACTTTTAAAAGAGAATATTATAAGGATTTTGTATGCATCAATCAACAAAAATTTCATTCTAGCCTCTTACTTGCCCAGAGCTTAGCTCATATATGATCAGGGTTAGCTTTAAAGCATTATAATTTTGAAATTGTTTTGTTATTATATCATTTCTAAACTTATATTATTTCTCTATTCAAAACACAAACACAAATATGGTGCTTAATCTTTATAGTTCTTAGGCAAGCAATGACAAAAGGAAATAAGCTAAAAATTATCAAAAAAGAAACATTTGCATTTTAAAAACTCATAAAGACTGTCATAATCGAGTGCACATTTGCATTTGAATTTCAAGACGTGTCAGGTATTCAAAATTGCAAAGCGAATTCCAAATGTCTTCCTATATGCACCAATTATATAAATATATATTTACATATATATATATATGCCTATATTATATACATATATTTAGTAATTGGCAGCGGAACGCCCATCAGGTTGTCTGGCTGTTGGCTGTTGTTGTTGATGATGAAATCTTTATTTATAATTCAGGCAGAAGATCAAAGCTCACAGAACTTGCTGTGCGGTAGGTCGGGTTAGTGTATCCTATATATACAGTTGTTGTGTTTGGCTTGTTTGAAGTGATGCAAAAACGCAAACTATAAACATTCCGAAGCATTTTTGCAATTTGACAGCAACAACAACAACGTGTGTTAACATTTTCCAAAAACTGAACGTTACGTGTCAACGGACATGCAGCAAAAATCCAGTGAAAATCCATAAAGAGAAAAACATTGCCAAAGTCTGCAGCACAAACTGCTAAACTGCAAAACTGCAAATGCAACTCGGAGACGCGTCGACTGCAAATCGCATTCATTTCACTGCACTTGCTATGGCAGAGGCGACTGGTGGGGGATGGATGGAGGGAGGCTTGTCAGGTGCCAGGAGCGCTGCATTGTAATATGGCCATCAACAGTGATGAGCAGATTTACATGCAAGTGCAGCAACGACAGCCATGCCCCGTGGCCCAGCCAAGGCAGCAACGACAACAACAATAACAACGATCACGACGAATCGCAAGTTGCTGGCGACTCCGACGACGACTTAATTAAAACGTGAGCTAAATGCAGCATGAAAATAATGAAAAACTGACCGACTTGCTGCAGGTGGAAATGCACGCCCAAGGCAGGCAGCCAGGCAGCCAGTCGGCCTGATGCATTGGGGCAGGCACCCAGCCACATGCAATTCCAGTTATAATTAGTGTCAACAACCACATTACCATTGGGTAGGCAGCAGCTCGTATGTTGATTTTTGTTTTTGTTTTTGTTTTTTGCTTGCCTTTGCTGTGACAGCAATCAAAACCAAAACTGTCGAAACTGTCATTAAGCAAAGGCCATAGAAAGCGTTTGACTAGCTGGTCAATGGGCTTGGATACATTGGACGCATTTTGCTTGCCAAGAACTGACTGCAATTATCCGTACGGCACTGCAACGACAACCATTTACTCGTTGACTACTTTGACAATTCACATCACGATTTGCGTCGCTTTCGCTATATATTTCAAATATAGCCCTCTTTGGCAACCGACAAATCTTATATAAAAGGCTGACATACAGAACTGCGAAGCAACAAGCGTATTCTCTTTAACTAATAGATTACATTTATCAAAAGTTAATCTAATTAAACCATTTTCATACCTTGAAAGCATTGAAAAATGCTATTTAGGCGAGGTTGACCCCATAAAGTTTATATCTTCTTACAGCATGAATGGCAAGCACAAACCAGAAAATGATTTCATCAAACTTACAGAGTAACTTTAAAGTAAAATCGAACAAATATAATCAGCGACAATAAATAATAATATAAATACATCAAATACATTATGTCTAAAATATATTTAAAACATATCAATGGGTAAACAAATTGACTGCTCATTCAGTTGATGAACAACTATGAAAGGGATAATCTGGGCAAAGTTTTGAAGGAATTACCTGACGTAATCTGGCCGGAGTTTGAGGACTGCGTTCATTACTGGCAGCAGCCAATTACTTCCAGTCGTTTCCTACATTACTTTATCTGCTTTCGTATTCAAGTGTGAAGTGCCCAGCAAATGTACACGCAATTTAAATGAGCAGGGACCACCCAACTACCCAGTCACCCACTCACCCACTCACCGAAACGGTTGCCACTCAACTTCAAGCGGAAAATGAGTTTTCCCATTTCTTTTTCCAAGCTCATCTATATGGAAGTTTGTGGGTCTTGTGCGCGTGTGTGTGTGTGTGTGTGTATCCTTCGCATTTGGCCCTTTCGCCCACACCCAACCGCACACCTTTAATCAGCATCTGCTGCTCACATCTTCAAGTTGCCACAAAATGCTTTATTGCATTTTGTTGTGTTATATTACCCTCGTGTACCCACCCGAAGGAGCTACGACGGGAGTAGCGGCAGCAGCTGCCGTTGCTGGCCTGTCAGTCTGTGTCGGCTCCAGGTCCTGGCTGTGGTCCTGCCAGCCAACCCCCAATATACAAGCCCAGACCCAGCCGCAGCCTCCTCCTGGCAGCACAAATGTCCTTTTCTTGTAGCACCCGTCCAACTCCATCTCCACCTCAACCTCCTCCTCGTCCTTGTCCTCCTCCTGCTGCTGCTGCTGCTTCTCGCTCAGCCTCGGCTCAGCCGAGTCGACTTCAGCTCGTTGCTGTACGTTTTTCCGTTTGCAGCTTTTTCTTTTATTTTCATTTTGCTGCGTTTTCTTTTGGCATTTTTCGAAATTAGTTTTTGCTCTGTGCGAGTTGAGTTGACTCGAGTCGAGTCGGTTTTAATATATAGCATCCCATACATATTTATAGAGCTGCGGCACATTCATCTTCTGCCCTGGGTCCCACCCTCCCCCTCGCTGACGCTCACACTGTGTGAGCGTGCGCAGGCGGAGGCGCTTCACCCACTTAAGTTGGCATAAAGTAGGAAAAATGGTTGTTTTCCTCAGCCATTGGCAACATCATCAGCATCGTTTTCTCATCTGAGCCCACCTAAAACTCCAACAAAAAAAACAACATTCTTCACTAATTTCTAAACGTTAAAACTGTGCCTGTTTGCAAGTGTGTGTGTGTGTGTGCTGGATACTTAAAAATTCAGCTTGGTCACATCTGGTGCTGTCTTTGGCTTCAATTTGGTACATGTCAAACTCCAAGTCCGGCGGACAACAAAAGCCTACAGCCTATTCCCCCGTCGGACCAAACGGGCAGCTTAAGTACAATGGGATGAATTACAATTTGGGTATTTAAAAATTGAAAATCAAGAAATCCGAACTTAATTTTTTTTTAATTTGTATCAATAGTATATAATATATATAAGATGGTGTGTAGGAAAATTCATATATATAAAATGCTAAAAATTAATAATTTGATTTTGTTTTTTAAGCGAACTTGATTAACACAACAAATGGAAGGACTCAAAGTTGAACTTTGACTGTTCCTGCAATGAATGTATAGACTTTGCACAGATAATTTTTAGCTGTATATTTGGCTGATTAAAATATTTAAAACGACTATCACAATGAGAAGCAAAATATTGATTGGTATTTTAGAGGCAAGTTCTGATAGTTCATGAAACTCGCCAAAACTGAAATGTATTACAGTATACAGAGGCTCTGGCTTTATCACTTGTTCGTCAGTGCAAATACGTTGAAGTGCACTGACATAGGGTATGTCAGCTTCAAAGCACAGCATCATTGCCTCAGGGATTCTCACATAATTTTGCTTTCCATTCATGAATTTTCCAAGCATTAATTTTCCGAAATTTAGAATTTGGAGCTCACGAAAATTATATAAATTTTCATCGTAGAAAGTCACCATATATATTTGACTAGTAACATTCTGCCAGATTGAATATCTAACACCAGCTGGCGGACACACTTCATGCCATTCGTCATTAAATGCTTGGCTGATCATGCCTTCGCACAAATAAAATACATTTGCTTCCTCCATAAAAGTGCAATCACGGAAAACATCGACATTTTGTGACCGACAGCGTGCTAATTGTGATTTTAATAATATGATGACAATGGCGAACAAGGCGCACCAGCGACTCATACCTTTAAATAAAAAGTAAAAACAAAAACTAACTAATTTTATTAGTACGTCAAAAATGTGAAATTAAATGAAAAGATTTCTCTATGCACACGCGATGTACAATATCAATACTCTTTAGCCATGAAGCATTTTGCCTAAGTTTTCTTTAGGTGTATCAATGGGTTATACAAAATTTGACGCCATTAGCTTCATATGAAGTTTATCTAGCTTATATTTATAGCCTTTTTCTACAAATGATCAGCTGCAATAGCTAAGTCTATATCGATTTGGCTATTGTATTATCATTTAGTCTCTCTGTTCTTCTGTTTACAAATATTTAAATGAGGCGGACGCAACCACTGGAGGCAACGTGATTTCTTATTGAAAACTATTTTTATATCCAGAGCCCATTGAAAATGAGAAATCAGGGTATAATGATCTTGTTAAAATGTATGTAACAGGCAGAAGGAGCCAAGGAATACCCCATAAAGTATATATATTCTTGATCAGGGTGACGAACTGATTCGATCTAGCTCTATCAGTCACTCTGTCTGTCTGTATAAAAGCTAGAGTCTAGAAATTTTGTTAAAAGTTTCTATATAGCACGCGCAGATCGATTTTCTTTCCCGTTTTTATGTTATCGATTAAAATCGGTATCGAAATTCAGTTATTAAATTAATATCAATAAATATGTAGAAGAAAAAGCAGCAGAGCCAACTTGGAATTTAGATGAGGGTAAGAAATAATTCATTCGCTCGTTGCAGCGAGTGGATGGGGACTACTTCCCTTACTATATATATATACATACATATACATATATATATATACACCTAATATCCTTTTTTCGCACTTTCACATAGCTCGACTGATGCGCACGCAATTTGCTCGGCGTGGACGAGCGAAACAAAAAGGCAGCAGCCGGGAAAAAGTCGCAACAAGAAGAACAAATAAAACATTTTATATAATCTTACGAAATATATCACACTTAGCGCGCTCGCGAGACACCCTGCCCCCTGCACCAAGCCCCATGCCCATGCCCCATGCCCCACTTAGTTGAGACCCATGCCACAGCATCTTGCCAGGCATCTCTCCATCTTCATCTACATGCACAGTGTGGAGCGCGGAGGCTGAGCATCTGAATCCAAATGCGTTTTCCTTTCCTTCTTTTCCTTACTTTTTTCTTTTCGTTTTTCTTGCTCTAGCGTCTTGCGTTCGTTCTTGGCCATTGTCTGCGCGTCCAGCTGTCGACTCGTCCTTCTCGTCCTGTTCCAGCAGGCACCATCTTGCGCCCGAGCTGCTGATGGTGGCGGTGGTGGCTGGTGTTAGTGGTGCTGCTGCTGCTGCTGCTTCTGCTGCTAGCTGGCTGGCTGGTGGTGGTGGTGGTGGTGGTGGGTGTTGTTCATCTTCGCTACGTGCGAGAAAAATACCCTCGAACATATTAAATTGCGAATGCTGAAAATGCTTTATGGCTTTTCAGTTAGATTTATTTCCATTTTGTATGTTTTATTTATTTATATTCGACTTGATACTCCCACTACAATACACACACACACACACACACACACAGACACACTTGCTACCCTTACCCACATTTGCAGCCTGAGGAGGGTTGAGTTTTGTGTTTTGGGTTCGTTTTCAGTTTCGGTTTCAGATACATATTGTTGTTGTTTATGTTGTTGTTGTTGAAGAATGATAGCGAAACTAATCGAAAAATAATTGGATGCTGCCACTGCCAGCGCTGCCAGCCACGTTGTGCCGTTCTTTTCTATTTCTATTTCCCTGTTTGGGTTTTGTTTTCTTTTTTTTTCTGAGTGAAAAAGTTTTTCCAGCCACTTGCATTGAATTCCCCATTGCATCGTTATGTTTAAACAATTTAAAGCCGACAGCATTTGGCTTTTATTTTGACAGCATCAGCTGCCAAATGTGCTCTACGCCTTATCCGACTTTGTTTTCTAATCATATCTCAAGTGAATGAGATATTTCCAAATTATTTAACATAGTTATGTGTTGAAAAAGATATTTATTTATATTTATTTATATAAAATATATAGTTTATTTACATTAAAACTGTTTGGGTTAATTATTATTATCCTTTTTTATTAAAGCAAGCATAGAATAGAGTTTTAAATATTGTAAAGATCATACAGTAAAGACAATCAGAATAATATAATTAATAATGACTGAGATTCTTCAATATATTATAAACTATATTCAAGACATCTAGTTCAATCGATTCTTCCTCATATATTATAAGATCGTTAACAATATAGTAAGTCAACATAAGGAAATTTATCTTTCTACATATGAATCTTGGGTAAACTCTTTATTAATTTGTTTCTTCATAGCCCCAAGAAGAGCAAGAAGAGTTGTTATTATGTACAATAAATTAACTTAAGTCGATCTACCTCTCTTTTGCCTTGCTGGCAAGACTCAGATATAAAATGATTCTCTAAGTTATATACATATCATAAAATTTTTCAAAATTAAAGTCCAGCAATCAAAATGTTTTTGCTTATGTTTCTTTATATATAAAGAATATCATTTCAGATATAAGATTTATCAAATCTGTAAAGCAGTAAAACATTTAAAGAAAGCTTTAAGATTCAGCAGAAATTCTGCTTCACGCTGACATAAAACATATTGTATAATAAAATGCAAATGATCTTGCTCACAATTAACAGAACTTTGCTGCCAATTACAAATTATTGTACATCGATTAAGCGCAGGGATATGCAAATCGCAGATATTGAACTGAACAACAACAAAAAAGAGGGTCAAATTTATCATGACCGATGTCCAGCAGAGAATTTATGCATTAAGTGCAGCTAAGCCCAGTGCCATTCACATTCTTCTGCTGCTGGATGCCTGTTTAATTGAAACGAAGCAACGCAGTGCGGACACGAATACTGAACCAGAATAGAACAGAGCTGAATGGACTAAAGTCTGCTTTGCAACTCCGACTGAGGGCAAGGACTGGCCTGCTGCTGGCTGCAATGTCCAACATAATCATGTCCTGGCTGCTGCTGCTGCTGCTGCTGCTGCAGCTCGACTGTCTCTGTCAGCGAGCACGCTGGACACCAAATTAATTTGGAAGACAGAATGTTCCAATGCAAGTGGCCGATGCGAGCGCCATTAGCGGTTGCTGCAGGACTACAGCAGGACAGCAGGACAGGATGGAGCAGAGCAGAGCAGGGCTAAAGGGCTACCAGCTGCAGGGACATGGCCTAAACACGCGCCCAGCCACAAGCTGTGACTGCGCAGCCAGCACGGTACGTGACACAAAAACTGCCACGCAATGCCCCGATTCGATGGCGAACTTTGGGATCTTTAAGCTGCCTGAACTATAAGTTGCATTTGAATGCATTCACAGCCAAATGTTTGGCATACAGCTATAATGCTGCAAATTAAAACAATACGCCACATAAATGCTCAGGCAGCCGCACTTCCAGCGGCCATTGTTGGCGCAGTTTCCTGCCGGCCGCGAGCCACAGCAGCGCTGTACCACTCGCACCACTCGCAGCTCACTCACTGCCCGTCTATTCAAATGTAAATTTTTCATGCTCTCTTGTCTGGAGTTTGATTTTTTTTTTTCATTTGCTGGCAAATGCGCACAAAACGAATTGCCTGCCATATCCTTCCGCGTATTAATTTTTAACCACACGACCACGCAAATACAAAAAAGGCGCTGGCTGCAATCAAAAGTCAGCCAGACGCAGCTGACAGGATGCGTCGCTGCCCGGGACGACGGGAACACCGCAGCATTGGCGGCTCTGTTGTCCCGTGAACTGTTGTCCGCCGTTCGAATCCCCAGCCCATTCGCTTGTAATTGTCGCGGCTGCTGTGGATTCGTTTTAATAATTATTTAAATTATTCTTGTTGAAATGATTATGGCGGTTGTAAGTGTCGAGCCCCTGCTCCACTCACACGCCCCATCTCCCGCTCTCTCTCTCTCCCTCTCTCTTTCTGTGAGTCTCTGTCTCTGTCTGTCAGCGATCCCTTTCTGAATTATGCCTCGCGTAAATCTTATTGCGGTTTTCACAGTCAATGTGAGCAGTTGGTTGTCGTTATTATTGGACTGTGAAGTTTCCCAATCTTAGAGTTATATATATATATAAACTTTGCTTCAGTATTATCTTTAAAACTTTATAGCGCTTTAAAGCCCTGGCCTCTTGGCTAATTAGTATTTATTCAATTTAGAATCCAAACCTCTGACATTGGAAACAACAAAAATTGACAAGTATATATATACGCAAGTATCATATTATTTGAGCTCTTTAGAGGTTCCCCTTAGGCACTCAAATCAAATATACACTCGCAAAAGAGGAACACTCCCAGCTGCACACACACAGAGAGCCAGTTGCACACGCAGTCGTAATGAAATCCTTCGCTTTATTACCATGCAATATTCATAAATTTCTGCACAACATCGCCGAGGACTGCAGCAGCAACAGCAGCAACAACAACTGCAACAGCAGCAGTGAGTACTAACAACAATGCGAACAGAGCGCAACAATGGCAAAGTGCAGCAGCTAGTCGAACGCCCCTCACCTCATGCAGCGCCCTGCAGCCACGCCTCCCCCGCAACCCCTTCAAGTTTGGCTCGTTACTTGTTGAGAGGTGTTGAAACTGTTGGAATATAATAAATAATAGCGCTAAGTACTACTTTAAGAATTTACATGCGGCAATTGCAGCAGCCGCGGCGGCAGCAGCAAATCCTAAGCCCAAAGCCGACCAGCAGCAGGAGCTGCAGGAGGAGCAACAGCAGACGAGGAGCCAGAGAGCCCGCATGGAATTGGAGCCAGCAGAGGAGACGACCGTGACTCTGACGCCAACATGGCTGCGAGGACTTTCACACACACACACACACACACACAGCACATACACGAGTGTGACTTGCATTTTGAATAATCGTCGGACAACATGAGCAAAGGCAAAGGCAGAGGCAGAGGCAGGAGCAACGGCAGCAGGAGAAGCAGTAGCAGGGACAAACCATGTCGAGAAGCTTTTGCATTGTGCGGCGGCTGTGAATCTTTTTGGCTGTGCCTTTGTCTCGCTGTGTGTGTGTGTGTGTGTGTGCATGAGTGTGTTTGTGTGTGTGTGTGAGTTAATCCTTTTGAGTTTTGCCGCATAAGGAGTGCCGGCTACACGCGCACAGTGTGTCGCATTAATAGAGGTGGAATATAGAGGCGCGATAAATAAACCGCCATCAATAATGTCTAAAATAAATGTTGGCTTATTAAATCCCATTTCCCTGCATCAACTTACAGTTAAACAAAATGAGAAATGTGCTCGGCTATTTAGCCAGTGCGGTTTGCCCGCCCCCTCGGCTAGCCAAGTGTCCTGTGCTTGATGTCCCACAGACGAAGGGAATGTCATCAGCAGCAGCAGCAGCAGCAGCAGCGACAGAGGCAGCGGAGGCAACCGCAGCAGCAGATAAAAAATCCATTAAAATAAAAATACGATAAGGCTTGCCTTGTAGTGAAAGCGTGAAAAAAAGCGTCTAAATTTATGCGGCTTTGCCATAAATTTGGCAGGCTATAAGGATATCATTAAAGCGCACCAACACACACACACACACACGCACACCAGCGTCTTGGCAAGGCTTTCACTTTCACACACAATCTATGTCCGTGTGTGCCGACTTCAGTTTGTCCTTCAAAATGAGCCGCACAGTGGGGGAAATTCAATTAATTGCAACACAATTAAGAGCAGAAAGAATTGAATAATGTAGTTATCCTTCTTTTGAAAATCATATTACTCCTGGGCACAAGAAGACTTGACTTATAGATAAAGTTTTTATGAAACAGATGAATACAATCTCAATTGAAAAATGGATTTTGGCTTTCGAACAGAAATGTTATTTTCAGTAGGTTTAAGTAATGTCTTAATTACAGTCAATTAAAGCACATCAAACCTATCAAAGTCTCATTTTTGAGTGACAAATCCCCATTTAGTCCCATTGTATTGCAAATTTACAAACGCTCCGTCAACAATGTGTCAACTTACTGACTTACGTCTAAGAAACGCCACGGCACATTAATAATAATTTTCGATATTTATGACGGGAAACATCTACCGCACACAATGTGAGCTGGAACTGTGATTACAAATGCCGCTCCAATATCGGGGGCCCCGCCCCCAAATTAATGGCCATTGATAATGTGCAGAAGAAGGTTTGGATAAGCAGCATTCGGGTTAGAGCATTGAAAGTTCGGCATTTGCATTGCCTGTATGGCTGTGTGTGTGTGTGTGTGTGTGTGTGTATGAGTGTGTGTGTGTGCTTTTCTTGCCAAATTGTTTGGGGAACTCTCCCGCCCCAACATACAGAAAGTTTTTATTTGTTCACTAGCCGGCGAAAATAAGCAGCAGAAAAGGCGAAAAAAGAAGAATTTCATTTATATCGAAATAAACAACCACTGGAAACCCTCTGTTTGGGCGCACTCCAACGTTATTTATGATGTCATCCATCATTTTTATCGTGAAAAAACATTTTCCTGTCTCAGCCTGCGCCTGAGCTCGAGCCCAGCTCCTGGCTACTGCTGCTGCTGCTGCTGCTGCTGCGGCTGTCATTGGCCAAGGACTTTTTGTGTCGTTGTCGCTGATGGGAAAGCCACCGCCGTCGCCGTCGCTGTCGCTGTCGTCGTCGTCCTTCCCTTGCTTGAGCATATATGCGGCTGGCAGGATCCTTGAAGAAATTAGAGAAGGTCTTCGCCAAAAGGACGTAAATTTCAAGGCACGACTATGCTCAACGACTCTAATGATGCATCCCACCCACAACCAGTCCCCCAGCCTGGTTAGCAGCCATTGAAGCGCACAGAAAGAAAACTCTTCCTCCACGGCAGCCAGCTTCAGGGGGATGTTAATGAAGTGTATGCGAATGAAATACGGAAAATTACAAATTGCTTCAGCCAGAAGGGAACAGAACAGCGAGCAGTATTGCAAATGTTGTTTACGATGTTCACGGTTTCCTTTCGATTTCTTTGCCAATTTATGGTGAAAGGCAATTTTCGGGCAGGGTTGGGCTTGAGCTCGGTTTTGGATTGATCTGCCTGCAGCTCAAGTGGCTTTATATTGGTCAAAGATTTACATTCTTAACGATTTCTTTAATTATTGTTAGTCGCTGCTTGCGATGACTTATTGAAATATAAATTGAGACTAATCCAAATCATAGTTTCATTTAAATTATAAACATTTTATTTATTTGTTTGTTTGTTTGTTTTCTTTAATTAAAAACCTTTATCACTTTTGGACCTAGAAATAAACATATCTCAGACGGCTTAAAACTGTTGGGATGGTTTAACTTCAATATACATTTGAATAACATTTATGTAAAATATAAAAGAAAATAGTCCTAAAAGTGCATATAATATTTATTCTAAAATAATTTATGTTAGTAATAAATTAAGAAACATTTAGAAACATAGAATAAAATGCTTTTAGCTTTTTTCAAATGAAGTAAACAAAATCATGTGATGGTATATCCAAGCGAATAAGTATCTTATAGTTAAGTTCATTCACAATATAAGAAATGCAAGAGGTTATTACTTACCCTACGAGTCACAGAGCCGTATGATAAGTATTTGTTTGTTCACAATAATTGCAAATCATATAAATGGATAATCACAGGGTATCTTTCAGCCAGCCAAAATTGCTTTCTCTTTCTTTTCAGTTGTGCTCTACTCAAGAATATTCTTAATTCTTATTGTAATGCAACATATCCTGGTTGCGTCTGCCAAGTGCTTGTAAAATACATGAGTTTATAATGTACGCAGAAGGCCCATAAATTAAAACGTATTTCACTTGGAAGAAAAAAATCTACGGCATATAAAACAAATAGCATTCAAAAATTATAAGACGCACATGAAAAATAAAAGAGAAAAAAAAACACATCGCACACATTGTACGTAATTCAAATTGGAGACAAATATAAAGAAATGTTGTGTCTCGACGCCAGCCAAAGCATTTCAGTGGAAAGACCAGAGACCAGACTAAAATTATATATATCTGCTTCATAGGTATACATATGTGTGTATGATCTATTTGAAGAACGTTTTATTTACAAGAAATATTTTAATGAAAATGAGTTTTATATTGAAATATATTATAAGTATTACAGGATTACCTAATTTCATATCATATATTCACTATATAAACTAAACAATTTTAATGGCTGTCATCTTAGCCTTAATGCTACTTGCATATGTTATATATATATATATATATATATATATATATATATATATATATATATATATATATATATATATATATATATATATATATATATATATATATATATACATATCTTAAACTTTAGTCAAAGGGCTGTGTTTGTTTAGCTTTTGGTTTTCTGCATTTATTTCTTCTGTTCACATCTGCAGTTTATTTGCCATTCGCCATCAATGTTTTTGCTGCTTTGTCAGTCAGTCTCACTCACTCTCTCTCTCTCATTCTCGGTCATCTCTCTCTCACTCCTCTGTCTGTGTTTGCCATAACTCAAGTTGTGGCACAATGTGATCATTGGATCGCATGATTTGGATTTATTCCCGACGCTCCATTGGACATATTGCCGGCATGTGTGCCACTCATGTCGCCCGAGCAATGGAAATTAAATTAACATAATCGAAAAGCGATTCCATTTCGTTCCCTGCATTTGCCCTCCGCTCTTTCCGCATTTATTTATACCCTGTCAATTTCTGTTGCAGCAAATGCCGCGCTGACAGAATTAATTATTTCGCCACATAAATTCTAGTCGATATGGTGACAACTCTGGCCTGAAACCAAGCGCCATGCCACTTTTAACTATTCACATTTTTACTTTAATAAACAGTCTTTTTTGTTTAAAGCTATTCTTATAAGGGTATATGTTTAAAATATCTATAACAATATAGAATATGAATACAAAGATGAATACAGAGTAAACAAATTTGTATTAATATTACAATTAAAGAAGATACAAAATATTTAGCAACACTACAAACTACTACAGACTTTAACAGCACTGACCAGTGACCAGTGTGCATAACATTTCTTGAGTGAGAAATCTTCAAGTGGTGTAGTGCATTGAGCCGTAAGTAAATTATGAATTGTAAAACCTAGATGACCCACAGGACTTTCCAGAGCGTGCCCACAGCACCAACAACAACAACAACAACAACAACAACAACAATAACTCAAAAATGCAGAACCAAATTAGAGCCAACCTTATTGAAACTTTAATGCCCTGCGCAAACAAAGCAAAGCTGCTGCAACGACTGAGGAGTAAGGAGTTCAACTGACGGAGAGAAGAAACTAGAGGATGCGGGGTTAGTCATGCGGAACCACTTACAAATCCATAAATGTGAATATTATTACTAAAATTGTTGTTGTTGCTGTTGCTGCTGTTGTTGCTGTTGTTGCTGTCGCTGGCATTGTGCAGTCTGCCACATGCCCATGGGAACTCGTGTTGACTCGGGGGGCAATTTGTGCGGGGCATTGGGCGGCCGGGTGAAACACCGCAATGACTTTAGCAAATAGTCAAGCAGCAACGAGAGACAACACAAACAACAACAACAACAACAAAAACAACACTAACACAAACAACAACAACTATGTTTGCACTTTGGTTTTGCGATTTGCAGTTGCTGTTGCTGTTGCTGTTGCTGTGTTTGTTGTTCGAACGAAAATAAATTCCAGTAGCTTTGATAGCCAGCAGCCGGAAACAAACGATTTTATTGGTAGTACGACAACAGCGATTGTTGTTGTAATTGTTCTTGCTATTGCCGTTGTACTTGTTGTTGTTGTTGTTGTTGTTGCTGTCGTACAACATGTCGTATTATTTGCGATTTTGGTTATTTGGCTTTTGTTTTGGTGCCATGCGTTTATGGCCAACTCCCCAGTTCTTTTGGCCCTACGGCAATTGATTTTATTTTATTTATTGTTTTGCGTTAAACTATTAAATATATACATATAAATATATATATATATATGTATATATATATTTTTTTTATTTTTGGTTTTTTATATATATATATATATGAATTATATTTTGTGGCGTCGTTCTGTTGTTGACTCAAGTTTGGCAAATAATTTGATTTGCAAAGCAATAAATATTCCAAATATATAAATTATACTTAGTTCAGCTTAATATGGCATTTTCAAAGGATTTTGCAGAAGGACAAGCTGCGGACTTGGCTATAGTTTTTTTTTATTTAACAAGCAACCAACACGTGAATTTATTTAATATAATATATTTAATATATATTTTTTTGTTTAATATTTTTTTGTGTGTTCTTTCAATGTCAATAAAGCTGAAAATTTAATAATATAAATGAAAGTAATTTTGAATTATTAATATAATAATTTTGAATATATAATAATAAGCATAGACTAAGCTGAATAAATTTATAAATAAAATTACGTTTCAAACAAAACAAAAAACTACTTATAAGAATGCTAAAGAAATGTTTGTAAATTACTTAATTAATTTGGAATAATTTACTTTTTTTACTTTATTAATTTAAATATTTATTTTATGCTAAGATATTAATATAATGTTTATATATTGTTTATTTATGTATGATATATTTTTTTATATCGTAATTCGTATATATAAAACTTAAAGAAATATCTTTGTGAA
Organism: Drosophila nigricruria; assembly: GCA_037075265.1. NCBI lineage: Eukaryota > Metazoa > Arthropoda > Insecta > Diptera > Drosophilidae > Drosophila > Drosophila nigricruria. Next base: position 460,802 of record JBAMCI010000011.1, read on the forward strand.
TAATACTATGAAAAAATATGTAAACAATTATATAAAATCATCAAATTAATAACATCCACAACTTTAAATTTGCAATGAATTTTGTTTACAACATTTTGAATTATGATATTGTTTATCGGGAAAAGTGGTTTTGCTTGGTTTCAAGCTGAAAAATTGTATAATTTATATATTAGATATATTTATTATCTTTACTATATTATATATTTATATTTGAGGTCGCATAGAAAAAGGAGCATATATACATTTTTCTTCTTGTTTGTGAACATTTTTTTTTTTTTTTTGGTACCGCACATAAAGGAAAGTAAATAAATTAAGCCTCAAACTAGGGGAAAATAAGCAGGAAAGGCGGAACTTTCGCATAAATTAGCCGTTTGCATTTGAAAATTCGAAACTTCCTCGACTGAAATCAATTCGATACTTTTCAACAAAAACAAATTCAGTTCGCTGCTTAGTTCGGTTGGCGTTTTCTGCTGCTGAAAGCTGCAAAGTTTGTTTTGCCATTTTTCATTGCTTACAACAGAAAGTTTTAAGTAAAAAATAAATTTCAGCTAACCGAGACCAGCAAAAAAAAAAAGGAACTAGCACAAACTCGCAGAGTTTGCAAAAATAATATAAAAAAAAAAATGCGAATAAAATAAAAATTCTGTATTTTCCATATAATTTTTTCGCATATATTTTGCGCCTTGATTTTTCGCCCATTTCCGCGCACAGCTACTTGGGGACCGTGGGCTGGGCACACAGTCAGACAGACTCCCAGACGAGTCACTTAGATATGCACACACACACACAGTCATGCCCAGATTATTTTGTACTTCAGTCGGAGCTGATGGAAGCAACTGAAACTTTTCGAGAATCCATTGGATGCCATCCAAATTATAAGTTTTGCCCTCGATTGAATGCAGCTGCATAGACACCGTGGCTAGAGTTAGGAATAGCATAGTATTTTCAAGTGTATTGCCTCTCAACTTTCGTCGTGGTATTTCCACTCTATTGGGCTGCTTTCCAGCTACAGAGGCCAGCCAATAAAAAGGGCAACTATTTTAATGGTAACAATATTTCAGGTCACATAGCACAAAAAAAAGGCTGCCTTTGGGCCGCCCTCTTTTGCGGCCTCGCAGTTAATGAAATTTTGTTTATGAATATTGTTTTTTAAGAAACTCAATGTCTGCTAAGAGACCAATTAAGTGAGTCAAGGAGTATATAAAGAAGTAAGTGTTTATTTCATTGAAATATAAAGAATTGTTTTAGAGTTTTTGAGACTGAAATGCAATTAGTACATTTACTTTGATATTTTTTACTATTTTGCTAAGAGTTTATTTAGTTCCTTTGATATAGAACTTCAAAGTCAATTAGAACTCAACTAAAACTCTTTGAAATTATACATCAAAGCATTAATATACATTTGTATTAATTAAATTATCTCTTAGTAATAGTTTAGATAGTAAAACAATGTTTCGTTCACATACTCCAAGTATTGTAGCTTCAAATAAGTAATATTTATGTCGCATTCTTCCAACTCTCAGCTCAGCGAATATCCTTGCCAAATCCTGGCCAGCGTGTTGTGCCGGAATGTTGCAATCAATCACAGCGCAAATCGCTTTGGTGTCGCAAAGCACCGCTGGGCAAAGAGTTTTCGCCTTAGGAATAATATCCATCATTGCAGTCGCAGTAATCGTCTTCATTTCCAGCGGGCATGCCGCGTCGGAGTCGCCTTTGATGCCTCAGATCCAGACCCAGACCCAGACCCAGAGCCGCAGTCAGACCTAAGCCATGACTCAGAGCTGGATGGCAGAGCGCAGAGCGCAGAGCGCAGAGAGCAGAAGGAAGGACGCTGTCTGCTTATGTGTGTGACGACCATGCAAGTCGCGTCTCCATCCAAACAGACCTAACCTAACCAACTTGCCTGCAATCTCTCGCTGCGTAATCACATTCGAGTGCCTGCCCGCCTGCCCCACCAAGCAGCTCCACATGTGAGTCGAGGCGACGCCGAAGCTGTGCCGCATATAAATGTTTGATTTATGCATCCAAATGCTTGAATCGCAGCCAAAAAGTCTTTGCCATTGCCAGTGCAGCTGTTGTATGTAGTTGTAGTTGTAGCTGCACTTGGAGTGGACTCTGGCTGACTCTGCGGCTTAGTCGATTTCCCATTGCCTCATAATGGCGGCACTTTGAGCTCACTGAAGCCACCGCCACGACACGGGCAACTTATCCTATCGATGCATTCAGTGCATCTTCGATGACGCTGACGCTGAAGACGAGCACATTATCATTATCAGCGGCACCAACAGCCCAACCACCACCAAACGCCCCTAAGGCTCTGTGCTCCACTGTGGCCCCTGTTCGCACTCAGTTATAAATCCATTCATCTGCTGCATTATGAAGAGGTGTGTTTTATGCCATCGACGTGTGCGTATCTCTCTTGAATGCATTTGCCATCTGCCTGCCCAAAAGCCTTTCAAGTTCCTTGTAATCTTGCCAGTTGCATGCGACGACGGCTGCGACTTTTGCGCCGTTTATAGCTCGTTAAATGCTAAACAACTTATTCAACACTTTGATAGTCCATATACCTAAGCTTGGCTTTCGTGGTCGTAGCCATGGCCTAGAAGCCATGGGCTCTTATACAGTGAGAGAGATGAGTATATGGACTTGAGTGTTTTTGTATTAATCGTTACATATTCAACAGAAAAGCAAAATAATCTCATTTAGTATAAAGATATTATTTGTCCAGCTTTACATTTTATTATGTAAATTTATTTAGTATATATATTTTACTAATTTTTTATATAACTTTCAGGCTGCAGAGCTGGAAATTAATTTAAATATATTTTTATGTTTTTGAGAATATATTAAATTATATTTTTGATCTCTGACATTCTTCGTCTATGCTTTCTACAATTACTTAATTTATTATAAATTTACTTGTTGTTATTTATATTTATTTTAAATTTGCCTCATGCAGACTTCATCTTCCATAAAATTAATTATATATTTAAATAATATTGAAAAATTATATATATATAAATTAAATTTGTATGATTATTACAATATCTACTTGGTTACACATTTATATAATTTTTCCTTTTCCAATGACTATATTTCCGACTTAAGACTAATTCTCGCTCACTAAATCACTAAAAATAAAAAAAGTATTTTCAACAAAACGTTTCTGGTACTATCTCAGATCTGATCAAATACTAGATAAAAATTGCTTTTTCGGATTTAATTTATTCACACATAATCTTAATTATCAAAGAATAAATATCAAATTTAACAAGTTTACAGGCCATAGAGCACACTATACATACAGAGCGTTGACAATTTCGGCTGAGCTCAGATGAATGGACTCATGAATAATGCATAAAATAGTGGCTAACCAAGTCGAGTCGAGTCGAGTCGAGGCGAGTTGACTTCATTGAATGAATACAATTGCAAAACTTGCGTATGCGCTGTTCGTCGAAAGTTTTCTAAGTTTTTGCTTAATAAATTTACGAGCAGAACTTTGCGCCAGGACTTTGAATCTGCTGCCCAGCAAAAAGTAATCACTTAACTTTGCATTGTATAAAGTCGGCTACTCGGATTCTCGCTGTAGTAGTTCGAAAGTCGGCTAGTCGCTGACTTAATCATCGCCCTCTGATATCTAGACAAGAACAGAAAGCATTCATTATGCTGCCCAGAGGCTCTATACACGAAAAAAAAAACGGGCAACTAAATCAACGAACCAGGAGCCCAACAAACTGCTCAAACTAATTTGCCAACGTATCGGCGGATCTGCCAAGAAGCAACATCACGAACAACACCAAACTCCAGTTGGCAGTTGCCAGTTAGCCACCCGCGTGGAAAGCAATAAAGCAGCAGCAAAAAGAGAAATAACAAACTTAAATAAACAAAATGTACTCATTATTTATATTCGCGACTAAAAGAAATAAAAATCATGGCAACAATCTGTGAGACAAAAACTTTATAATATACAGGGTTCTTATGTAAGGATGTGGCTCGATAAGCTAATAATAATAAAGTCTATCTTGAGATATAGCTGGTGTTTAAAGATTAGATTGTGATAAGGAAAGCTTAAAAAGGAATAGTTAATGATATCACTTCTACTATTTATGAGCCTATAACTGTATATTAATACTTAGCTAGATTATCTATTCACGATAATCATTGTATCTTCCACTAAGCTCATTATTATTGAATTCATTTATAAAGCAAGAATATACATATATACAAAATATATTTGAAACAACATGGTTTGATTGAAAGCTCTTATGCGTGAAAGTTGCTTCAACTTAATGTGCTTTTTACAAAAAGCTTTAGTAGCGTCTGTTAAATAACTATAAAAAGCTCATTATATTTATTGAAAGTTTATTAAAGCAGAGTCAAATTTTAAATAGTTTTAGATATATATATTTAAAAAAATTTATTTTTGTCATATTTATTATTATTTAAACTGTAATATTTATTTTTATTTACAATAAATTGTTATTAAATTCTCTTGTTCTTCATCCATAATAATAATATAATACTTTGTTACTATATAGCTTAATCGATTGAGCTCTTATTGTGATTGTATTTACTAAGTTTATATATTATTAAATCGAATCACCCTGTAATCATGTACTGAAATATGGTGAAAGTTTTCCTGCCACCAGACAATAGACGCAAGCAAGAAAAGCGCATTAATTTTTTGCTGCTTTGTTCGTCTTCGCCTCGTCTTGGCTTTGCCGTTGCCTTCGACTGCGTCTTCTGCACGCACTTAAAAATTAATTTAATATTCTTGCGTATCCTTTCACGCCAGCAACTCGCATGTTCCAGCAACCGTTGCTGCCAGGCTGTTGCCATTGGGTGTGTCCCCTCACATACAAAACGTCGCTGTACATCATAAAATCCCTTCTATACACCCTGCTTGGGATGAGCATCCTGCTCCAACTTGCTGCTGTTGCTGTTGTTCGCCTTGCTGCTGCTAAGCTCGCATGGCGGCTGTAAATATAATTACGTCGGGAAAATCCGATCCTTGCAGGATTAATTAGCGCGCATTATGAGACGCACTGCCGGCAACAACAGCGAATGGGGACCCGCGCTCAAGTCGGCAAGGAGCACGCAGCTCCTCAGCTCAGCTTCGGGCTCTCGACTAATTTGCTCCCGGCTCGAGCAGTGGTTGGGCCTGCCATCCAGGGGGTGTTAACTAGCGCACAGCCCGTAGTTCGGCTATACCTCTGTGTATACATGTGTACGTGAATCGCGCTGGCAACGTGTACAAAAAATGCAAATGGGATACATTTGCTACTAATTAAGAATCCATGTTTTAAATATGCTGCTCGTTCACTTTTCGAGTATGTGCCGAGGTGAACGTCTGAGTCTATGGAGCCCATTCTAGTCGCTTGACTCTGTGTGTGTGTGTGTCTGTGTGTGTGTGTGTGTGTGTGTGTGGTTGTGGTTTTGAGTTGCAAGGAGCAGCCATAAAAATATAAGTAGAACATGGCGCATAAATGTTCCAGCCAGCGGGTGGGCGGGAGATTGAATGACAGCAGCACCTCAATTTCACCTCTTTCACAATTATCTAATATGAAGGCCTTAAATTACCGGAAATTCAATCCCTTGCCAGAGCCGAGCATCAGATAAAAGGGAGGAAGTGAACGGATGCCAAACATGAGAAGATTATAATTCGTATAAAATATAATTAGACTTTAAAGTCAAAATTGTTATTAATTTCTATGATATTATTTATGTTCTAATTATGATTATCGAGGGACTTTATACAATGTTTTATGTTTTATATAAAATATCATCTTTAAGACTTTAAATTTATATTCACAATCAAAACTGTTCGCTATTCAATTTTGGTTCTACCAAGGTAAATGCAAAGTTCCCTCAACAATGTCATATATTTTTGGATTTTCACACCTATTTTAATCAAGTAAAGTTCACAAGTTCTTATTTGACTGTAACCTTTCGGGTCTAGCGTTGAAATGTCACCAATGCAAGGACGCATTTGATTCATGGGCTCATCGTGACGAGTGAGCGCGCCAACAGCCCAAAACAATGGGCTCCAAATTAGAAGCGAACTGGAAAACCAGGCGATACTCGTAAAAGTCATAAATGCCGCAATAACAATAAAATTCCGGTTGCAAATAAAACTCACAACTTTCGAGTTGTATTGCTGAGATTTCCAAACACTCAAACACAACTACACAGTGCCAGTCGCAGTACCAGTTCCAGCTCCAGTTCCTGTCCCAACAAGTTCATAAAATTGAGGCTTCATTGCCAGCGCCTGTTGCTCTATAGACTCTCTAGCAGACGACCAACTGTTGAGCAGATTTTACGAGGCGAGTAATGACGTCATAAAAATTAACAACTTCATGGCGAGAGCATTTTTTTTTTTATATACATTCTTTTATTACAATTTGGAGCTGTTTGCAATTTGCATTTGAAATCATTTGAATGTGTGCCAGGCACACTTTCTACTCGAGTCTGCTGAAGGAGTGGAGGGGAGAGTAGGAGGCGATGGGAGGCGACAGTCATTAGCTGGCAATCACGAGGCCAAGTGAATGGAGTGCAATTCAATACAAAAGCAAAGGCGGGAAATTAAAATGCAATCAGACGAGCTCGAAACTTTGGCCAAAAATTTATTTGCGTGCCAAAAACAAAATGCAGCGCGAGTTGAGAGTTGGAGTCAGCGAGGCAGCCGGAACAAGAGACGGAATGCGGGAAAATTGCATCGGAAAATTTACCGTGCAAACGAACGAGTCAGCGTGTGCGGCCAGCAGCAATGCACAGGAGACACACACGCTGTGTACGCAGGACAGAAAGGGCAAGAAAGATAGAGAGAGCGAGAGAGAGAGAGAGAGAGAGAGTGCGTCCAATAGCCAGTGAATATAATTTATTCGATCTGTGATAGCAGCGGCCTCTGTCCGACATGTCTCATAAAAATTGCAGTTTAATTACTCCATCGACAGTATCAATTTAGCGAAATCTTTTATTAGTGCCGCAGATGGATTGCCATCGTGTTAAAGCGCCATCTGTAGTCGGTTAAAGGTAAAGGATTGCATTTGGCCACATTCCACAACGGCATATGGGAAGGAGAGACTGAAGCAGAGCGTTTAAGTGGGAGCAATGTTTTGGCAAGCGAATTTATCAGCATTGACATTTTTCATGGGTTACATTGGTGAGATGGTCTACGTGGTATATGGGTCATATAGGAAGTGCTGAAAAGAGCGGAATATATATATGATATATATGAATAAAACAAACGAAGTAAACTGAAGAAATATATAAAGATGAGAAGAAACACTTGAGATCTAAGCCATATAGAGGAAATGACTTGTAGCTATACCACATAGATCACTCTGAAATACAGAAACACACAGTTTTAGAGTTAATTTAGAGCTTGTGGAAGTTATGAATAATAATAATAATAATATGAAAATAATAATAATAAAAAGAATATATATAACGGACAGACGAAGAGGAAGATCCTTTGGTATATTTACTCAAATTTAAATATATAAAATATTTAATTTGAAAGATTCTTGATATTCGTTATCCCTGTTCAACATTGATTTCTCTATGTAAGAACACTTTGTTATCTTCATATATTCCTTTTTTCTAAAGATTCCGATTCTCTTGCCACCATACGAGCTTAATACCTTTTGAATGCCTATGTACAATAGTTCGGAGTTTCAATTTAGTCTACAGCCAGTTATATTCTTTTGCTTGCCAGCTCGTTTCAATAGCCAAATATTTCCAATATTTGCACCCACGCCGACTGCAGCACAGCTGCTGCTGACCCTCCCAATGGCCAGTCAGCCAAGTTCTAGCCCAGTAGCTGCCCACTTGGCTGGCTGGCTGTCCGGCAGCAGTGCCACACGCTCATCCGCAAGATTTATGTATCTCAAATATGTGAGTGCGAGTGCGAATGCGAATACGAATGCGAATGCGAATGCCTATGCAGCCAGCAGTAGCTGTGGCTGTGGCTGGCTACAGAGAGCTGACTCCTTCAATTACTCCAGCTCCGATTCCGACTGTGTGACGGAGACTCCGCCAAATCCAGCCACAGCTGTTAATGTATCTGTGTCTGTGTCTGTATTTCCATATGTATCTGTGTATGTGTATTCTGTAAATAAGCGAGCGATGTTTTGTTATTGTGCCGCGCTTTTTAAATTTACGTGCGGCAAATGCAACATACTTCACTTACGGAATTTGCGTTAATGTGAATTTGCAGACCACTTCAGTTGGCCAGCCTATAGACCCACAGCCCCTTCCCTCTCCCCCTCCCCCTCCCCCACCCCTCTTTTCCCACTGCATTTGCATGCCATACGCCAACGCAAAGAGGCGGGACAGGGGTGCAGCTCGTGATGCGGATGCGAATACGCCGGGGCACAAGTGCAGCGGCATTGACTTTATACAAATGCACTATGAATGCATGTTGTTGTTGTTGTTGTTACTGTCGGCCTTTAGCTTGTTGTTGTTGTTGCTTTAGTGTGCGCTTTTTTGCAGTGCATCTGCATCTGCAGCCCAATGTCAGATACAAGGTACATTCTGTCGGTGTCTGTGCCATTGCAGATGCAGATGGAGTACCCGAGTTTCCACTACCTCAAACCTTTTGCCATACGAATGCAGCTGCGTGTGTGTACGTGTGTGTGTGTGTGTGTGTGTGTGTGATTGTGTGTTTGAAATGTACGTCCGTACGCAAATGCAGCCATGATTTATGATCTGAAACAATATTGAGCGCCCGAAAATTTATGGAGTGCTCCGCTCTGCAAATAAAACGAAATAAAATTTTGTCAGTTGTATTTTTCGTTTCAATATTTTTGCTTTTCGTAACTTACCAGATGTTGTTGTTGCTGTTGTTTATATATTTTTTCTGTCTTGCCTTCAAACTGACCATTCATCCTTTTGAGGCCATTCATTTCGCCCTCGATTTATTTCGTTTCCGTGTGTGGTGCGACTATATGACGGTAAAATGCATTTCGTAGGAGTCAGAGCATTGCAGGCCATTTCCAGACGTACTCCTATAGAGAAACATCCTAGCTTACCATTTATTACCTTATGTATAAAACTATCTATATATCTAACTATCTATCAGTATAATGTGATATAAAACTAAATGAATGATTCGAAAAATATTGAAATAAAATTTTTAGCAAGCCATAAACTATTCATGAATCTTAGGAATCGTTTTAAATTATCAAATGTGAATGTTTTTTATCAATTGGAAAGGCTAAAGGCTTCTAAATTTGTCACGATTTATTTTTCAGCTATAATAATATCATTCTATATAGCGTCTGTCAGGATTGAATGCAGTTTCTGTGACTTATAGTTTGATATATAAGCTAACTAAAAAGTCTCCATCTTCTACTTAGATACTGCAGCGGACAGTGACTCCGCTCTTTTCAAACTGATCAAGTATTTCTCTGATTATTTGTTACGACTCAGGAGCCTTTGCGGTAATGTTAACAAAAAACAGATCATTGTTTCAATTATTTATCAGTGGATGTCAGTTAGCTTTTGAAAAGTGTTTTGTTGAACGTTTGTCTTGAAACGGATAAATTAATTGGGTATGACTATATTTCTTTGCATTTTAGTGCATTGAAATGCGCTAGAGCTCTTTGTAGTACAATCTCAGCAGCCCCTTGGCTACTCCATCTGTCAAACAGAAAGTTATTTGTGTAAAACTCTTTGACAGAACATTGAGAAGTGCCATATATTCCGTTGATGCAGCATGCCGCTGGAACTGATTGTTATATCGCTGATGCGCACCAGCAAGTGGATAAATGTGCTCATGCTGAATACCCCGGATGAGGACAAGACCAGACAGCAGAGCAGACGCATCGATGTGAGCTCTAATGGCATACGCTGGATCGAGCGAGACTTTGAGCAGTTCACGCCCCTTGGCAAGTTTTTTGAGATCAACACAAACCCCGAAGCGGGCATCACAGTTGACAAAGAGACAAACAATGCAACAGCCCTGAAGCTGAGCCTAGTTCACATCAACGATGCAGCACTCGATCAGCAAACCGTTGATGTTGCCATAGAGGATATGCGCCTGCTCCTTAACGAGTCCATGGCCTGTGGCCTGCACTGCACCAATTGCTACAACGAGCTAGTAGCCGAGCGATGCTTCAGTTCCATTCGTCCCATGCCCATTCACACCATGGAGCCGCTGAAGCACTTTTGTCCCAGCGACAAGTTGCCAAAAGCCCTGGACGAAGGCGAGCTGTACTACGCCCTCAACTACATTGTGATAAGCCCCAAGATTCTGGGCAAACGTGTTATTCATTGTGGATCGCATATTCATTGTGCTCGCTGTTTGCAGCTGGTGGGCGAGTCACTGGGCGACAAGGTAGCCGTGCAGCTGTACGTGGACACACTCTGGGTGGCGCCGGGTGGTCGAGATGAGCTGCCAGAGGGGCGCTTAGAGAAGCTCTTTGGCCAGCTGACAGTCTCTCAGCTAATGCTGCACCTGCTGCACGATGCCGTGCCCATTAGCGAGGACAAGACCAGGCTATTTCTGAAGACAGTGCGACCGGATGGTCAGCTGCATTACATGCTGCTGCTAGTGGACACTAGCCAGCTGCATCTGCTGCGCTCCAAGCTGTCGCTGATCGAGGATCTCAATGTCAGCAGCAGTCAGAAGGACAGCGAGTACGATGACGACGAGGAGACCATCGAGCACTGCGACAGCAGCAGCGAGAGCGTCGCCGAAAACAGCAGCGAGTGCGACTTCGCAGCCATCGAAAGCAGCGACGACGACGACAGTGAGCCAGTGGCTAAGCGCCAGCGTCACAGCGATTCGAAGCCGGTGCACGAGGTGAAGGTGCGCGGCTATCGGGGCTGCCGCATCAACTATCACATGTTCAGCACTGACGAGGAGCTGGCCGCTAACACGGAGCTGATCGAACAGTGGCGCAGGGAGGGCACGCCCATGCTGCGCATCTCCTATGTCATGATGATGGATCTGTTGCGGGAGCTGAACGTGAACGAGCTGCTGGTGGCCACGCTGGAGCGCATCGCACCGGATGAGAAGGAGGGGCGCGTTAGCTATATCATCTATGAGCCCGTTGAGGATACTTAGTGTCGAAGTCTCGGCAGACCGGAGAGCACTTGGTTAAATCGCATTCCACTTGACAGATGATATATCTCATTAAATTATCAACATGCTATGGATGCAATCCTATTTTTTTTTTATCGTTTAGGTTCCACTGTGGGGAAAATTTCTATGTATTTACTATAATAGAGGCATTTCGTATGATTCTTAAAAGCATTTTCTTTTTCTTCATTTTTCATTTTTGTTCAACCAATACCAAACTTGATATATAGTATTATAAAACTATATAATTGTTTAAGTCTTTAATTTTTGTATATACTAAATTGGGTTGGTTTGATAACTGGAAAATGAAAGTAAAATCCATTTCAGGGATATATACATATATATTGAATGTAAGCAAGGAAAGACTAAGATCTAAAATATAAATGTAATTAATAATTTTAAAATATTTGCCTTCCTCCTTTCTACGACTCATTTACTTTGAACTGCAGATAATACAGAACTATATAATAAAGCATTCGACTTCATGCTTCAAATGAAACATCTTATCAATATTATTCGAAAGTTCGGCTTGACGTGGAGTTTTATCTGGAAACCTTCAATGGAAACGTTCGTTCCATTTGAGTGGGATTCGGGTCGGGTATTTGGTGTGGCACTAACGAGACGTGGCGCATGTGTATCGACAACTGTTGTTGTTGGCTTTCATTTGCAACTGACAACTGCTATAAAGGAGGATAACACGCACATTTATCATGTTGCACACGCAGCGATGGGGCAATCGATTTGTGCTCGATTCCGACTTATCAGCAACTGCAGCAGCTCTGACTAGAAGGGAGGGCTGCAGCCGAGACATGCACAATTGAATACTGCTACGCATCTCGAAATGTTAGATACAGCATCTGAGGCTTAGGCAAAACACTTCCCACTGCCAAAGGACACGGGAAAACTGGGCTGCCTGCATGCCTATCAACAGCAGCACTCGGATTCGTATAGCTGCATCCACATGTGGCTGCCATTTTGTTTCTTCTGCAAGCATATGGCCGCAGGAATCTTCTGGCGAAGGGGAGCCAGGAAGTGCTACCAAGCGCAGCAGAGGAGCATCCATAGTCTATTTTAATATGACAAATGCATCAGACTCGGCGCACCGCACGTGACTTTTGTCAAATTCATTCTAATGAAAAATGTTCACATTTTTGGAAGAGACTTTGAGTTTGCTCGGGAGGTGACATCTTGTGGTATAGAAGGAAAATAATGAAACCGAAATTTCTTAAAATTCATTTTAGGATAGCTTACTGCGATTACTTTTCGACAAGTCTTAAACTATATAGGCATGGTTTATGATTAATCTGTGTATCTCGAGATTTGAGGCTTTATAGAATATACTACAAAAAATGAAATTGTTTATATTGGAATAATCATATAAAAGGAATTTCACAAGAGACATTACACCATTTTTTATGAAATATGCTTCACATTCTTTGTCTGATCCTTAATAGTCTTATATCATCCGCTTTATGAAGATCTTCTCACTAATCTAAATGTCAATTAAGATCGTTTTGGCAATACCTTTAGCAAACACGAAGAATACGAAGCGAGGCAATGGTAACATATGTCCTGATTTATTGATTCGAATATTCATTTCTTGAGAGTGTGTGGCTCATATGCTGAGTTTATGCTATGTTGCATGCCACACTTGCCGCTGTCTAAGCATCCTGTACCGTATGCCATAAATCATAAATGCAGACAAAATATTCGCCAGGAGTAGAGCAAACACACACACAAAAAAAAACACAGAGTCGAAATTATGCTTTGCTCCAGATATGTCGCCGAGGCAGGCAGCAGCAGCAGGCAGCAGGCAGCTGGCAGGACTCGAGCAATTCACGTAGAGTGCGTAGTTTGCATATGTGGGCGGACGCAGAACTAACGCATCATAAAACAACAAGGACAACGCACAAAAAATATTTAGAAAAGAATTACGCTTAAATGCAATTGCTGTCATATTTTTTTTTTGTTTGTTTGTTTGTTGCCTTTCGTTTCGTGTGCATGCGGCGCTTGTGATTTACGATGATGCAAAAGGAACTCGCAAAGCAGCAGGACGAAGTGCAGCTCCGTTCTACAGCTTGGATGCTGCGCTGCGGTGGGCAATTAAAACGCGATACGACAAAGCCACCAAAGTGCAATTCATGCATCGTTAAATGGAAGTATTCATTGAGATTTCTCTCAGCTTCAGCTAATTTATTATTAATTGAATTGAACAGAGACGACAGCCGACTCCCGCCTGAGCCTGCCCCGTCGGCGAAGCTCTGTGTGACCCGCCATGTGATGTGAGTTTTATGTTCTATTTATGTTGTGCAAACGATGCCCCATAATCGTAAAAATATCAAAACAAATCGTTAAAATCGATCGTCGTCATTTGGCGCTGCCTCCCTCGACTCGGGCTCACATTCAGCTACAGAAACAGAAACAGATTCAATGAGCTGCCTTCGAGCAGGAATGCGAACGGCTTCATTTGCGGAGTTTGGAGCAGTTGTTGTTGCTGTTGTTGGGGGAGCCCTATCTACATGAAATGGATGTGGCGTTTCGTAAGTGGCGCGGGTCGACGCGTGTCAATTGAGTTCCTCTCACTCCTGCGCATATTTGTATTTGATATTGAAAGTCAAATTTGTGTGTCTGTGTGTGTGGTGTGCGTGTGCCCATAATCATTGGCGGCGTTGCCAGCCAGAAGGAGCTCATAAATTTTGTGACTTAATTAAGTTGGCAACACTTGAAAATTGTTTGAATTTTGTTATTTTTTTCCCCCTTTGAGTGTGCTATCAATTCGATTGTTGTTGTTGTTGCTTGAAGTGAGTTTTAGTTTGCATTTACAGATAATAATTGTAAGAGCCCATTATTGAATTCATATTGATTTATAATTATTGAATAGCCACCGCCTGGAAGTGGAAGAAAAACCATTTCAAAAGAATTCCTAATTGGCTGTAGAAGCAAACTAGGAAAGGGCGGAAAGACTATATCTTTGATATCCTACTCAGCCTGTATAGATGTTGCCCTGAATGCTTACTTAAATAAAAGATAAATCGATTATAATATAATTTTATAAATTTATTATTATATATATATATATATATATTTATATTAGAATGTTATTGCCCACACACACATTAGATTCTTCTTCAAAAAAGTTTCTATCCAAACAAGCACATTTTTGGTAGACTTAAGTTTTTAAGAGCTTTATTTAAATAAAATCAACATATGCTTGTTTTGGCTCTTTCCTTAATGTCTTCAGAGCTCATGTATTTAAAAAATGTTGCAGCTATTTTCAAAATAAATAACTAAACACGATTTTAATGTGAGAAAGCATCAAACTTTGTACATCGATGCATTTGTTTATTTGTTCAGCGCTTGAAAATCTTCAAAAACAAAAACAAATGTGGAAATATTCGCAGCATGCGAGAGAACACGAAGATCCATGGTAAAGAACCGGAGACCCACTGGCTCCCATAGAGCAGTTGTAGTCGAGGTCTGCGAGGTGCCACACGATATGTGTTGAGGGGCGCTCGAAGGCGGCGTTTGTTTATCCAAAGGGGGTCGACACTTGGCAGCCACATGCCCCGTTATTTGTTTTTATAGACTCATTTTATGTGCTCCATGTTTATTTGGCTCGATTGCTCAACACTTGTTGAGGAGGGGCCATGTTTATGAGCGCAGTGCTTCGCCCACGCAAGCGAATCAGAGTGTAGTGAGCAGAAGCAACTGCTACGCACACACATAATAACCATAATAATAAGAATTAACTTGCTCATTACCACACAAAAGGATTGGACATGGCAGGAAGGTCTGCCCGGGCAGACAAAGGCGTCATAAAGACATCATAACTCAGGGCCTGCTGAAAGGATAAAACGGACACGCCGCCCACAGAGAGTCGAGGCAGCGAGCTGGCGGGCAATAATTAAGTACTTTTCTATGCAAAATTGGAACAAAGTCAAAGGCAAGCAGAAATCTCGCTCGCTCTCACTTTTCCTCTATGTCTTAGTTCAGCTCAGGTAACTCCGGGCTAAATTAAAATCTCCCTCTGTGCACGGCAAGTGCTCAAGACATTGTCACACATTATCAGACGGCCAAAGGGCGAGCGTGGGTGGTAGCTCGAACTCGGCTCAAACTTTGTGAAACAAAGACCTACACAACTGAAAGGGGTGTGTAGGGGTGGTTGGTCGAGCTGCTGCTTGTTGACTTACTCGAAGACAAACTTTTGCGCGGTGGCTGCTTCTTGGCGAACGGGCGTCGCAGCTGCCGCCCTTTCGGCTCAATTGCAATTACGGCAAATTACTTTATTACATCCGTAATTGTGTGACCATCAAGCGTGCCATTTTTCGAGCAGTGAAATTAGTGTGGCAGACGCCACAAGTGTTTCTGGCCCACTCTGCTCCCTTTGGATGAGTGCACAGCTACGTCCATGTCTCAGTCCATCAATTGGCAAATATTTAGTGCCACATAATGTGGCATACACAAACGCCGCCGGCTCCAGGAGCGTCGGCAAAGCAGATTTGAAGCTACGTTCGAGGCATATTTCAATTATTACGTTTGAGGAATATATAAATTATTATTAAAATATATATTATATAGGATATAAAAGGTAATCTACGAGTTGAGTATATTTAAATTTCAATTTATTTTTGTTTTTTTTTATAAAAAATCAATTTCTTGGGATATAAAAATATTTATATCCAACTGAGCAAGTTTTTTAACACTTTAATTTTGACTTTGATTAAAGTTATTAGCCTCAGTAAAACACATAAATATTAAGCTAAATTATAGATATAGCTACATTAACCAATTTTCAGTTGAATTGCATAATAATTCTAAGAGAGATATCGAAAATACTTTTTAATAATATTATATAATAAATACTTTATTTTTTTTTATTTTTAAATATATGTAAAACTTATCATTTTAATTTTTTAGCAGTAGTAAAATATATTTCAATGCTAATATTGAAATACATGCTACAATGAAATGAAACATGAAATACTATGCTAAATTTTTAATATATATTTTTAATTTTTTGTTTCAATTGGGAATATGTACAATAACAGTTGCATTATGCTGTTGCTACATTGAGCACTTTACGTTTTTCTCACCTTAAATTAACATCCAGCACAATTGGAGTATATTATAAATTAATAACTCAATAATCACATTAGTTTCAAATATCTGGTTTTCTTTTTCTATGCAAATTGACAATTAATCTTTGCCTTTTCAATAAAATTTAATGACACTTGGAAATAGTTTTCCATCTTTATTAGCTTTATGGCAAGAGTTGTTGTCAATATCATTTATGAGTGTCGTTTCTTAAGCTCGCTGGCGATCTCGTGTGGGTGTCCTCTGACGTCACGGCAGCGAATTTGGTATCAACGTGCCCGCCGAACGGAGAACGCGCGCCAAAACTGTGCGTTGCTCTGCCGCGCAGACGCGGCTCTCGCAGCTCAGCCATATTTATTTATGATGTAAACAAACCATTAAACGGGAGAATTACGAGCGCAGTCGCAGTCCGCGCTCTGCTCGGCCATGATGGCTGCGACGCTGCGGCGCAGCGGCAGAGCAGCAGAGCGACAGAGCTGCAGCAGTGCGATATAAATCACGCACACGCGCACAAATTTACGATGTCGCTGCCTCTCTCAGTTCGTATGGTGCTGCTCGCTTGCACACGGTTGGTCGGCATAGCGCTCTCTCGCTCGCAATGCTTTATAGCTGCCGGGAATGGTTTATTGCTGGCATCTTCATCTTCTGCTCGCTGAGCACGCACACATATACACACACTGTCACTGCCACTGGCAGCATGGGCACTGCGCACTCTCTCTGAGAGGGAGAGAGAGAAAGAGAGCAGCTGTTTCTGTGTCAAACATATGCTTGTGTTGTTGTTGATAGCAGACAGAAAGGGAAGCAATTAAATTGAGCAACGGCACTGGTGTGAGCGAGCCGGCCAATCAGTCTCCGCCCATTTTTCGTGTTGGTAAGCGTCATAAAACCGCTGGCAGTTCAAAAACAGCCAAAATAGAAGCAAATACTCTGCATTTGCCTGCCAGTTTGGCATTATTTTGTGCAGATGTCGCTACATTTTGCAGCAAAGGCCCCGCTGGCGTTATCCAGCACTGGCCTAATGAGAAACCTGTTAGAGGAGCACGCCGAGAACTGGTTCAGAGCACGGCCAAATTTATGGCTACACGTGGCTTTCATTGAGAAACTGATTCTGCGGCACTGGGCAAATTGCTTTGTTTATGGGCGTTTACTTTTGCAGCACAGCCGAAATTTACGAGCTCTTGAGTTTTCACTCGAGTGGATTTTTTTGAGCGCATCGTCGCAGCGTTTTGAGTGCTTTTGTGTTGGTATTTTCGCAGTTAGCGCCTTGCCCCGAGCTCTTTTAATGCGCTTTATGTTGGATTTGAACTTGAAAATTGCTTTATTAATCATTAAGGAATAAGCGCGTCTATTAGGCGTCATTTATCATTTGGGCACCAGGACGGGCCGATGGTAGCAACTCGATTAGTTGGTGACATTTCAAAACTATTAACATTTCCATATATATTTGAAATATGTTGCATTAAATATGTTTAATTATATTATATAACAAAAAATATAAAATTAGTTCATTCGAAATATTTCATAAAAAAGATTATTCAATACTCTATACTAAATAAATGAAGTTTCTAAGTTATGGAGCCGAAAGATATCTATTAAATAAGACATTTAAATTTACTGTGTGAATCTACATTTGTTGCTAATTGTATACATGTTTATATATGTATATGCTTATGTATATATTTATGTATTTATGTATTTGTGTGTAATAAGATTGCTTCTATTTAATTTATTTCGAGTGCCTGTAAAATTTTAACTATAAATTATATTCCCATAGTCTTATTCTAAGATTCCGATTACCTTAAATAAACTTCATAATAAACTTTAAATAAACTTCATAGAGTTAACTTTTCAGTTCACTTTTGAACTTTCCTATACTGTACTGTACTGATAATCGAATATCAGTTTGAATATATTCATTTGATTTATTTAAATGATATTTAAATAATCTTAATACTATTTGAACCTTTATTTCAATTTTGTTTTTAGATCGTGTCATAATCGCGTCTCTCACGCATTTTTCGTATATTTGCTCTCTCACAACTGCATTTCTTTGAGTAGCAATGCCTTTTCGCTTAGTTAAATGCTCTTTGGAGCTGCTACACGTAAAACGAGTGTGAAATCATCCTGGCAGGCGGTTGGACCACCAAAACAAACAGACATGGAGACAACCGCATGAGCAGGCAGCTCAAATTTATAAACTTGCCCATAAAACTTGAACATGGGCAACTAGCAAAAAGGCAACTGGTACCACATGAAAGAGAAGAACTGCAACAGCAGCCACAACAGCAATAACAGCAGCTGAAGTACTGCATGGGAGTGCATGAAGAAAGACCAGCATAAAAAATAAGAAAACACACACTAGATGAAGTTTCTTTGAAGCCACAGCAAAAGCCAAAGCAGCCGCAAGGAGCAAAGTTTTAATTTTTGGCCCAGGCAAATGTTGCGGGCGGACGGGCGAGTAATGTGGCTGTGGGAGGCGGGGTGGTGGCTCCTTCGCCTTCTCATCCCTCTGGTCGTCATCTTATGCTTCCTCCCTTCTAGGAGCAAGCTGGAGCTGGTGTGTTTGCTCGCCCAGTGTGTGACAAACTATCTTAATGGCTTTTCGCAGCTTGGCGGCTCTTAAATGCGAATTTAATTAATTGGACACTTAAGTTAACGACATTTCTTTGCCCGCTCTCGTTTGACTGACTCCGACTGCACACGGCGACGATTTTGATTAATTGGCCAACAGCGCACGCCGACTCCACAGGCAGGCAGGCAGCCAGGCAGCCAGTAGAGCGGAGGCCAGCAACTGCGCCGTAAACTGAGCCATTGCCAAGGTGTTGGATGCTGCACGCACTTAATTGATGGCCCTCGCAGAGCTGAGACTACCATCTTGCCAGATTGTCATTGCCATTCAAGATGGCGTTGCAATCGAATGAAAGTATTTTTTTGCTTAAGTTGCCCTCTAAAGCAATATATATATATATATATATATATATTCTTAATCGTTATTTTAATATGCTTGATCTGTAAAAAGTAAAAGATTTTTTTTTAATTTAACGACAATTTTTATTTGAATTTTATATAATTTTTTACAACATTGCAATATGTTTTTTAGTTCATTAGGCGAATTGATAAATTTGTAAATTAATTCAGCTAAGTTTTCTTTTATGAGAATTCTATAATAAAAGAAGTGTAATAGCAGATTTGTCTTAACATTGTGGGTCTATGTGTCTTCGATAGAGTTCTTCTCTTATGGCGATCTGAACTTTATAATCAGATAAATAAACCTTTTATTCTTCTCATTTAGAATATTACACGCCAACATAATACGGACTTGTTTAGTAAGCAATATTATATATTCAATTAAATTCAACTAATCAAAATGGAAAAACTAAATATTTCATGTTTTTATTTTTTTGTTTGCATATCACTTAGTTTATGCACTTTTCTGACTTTGTGTTTTCTTCGATTTTTCAACTTTTAAGATTGAAATAAAAAATATATAAAGATTATATATTTATATATATTATTATATATTAATAAAAAGTAATATTTAGTATAACCAACCAGGAATATATATTTAGAAAATATTGAAAACACCAAGGCCTACATTAAAATTTATTAAATGTTTTATCAATCAATTTTTTATTATATTTATCTAATATATATTTATTATACAATATATAATAAGGAGTTCAGTTAAGTATGATCTTTGAGCTTAGATTTTTTTAAAAATTATTTTTTATTCAATCATGTCAACATTTATTTAATCTATGCTAAACAGACTTAATTAGGTAACTTAAATAATTTTGGAAAAATATTCAAGCTTTAAGCAACAGCATTTAAGATATTAAACAAATAACTATACCGACACTTGGGGGAGGCGGTCTAACCAAAGTCTAAGCACAGGACTCGAAAACAAACACAAGGCACAAGGAAGTCCTATTCGGAGAGAAGAGTTGGCCGCTGCTGGCGACGCACATTCATTAATTTAGTGCTGAGAAACATTTTTTGAATTGTTTTGTAGTTTAATGCGAACTCGGTTAAATTTATGTACTCGGGCAGCTGAATTTTCTTAGTCTCAAGTTTGGCCTTGTGGGAGACCCAAAAGTGCAGTCCAGCTCGAGAGTTTCAGCCGAGCTTCCAAAGTTCAACATTTGCCAGCTTTCTTTGAATTTATTTTGCGGCAAGACAATTTATTTGCTGGCGTTCAAATGTGAGCGCTTATCAAATAATTGCCGGCCTGCAAATGTTGCACAATTAAGCGGTAAAAGGTTAGGGCCAGCGTCCGCCGGGGTTTGACCGCACAACCAACCAGCCACTGGCCACTGGCAACTGCCCCTTCCTGTCCCAAAACACACACACACAGAGAGACACACTCCCACACACACACGCATGCACACACTCAGCTGAACATGATTTTTTTTTTGCTGTACAAATCTTTTTCTATATTTTCCTCCTTTTTTTTCTGCATGTGTTTTCTTGTGAGCGCTTGTTGCGCTCTCACCTCGCAAATGTTTTTTAATATGCTCCATTTGGAGCTTATCTTTATTGTCTCGTTTAGTGGGCAACATATGAATGATGCTCCATTTGTACAGTTTTTTTTTCTTTCTCTCTCCTTTGGCTCTTAAAGCCTTCCAAAATTTTATACAAACATTTGAATTTGTGAAATTGTTGAATAAAAAATATGAATATATGAATAGAGATATTCTATTCATACTAATGCTGATTAGCAAACAAATATTGTATTTTATTTATTTAATTTTTTAAATTTCAGAAATAAACTCAATTAAACTTAAGTCTTTCATATACCAGATACCATATATTGTATTTATAAATACAAATTATTCATCTAAAGCCAATTAATATTTAGTTTCATTCTATTTTAGATTGTGTATAATATTTGTATTTAATTTTGATCCTTCTCAATTCTTATATACGTTTTTAGCTTTCCCTTAAACTAATTTTTATTGTTTCAACATTTTTTCATTTTCTCTTTTGACTCTTAAATTTGCTTTTATTTTGAATCTTTATATATAAGCTATTAGCTATATTTAATCTATTCCACTATATATATATGTATCCTTAAGATTTCTATGTATACTTCTGACTCGATCTTCTAATTTTTCAGCTGTTTGCTTAGGTTGTTGTTGGAAATGCGTACAAATTAGTGCAGAAGTTGTCTAGTTGATAAGAGCATGATATATGGTGTGTCCACATGGGGTTTGAACCCTCACCACGGGGCCAAAAGCCAACCACGCGGTCCACGGACCAGCTGCAATCGATCATTTCGAGCGCGTGTGCAGTCTGTGGAACCTGATGCCACACGGCAAGGTTCGCGATGGAGGAGACGGTGCGTATACCAGTTTGTCACAGAAAGCTGGAGGTTCGTGTAGAGGCGATCAAAATGCCGGGAAGACCGGCCATCCAGCCAGCCAGCCAGCCAGCCAGCCAGTCAGTGCGGCCATCTTGTGGTCCAGTGCTTGGGGCCTCGAGGTGTGTCACATCTCTTTTGTGTCGCACATTTGTCAGAAATTAATCATGTGCTTGTTTTTACATGCGTGTGTGTGTGAGTGTGTGAGTACGAGTGTGCGAAGAGCAACAACATTCTTAGCTTTTTGATAAATTAGCCGTCGACCCGTTGGAAGGTGCGAGCTGCTGTCTGGCCAACTCTTAGTCCGGCTAAAGTCGTT
This sequence comes from Drosophila nigricruria, assembly GCA_037075265.1. Taxonomy (NCBI): domain Eukaryota; kingdom Metazoa; phylum Arthropoda; class Insecta; order Diptera; family Drosophilidae; genus Drosophila; species Drosophila nigricruria. The sequence goes on from JBAMCI010000011.1 coordinate 482,660, forward strand.
GACTGTAAAATGCAATTAAATGCGACCAAAACACACGACTTTGGTGGCGCAATTAATTTTCATTAAAAACAGCCAAGAACTGGCAACACATTCGCATGGCCAGCAAAAGCCAAAGCCAAAGCCAAGCGATCGTCGATATGGACGATCGGAACATGAGTTACTCATGTGCATTTACCGGCGTGCTAAGTGAGGGCTGGGCCATGGGCCATGGCCAAGAGCCAAGAGCCAAGAGTTGCATCGATTGACGCTAATTGATATGCTTATCGGCAATCGATAAGATTACGATTGCGATTACTCAGCCGCGCGGTGCAGTTCAATCCACTTTCAATTTGACAGCCCCGACAGACAGGTGACAACCCATAACTCACGATCGTTCAGCAACGCATATATATAAATATATATATATATATATATATGTTTGTCTCCAGCAATCCTTAGTATGTCCGCTTCTTTAGTTATGCATGACCGTATGCGCTATGCCAGACACGAATCGTTGCAAGAGCACTGTGAATTATGCCAAGAGTGTGTGTGTGTGTAGGCTTAGCTTAAGGTCTTGGTCTTCGGAATTCTTCAAAATCTGCATACACAAGAATCCGCGTCATCCAGTAGGGGTCTTGGCGAATTCCCTCTTTCATGCTAATAACATAATTGATGATATTGTCTTTTAATTCGTGGCACTCAACGTGCCTCGCATGCCAACTCAATTCGGTGGCACATTCACGTGTGCAACGAAGACATTCTTTATGACTTGACACTGAATTGCGAAAAGTATGTAAGCCCGAAGAAAAAAAAAATAAAACTCAAAACATTTCCAAAACATTGCCAGGCATCGAATCGGCTTTAGATCGAAACAAATCCCATTTCTCTATAATCTTTCATTCGCCACGCTGTGGAAAGCAACAACAACAAAAGCGACAAGTAAAAAGTCAGTTAAGGGGATTTCGAGAAAGGATTTCACCTTTGGAGCAAAACAAATTAGAGATTTCAAATGTAATTTACGACCAAAATGGTTGATCTATGATGGGTATTAAGGGTTTCCATGGCGTCGCTGCTCTTCTTCTTCTTCTATGTCATCTCCTCTTCTTCTTGTTCTTGCCGCCTCTCGCTTGTGGTCTAAATGGGGGTGGAAATGCACACACACACACGCACACACGTACACTAAGCATAATAAGCAAACACCTTTTGATGGCGGCTGCTAATGTGAGGCTATTCGAATACCCTGTAAGTTATTAAGCATATAAGAGATAGGTCTGCTAGACTATTGTTAGTTTTATAAAGTAAGGGAATGAACTTGGCATAATTTAAACATGTAGTGGAGCTCTCTTAATGTGAGACAGTTGAAATTTGATGGCGGCTGCTAATGTGAGACTATTCGAATACCCTGTAAGTTTCTGAATACATAAAGGCTAGAGCTGTTTAACTATTGTTAGTTTTATAAACTAAGAGAATATACTTTGTATAGTTTTAACATGCAGTGGAGCTCTCTTAATGTGAGACAGGTAAGATTTACTTACTTGCATACCAAAGATCTTAGCTTGAATGTTATAGTAAGGCTATTTAAATACCCAGTTAGTAAAACAAGAAAAATCTAATAAAATGTATATGAAGATGCTCTGTTTCTACAAGAAAGATAGCTAAATACCCTTTAAAAGATCTGAATTTCTTTTATCAAATAAAAGAATACTCTGCTCTTTTATAAAATAATGCTGTATTCAATTCTAATAACTGTTTGAAAGGCTAGAACGAAATCCAACAATTGGGCTTTAATTGTTAAGAACTATTCGGTTTAATGTTCGATATCTTAGGCTGACTTAACAAGGACATGAATTAGCTACTTGCATTAGACCTCATTAGGTAAAATATATAATATTTTATATATGCATTATTTTTATAGAACTAGTCACAGAGGCAATGTGCAGTCAGTAGATTTTGCTAGGCACTTAAAAGTTCATAATTATCATATTTGATGTATTTTGCAAAAGAAAAGGAAACACAACCATTAGAAATTGAAGCAAATAACTTGGCTAGCTGGTTTTAATATTTTTGTTTCTTGTTTTTTTTTTTTTTTGAGTTTTCGTCTTTTTTACAAATAAGCGACGCCAACGACGGCCAATAGCCGCTTGGTCGCCATTTGAGCCATTCATCTTGTTAGCCGCCTGCTGTCTGCTTATACGAATACTGCATCAAGAAATCTGCTGCAAAACGGGAAAATAAATCAGTGCGCCGCGACGAGCGTTTGGGGCAAGTGCTGTATGGCACACACACATACACACACACTCTTACACACACGGGTACTCGGTACTCGATACTCATATGTCAAGTGTATTTTTGGACGTCTGCGCTGACCCCTTCGCTGTGCACCTACCCGTCGAGCGAGCCAGCGACAACTCTTTCACTTGGCGTCTTCTGCTTTCTTCTTATTTGTTTTGCCTTGCTTTGCTTTGCTTTGCTTTGCTTTGCTTTGCTTTGCTTTAGCAGGCATCCTTAGCGCCGAGATTTATGACATTTTAGTTGGCAACGTCCACTTATCTTATCGCATTGTTGGCATCGCACTCTCTCGGCGCAGAGAGCATCACAACGCAACCAAGTGCCGACTCAGCTCTGTTGCTCTTGTAATGCATTTCTTTGGCATGACCTCACCGTACTGTCAGCCCTGCTAGTTGACGAAAATCTGTTTTATTGCCTCGCAACGAATCGGAGGTCATATCGGAGGCAGGCCTCTCCGCTGTGGTAGGTGTACATTGTTTTATGGCTGAATTAATGTAGCTACCTGTGCGGACTGCAAGCCGGAAAGCAAAAGTGCTTTGGCTCTGACCTAATAATGCGTAATGCCTATAATTTCTACTAGACAATGGGCTGCGTAATGTGGCATTGAGGTCAAGGTCACCAGACCACTCACCGACTGTTTCACCTGTACAATTTAATGGCATTAATATTTGTATCACTGCAAAGTGAAGGCCAAAATATATGCTTTACTTTCATTTTCCAGCTAGTTGGCTATAGAACACCTCAAATTTGTCAATTGCTCTCGCTATTTTATGTTTATGGTTTGAAATAAGTACGATACTTATGTATATAATTATTATTTGATTATTATTTATATATATATATTAAGTGAAAACATCTTAAAATGATTTATTTCCTATCGTTTCATTTGAATATCGTAGGTAAAATGTAGACTTTAGATAGTTTATATATATATATAAATGAAAATACACATATTTATATTTAAATATTCTTTCATTCGCTACGAAGACACCTTAAACGCCTGATCGAAAAGGATATTTGTAGCACTGCAAAGTGAAGGCCAAAATATATGCTTTACTTTCATTTTCCAGCAAGTTGGCTATAGAACACCTCAAATTTGTCAATTGCTCTCGCTCTTTTATGTTTATGGTTTGAAATAGGTATGATACTTATATATATAATTATTATTTGATTATTATTTTTATATATATTAACTGAACAACTCTTAAAATGGTTTCTTTCCTATGTTGACTCTAGATAGTTTATATATATATATATAAAAAAACACATTTGTTTATTAAAATATTCTTTCTTTCGCTATGTGGAAAGATGTGCCTTAAGCGCCTGATCGTAAAGGATGTGAAGATATCTGATAGTTGAATACTAAAACATTAGGATAAAAGAATAAGAAAGTCTTTCAGCATTCTGTGAAAGGCTTTTTTGATCAACAAAAATCGTATAAAACATTTAAAATTGGTACATTGACTACTTCACTCCCTTATTAATTACAAATTATTAAAGAACGATCAATTATATTCGAATATAACTTCTGTAAAGGTGAACACGAATAAAGTTAAAGTTTAAGATCCTGGTTAGCCAGCGCGAGCTGAGCTCGTCAATTAACGCATTGACGCCATAAACCACAATAATATGCTCAAGGTGGGACACCCACTAAATTCGAAATGATATAGGCCTGCTGCGGGTGGTAAATAAAAGTGCCGCTGCTGTCGCGTCGGCTGGCTCTGATGACGGTTGAAGTTGGCTAATTAATACCCATTACAACGTGCCACGAGTTGCAAAAAAAAAAAAAAGGAGCGACAAAAATCCAGAAATACATAAAACAGAGCTGCCCCGCCCATATGTGGGTGTGAGTGTGTATGCAGGAGGATGTAAGTGGAGTGGAGGGTGGGCCTGACTGGAGGCGATTAAATTAAGTGGCGCATTAACAATTGCACTGCCAGGGACAAACTAAATCATTTTGACGCCACTTGCCACTTGCTGCGCGTCACAATTCACACAGAAATTCGTGTAGCTAAGAGTGGATGAATAGAAGAGTGGAAGATGAGTGGAAAGTTGGCAGCGTGAATCGCGGGCTTTTGGGCAATTTGTCAAGCCGGCAATTGGCCGCACTTTGATGGGGTTGATGGGGGTGCAGTGGCAGCTTCTTTAGACCAAAACGTGGCACTCAGTGAAATTGGCTCATTTGCATTCGAAATTTAAATTAATGCAAAACCGCTGAAAATGGCAAAGTTGGGCAAAACTTTTGCTACCGGCCTGGACTGTTGGCCATTGCAGGCAGGAGCAGAGAACGAACAAGGCAGGCAGTGGCTGGGGCGGGGGCTGAGGGCGATCATAAATATTCGCTGGCGCTCGTTAGAGGCTGCCAACGAATGGACGCGAACGCGGACGCGACTTCCTTACTAACTACGCACAGAAAATCAAGTGGGGAAAAATGCTGCGGCAGCAGCTGCTGCAGCAGCAGCAACAGCAACAGCAGCGCAAAATATGTGGCCAGGGCCTGGGCAACTTTCTTGCCGCAGTTCCTTATTTCTTATTCCCAGGAGCCAACAACAACAACAGCAACAACAGCAACAGCAATGGCAAACAGAGCAACATTAGAAGCCGCGTGGAGCAGATGGAGGGGAGTGTGTGTGTGTGCGTCGAGAGCGCGCGTAGAACATCTTACTCGCTTTTTAAAATGTCCAATAAAAATTGCCGACACATTTTGCCCATATTTCTTCGGAATCCCATATAAATCACGCGCTGTAATCCCTCATGCTATCGCCGCGTCGTCTTGGCTGCCGCTGTCGACTTTGCCACCGCCGCCGCAGCGGACAGCAGGGAAGAGGGCAAGAGGGGACAAGGGGTAAAGGGGGCGAGCGGGGAAGAGTGAATGCGGCTGCGGGTCTGGGTCTGAGTCTGGGTATTGGGGCTTGGGGCTTGGGGCTTGGGTTCGGTTTCGGGTTCGGTTTCGGCTCTGAGTTTGGCAGTTTTGGCAATAAGAAAGTTTTTCTTTTCTTTGGTATGCCAGGCTCTGCATTGGCTTTGTTTAGGTCCCCGCGCTCCGCCCTCCACTGGGCACTGGAACGGATACGGGAACTGGGACCCTGTCCTGGTCTAGGGTGGGTTTCTGCTACACCCACTCTGCGTGTGCTCGAAGGCCTCATTATGGTGCCTGCGATTATTTGAAATTGCAAAAGTTTATTCATTGTGGGCGGACAGGAATGTGTGGCATATGTAAGATCGGAAGATGTATGTGCTCTATACAGATAAATCAATAACAATACATGTGCTGAATTCAGAATTCAATTCAACTGTGTCCAGTTGAAATTTATATAAATTAACAAAGCCACTGATATATTTCTTCCTTTTTCAAATCACATTATAAGAAATCATGTATATATATATATATATATTCATATATATCATATATATTTTGTTAACATATTTAAGATTTTCGATTTTTGCTGCTATTATTTTGAAAAGGACAATTTCGCCATTATTATCATTTTTTACATAAATTTATAGATGAAAGAAGTTTTTTGATGAAGAAACACTCTTACTTTGTTTGAAATTAAATATAAATACTAAATTTAAAAAAAAATTATTGATCTGTAGTCATTATGATATTTATCAATCTTAAAATCAGAACTTATATGTGCTGCTATTATTTTGAACACAGCTGTATATATATTTCTTGAGAATATTGTCAAAGAGTTTTACTATATATCTCTAGTGTGCATTTCCATACACCTTTAAGACTCAATATACATGATGATATAATAGCTAAACTTTATTGAAGACGAAATATCTGAGATCAAATAATTCTTCTTTATTTTGAAGTAAATTCAAACTGAAATTAACTCTAAAGTTGAATAGAAATTTATTTGTTACTTTAACAAAATAATTTATATGCCAAAGGCAACAGAAAATATTCTGTAAACTAATTGAAAATTAAGTTTGCATGACTTAGGGGCAAATGTCTTCCTCTTAGCATCTTAATTATGGAGCGCGGCTACAGCCATGCATCATCTTTAAGTGGAAAGAGGCAGCAGCAAGCAGCTCGTATGCTGGTTCTTTTGCTAATGTGCCGCTCCTCCGCCCACTCCAGAGCGGCAGAGTAAACAGAATAACGCGATGCGCCTTGCTTTATGAACTCTGCACACACATGCATGCATTTGTGTGTGTGTGTGTATGTGTATGGATGCGTGTTGCTATCAACACCAAATAAATGTACGAAACACGCGAGAATAATGCGCGCATATTGTCCAAATTTGTTCTCTATAAATTTTATTAACAAAACACACAAAAAAAAAGCAAAACAAAAACAAAACAAAGCAAAAACAACAACGAAATGAATTTCGCGCTGCTTGTTTACCGGCAAAGTAGCGCAGGACAGGCCAGGCAGGATTCTGGATATGCACGGACTTGAGAGTGGCTCGCTTTACGGAACAGGGCTCGACGGTTCGGTTCGGTTTGGTTGGTTGGTTGCTCGGATTGTTGGTTTGTTGGATGAATGTTGGCGGCTGGTGGAGTATTTCTGATGCTGCCGAGAGGCAAAAGAACTATGTTTGGCGAGAGATAAAGCAATAAATTCTGTCAGAAATTTAATTTGATAATAAATCTTTGGTTCTAGCGCTACGGAATTTATTTGGCTCGCACTCACGCACACACACACAGATGAGTGTGTGTATATATAGCATATGTATATGTATATAGAAATTCGTGCACATAATAAAACAAAAAGGGCGCAAAAAACGTGCGTGCACGCCAAGGATGAATGAGGATACCAAACATGACACTTATGGATGTTCCAGCACAAAATCACACGCACGCTCACATACACATGCATCGCACACACACACACAGTTTTTGGCTATGGCAGACAAGGACTGCGTCGGTGTTGGCGACATTAGTCGAGCTTGTTGCCTCTTTATCCCTTTTCAAAATATCACCTACACCTATGCAGTACAGTAATGTGTTTATAGATATGTGTATGTGTGTGTGTGTGCGTGTGACACCGCCCCGTCAGCTGGCACATAAAATGGTTTCTAATCCGGTTAAGGGCCAAAACCACTCAGACTTTCAACTGCCATTTGGCCTTATCACATGGAAATAGCCTCAAGCGTTGATAAGTTTTTAAGCAGCTTGTTCGAAGCTCACAGACACACACATACACAGGCATACACACAATTACTAGGAATATATGATCAAGTAGGAGCAAAAATCCTTATTCCTTCCATGAAGATCTATTGTTAATAATTTTATTTATTATTACAGTATACTTTTTGGCGCCAGCGAATAAGGCATAACTTTTTCCAAAGTAAAGACAATTTATCAAGCTCCGAAAAGTATGCAACGAAAACAAAACTTAAATAAATTCGATGATTTCTGAGAGTACTTATCAGTACTTTCTGTTCATACATTGCACTCATTTGAATGGGTCAATCAGAGCATCGATAAGAAACATTTTAGCTTTAAAAAAATATACACAGACAGTAAATATTTTGTTCACAGATTCTCTTTTTGTACAAAAAACATTTTCAACACAGCAAATTATAACACTTAAAGGGATAAGAACTGCTTTAAATGCTCAAGTAAAATGCTTCGAGCATTGTTTGCATTGAGGTAGATTATGTCCTGCAGTAAGATGGGCTTCATCCAATCTATGCTGAGTAGTTTGTAGCTAAAAAAAAAAACAAGAAATTGAAAAGTAAACCTGTTCGCCAATAAAGTGTCTATGATTACCCTCTTGGTATAAGATTCATGAGCTGAGATCTGGTTATCCATGTGCCATAGTAGGGACAAATTGTGTATTTATCATAGTCTAAGTTTATATAAAAATTAAAATATTGCTGAAGTACATCTTGTATAGTTGTCGGGTTAACTTCTACTTTCTGTAGTCCCAGTTCCAGTTGAGAGAGCTTGTTAAATTTACTAATCGTGGCTTGAACACAAAGCAGAAAATCATTAGAATTAATATATATCAATTGGAATCAATACAAACTTACGCCCCATATCCGGAATTAGATTTGATTGAAGTTTTTCAACTGGCGGCAAAAGCTGAGACATTTGCAGGAAATAGATTACCATCAAGGTATGCAGATGACTTCGCAGCTGAAAACTAAGCCCAAGGCTTTTCGCTCTATCCCGCAGATAGTGAACCATATACCGACCTAAAACAGATCTCTATCAAATTATTATTGAGACTAAGAAGATATTAAGAAGATATTCTTACCAATCGGCTGCAGATCAAACATATAACTAACAAGCAGATCGTGCGAAGGAGCCGCTCCCTGAGAGAAATTTATATCCACATTGATGTTGGTTTGAATGTGAGTCAGGCATATGATAGGAACTCTGGTATCGACAAATGTGTTTACTATTTTCAAGGTTTGGTTGGCTTTTTTGTGCAGCACATCAGCTGTCTTATACAATTGCTGAACTGCCGTTTGTGATGGATGTTCTGAAAGAAATAAATCAATTTGAGTTACTTTCATAATTTCTGAAATACAAATAAAAACATACCAATATCTGCAAATATATCTAGATCGGACTTCTCGTTGGCAACTCCCACGATGCGAGAGCCAAAGAAGTCAACATTTGTTGTCTGATTGGGAAATGCCTGTTTGAGTGCCTTCAGCACATCATGTTTGATCTCTTGTATGATCGGAGAAAATCTCAGTTCGTTTGCTACGTCAACCTGCTGAACCAACCTCGGCCAATAATTCTTTGATTGTCCTGAGCAGAAAAGTTTATATTGCTTGTGTATTCTCTGTAAGCCATACCAACATACCAATCTCCTCTTGCAACTGTAACATAGGGTAGTTCTATAAGTATATAAATTCAATTAAAAATGCTTGCATTACTTTCAATAAATATATTTACAATTATCTCTGCTGAAATTCTCCACAACATGCCAAAGAATGTTATCCACAAAATCATATTCATTTTATAACTGAAGTCCATTTTCATTAAGCTTAGACAAATGCCAGCCACGGGCGCTTGTGATCAACTGATACGATCGTCCACGTGTTTCATTGAGAAATGAGATTAGCAATGAGTAAAGAAAACTGGTTATATGTTGATTGTTGACACTCAACGAAATCTGCATCTCAACGATTATTTAATCTCCTTCCCAGAAGCAAACAAAGCATATTTGATTATACGAAAATTGCTTAATCAGTAATGCATTTCAACTTATATATATTTTAGTTTAAGACTAAGCAATAAAATATTATTTCCGTAGCTAAAAACAATGGCAATATGCCTGCTCTATATAATAATGCTCTCTTTTCGTCGGCACCTTAGAGATGATACCAGTCGAGTGTTTTGCATATATTTTTAATAAAAAAATATATGCTTATTTCATTGGCAAAGCTGTTTTAATCAATAGACAGAATCATTTGTAGAGTGACTTCCAGCTCGAGAGCATTGAGAGACGTTGAACGTAGAAAGCGAGCGGTCAATAAACTGAAATATATATATTTATTTAGATTAGTATCTAAGGGAATTCTTATTAAAACTATTATATAGTTTTAGTAAGAATTTCAAATGCATTGCGTAGGCGTAAATGCGATAACCTTTGGAAAAAGCTGCGCAAACAAACTGTTTTCTTTGTCCCTTTCTTTTTTTGCGGAATCAACAAACAGGGAGAGCAGAAGCTGAAAAACTATTGGCGTCATCGTGTTGTCGGTGGCACAACATTCATCTTCCTCGCGCCGGAAACGCCATTGGAAAAGTCAGCAGTAGCAGTAGCTCTGAGTCGGCACTCTGGGCACAGACTGTGCTGTTTTTCGCCAGAATTTAAATAAAAAGTGAATTTCTCATTTCGGTGCAGCAGGACTCGCAGCCAGCGCTGCAGCTGGAGCCGGAGCCGGAGCCAGCGGCAGTGAGTGATGGTTGCTGCTTGCTCACAGATTGAATGGAGTGCTTCCGACTTCCGGATTCGGGTTCAAATGCGAGCGCTGCACTTTCGTCTGGAAAACTGCAATGCGCCGCAAAAACTTGACAACCGTTGCGCCCAGCGAAGCCCGCCCAACAACGCCAGCGCCCTTGCCAGCAGCCACGGCTTGGATTGACTTTGAGTTGGCCAAGTTTCTCATCTTGGGGCTGACAACTTTTTGCTTTAGTTTCGTTTTTCTTGCAGCGACTCCCGCGCAGGCTGACCGAACCGCAGACACTTTGTCTGCCACCCGGCCATAAATCTAAGTCTGCGTCCTGGCCGACGCACTCGTCCTGCAATATATGTATATAGAAAATGAAATGATTGCGAAACATCAAAGTGTTGGAGTTCACGGTGCGCCAGCTGAGAGTAATGTCTTCTCTGTTTTCCATATTTTTGTCGGAGCAGCCAACCATCAACAGCTGGCGGCCAGTTAAATTGCTTCAGCTCGCTCGGTTATTAAAGTCGTTCAAGAGCGCACCGGAAACTAAATGGGAAGTGTATTAGCTGGCAAAGCGGAAACGTATTAACTGATCACATATCTCGGAACCCTGCTCAGCATCAGTACCAATGCCGAAAACGCCACCGACACCGACTCCGACACCGACATCGTCACCAGCAGCGACAGCAACACGGTTATTGCTGGCTGCAGCAGGCGCCACTGCAGCAGGAAACGCAGTTTTGGCTGCCCGCCCGTCTGGTCATCCATTGACGCAAGTCCGCAGCTGTTTGCTTGCCCCAGCCGTAGCCAGCCCCAACCAGTCCAGCCCCAACCCAGCATCATGCCACATTGCCAGCCTGGCAAGGATGCTCTTAATTTATGGCATTGAACTTTTATTGGGCGAATTTCTGTTCATTTCCATGCGTGTATTAAGAATAATGGATGCATGTGCCGGAAGTGCTTCATTTGAAAAAGGGTGAATCTGTTGCCAGTGTGCCCAAGGCTATATAGACGTGTATAGCTATGCAAGTATATATATCTATATATATATATTTATTTGACTAAAGCTGTTTATTCTTACTGACTGATTGATAATCGATGACAGTTCTTTCCCTTTGATCTAATTTATCTAATGCTCATATGTATATGATGTGTATACATATATGCAATGCAGAGCTCAACCTCAAGAGAGAAGAGAAGACTCTCCAGATGGCCTCTCTATCATGGCCTGACGAATAGAAATACAGCTTACACTTGAACATATAATATCGCTCATATAAGAGGTAAGCAGAAATAACTCAAAAGTAGATCTTTCTCTATCTTTTACTTAGTCTTTCTCTCGCACTGTCTCTCTACCGCTCTCTCACCCTGTTCTTCTCCTCATTACTCTCTATATCACCTTATCAGCAGTTTTTCAATTTGCTTTAAACATTTAGCCTTCATAGTACAAAATCGAAGCTTCAGTTGTCGGCAAATATATATGAAATTAAATTAATTACAAAATATTTTTGCTGATATATATTAACAATTGTGCGACTTCATTAAATTTACGCATTCATTTATCATGAGTCCATTTCTGCGAATTCCATACAAATGTGCAAACAATGCAATGCTGTGGTTAGCAGTGGCCTGTGCCAACACAATATGGATTGTATTTCGCTTATAGATAGTATCTGCAGTCAGTAGATAAACTAAAAGATAATTGTAGAAAGTCTATGATGATCTAATTGATCCATTCTCTTTATTAATCCTATTAATATATATGATTCTATGAACTAAAACAACACTATATATACTATCAAATCTTTCCAGATGTATTATAGATGTTCGATACTTTGCATTTATAATAAAAGATAATCTACAGTTAAGTCGAAGTTTGTTAGTCTGTCAAAGGAAGTTCAAGTTCATTTCCAGGGCATATCCAACAAAATTCAATGATAAACTCATTCGGTTGGCTTGGTAAATTCAATAAAAAAAATCACAGTGCAAAGTTGAGTGCAAAGAGTTGCATTTGCCACCGTGCAACCGCTAGGCGTTGCAAGTGCGTTTATGGTTTGATGATTTACAGTCACAGCCATAAATATTCGCACGGCCAGTGCGCACATTATTCGCGATTTATGCTGCGCCGCCATAATTCATGCAACAGCACATGTAAAATTTATGCAATTATTAATTTAACACTCCCACGCACCACCCCCTCGCCTCCGCCGCACCTCCTCCCCCACTCTCCCACTCTCCCACTCTAGCTCGTATTATCAGCTAAAAACTGAACACAAAGGCAGATCTAATCTGACCCAGCTAAGCGTTTTGGCCGTACAAACCAATTTGGGGCGACAATGCAACAAATGAACTGCTGGGCAGTTGGGTTCGTTGCTGGAACTCGTTGCTAACCCACCCACTGCACCACCGACCGACCGACCGACCGGCTGTGGAACCATAATTTACCCGACGAGCAAAAACACTCACGAAAATAATAAATGTCCAATATGTTAGCCTGGCTGGCAACATGGCAAAGTCGGCAAAAGAAACCAACGCCCACACAGCACCAAATCGACAGAAGCAACAACAACAACAATAACAACTACAACAACGGCAACTGCTGTAACAACAACAGCAATAACAACAATAAGAAAAAAAAAAGCTCATTCATTTGGCATGTGTGAAACAAACAGCAGCTCTAAAGCGTGGCAGCCTAGAAACTGAGGCTGGGCAGCGGGCTACGGTCCAGTGAAGGTTCGTCCTCGTCCTGGGGCTGGAAGTAACTGCCGCAGCCCTTAATGCAGGCCACCTGCTAGGCTCGAGTGGACAGAGTGGACGTAGTGGACGGAGCGGACAAACAGAGTTCGACTCGAACATGGACAGCATGTCGCTCCATTAATTTGCCATAAAACAGAAGTGGACTAAAATTTGTTTGTAGTTGTCGTTGTTGATGTTGTTGTTGTTGTTGTTGTTGCTCCAGCAAAAAATTACAAATGACACCAAGCACACAAAAGATAGTTGAAGTAGAGAGCAGAGCCGACCAGTCCTTGCTAATTTATGAACCAAACAATTTTGATGTTCTGTAAAATGTCCACAATGACATATTGAGAACTGCCCAAAGAGCAGGTCGACAAAAAAAAAAAAAACTGAAGATATTAAAAGAACATATCTACGATTGAAAACATTGTCCATGGAATGCATAAATTCAAAGGGATTCGAGTATGGTTCCTTGTCATGTCCATGCATGTCAATGAGAGAATCGTTGCTTAGTTAAATAAATAAATTAGGCTAAATTTAGTAAATGACTTAAAGCAAGGTTTGCCTTTTTAGATATAAAAGCTTTATTTATTATTATATTATATTATATATTATTTATAGTAGTAGTAGTAGTAGTTATATATATATATTTTTATTTTTTTTTTATATTTTTTTATAATATTGTAAAGTTACAAATCTGGCCGAGGTGCAGACCCAGTCTGCCCAGGACCAGCACTTGCAATAATATTTCTTGAGTGCGGGGACTTAAGAGAGAGGAAAGGTGTTGGTGTTGGTTGGTTGAGCTATTTATTTATTAATTAAGCTTCCCTGTCGCGGTCCAGGCCCTGCCGCACCATTTCGTGCTTCGCGCCTTTTCCATGTTCTTCCTGCCTACTCTTCGTTTGAGCGCCGACACGCGCTCCTAACTCTCCGGCGACCCGTCTCGTCGCGTGCCCGAAAACTCATTAACTCTCTGCCCTTAATTCTACCACGCTCGAGCCGCCCGATCGCCTTGGCGACGCAACTCACCATCGCGCTCGCTTCTCACGGTGGAGCTTTCACCACGCTGCGCAGAGTTGCATCGCCGATCGTCGGCGCGCACTCGAACCGTTACATTTAAGTTTCAATTTTTTTACATACATCTTGCGCTTCTTGCGCTCTTATTACAACTACCTTACTCATTACTTATATGCTATCTTATTGTAAATAAGGATGTGAGGCGGCTGCTCCTAAGGCCGCCTTACAATATATATATATTCGGACTGATCCATATATGCTCATGCGCTCATTCTGCTTTAAAGAGTTATTCTAATCACTATTATTAATTGCCGCTAAGATCATTGCTTCTAAGTGTTGAGTTCTTCTCACTGCCCTTATGCCATTAGCACTTTGTCCTGTATTCGGGACTGATAATGCTTTACAGTTAGTGCCGCAATGAGTCCCGCTTCGCCGTCTAATCGCTTTTAACTGAATAATTATCCCTTGTTTATAATCCCTCGAAAGTATGTATACCCCGCTTAGACACCGCTCAAGTTGCAATTATAAAATTAAATAAATTTAAAAAAAACTTAAAAACAGTCGATTTAATTAATTTTAATATAACTATCATCATAATCACCAAACTCGCAAATTTGAGAAAGAAAAGTACAATTTTTATAAAATGGTTTAAAACTGATTTTTAAGGAGTAAAACTAAAGAATAGATATTGATTTAGATGAAATGTTCTCTATGTATGTCTACACATTTATTTTTTGTTTTATCAACTGCTGTGTAAATATATTAATATAATATTTTTTATTTTCATTAATATTATTTTATTACTATTCTATCAGGTAAAAAGTGTTAGAAACAGATCCTATTCGCGCCGTAAACCGGATATAAAAACAAGTAATCGATTAACATTACCTAGACTTGAGTACTTTATTTCGAAAACTAAGAAATAATATACTATAAGGCAAAATAAGGTTGAATGCATATATGTATATATATATTTGGTTTATAGTAATATAAAGTAAGTACAGTAAGAGAGAAACTCAATTATAATTTGATAAAGAATGCAATATATTAAGATATCAGATATATATTTTATATGGCTGACTTTATGGCTTAAATTATTGTGTGCATTTCCAGGATTCACAAATGATTTCTTAACTTTTCTCCAGTTCTCTCAATAGAACTCTTACAAATCTAGAACTAAGAGTTCGACTCAAAACTCTTCTGCATGGCTTTTTTAATAATCTCGTCAAAGTGTTGGATATTCGTCAGTGTGGTCAAGCTCTCGGCACACTGACCGGCATTCGGAGCACTGCTGATCACGCCGTACAGGTAGTGGCGGAATCGATCGCGGGAGAAGGCAAGCGTCTCCCGCTTCGCCGTGAATCCGCCTCCGCTGTCGCCGTGGCAGGCCAGAGATCTACCCTGTGTGTACATGCAGAACTTATCGGCACTTATGTCCCGCAGATTGGCCAGGCAGACGGAGTTCATTTGCGATTTCGCTGGCACAAACTGCAACTCACGTTTGTCCTTAAAGTTCCAGCCAGCAAATTGGCCTTGCACCTCGTTGTTGATCGTCTCCTTTTCGGAAAAGCTGAAGAACTCCACACACACCGGTCGAATGACGTTGCTCAGCTTGTATGGCTTACTCAGGAAGATCAGAGCCATATCGTTGAAGAAATTATCTTCACGGCCCTTGTATTCACTGAAAGACAGAATTGTATTAGGTTTGTAAGAGTCGGAATATATAATATTAATTAAATTAAATTAACTAAGTCGTCTATCTGAGCTAATGCTTTAGGCATTCCAGCATTTTGTATACTCACGGCGCAACAATAATATTTTCTACGTCCCGTCGCTCATCCTCGTTGGTGACATCGTTGTAGCCCCTATATAGCTTGGCGGCAACCACACGAAACGTCTCGTAGCTGTAAGTCTGCCCGGTCACCTCGCTGAACACACAGTGTGCAGCCGTGATGACCAGGTCAGGGGTGAGCAGGGAGCCACCACAGACGAAGTTGTAGTCCTTCTCGTTGTGCCAGACGTAAAGGCCAACGTGCCAGGGCACCACCGTGTTGTTGATGGAATAGCCGTTGGCCGAGAACTGCGTAATGGGTGTTGCAATCTGGCCACACTCCTGAGCGCAAGGCACGCGCTCACGACTCCAGTAGCCGCCAGGCATGCACTTCATAGCCGACAGCGTCGTACTGACCGATCTAAACCCGGTTGCGCAGATGAAATTCACCTCGGTGCCAGGCGGATGGTAGCGTGCGGTACAGTTGACCGCTTGACCCTCATACGTGCATGTGGGGTTAGTCGAATACCCATGGAGCAGGTTCTTGGAGCGGCCCTCAGAATCACGCAAAGCGTCGCAGTACTCTATAGCACAAGGATATTATTCATTAGAATCAAAGATGCTGCTGAGGTAGTCCGCTACTCACTCACGCACTTCGGCACAACGTCGAGGCTCCACTGTCGATTGGCACAGCGGCTGGTCTTTGAGCCCTCCAGAACGTAGCCGGGCTTGCAGGAGAAGTAGACCGTTTTCTTGATAATAGGCGGCTTTAGATAGGTGCCGTGCTGATCCTTCAGTATGGGCAGCTCATCGCCGCGGGGCAATGGGCACCCGATCTGATCCGTCGGCAGCAGGATCGTTGGCTGTGTGGGCACGGAGGTGGTGTTGCACAGCAGCGGCGACTCGTCGGAGCCATCAAAGCAATCTGACTTGCCATTACAAGTCTGATCGCCGGGTATGCAGCCGCCAGTGGCGCATTTGAAGGCATAGCCTGGGCACTCGATGTGTCCGCACAATTTGACAGACTCGTCAAAGCCACTTCCGTCGCCACAGTCGTCCTGGCCGTCGCACAGATACTTGTTCTTCTCAATGCATATGCCAGAGGGGCACTTGATCTCCTCGTCCCTAGAGGCAATAAAAGCAGTGCTTAGTTATGCATAACTCAATATACTGAGTACTCACTTGCAGTTTCCCTGCAGTCGGCTATCGAATTCACGTATGTCGTCAGGTGAGCCGCAGCGCAAAATCGTCTCGTCCGAGCCATCGGCACACTCGTTCTTGCCATTGCAGGGCGCCGTGCCGATCACGCAGGCGCCATAACTGCACTCGAAGTAGGGCTTGGTGCATTGCTTCCGCTGCGACACACAGGTCAGACCCGTTTCGTCCGACCCATCTGGGCAGTTCCTGGTCCCATCACATACCTCGTATGTCGAAATACAACTGCCATTATCACACTCGAACTGGATGGCACCGCAGGCTCCATACACTGACCCTTTGACGTATAAGAATGATTGAATATAAGAATATGTTTGATTTTCAAAATGTTTTTCAGTATTCAGTTAGATTGTGTACTTCATATCCTCTTTCAGCATGCGCAAAGAGTATATTGATAATACTCTATGGTATATGTATGCTCGAATTGTCCTCTTGATTGTGCGTATTAAAGAGTCGACTTTATAAGACTGCAACGTTCCGAGTTACTTAAACATGTTTAAGCTAGGCTTCAGCCAATCTCTCTTCAAGAGACACCGGTCATCGAAGACGAAATCGAAAACAATAACAATAACAATAACAGAGAGTTTCTGTTGTACTCTCTCTCTCTCTCTCTCTGTCTCTCTCAGAGTCTTTGTCATGCTCGCACTCTCTGTTTCTCTTTCATCTCTCTTTCATTGTTTAAAGCAAAGATCTTGCAATCTTGACTCAATTGACAATCACAGATTCTGACTCAAAAAAGGCCAAGCAACACATGCAACAATCGAGCATATGTGTATGTGTGCGTGTATGTGTGTTAGGCATTTATATTAAGCCCAAGTGTGATTAGTTCTCTATAATTTACTTACTTGCACTGAAGCTTAACCAAGTCACGCAGATGCATAGTAAATGTGACTTTAAGCTCTTCAATATCATATTAAATATTCTAAAAATTAACTATATATATAAATATATATATATATATATAGGCGCCGTTCTTAGTTATTTATATATATGTATATATATTATTACGAATTTTAACTGAGAAGATCGTGCTATCAAGAAGCACTTGGCCGATCGACAGCACAAACTGAACTGAGTTGAAAAATATTCAAACAGCAATTGATATGAGAGAAAACGTTTCAAGCACGTCGAAGTCTAAATACACTAACAGTTTTCAGTCTTGGACTTAATGGATATTTAGTTAATAAAAAATAATAAGAAAATAATCTTATTATTAGTAATATTTGAAATCAAAATGTCATATGTATGTATTTATGTATAAAGATAAACATATTATATATATCAACTTAATAATTATTATTGAGTTTTACATTTTCAGTAAAAGACTTAGCATGCACTGCCTTGGTAAGAGTATGAATTGAGATTGTTAAGTGCTAAAACAAGTTTTCAGACGCAGATGCTCAACGTATTTCGAATGCTAAAGAGAGTATTAACGTTTTCTGAGAACTTAAGAGATGTTTCTCCAATAAAAGTACATAACAAATGCTGATAAAATTATTCAAAAACTTTAATTTATGTATTTACTCAAAGAAAAACAATTAAAATAGAGAAATATTATATACCTTTATATACATAAATATATTTATATTTATATATTAAAACTCTCATAAACATACGTATTACACCTACATATATTCCTAAGGGAAGACTAATATGCGTCTTATGAATAATCGTAAATATACACATTTATTTAATTCGTAGGGGTCTGCTGTCTTTTATCTATATACATACCTATACAATAATTCTAATTACACTATACCTGCAAGGGAATGCTCACTATCGATATATCCTGTCATACGCTATACGATGAATGCCATTCATACAGGGTGGCCAGAACTGGCTGGTGGCGCTACCTGTCGGCCAGTAGACCAACACAATATGCGCGCAGTCTATAGCAGTCAGCTTTCATTAGCCTGCGCCAAGTTACACAAATTGAGCGCAAGGTGGCGCCAATGCACGTCGCCATCTATGTATCACATTTGAAAAGTCACAATTTTTTGAGTTTTGAATCAAATTTTTATTTACTTTATTTTGTTTACCACATTCTCACTGGTTGTTTTTCGTTTTATTTAAAGTACGTATATTTTATATTGATAATTTACAACTTACGGATCTAACATAGAATGGCGTTAAATTAAAATTACATAGTATGCGAGTATAAACGCTTTGATTACCCCACACACAAAATGACAAACGAAAGTTTTCTCTCTCTCTCTCTCTTAATTGTTCTCTCAAGTTTGTTCATTTTGGGGTATGGCTTGCTCCGTTTATACATGAGTTAGGTTAGGATTAGAAAGAACATTATTAATGTCAATTAGGTTGTGAGGCTGTGGTGAGGGGTCAAAAAGTAAAAAAAGCCACAAGAATGTACAATAATCGTAATGTAGTGTTTTATTAATACATATACATACACACACACATATATGTGTGTTACATAAGTAAGTAGTAGGTAAGTTTGTAGAGTGAAATAAATTCTAACGCCGACGCGCTCCGTTCCATCTTTTACGTATATCCGTTGCTACGACAATTCACATTTAATTCATTAAGTATTGTATTTTTAGCATCTGGTTTTTGTTTTCTTTTTTAGTTTTTGGGGGAGGAGGGGGTGGTTGGTGCTGGGCCTCTCTTAGCCACGTATGCCGCGCTTCTTCTTCTTCTTCTTTGTATATATATTTACGTATATGTTTCATTTAAAATCTATAACATTTAACTTATCGCTTACGTACTTTTGTTTTCTCTTTTTGCAAATATTCTCTTATTGTTGTTCATTTATACTCGATTTTCATGTAAAATACATAAATATAAATATATATATATATATGTATATATATATGTATATATGTATATATAGAGATTTATGTATATATATTTATCTGTTGAACCTTATGCGCTAATTACGTATACATCTTGTGAAGGTTGCTTGGTTAGCCCTTAAGTGAATCGAACTGAAAATGGTATAGCGCACAATATCTCGAGCACAGCTCGGATGCGCTATCGATAATCGATAATCGATAATCGATAATCGAGTGTGTTATCGGTATGGTTAGCATCTCTATTCAACTTACGAACAATTAACGAAAACGAGATCAAAAGCAATTTCGCATGCACAATAAACGAGGGCCGCCATAGGCACGACCCGAGGATATCAAAGAACTCTAAGCTCTATAATTCTAAGTGAGGAGACAAAACGAAACAACAAAAATTGCAACTAAAATAATAACACAATTCATTCATTCGTTTTTCTTTGATTTTTTTTTTTTTTTAATTTTTTTTAGTTTTTTTTTTTAGATTTTTTCAAAACCAATAATTTATTCGTTTTGCCGGGGCAAAGTTTTTGTTTTTCTGTTTTTCTGCTTTGTTGTTGTCAGATAATCTCATAAACGCTTTTCATTAAACTAAACATAATAAAAATAGGATTTAATTTAGTTTAAAAAAACTTTAAAAATTACTTAAAGAAAACAGCTTCACGTTTGTTGTTGTTTGTTTGTTGTGTGTTTGTGTTTGTGTTGTTGTTGCACGCTTAAAAAGCCTAAGACGAAAACTAAACAAATTAATTTAAAATTAAACAAAGTTAACTAAAATTGCATTAATTTTAAGCACGAACTATACACATTGTTTTTATTATTATAATAATTCTCTCGTTATTAAGTTATTTATTTACCTTTCTATTATTCCTTTTTCGTTTTTATTTATATATATTTTTTTTTAATATACTTTTACTTTGCTAACAAATTCTATTTATATTTAAGTTAAATTTTCAATAGTTTTGTTTTTAAGTAATTTTTGTTTTTGTTTTTCTTTTTTTTTTTACTTGTTTTAGTTTTGAATTTCAATTGGTTTAAAAACGCGCCTTACAAGAATTCATATCAACAGAATTTAATCTTTACCTTTTAACATTTTGAGTATTTATTTTGATTTTCGAAACGTTTCTCTTTATTCGAAAGAAAATAATATAATTCAAACATAGCAGTAAGCAACAAAGGGGATTTCCTTTAATTATTTCATTTTGGGACTGGGCGGGGCTCAGGGGCTTCGGGGTTCGTAAACAACATGTGAACAGAACTTTTGAAAAATAAATTTGTTGCTCGTTTTAAACATAAATCTTACGCGGGCAAACAATTTGCAAATTCAAGTTTTAGTTTACTTCTAACACTCTTTGTGGAATTTAAATTAAATTTGTATTTTGTATTCGTATGCATAAAGTTACGTATGTATGTATCTAGGTAATTAGATTTCTTGTGTTCTTTCAACTACTTTCATAATCAATTTTTATTTTGTAGTTTTTAGTTTTTAGATTTTAGATTTCCTTTTTGTTTTTCATTTACTTAGAGTCTACGAAATTTATTTGTAATTTTTGTTGCCGTTTGCTGCTTTACGTATTTTCGGTTGCTTTTCAAACAATTTGAAATAGTTGCTTCATGGTACCATACAATATCAATATGATTATTGAAGTATTGAATTAATTTAAGTTAAGTAAATGGTTTATTTGTTACAATATTGTTGCACTGGATGGGAT
Source organism: Drosophila nigricruria (assembly GCA_037075265.1). Classification (NCBI taxonomy): domain Eukaryota; kingdom Metazoa; phylum Arthropoda; class Insecta; order Diptera; family Drosophilidae; genus Drosophila; species Drosophila nigricruria. Next base: position 504,048 of record JBAMCI010000011.1, read on the forward strand.
GCAGCAAGTTGAATTCGTTCTAGTTCTGATCTAAGTGCCCGCCCTGGACGGCCGCCGCCGCGGCCGCTGCTGCCGCTGCCTTTTGCGCCTGCGCCTGTTTCTCCTGCTCGTTGAGCTCCTTGATCGCCTGGATCTCCTTTTTCAACTTCATTCGTCGATTCTGGAACCAGATCTTGATTTGTCGCTCTGTCAAACACAGCGCGTGCGCCATCTCGATTCTCCGTCTGCGGGTCAGATAGTGATTCGTGTGGAACTCCTTCTCCAGCTCGAGCGTCTGGTAGCGGGTGTATGTCTGTCGGCCGCGTCTCCTCAGACCGTTTGTGCCTGTTTAAAAGAATTGCAATAATAAATTAGTTTTAATTTTTAATTCCAGATACTCAAATACATTGACAAAGCAAGACATTTAGTAGATGCAGGGTATTCGAATGCATTGGCAAACCAAGCCAACGAGTGTGGGTTCAATTGCCTCATTTGGGTCGTTTATAAACATTTCAACAGGCATATTAAATTGAAAAATCATTTCGCAAAATTTGCAACAAAGATCATTTGTTTTTTGATGCTGTTTGTTGTTGTTGTTGTTGTTGTTGTTGTGCTGTTTTTTGTCGTTGTCAAAAACATAAATATAAATTTTTCAGCAACGATCAGCAACATTTTGACGTAGGCTGGCAACAAGAAACCCAAACAAAACACAACAACAACAACAGCAAAATACATTTCATTTTTATGGCCAATGGCTGTTGGCTCTTAGCTCTTAGCTCTTAGCTGTTGCCTGTTGGCAAGCTCGTAGCCTGCAGTTGCTGTTGCTGTTGTTGTTGTATCTGTTTCTTGGGCGCAGAGATCGTTACTTTAAATTGAACGTTTGCTGCTGTGCTGCCGCCAAGCGACGTTCAAGCGGCTGTCAGTTGAGTTGCACGTTGCATGCCGCACGCTGCATGCTGCATTCGGCATATGCTGACTGGCAGCCTTTCAGTTGTCTGCCACTTAAATTGCAGTTATGCCATTGTAATGCAACTTTAATTGGCCAACCACAAAAGTCGCCAACAGCACATGGAATGTGTTTGCGCTTTAACAGTTCTCCCTCTCTCTCCCTCTCTCTCTCTGTCTCTCTCTCTCTCTCTCTCTCTCTTTGTAGGCTTTGCTATTCTGCCGTGTTAATCTCTGATTTTAAATATTTATGAAGTTTAATTTGCCTCAAGTGCAATAACTCAATTTTATGTGCACACACACACACACACACACACACACATACGCACTCTCGACTGCATTATGCACAATCAGAAGAGCACAAGAGCTGGAGAGATTTTATCAGCTACTCCACTCTCCTTGCGACCTGCTGCCAATGGACAATGTTAAGTAACTTTCGCATTTTATTGGGGCGGTTTGAGTCTGGGCCTCGCCTGAGCTGGCCTGGGCTGGGCTGGCCTGGCCTGGCAAAATGTTAAGTTAAATATTATGAGCATTTATTATGTTATAAATTTGGCCTAAAGGTATTAACAAATTTATGCCGACACGAAAGTCATAAAGTGAAAACGCATTTATCTTTCACATTGGCCCATGCACGAGTATTCCAGCATGCGAGCCAGTATGTATCTGAGCTGTCTTCATGTGTGTGCGTGTGTGTGTGTGTGTGCCCAGACACACGTTAAATAAATGGCGAGAAAATTTTATAGACAATAAAAACGATATGAAAATAAAATTTCCACCATGCAACAAAGAAATTATCTACTTATATGCGCAGACAAAATAAACATATATATTTTTATTTTATTTCCCTTTTTGTTGTTGTTGTTTTATAAAAATATTTATTTAATTGGAAACAACGCAAATCGACTACAAAATATAAACATTTGCATGAATTGTATGGAAATTTGTGCATTTTGCGACTTATCAGATATGGGAAAGAAGCGATAAGTCCTGAGATTGATGACATAATAATACTTACGCCTATGGAACTTTGTGAAATATCTATATTTTATAGCCATGCAATTTTGTATATTTAAAAGTAATCTATGATATCTATAACTACGTTGATTTATTTAGAAACAATTTGCTTTAATCTTTAGTCGAATTGTCAGCTGAGGTAAATATATAAAGAGATACTTCTTAGACTCCTCACTTATTTCATTTTATTTATTATTTAAAATTTTTTAGTTTAACCTTTAAACTATTTTTATTTACTAAAGCCTTCAGTTAGCTCCTTAAACTTACATAAAATAAATTACTAAAATATTTCTGCCTCTTTTATAGACCCAAAAAAGTATAATTAATATGTTGTATTAACTCAATAATTGTGCTTTTCTAATCAAAATTATCTTTTTTATTTCATTTTCCTCACAGTTTTCACAGATCACATTTGAAATTCCTACTTACACGCCAGTTCTCTCAACTTCCTTAGTTGCCCTCGCATCGTCTTCAAATGCAAAAAAAAAAAAAAAAATACAAATGAAATGGCAACCCGTAAGCGCATAAATAAATTTATTTAGCACTAAACCTGTTTGCTGATTAACTTAAGTCTCAGCGCTTCACTTGGCCAGCCCCTTCGGTCTTTCGCTAGCGCCATCTCTTTCGCTCACACGCACTGTCTGACTCGCTGGCTGGCTGGCTGACTGGTGTCCTGGCGCATGTCCTGTGCCAGTGGAATACATCACGCTGAGGTTAGCAAAAGTTTCATTTTATTTAGTAGGCAACTGGCAAGAAGGCGGCTCCCGAGTCGCTTCCTGCCTGCCAGTACGTGCGTTGAGCTCAACAATTTTAAATGGAATTTGTCACGCGCCTGCCACAGTGCCCCCCCTTCAACCCAGCCCCCCCCCCAATCTTATCCCTACTATACTGATATATATTTATATATATATATATATACATATATATATATGCAAAAATAAACTTTTTACCAAACTTTGCTTCTATATATATATTTTTTTTTCCAGCTTTGGCTTATTTTTTTCGGGGCTCACTTTTTTTCTTCAGTGCTGGCCAAGTTTTAAATTTATTATGCGAAAAAGTGCGAAATTCATTTTGCTGGCGCGCTCTGCTTCTTCTTGCTTAGCTTCTGCTGCTGTTGCTGCTGCTGCCACATCGCCTGCTGCGCCGCGCCATTTTCTTTTGTAGACTTTCGGAGCATTTTTGTGTATTTCTAAGTACATAATTTAAATGCTAGAATGTGGAATCAGGCGGGCACGGCGGGGCAGGACTTCAACTAGACAATAAAACTTTCTATGGCAAGGCGCGAAATTTTTTTAGAATTTTTAGACGAGTGCAAGCATTAGAGCTGGGAAGTTGGGGTGCGCCGTTGTCTACTAGAATCTTAGGGGCACACTCGTATATCTATCTGCCTCTGAGATACAATTTCAAGGTTCTGTCTACGCGGCTGATGGCTGATTTTGGTTTTCATTTGAGCGCGGGGCGCGGAAGCAGAGCTACTTGCTGGGTAGCAGCTGCGCCCGGGCGCCCGGGTACGCCCAGTACGTGTTGTATTTTTTAACTTAAATTCCTGCGGGATTTAAAGTTTTGACAGTTTACGTGTTTGCCTTTGCAGCGAACTTTGAACCAAGCCGAGCGCCCAAAAACCAAGAAAGAAAGAAAGATACAAAAAAAAAAAGAAGAAAAAGTAGAGCCCACGTCTTTGGCCAACTGCCATATAGAGTAGCTACATCTCACTCACTCTCCTGTCCTGTGACTCTCACACTCCCTCTCTCTCTCTCTCTCTCTCTCTCTCTCTGTCTCGGTGTTCGCGTCTCACCCCTGGCCGGGACGTTGCCAATAAATCTCCAGGTGACGGTGACTCCATGTTGCATGCGGCGCATCGTGTGATCTATGCTTCTATTATAACTATTTATATACACAGATACATGAGCACAGATACAGATACAGATACACAGATACACGCACGCACCAGCAGTGCGCATGTGTGTGCCATACACAGTTATATACAGGCTGGCGGGCAACGGCAACTACTTATATCTAATTCGATTTCCCAGCTCCCAATGCCAATGGCTCCCCTAAACGCTACCTACAAGCGCCCCCCCCCCCCTCGCTGCTCTGCTCCGCCCCTTGCTCTAATTTATGTTTTGTTTTGTCTTCGCTGTTGCCTTTGCCGGCACATAAAATTGTCACGCACGCGCCCGCCACTGGCCCAAAAAGTGAGAAGAATCCATCGCGGAACACGTCTCGACCAGGGTCTGAGAGTACTTTGATAATCAGGCAACAATTTTGGTGTGTAATTCGCTGGAATTACGAACGCTTAGCTGGAAAAGGGCTGAGCAGAGCGTAGCAGTAGTTGAGTTATAGTCGGTAGAGATCAGATCTTGAGATTATTATAGAGTCATTGCATCGAAATTCTCTTTACACATGAAAGTCATGAAGGAGTTCAGAGCTCTGATTCTTCAATGAGTAATTCTTACTATAAGAATGAGATTCTTTTATAAGTAATCAAAATTATAATTTGAGTGGAGCACATAAATTAGTAGAAAATCTAAGTTTCACAGCTGTTTGTTTCACTTGAACGGGTCCAGGCTGATGCCTGTCCTGTTTCCTCGCAAGCTGAACTCAAGGCCAGGCGCAGAAGCTGTGCGAAAGTTGCTCAACCGGAAATTGTTTGACAGAAACCCTTTGTGGCCATAAGGCCCGCACACACATACACACACACACATACAAATACAAAATCAATACAAAATCGATTAATTGAGTGTGTGATGGCCTCTCTTCCCTTTGCTCTGCCCTTAGCTCATTCCGATTACTACAACGCACGCATTTTGTTCGCAATTTAATTAAATCTATTTTCGTGCGTGTCGCTCGTGGGCGTGTTTTCACCTTACAAGGTATACATATGTATATATGTATATATATATATACTCGAGTGTCGATAAAACAATTAAAGTGCGACGCACAAAAGCCGCAGAAAATCAAACCGAAAGCTGATTGCGAGACGGAAAACTAATTTTCCGCACTGCCAAACGAGTCGCACTAAATCTGTCAATTAAATTGGCCGCAGGGAGTGCGACTCCCAGTGCGTATAGAGTGGCTGAGTGGGTGAGTGGCTGAGTGGGTGGGAGTGGGCGGCAGTGGTAGCCGCTGTTTCCTCAGACGTGATTATGGTCTATGCCTATGCCGATGTCTCCCTACAGAATATTGATGTTTGCGGTGGCAAATGCGCAATTGAGTTGCAATTGCGAACACGAACGCAATCTTCGAGATACACGATGCCGGCTGTATCTATACATATGTATATGTATATGTGTGTGTGAGTGTGTATATGTGTGTGGTTTGCAAATTTTGAGCTACACGTTTGGGGTGTGCACAGCTGCACAGACACACACACATACACACACACACACCTTTCAACTGCATCTTGCGGATATGCAGCCAAACAATCGGATTTTCAATTTTTCTCCAACTCATATCCTTGCAACAGTAGCAGGCAATCAGCTTTTAATTGCACACGCACACATACACACACACACACACATGCAGACAGCTATCTGCATATCTAGGGGGAGCTCCGCTGATACTTTGGTAATTGACTTTGTTTGAGTTTGGCGATTTATACCAGAGCTGCACAACTGCACTTGAAAGCCACCAAACACCAAACCCCAAGCCCAATTCCTTATACCTTCTTATTCCCAGTTCAGGCTTACGTGCTTGCCTGTGCCCATTCTCATGAGCCCGCAATGATGTGCCAAAGATGATTAAGCGTACGTATATGAGCGCATTAAAGTGCCTTCCAAATTATCTGAAACTGAGCATAATTGTGGCCCCAAAAATTCACTTTGTCGATGGGGCCTGCTGGGCCATGGCCATGGAACTGAGCTCATGCTTCATTTCGCTGGAGAAATTGCCGCGACGATAAAATCAGCTTAACGAACGGGCTTAGGACTCGGCTTCTTTTTGGGGCAACTGCAGCTCACGCATTCTTTCCTCTTTTTCTTCTTTTTTTTTTTGGCAATTTAAAGGTGCAAGCGCAACGCTCAATGGCCGCCCGATGGGGGAAGGGGTTGATTGCAGTTGAAACTGGTTTTCATGGCATGGCGGCAACTGATGCTCACGCATGCGCAGGACACGCGGACAAGCACTGGGCCAGACGGACATTTTGCTCGTCATTAAAATAATTCATTGCCCGAGCTGCCGTTGCAACAGGTAGCCTCCTGTGCACGACCAGACCGACGGGTGATCAGTGAGCAACGATCAACAATGATCAGTGGATCAGGGGCAGAGGCAGGGGCAGCGGCAGAGGCGGAGGGTTAAAGGCAAAGAAGTGCAGCCCTGCATTTAGTTTTGAGTTATGGATTGAAGCTTTTACGGTACTGCAATTTAATGAAGTTCATTATACACGTAGACTGAAGCAGCCAAAAGAAATGAAAGAAGCAGAGAGGGAGAGTAGGCATATACTATATATTTGGTTACTTAGGCTAAAAAGAACTTGAAAAATCAAGCAAACTGCATAAAACTCTTTTATCTTTTGTATATTTTTACATCACATAAAAGTAAATCATAATAGACTTGATCATGAATCAATCCATAGATTACTCAGCACATCTTGAATCAATCTTGCCATAACTAAGCGCATATTGTCTAGAGTTCATCTTGAATGCGGGCTTAATCAAATTCATGCATGACTGAATACGTGAGGTCGTACGTTATAAATTTTTCCATTAAGTTGTTGGTTTCACTTTCAAGCTGGAGGCGAACCCGGAATGAATTGGCCGCCATGTTACGGCAATTAAAAAAACATTTGAATAGACAATGAATACATCACAAATTTATTGTCGCTGCTTGAATATGTCTGCTTTGTATTGCTCTATCGGATTGTGCTGGGTTGTATAATAATTCCATCATTGGTTGGTTGACTGACGCTCCAGATGACGATTGACCCAGTGGCCGAGCGGCTGCTGAAACGCTGCGAAGCGTCGAAGCTGAACAAAAAGCGCTGTGGGCTTATCTTAATAGCTCAATTAATGAGAGCCGTGAAACGCCCCAACAAAATACGAGAAATAGATATACAAAATAGAAAAGAAACAGAAACAGAAACCGAAACCGAAACAGAAAGAAAAAACACCGAAAACCAAAAACAAAACACAATTCCACGCCATTTCCATATTTCCATTGATATGGCAGATACAAAGATACTGAAGCAAGAGATACACATATAGCAATAGATAGAGATAGAGATGGGCATGTGTGAGTGCGTGGAACGCCTTCTGCTGTCGTGCCTTCATTTAAATAATCAACGACTCTATTTTGGCTCGATTCCATGGACAGACGACAGCTGGCGGGACGCGCCGAGATATATCTACAAATGCTACAAGCGACTCTCAACAGTTCCCAAATGCGAGGAGAAGAGACGCGACTATAAAATGAAGTTATTCGGCAGCAGGCAGATCAAGCGCCAAATCCAAAGACCAAACTCGATGTCGGACATTATAAATAAATAAATAAGTGGCACGATGTCAAGCTGTTTCATATCGTGGGGCAGCATCGGCAGCAGCTGCTAGGGTATGCGAGCCAAGAAGGGAAGCTGGGAAGCAAAGACGATGATGATGTTGATGTGGCCAGTGTCCAGTTTTGGCAGCGATATATTTTCAATTTCAGACTTCATTAGACAAAAACTAAAAACGCACAAATACGAATTCAGACTCAGCAAGAGCAACAACATTCAGCTCTGACGTAATCGACAGCTCTTGATGACTATCTGGGCGAGTTATGGGAGCTGCTAGAAGCGGAAATGTGCAACATTTCCGCAGGCTCTTCAAATGCTGTTTGCCCAATAAAAATCAACGCAAGTGTCAAGCATAAATTACACTGTGCAACAAAATGGCGGCTCGAGCTGATAAGCGGCAGATGCGATTATTTATGGAGCGGGAGCAAGGGGAGGGTTGAGCGTGCACGCAAGGCAATCTTTTGAGATACATTCCGTATCTGTATCTTTTAATTGCATTTGAGTGCGCCCCACTGATTTGACACGCCCACTCGCTTAACAGGCTGCCGTTTGGCTGTCGCAGTTTTTTGTTGTTATTCTTGCCGTTTGCCTTGTTTATCGTTTCAGAGAATCGCATCGAATGCGTTTTTAATTGCTTTTCCAATGGTGTTGCCAGCTGTGGCGGCCATTTGCAAAGACAACGCCTCGCCGGCTTATCAGATGCCTCATCAGATGGCCCACAAAGAGATTGTTAACTAGCTACAACTCTCGTATGAGCTATATAATTAGCTTAAAGTTCGCAGTGAATTTCCTTGCACACCTTAGCTCATATTACACTGATGAGTGTGTGTGGTGTGTGAGTGTGTGTGTGCAACTTCATTAAGAGCGCATAAAAGTAAACAAGCTAAAAGTGTCGGAATTTCACACATAATTGGCACTTGAAGTTTTATTTTTATTTGCCACCCAAAAACTAAACGACAAACTTATGGTCCAAATGTGTGGGAGAGCCACAGCCAGACCGAGTGGGGGTCTGTTGGTTTCGGGCACTCAGAGCAGCTGCTCCCTGGCAAAAGCCAAACATTTCTTCTTCTTCTTCTTCTTCTTTTTTTTTTGCTTTTATTTTCATTGTTTCTGCTGTTTTGCCCTGTGCAAAAGTGAAAGTTTAGTGCAACATTTCTTTTAGGTTTTTTTCCTCGTTTTTGCGCGACTTTTTCAACTCGAGGCTGCTGCCTGCTGCCTTTTGCCCTTCCTTTTGCCAGCTGCTAGAACGTGTGAAACTAGCAGTTAATTTCACTGGCTCCGGCGTTCATATTCCTATTGCTGCAACCGATTCCTATTCGCAATCCTCTGCTCGTGTAGCCATTCCTGTCTCGTCCATTTTCACAACTTGCCTTCCACATTGACTCCTCTGCGCTGCTGCATGTGTGTGACTGTGTGTGTGTGTGTGTGTGTGTGTGTGCGAGTGCAGGCGAGTTTGTCGTTTGGAAGATTTATGCTCAAATTGCTTTTGCGCAAAATCAACAAAAACAGCAATAGAGGGCCAAAGGTACAATGGAACAGATACGTATAAAAGCTGTTACAAATTTTTAACTTTAGAAATTACTATTACTATCACTTTTACTACTGAGAGAAAATATAAAATATGAAGTTTTTGTTTGCATTTGTTTTGTATTAGATTTCTTTACTTTAAACATTACTTTTAATAAATCTTTGATATATATACATATGTATATATATATTGCATTTTGATAATTTTGCATTATATATAATATATATTTGCTTTTTATGGTCAGAGTGGCATTCGTCCTGTTTCTTCTTTACAAATTTCTGTCAATCCATTCACAAAAACATGAAACTGGCCCACTGTCCACTGGTCCACTGTGCACTTGCCGTTGCTCTGCATTTTTGGCCTCAGCGACGCAGTTGTTGCTGGCTGCGCACTTTTGTCATCGTGTTTCGTGTGTTTCGTAATCAATAACATTTTCGCAAGTGAATTACTTGCTATTGTTTTTTCCACAGCAGCCCCACCCACAAGCAGCGGTAGCAATTCAGCCGGCCGACAAGTGCTAAAGTTCAAAATTGTATTCGAGCTCCATTGTGGCACCCCCGCCACAGTTTCTTTTATAGATTTATGATGCTTTATAATGAACTTGTAAAGTAATTATGCGCTGCGACGCGTTCATTCGTGTGCACCGCCACCTTCGAGCACCACCCGGCTCATAACTCAGTCGCAACCCTTTTCAAAAAATGGCTGTCGTCTTTTTCGCGCGCGCGCGAGTATGTGAGATTTTTCACGGTGGGCAAGGCAACCAGCCACCACCCACCGCTGCGTCTTGGGCCGCCGTTTACGCTTGTAATTACACGCTTCATTGTTGGCCTTTGCGTACACGGGCCAGGCAGCGTCCTGGTCGCATCCTTGGGCCCACTTGGCGGGAAGGGCGCGAAGGTTGGCTCCATTTTCATGTTGTTTCATCGCCTCACTTTGGTGTCGTATATCTCGTTTCTAATTGGGTTTCGTTGTGCGCTGAGCGCGCTAATGTCAACCTTGTTGTCTTGCCCACTCCCAGAACCAGAACCAGAGCCAGAACCAGAGTCAGAGTCAGAACAAGAGCAGGAGCTAGCAGCAGTCCCTATTCCAGTCTCGAGATTCACTTAGCTCATGCACATGCAAAACAAAACGTACTCCGAAAAGGCAATACCCATGCCACCTCCACCTCCTTTTTCATAGTGCCATTAAAAGTGGGCGGCAAGGGGGGTGGCGTGGTGTGCTTGAGTGGGTGTTCGTATGCTGCTTGAGCATGCAGGAAACGGAAACGTTAAGCTTCGTCGCTTCTTGGGCTGGCTCTGTCGCCAGTCTGTGTCTTTGTCTTCGTCTCTGCTCCACAGACACTCACATGTGTGTGTGTGTGTGTGTGTGCGTGGCAAGAAGCTGGCTGTGTTGCCTGCTGAATTATATTGCATGCTTTTAGGTGATTTAGCTCACGTTCGTATGCAGAAACGTCTGCAACGCTTTGGTTTATGTTTTGTTTAACTAATATTTTATAAAATCTTGCTCGAAATTATGAACTGCCCCACTCCCTGCCCACACTCTCTCTCTATCTCTATCTCTCTGCTTGTCTAGCTGGCCACAAGGCAAAGTTTCTTTATTTTGCTGCTTGCCAATTTCACACTCTGCCAAACGCTGCTGGGGCAGCCATAAGTTACAGCCGATAGCTGCCCCGGAAAGGGGTCAGCCGGGAGAAGCCAAGAGTCTGGCAACTACAAAAAACAAAAGCTGGCAAACTTTGCTGCTCGCTATTGGCTAAACATAATGTATATTGATCTGCCAGATCTTAAAGACTATAATAACAAATTTTGCTAGTTAGTAAACATTTAGCACAAACTGTTGTGGTTCAATTTAAGCGTCTGTAATTATTTCTAATATGATTATAAATTTTATAAACTTAGAATTAATTTTTAGCTGGCAATTAATGATAATTTTATTTGTGACTATTTAATTTTTATTAATTTTAATTTTAAAATATTTATTTAATATTTATCAATAATAATAATAATGTGAAATTGTTTTCACTAATTATATTTATTAAATAAAAATGAATATGCATCTAATACCTTTCCTAATTATCAAGTATATTTATATATATTAAACTTGTTTGCCTTTTCTTTCCATTTACATTCCTCCATTTCACTTCCTATAATCTTTAGTTTACTTTTTAAATTTATTTTCCAATATACATCTATTGTCTTATGTGTCTTATGCACTCCCAAATCCATTTCGCCCCATCTATTTAAGTTCCCAAAATTATTGTTCAATGCCTGACACGCTTATTAGGCAAAGCGAATGGCGGCTGTCACTCATAAATCAGAGGCAGAGATGGAGTTTGGGGCGGCTCGAGAGTTGCGACAGTTTATGGTGCACGGAGTTCAAGAGTTTTAAGACTCTTTTCACATATTAAAAAAAATCCCTACAACATTTTGCATAAAAAATAAAGCACACATACACACATGTCTCTGACTGGGTGTGTGTGTGTGTGTCATCATATCGTATATTGTCGCATGAATTTACGTGACCATATGTTGTCGCTGGAGCGCATAAATTCCAAGGGGCCACAGACTGGGCGACGGCTTCAGTGTTAACTCTCAAGTGGAGCTGCCCCTAGCCCCCAGGCAAGCCTCCAGCCTCCTGCGCACATTTGAACCCTTGCAAGTGTTGATATTTTACTGAGTTTCTGCATATGCAAAAAATTTATTGAATTTAATTTGAAATCGCATAACAGCCGGCGACAGCTGGCACTGCGAGACTCCGGGTTAGTTATGGGCTCGCTAGTATATCATTCTCGGGTGGAGCCGTAGATCCGGCCATTGATTCTATGCGTAATCCCGCGCTGGGCATATGAATATTTAAAATCGCATTTGTTGGCGTCGCCTAATGAAGCTGCGCGAAATTCGTTTTTAATTGCGACTGAAAATCCCGAAGATGGCGACCAGAAAAATTTGCTTTTAATTGCTGGCAAAGGCGGGCAGATGCCCGGCACATGCCCGGGCCGGCATCCTGCTTGGGCACTTGTGTTTTTTAGTCTTTTGTCCGCCCCCAAAACTCGATTTCGCAGCTAATGGAAACTGTTGTTGTTGGCCTGGGCTTGGTCTGTGGCTGTGACTGGGACTGTGGGGCTTGAAAGTGGGTGTCGGAGTTAAAGTTGGAGTTGGAGTTGGAGTCGGCATCGGCATCGGCACAGCAGCCAATTAAAGGCATGACATAAATCCAGATGTGACTTGTATTGGGTGTTTCCGCCTGCGGCCCACATTCTCTCTCTCTGACTGCTGCACAAAAAGACAGCGCCAAAAAATGTTCAAGATTGTTGCGAACAAAACAAAAAGTCGAGGAAAACTTTGCAACAGCGAAAAAGGTGGCACAACCAACCCAACCAAACAACAAACCCAACAAGCCCAACCAAACAGCCAAACAACGAACAACCAACCAACGAAGCGGCACTCGCTCGCTTTTCATGCTCACGCCCGTCGTTTCATTTTACAATGTTTTTTTTTTCCAGGCTGGTTTTTATTTTTTTTTTTGTATTTTTTGTTTTGTATTATTGCATTGTACGAGTATTTTTCTACTTGAGTTGGCAGCTCCGCCTGCCCTGCCCAAGGTTTCGAGTGTTGTTGCCTTTGCTGTTGCTTTTTCAACATGCACTTCACTTGCTGGCAAAAAGAAACCGCAGCTTATGTTAGTTGTAGCTGGCTCTCTGCCCGCTGCCCGCTGCCCGCTGCCCTCTCGCCTACGAGTTGCCGAGCTTGTACCGTTGGGCACCCAAAGCTGTACGACTTCGCCTTGGATGCTCTCGCCTTTCCCTTGAGGGAGTACTGAACGGGCAGCCCCTTGTGCGCCGCCACATTAAAATTCTTCCCAGCCGAGACCGAGTAAGAGAAACAGAACGGGACTGAGCACGAGAATGGGAATGAGAATGAGAATGAGACAGAGGCAGCGACTGAGTCCGATTTCGAGTCCAAGTTAACTAATTTATGTCGGACGACTTGGAATTAATGAATAAATGGCGGGGGCGCTTAGACGAATGGCCAGGCCATGCTTGGAAATATGTAAATTACTTGGCAAAAAAAAACACACACAAAAACTTCAGGAAAATAACAACAACAGCAACAACATTAAAAAGAACAAGAAATTGTTTACACAAACATGCAAGAAATGCCACACGCAATCTTCAGAGGGCAATGAAAACTTTCCTATTCTTCGCATACCATTTATAAAGTGCAAATTACTAAGGGTTCGCGTCCGAGCAGCTGAGAATGCCTTCCAGTGTATGTGAACGCTCGTTAAAAAATATAAAACTTCAGCGGCCCTAAATTTCGAGTGTATCAAGAGATTATATGGATCAGCATAATAATGACAATTTTTAATAATAAGTAGCAAAAGCCTCAGGAGGAATATGCTCGTAATTGTTCGTTTAAGAAAATCCTAACAGATAGCTATATAAATAAATTTTTGTGGATGCTCTCTTATAATGAACCCTCTTATACTTATATCGCTAGCGAGAGAGATTTTTATTTTAAGAGTTAGTGTGCCATTCTTCAGAATTTAAGACTTTTCTGATTCGATTATATGTATGTATTGTATGCATACATGCATGTATGTACATATGCCTCTATGTATGAATGCATACATGCATGTATGCATATATATGTAAAGATGAATGTATGCTTGTATGTATGCATTTATGTATGCAAGTCTGTATGTCTGCATGTCTGCATGTATACATGTATGTATGCATGCATGAATGTATGCATGTATGCATGCATGTATGTATGCATGCATGTATGTATGCATGCATGTTTGTATGCATGCATGTATGTATGCATGCATGTATGTATGCATGCATGTATGTATGCATGCATGTATGTATGAATGTATGCATATAAGCATGTATGCATGTCTGCTTGTCTACATATATACATGTATGTATGTACGTATATCTCTATGTATGAATGCATATATGCATGTATGCATGCATGATATCTGAAGTATGCATGTATGCATATATGAATGTATGCTTGTATTCATGCTGCATGTCTACATGTATACTTGTATGTATGTATGCATGAATGCATGCATGTATGCATATATGCGTGTATGTAATCAATCCAAGTTTATTCTTCATAATATTTTCAGTCCCCACAAACGGATTGTCATCAATGCAGATAAACCCCTAAAATTTGCATATAAAACATTATCAAGTGCAGCATTAATTACACTTTTTGCATTGCTATACAAACTCTTCTATGAAAGGTTACACTTATTATATATATTCATTATTCTATAATGTTAAGAATTCAAGTAATGCATCTGGAACCATTGAAACCTTATGTTGCTGCCATTATTAAAATGGTGCCATCTTCTGCTGTCGGCAGCAACAACAACACATTTGCAGAAGCAGCAGCAGATGAAACCAATAAAATTAATAATCATAATTAATATGATTTCTTCTTATCGAGGCGCGCAATTAAATTTGCCAGACATAAATCGAGCTGGGTCCGTTTTGCCCTCGGCCCGAGCTGTGCGCTCCATATTAAAAATGCCCGCATTTGTCGCCCAAAGAAAGTTCGGCAATTAAATTGGCCCAACAACACATGACGACAATGGGGTAAACTGTACCAGGAGCGAGGAGAGCGCTCGGGGGAGAGCTCTGTACAAGATAAGTGGCCCAGAAGATGCTGCCTGGGCATTATCTCTGAGCAAACAGACATGACAGCGAGCCACAAATAATAAATCGCATAAAATATAATTATGAAATTTGTAGCTTGTTTGCTTGAGGGCGGTGGGCGGTGGGCGATGGTCGGGCTGTGTGCCCAGGCGGAGTGTGAGGGGAATGTGAGGGGTATGGGACGAGCCCTCTCGATGCAGTGCACTGAGTTAATACGCGACTGTAATTAACTTGTGATTTATTGGTTTAAGTTTTTAGCGGTGCGGCAACGCTTCATTGAGCTGCCTTTTCTTTTCTTTTATTTTCTTCTTTTTTTTCTATTCCACTCCCTTTGGCCTCCATTGCTTTTCTTTCATTTTGTTTTCTTTGTCGCGCTGCGCGTGGTTCATTTTGTGAACTTTCTCCGGGCGCTGCTTTATTCGCAACAAAATGTCTTAAAAGTAAAGCTAATTTATAAGTGGTCGTCCCACCCGCCCGTTGCCCAACACATACCATACACCGCCCACCGCCCACAGCCCCTTTGGTGGCCGCCCACCTTTAATATTAAATGTTACACCAGGGACACATTTCGATGAAATATTTCGTAAAAAGTGTCTACGAGCGAAAAATGCGAGCCTGGGCCGCTCCTATTCTCAGCCAGCTTCACCTTTGGCCAACGTCTTGGTTTTTTGGACCTTGAGTTGCGTTTCGGCCAAGCACAAAACTTTCTCCTTGCGGCATTCATGAGCTCCGTTCCAGCTCCGTCTCCGGCTTCAGCTACGGCTCCACGCCTTTGCCGGCAGCTCACGCACGTGGCAGCTGAATGCGGCACAGAGGAACGAAAAGCAGAGAGGCAGAAGATGCTGCTGGCATTCTATGTTGCCTTCATTGTTGTTGCTTTTGTTTTAGCACCAGCCCGCCCGCCTGCTCGTTGTGCTGTCAAGACATGCAAGAGAGAGAAGGAGAGAGAGAGAGAGAGAGAGAGAGAGAGAGAGAGGCAGAGCAAGAGTTGGGGGGCTGGAAGGTGGGTGGGTTTTTTTGGCCTGGCAGAGCACAAGAATTATTACCGACCAAATAAGCGATATTTCTCGAGGGATGAATGTGCTTTGGTGCGTGTTTTATTTTATTTCTTTGAGCTACTACCCGCCAGCTAACGGTACATGCCCGCCCTTTGCCTAGGGGTGGGTCGGGGGCTACACTGTATGTATCTGTGTGCCTGTGTGTGTGTGTGTGCTAGTTGTATCTTGGTACGCATGGCTGCCACGGCAAAGGAGGCGCCCATGCAGGGGAAATGTCGAATGCGAAATTAAGAAAACATGGCAGTAAAATTGGGTAATAAATCATTGGGGGGCCTCAAAGTGTTGCCTTCTATATACACACTATACATATATATAAATATATATATAAATATATATATATATATGTATACAGCAGCACACAGTTGGAATTTGTTGCGCTACAAATTATATAGATTTTGCGACATTTTGCTGGAGTTCGCTGTGGTGCTGGAGAGACGCGAGTCCCATCTGCTTATAGAACATTTTCCCTGTTTCAAATTAAAAGCTAATAAGCTAAGGATTCCATTATAATTTATATCATTTATAACTACTAGCGAAAGAATATGAACAGCTCAAGTAATTGCTGTTCATTCGAAACCCTAATTATAGTTTATTCAATTATATAAACATTTGATCTAGTGAGCTTTAGAACGGTGTTCATTGAACATCATCAACTCATGATGATCCGCTGCCACAACTGTTGCACCCACATAGCTCTACGCCCACTCTCCTCTCCTCTCTTTGGTGCACCGCTCGTTGCTTTTACTGTCGATTGCAAATTCCCATAATCCCCACATCGCTGGACACATGCTCAGTTACATGTGTGTGATTAAAATGGCGATATGAATGCATAATAATATCAGAGTTATGAGTGTTAGGCCCGAGATGAAAAACGGATGGAAAAAATAACAGCCATGAGAGAACAGACCATAGCATGGCCCCCACTGACGCACCGATGCTGCAGTGAACTAAGCGGCGGGCGCAAAGTGCAGTGCCCCTTCTGCCTGCCCCGCCACAGCTCCCTGGGCATGGCCATCAACGCCGGGTGAGTAAGTGAGCTGAACTTTGATGCCGCCACATTCTATTCGCATTTGCGCTCCAACTACGAGTACCTATGCCCATATATCTGCAGCGGCCGGCCTAGGACTGGCTCGCACCAGCGCCAGGCAGGCCGCCTGCTATTCCTTGTTTTTTTTTCGGTATTTCTGCGAGACCGAAGCCGAAAAGCCGTAAAGCCAGCGGCGGGACGAAGAGCACAACGCACAGGCAAAGACTGCCGCCGTTGCCTCTGGAAGATTTATGCAGTTCATATTCACATTTTCCAAACGCCGCATACCAGGCGCAGCATTCGAACGCAGTCGAGGAGCGACTCACATGGCTATGGACATTGTAAACGTGCCTAAACGTGTGTGCGAGACGGAGAGAGTTGCAGAACTCAAAATAGGAAAGAGAGAGAGAGAGAGAGAGAGAGAGGTGGAAGTGAACGGCCAGTCGCAGTTGTTGGAGCTTTTTTGGAACGCTGAACATTGCAGTTTGATATTGCCGTTGTTGTTGTTGTTGCTGCTGCTGCTGCTAGCCCCAAAAGCACACAGCCACATCACAGTGGGATGAGAGAGGTGTTTATGTAAGCAAAAAATTGTTCAGTAATATATCGACATATATTTAGTATATATATTTGAAAATATATAAGAAAGCAAAATTCATTTGAGAACTTTTTGAAATACAGAACCTTTCAGACTTATATTATTTATATATAAACCCGAGATTTTCCTACATGTGCACCACTGTGCGCTGCCTGCCTGTTGGCCTGGCCTCGCCTGGCCTAGCGCAAATTCTGGGCAATTGTTGTTGGGGCCGCATGGGCAGAGCAGCGGGGCTGTGGTGGGGCTGGGCTTTGGCTGCTGGATGACTGCAGGCTCGTGCAAGCGTTTGGAACACACTGCATATTAAGTTATTGTATATTAGGTGTTAAATCAGATAAATTTTCGCATAATACCGCATACAGCACTCGGATTTTCAAAGATTAACGTGGCGCACACAGTTGTTGGTCAGTTGTTGTTGTTGTTGTTGTTGTTGCTCTTGTGTGTGTGTGTATGAGTTGAGCTTGGTCTGTGGCTGCAGCATTTTGGAGCTGTTTTAATCATTTGAATGCTGCACATTGTTTTCATGCTCGCCCTTCCTCCCCCCTCCCCCAAACAGCTCGACTGGCAATGCAAGCTCTAAACACTGTTGCACTTTATTTGCAGCAATATATGCGAGTGTGTGTATGAGCGTGTGTGTGTGAGAGAGAGTGTGTCGGAACTGATAAACATTATTGGACTGAGTAGTTCCGTAGTTTTTCACAATCGATTCGATCAGTCGACCGGCCAAACACAATTGCATTGTTAACAGATTATTAAAATTAAAAATAAATTTATGGAAATTTATAATTGCAAAATGATTGCAAAATAAACAACAAAAACAGTAGCCAAGGCAAAAAATAAATAAATCGAAGTGCATGAAATTTGTCTGCGGGCGCTTCATTAAGGCGAAAAAATAATTGTTGCTGTAAAATAAATTTCACTGTTATTAAACAAAAGCTATTGTGTTTTATGAAAAGCGCATAAATAAAATGGCAAAAAGGCGACGCAGCGTTCGCTCCAAAATTTATTATGACAAGTTGCTCTGGCACTTTTATCTCTCGGCACACAAATTTTGCAGTCAGCCAGCAGCAACAACAACCAACGCATACACACACATACATATATACTTATATATATATATTTGATATTTATGCTAGTGTTTGTGTATTATACAATACATATATATAAATATTTCTATGTGTGTGTGCAATAAAATAGCCACAAAACAAACTCTGCCCAAAAACTGCTCTGCTTGGGCAGCAAAAACTAACTACCAGCCCATTCAAAAACATATAGATACACACACACACACACAGATACACAGCTCTAACAAATTCAGTCTGCTAGTAAACTGAAATGACAAATAAGTTGGCTATATAATTTGCTGTTTTGCTAAAGTTCCTAGCATTATTAGACAATTAGTTAAGTTAGTGAGTGAATGAGATGCTTAGAACAATGTTTAGATATTAAAGCTTAAGAGTATTACCTACTAACTAGTATAACTAACTATGTATACTTATACTAGTCAGAAAGCAATATTAGATAAATGAAATATAAATACTAAATTAAAAAAAAAAATTATTGATCTGTAGTCATTATGATATTATTTATCAATCTTAAAATCAGAGCTTATATATGCGCTGCTATTATTTTGAACACAGCTGTACATATGTATATATTTTATTTCAATATTTCAACATTTTTATAATTATTTTAATATTTTAATTTAATTTGCAATACTAAA
Source organism: Drosophila nigricruria (assembly GCA_037075265.1). Taxonomy (NCBI): domain Eukaryota; kingdom Metazoa; phylum Arthropoda; class Insecta; order Diptera; family Drosophilidae; genus Drosophila; species Drosophila nigricruria. The sequence goes on from JBAMCI010000011.1 coordinate 523,079, forward strand.
GCATATACATAACTAACTATTTATACTAATGTATGTGCTTTAGTATTGTTTAAGCAACTAAAAATAATTAGAAAAATTTTGAAATATTTAAAAAATAAATGTATAAATATCTAATAAAGTCTAAGGGTTCTTTAGCTTCTAATTTTGTATAAATTATTATTTTAAATATATGTTTTAATTTCTTAAATATATAATAATATTGAATAAATAGAAAAGAGAATATATGAATATATATAATTTCTCATAGGAATAATCTGCTTTCAGATTCCGATTCGTGATGCAGTGGTCGACTTATTTATTTATTGCTTTACTTGGTAAATTTATAGCTTGGTTTAAGTTTTATTTGGTTTAAATTAAATTAAATTAAATTTAAACCAAATTTAAGCCTTCAAATTTTCTTTGCTTTCTGCAGTAGCATTTCACATTTATTACTTCTATTTATATTATGTAATACATTAGTTCATATAGTTAGAAATATATTCTGAAATATTTCAAGTCTAAGATTAGATGACTTTTCCCATTGACTTGTTCAGCAACTGCTTGTGCCTTGACTGAAGTACTTTGCGCTTCAATTGCAGCAATATTGTCGAAAGGGAACTTTCGAGGCGTTCGCATCCTGCACAGCAGGCTGGCCACGATGCCGACTACGCTGCAGGATAGCAATTGCACTTAGGGGCAGAGGCAGAGGCAGAGGCCTACAACTCATAGCGACTGAGTATGTGCTAAGCTGAGCGCACACGCAAGACGAGCATGCAAATAAATTTGCAGATTAAACGCATAAACAAGACGAGCATTGGCCAAAGAGACATTAAGAGCTGGCGAATGCAATGGCAAATAATTGAGGCGCGTATTTAATTCAATTTATAAACCTTGACTCAAGCAGTTGCTAAGCCCAGACTCGAGTTGATTAAACGCAGGCAACAGCTTTTATTTATTAAATAATTCCGTTTTTTTTGCGAATTTGATCTGCGATTTGTGTGCCGGGACGAAAGGCAACCACAGCTTGATTGCAACTGCAGCAGGGGGCTGAGGGGCTGAGGGGGTGTGTGTTGCATGCCCCATGGCCAGGGACACGTTCCAGAGTCAAGAGTTGGGAACCAACTCTGACTGGTCAGCAGGTTGATTTGTTTTGGCCAGTTGCTGTTGCTGTTGGTGTTGCTGTTGCAGTTGTTGTTGTTGTTGCTGTTGCGCGCTTTTCAAATTGCTCGTTGAACGTTCGTCGGGCGAGTAAAACGATTACCCGCCGGCTAGGCCTGCTTTGGTTAGTGCTCGCGTATGTGTTGGAACAACTATTATTAAGCGCGTTCACTAGTTGTTGTTATTACAAGCTTCGCTGTTGTTGTTGTTGTTGTTATTGTTGCTGGTGGTGGTGGTGGTGGTGCGGCCATTGTTCTGCTTTGGCTGGAAATTATTATTCGCATGCCAAAATGAATTGAGCTGGCCGAGACGTTGTGGCAAGAGGCTCGACTCTTGGCATGCAACATGTTTAGTTTATTCATAAGCTCACGAGCACATCCACACATGTGTGTGTGTGTGTGGTGTGTGTGTGTGTGTGTGTGTTGCGGTGTGAGTGCGTCGGCACATTCAAAAGTAGCCGCTTCAAATGAGCGGGCTTCAGCGCTCACTCAAATTGCCCAGTTATTAAGTAAATTGATTTTAAGTACGTTTCGAAATTATTTGCCTCTAAATGTTTTGTTGCTTTTGCCCCCCTCGCTTCGGATTCTAACAACATTTTCGCACAGCTCGTTGTTGTTATTGTGACAAAGTTTTTTTATTTTCTATTTTTTAGTTGCGATAAGAACCGCATTTATATGAAGTTGAGCATAAAAATTGATTGTTAACATCGCCAGCAATTTGCTGCTGATTTCCATTAAGATTAAGCCACGCTAAAAGTGCGGCATAATATGTTTCGTAGCCTGAACGACAATTATGAATGCATTATAAAGTTTTTAAGCCGAAGCAAATTTAATAAAATTCCACATGGGAAATTTAGTTAAAATTTGATAAATTATAGAAATAAAATGTAGTATTTAATATTATATATATTTTAATATATATATATTCCTTTATCTTGACCACTTAAAGATAGTTTTCTATTTTTTTGTAATCATATCTCTTTCTAAAATCTGGTAATTGATGGCTGAGATAAAGAAAGATAGAAAGTTGTTGACCGAGATTATGCTTTGAGATTTAAGCTTATCAATTTTGAGTATTCTTTTTTATCTCACTCAGTTAAATATAGTTATTGCCATCTAACACAAATTGCATATGCACATTGCCACAGATTGCATGCATGCGAGCGGCATAAATGGAGTTTTCTATTAACTGACGTTAAATTTAATTTAATTTAAAACTAACAACACACATCATGGCATCATGAGCCACTCGCATGCAAAATGCAAACAACGAACAACAAACAACAACAGCAACAAAATTGTTAAATGATAATCAGCTAGTGGAGGCACGCAGAACCAGCTGCAGACACTTGTTGGCCAGCAGTCAATGAAAACGCTTCATAAACAGCGCAATTAAACTAATGACTGAGCGCACCACTGCGATCGCCGGTGATGGGCCGGACCCCGGTCTACCGAGAGCCAACGGCGATCGCATAGAAACTGCTGGCCACACACGAAGTAGCTGGCCAAGGTAGACACAGGTTCTACAACATCAACAACAAACAGCAAACAGCGAATGCGAATGCGAATGGGGCTCGTTCATCAGTCGGGCTTTTGGCACTTGCGCATATGATTAACCTGGACTCCTCGGTGGTGCTCGCGGAGGTGGATGCGTGCATACGTGAGCCACGTGCAGTGCAAAGTGGTTGGCTTGATGAAATGTGCGCGATTGTCTAATGGGTCGCCAAATGGGCAGCGGCTCCCTCTGCAACTGTTGCAACTGGATGAGCCAAGCTGATGTATTGCCAGTTGTTCCCTGCCCCCTGCCCCTGCCCCTTGCCCATTGCCTACTGCATACTGCCATTGCATCTTTAAGCTGTTATTGTTGTTGCTCTTTGCCATGTTTATGGTTGCCATGGCAGCAGCGAGTCGCAGCAAACCGGTTTTTGCTTATCTTAAAAACTCGACTCAAGTCAGGTAGAGCAACAGCAGCAGCAGCAGCAGCAGCAGCAGCAGCCGGTTCCGAGTGCCTACTGTGCTACAGTCATCATCGTCGTCGTCGCATGTTGGTGGTGGCTTTAATGGCTTCCGCCAGCGGATCATAGGAGTGAAATAAATGGCCAGACGGAACCAATAAACGTCGCGCGTTGTGCGTTCATCGCTCGTTCAGCCAAAATGAGTTAAGAACTGTGGACAGTTTGCTGCAGTCGTTGACTCATTGCGATTTATGGCCAAGTATAAGAGCGAGTATAAGACACAGCACCAGAGAGCGGGACAAAGGTAGAGGCGGAGAGGTGAAGGGGGAAATACAGGTATATACTGCATATAGCCGCAACGCCCACGGAAAAAGTTGCTGAAAAATTCCTGGCTGCCATTTACTTGTAATAATACATTTTGCATTATAATAATATCAGACTATACTTTACGAAAAACGCCACGATGCATATATATATATATGTATATATCTATATAGTCGTATATAAAATTGCCTAGACAGTCATCAATCAGTCGGAGCTCAAAGGAATTGACCTGCGCCTGCACTCGACACAGCTGCCGATGTTCCTGCTCCTGCTGCGGCTGCGGCTACGGCTGCTCTGGCTGCTGCCTTTGGGGTGAATGTGAAGGTGAAGCTTTGGCCAAGACGCTGTCCGTTGCGGTCCGCTGTTTGTCCGGTTGAATAATAAAAGTAATTGCGTCTTTACCCTTTAGGGTTAGCGAGTGGAGCAAATTGCGACTTGAATGCAATGCGCTTTTCTATAAGCATAAAAATTGCTATAATTTGCTGAAGATTGCGCTTTATCCATAACCATAACAATGGCCACCCCCTCGTCCACCTCCTCCTCCTCCTGCTCGTCCTCCTCCTCCTCTACCTCTTCTATGCCAAACCAACAATTTATTTTCCCTCAAGTGCATTTAATCAATATAGACAATACGGCCAGCTCAGCTAACTATTTATTATAAATGATGGATTGCTCTGAAACGTTCAAAGTATTTTTTTGTGAATAGTGAAGGGCTGCTCGTAGAGCTGAACTGAGTTGAGCTGAGTTTATAATTCAAAGAAAGCTTCACAAAATCAACTGAAAAAACATAAATATTTTAATAAATATATTTTTTTTATATAGAAATAAGAAAGTATTTGCAATATTCTCTTAATTTGATCAAAATATATAAACCTAAAATGCTTTAGTCTTTCGATGAATGCCGACAAATGAAAACTATTTCAACAATCTGCACTTTATAACTGAACCTGCCCAATGAGGCAAACAACGTTCAGTGGCGCCACATGGCTGCCTGTTGTTGTTGTTGCTTCTTTTGCTGCTCCTCCTGCTCCTCCTGCTGCTGCTTGTTTGCTATTGGATTTTGGTCTACTGGTTGGCAACGGCTGCTGGCAGCGCCACAAAGTAGATAACAAATATTTGCAGGAAACCATGAGCCCCTTAATTAGTGTAAAGAAGCTCTCGAATCGCCCTCCGGCTCTAGGTTGGGGTCTTCAGAACTCATAAAATGCCAGCAAGGAAGCAATTTATCAAAGTTTTGTTGCTTAATTGTCGTCCATGCGGTGTTGGCAGTGAAACTTTGCCCATTTGCTCGCTCCAGTAGGCAAATAAGGGGGCGTGCGTATGCGGCTGTTCATTTGTGTGGGCAAGAAGTGTGAGCTAGCTCTAGAGCAGAAGTCTCTTATGAGCAAGGACATTTTTCAGTTTGCTCCCCGCTAGAGCAAATACCATCGATTTTGCCCGACTGCAGTTTTCAAGATATTTTCCACATCATAAATACATAAGTACGCAAAGGCTGTGAGGCTGTGAGGCTGGGAGACTGGACAGGGTGTGGCGGCAGGCGCATGGAGCTGAGCGTAAACACACGGCTTCTGCGGGCCGCCGTCACATTTATAACAATTTAAAATTGCACGAAAAAATGGCAATAAAATCCCACAGACAAACGAAATTACGTGACCAATGTGTTTTATTACGATTTTATTGCGAAAATGCGAAGAAGTCAGGCGGTCACAGGGGAAATGGGCGAGGGGCGAGGGGCGAGAGGGCGCGGCGAACCGCAAATATGACTGCGTCTGGGAAGCGCTTTATTATTTATCTTTCGGCTGAAATCGGCACAGAAGCCAAACAGAAAGCAGAGCAGGAGGTGAGACTGGAGCTGGAGAAGGAGAAGGAGCAGTTGCTGCCTCGCACTGTGGCACGTGAGCGTCTCGAACGCGAGGGTTGCAACAAGAGTAGCTGCCGCTCTTATTTATGCCTTAAACTTCTCACGTGTCAGGTTAATGCGATATTTATGTGCTGTCACCCAACGAAAATGCCGAATTGTAACCCCCTCAAACCCCTGAGGACAGGTTCATCATTTCGCTTCGTATTTCCTGCTCGAAAAACTGTGTCAGCCAAGTGATTTAACCACCAACACCACAGGGGCTGCAGCACTCACCAAAGGGGTGGACTAGGTGAGCCCTGGACTGGGGGTTGGCCGCCCTCAAAGCACCATAAATGGCCAACCGAAAAAACGCCCCTTGGCGAGAGCTGACCTGGCCGGCCAGGGAGGCAAATGTTTATATTGGTCTATTGAAATTGTATTTAGTTTTGTTGTTGTTGTCAACATTTTATTAAGTAATTTGCATACATTTTCACAGCAGCATATGCTGCTGCCCGAAAAAAAAAACGAAAATGAGCGGCTAGGTGTGGAAATTAAAGAGCTGATTATAATGCTAATAAAGGATTTGCATCAACAATTTAATATCATAAGCTTAAAAATGAGTTGAAATATTTTTGAATTTAATAGATGCTTGAAATATATGAATATATAATTGATACTGTTGAATAAGTAAGGAAATTACTAAATTTATTATAGAAATTAGAATTGAAAAGGTTATTTAGTGAGTGTAAACATAAGAGATTATATTATGTATTATAATATGATATGAGGACATTAAAGAGAAGACAGATTTAATATATATTTCAAAGGAACTTCCTGCTTTGTTTGACATATATATATATATATATATATATATATATATATATATATATATATATATATATATATATATATATATATATATATATATATATATTACATATAATTCTTAACAACTTTACTGAACTCTCAATTGTTCTCATATTTATCATATATTGCACTTTACTTGAAAAGCCAGTCATTTGTTGATCTGTGCCAAAAAAAAAGATAAAACCACATCTCTATATAAACAAAGCTCTATACGCTTGGCAAAAAAAAAAGTTGTTCAAGAAATATCTTGGACCAATAAAAATGATAAAGATTTGCGCTGTTTTTTTTTTCTCATGCGGAAATATAAAATTGAATTATTGCATGCAATTTAAAAACCAACAAAAGCTGACAGCAGTCGAGCTTTTAGCCAAGCAACAGCAACAACAACAGCAACAAAAAGCATTGCCAAAAAATTTGTCAAAATAATGGCGTCATTCTGCAGTGGCCGCCAGAAGCCAAAGCTAGCCAAAGGGTCGGGGGGAGGGCGGTCGATTGGATGTGGGTGTGGCGGGCGTGGCGAGCCGACAAAGATGCCATAAGGCAGCAAGGAACCGCCGCTGCTGGCGACGCTATGGTTTATCCTTTTATCCTTTATCCTTATGCTTTTTTGCACATTATTTGCTTTTGCAATTCAAAGCGATTAAGTGCGACGACGCGGCGAGGACAGGAGGCGAGGACGGCGACTCGAGTCGACTCGACTCGACTCGGGGGTCATTAAGGACGACATAAAACATGTTTTTGTTGCAATGCCCATAAGTATCTGTATCTGTATCTGTAGCTGTATTTGTATCTGTATTTGTGCTGTGTATCTGTGTATCTGTGTATCTGCAAGCGCTCGCGTGTTAGTATATAAAAATATTGCATGCCTAATGGCAAAGCCGAAAGTCGTATAACTCAATGCAGCCGCCGCCTAACCCCTAAAGCTAGACCTAGACAGCTAACTGGCCATTAGCACAAGCGGTTGCAGCCCCATGTCGCATCCACAATAAAAAACAAAAGGCATTTCCAAAGTAAGCCCATTTAATAGAGCAATTATGACCAGTTGAAAGTCGAGAACGCAGCTGAGAAAAAAATAAAAAATAAAATAAAACACTGAATTGAAGCAAAGTCGAGCGTCGCGGCCATATTTCAAAGTGTTTGCCCGTAACTAATTAAGCAATTAATTTTCGAGCAGAGGCCGCAGTGAAAGGCAAGCGAGATACACTCACACACACACACTCACACACACACACACATACACGCCCATATTCCCAATATGAAATGAGAACAAGTTCAACAAACTTTTCTCGAATATAATTTACAGGCTGCTGTGAAATTATTTATGCCTGCCTACCATATACTATGTGCTACTCCTCGGTGCACAGCCCATATCCAATTGCTTGAGCCCAATCCTTTGCCTCTGGCTCTGCCTCATGCGTGCGCCGCGGCGTATGCAACACTTTTTATTCGAGGCCTGCGCTGTCATAAAATATGTTAAACGCCCGAACTGCCGGAGGGTGTGAAAACTTGAATCAAAGAGCAAAGCAAAACCACGCTGAATATTTATGATACGATTAGCAGACTTTTGCTGTTGCTTTGCAGGTTGCAAGGAGACCAAATTTACGCTGGCCACATAACTAAAATGGTAACCGAGCTGGCTCTGGCAGGCTGGCGGGCAGGCAGGCTGGCATTCAGGCTGTGGCAAGGCTGCCAATTAAGCTGGGAGTGTGCCGCATGAATATGTAAATAAAAGCAGCTAATAAGTGGGTGTTTAATAACCGGATGGCCAACAACCAAATGGCCCAACGACCATTTCAGCCCAACCAGCGGGCCCGAAATGTAAGAGCAATGCGCAGAGCTGAGCGCAGTTTGTCAACCGACAAAGGTGAAAAAAAGGGGCAGCCCAAAGGGACGAGGTAGCAAAATAAAGAACAAAAAAAAAAAAAAGGTAGCATGTTTAATTTGCGTGGCATTTGCAGCTGCCTGCGGCAAAAAGATAACGAAATAAAACGTTTGTCGGCGTGGAGCAAAACAGGGGCAGCGGCGGGAGCCACGTGAAAACAAAAGCAGAAAAAAAGCCAAAGCCAAAAATTGGTCGTAGAGCAGTGTAAACTAATTAAACGGCGCGCAAAAGTGTTGCATGTGTTGCAAAATACACACACATACACACACACACATATATATGTATATATAAAATAAATATGTACAAGAGCATATATACATATATGCATAAGGATGGCCGCAAAATGGCAATAAACGCGCGGAGCCATTAAAATTATGATTAAAATTTAATTTAGCGAAAATAATCAGACGCGCCTTTGATTAACTCCAAACGAGCGCGCAATTAAATCAAAATATTCACTGGCGAAAAAAAAAAGCTGGAAATGCACGGCCCATGAATTCCATTAAAATTCAATTAAAAATTGAAAATCAACAATGAGAAGCGCTATAAAAACTAATAATAATCGTAAGTTAATGGCTGCTCATGGGCGCCACCTAGCGGTCAGTAGCTGCAACTGCTCGCCAAATATGCTTACTGTAGTGGTATATGCATGTGTGTTGTATGTAGTATGTAGTTCGGTCAGGGAAACGCATTTATTCATTCATTATACGCAGACAATTAAGTACCAGGAATTTCGTAGCACCATAAATTGCTAGCACCCAACCCGCTTCAAGGGGGCTGGGGGTATATCCCATTCTGGGCAAATTGTCAGGTCAGCTGAAAATCTACATATGCACTGACCAAACAACTATTAAACTATGTGGGTGGGAGCTGCGCCGAGCTGATGGTCCGGGCATCAACAATGGCTGTGGAAATTTTGGAAAATTTTCAATTTACTCGCTGAACGGCCATTTTGCATTTGGTCGCGAGCATCATGGCCTCCACAAACCGCCCCCGAAACAATCCCTATAAGGGTGGCGGCACAACGGCCAGGCGTTTAATTGAAAATTCTTCAAATCATATTGAAAGCGAGTTACAAGAAGCTCTCTTTAACTTAGGGCTTGGCAGTAGTGGATGTAAGTGGAAATTAATATTGAGGGCTTGTAAAATCAGATGACTTTACTATGTGAAATTAATATATATAAATCTGATTAAAAATATACTATATACAATATATACATAGCTATATATATATATATATTATTATAAGCCCTCTTACCCCATTCAGCATATTAATTGGAAAACCATTTTAGAGTCTTTCTTTATCTCTGCTCGCGAGTCGCTTATCAGTAGCTCGGGAAATGTAACTTGTGACGTGTCGTTATGGCGGCTTACTTTTGTGAGTAACTGTATGAGTGTGCATGTCTGTGTGTGTGTGTGTGTGTGTGTTCGAATGTATGTGGCTCACAAGACATCAAATTACTTTCGTATGCAAATCAGCGGCTTTTCTGCAGACTTTTTTTTTTTGCCAGCTAAACCCCCGCCCGCTGCCGCAACTTCGAATTTTTGTCTTCCACGCCCAGGCCGCAACATTGGCAGACAGTCAGAGAGCTACAGATAGCAGACACGGCATTTGATCGCCACCAAATTTATCTCAATGATATGCAGATAAAACTAACAAGTACCAAGTTTCGTTATTTCCCTTTCGGTTTCCCTTTTGCCCTGCCCACCGCTCGTTCTCACTGCTTCGACATGTGGCAGAGCCCAAAAAAAAAAACTACATTAGCAAATAAATTTATTTAGCATTACAAAAAATGAGGTAGCTGAGTGGCTTGGCAAGAGGGGGCGACGAGGGCAACCAGGGCGGGCGGTATGCTGTGAGGGTGTGTGTTGTGGGTGTGCGCGGCCGCCATGAATTTATTTAAGATGCTTATTGATTGGATTTGATTTTATGCTATGGGAAAGTAAATTTGCGCAAATAAATTTAAATGAGGGCGTTGAGTTTGCAGTTGCTCTCGGCCCCGCCCCCCACTTGTGGGCAGGCAGCAAAAAAATGTCTATTCTTTTTCTTTTATTTTGGGGAAAAGTTAGCTCGCATGTGTGCCCATGTTGGCAGCAGGCACTGTAGCACACGCATGAGTAATTTTCCAATTTTTGTTTCGCATTTGCAGCTAATCTGGAAAATGGATTTTTCTTCTCACTTGGAGTGGGATGGATGGTTTCATCTTGGGAGAGGAGTATCTTTTAAAAGTTTCTCTTATTTATTTATTTACTTACTCTAATCTGCTATTATCTTGCTTTGTCAATGTTTGATGTGGAAGAGTTTAACTGCTTCTGGATGAAATTTAGCACTTACCTGAAAGATAAGAAAATAAATATATTTAGTTAAAGTGAAATTGAGTAAAAATTTTATTAAATTAATATTATCTTAAGAAGGATATTAAATAGTTGTTTTAAGTATTTCAAAATATTTACAAAATTTATATATTATTTATAATTTAATCAACTAAAACATGCATTTTCGATAGTAATTATATATTCCTATACAACTCTCAGCTGAGAATTTTAATTAAGAGCCAAGCTTGGCTGTGCTCCATATTTTTGTGCAATAATTGAGTAAAATGAAATAATTAAAATGCATCGCATAAAGTAACTTAAAATGCTTTAACGACCTTTTGTTAATAACGCAAAGTGCAAATGTTCTCTCACGCTGATTGTGGCACGGTTGCACGGCTGAAAGGCTACACGGCTGCAGGTTGCACAGTTGCACGTTGTCCACTGCCCATTTACATGCGTTATGCCAACTGCAACAACAACAACAACAGCAACAACAACGGCAACAATTGCAACTGTGCGCCGCACGCAATTTTCATTTGCTGCTGTTATTAAGTGATAATTGAATTTTTATGCCAGCGCCAACAGGCGACACGAAATGAACTTCAGAGCCTTTTGCAATTACCAGAGAGGTCAGCGCGACAGTTAAGATGACCCGGTTCATAAAATGAAGCTGTAGCTTAAAGATGACTCAGTAGTGAGTGGGAAAGGTAAAACTTTGGCAATTGTCGTTCCTAACTATATCTCTTTGAGAGTGCCAAGAGCTATAGTTGCATTTATTTATATTTATTGTATATATATTTAATTTCAATTCATTTATTTTAGTTGTTTAATAAGATTTATATTTTAATTATTATTGTACTTTATAATATATTATTTATTATATTTTATATTTTAATAATAATAAATAATAATAAATATTTTAATTTAAACTCATTTTTTTACTTGTACAATAAAATATATATTATATTTTAATTATTATTTTATTACACTTTATTCTCTTTCATTTTATATATAATAATTCACTTACTTAATTTGGAATTTATTTTTATTTTATTTTTTATTTATTTTCTGTTTTAAATATAATTAAATATATTTTTTAAAGGTCATATTAAACTGCATTATTTTTTTTTTTTATTATTATATTTTATTTTCTAAATTTTTGTATTCCATTTAACTTTATTTTAATACTTTTTCCATTATATTTTTCATTTAATATTCTCATTTCAATATCTTCAACTATTTATCATCTCTTGCACTTCTTTTCGACTCTCGTCCCGCTGCTCTGGGCCACAGTGCCACAACTGATGTCAGCTCTTTTTCCACTAAATTGTGCCGCCAACTTTCTAAATGGACAAAATTGCCGCTGGGCCATAAATCACACGCTCTGCGCTGGGCCTCAATTTCGGGGCATGTAACGCACTTTCTAAACAGCACGAAAGACCCAGAGATAAAAACAAAAAACTGGGCTAACAAAAAACTCGAACTCTATGACAATTGTTATGAAAATGTATCAACAAAAAAAAAAGAAAGAAAAAGAAAATCAGAAAACAGAAAAATAGAGGAAAAATTTGCACTGCAGCTGCTTTATGACAGGTCGACTGTGCCAGGCAGAAACCGCAAACGGTGCAAAAATTATGAAAATTCATATTGCCGCACGCACTTGGCGGGAAATGCGGAAATTTGGCACGGCACAGGTATTTGCCCATTGTTTTCTTTTTTTTCTATTTTAGGGCAGCGCTGCGGGCGGTGGGCGTGAAATTTGCATGCGTCAATGGAATATGAAAATTTAGAAACTGTTGCAATTTGCAGTTGTCGCAGTGGCTGCAGTGGCAGTGGCAGTGGCAGTGGCAGTTGCTGGGCATTTTGCGTTGATTTACGGCCAGTTGCTGGGCCGATCATAAATCTCTTCCACGTGTGAGTGTGTGTGGCAAATATTTTGGTTGCAGCGATTTCATGCCCCGCAGACGGCAATTGCATTGCACTTGGGCCCATTTAATTTGTGCAAAATAAAACAAAACTAAAGAAGCGAAAACCCCGACGACCCGACGACCAGCAGCAGCAGCAACTGAGCAAAAAAAGGAACAAGTCGCACACATTTCACGCGGCTTCCACAAAAGGTAAGAGTCGGCCCATGCCCCGACTCCGTTCCGGGACGACAACGAAAAGCAATTTACAAAAAGCACGCAGCGTTTAGATCAAAAGCAAAGACGACGTCGCCAATGGCAGGACACACGGCAAAGGACGCTGGCAGCGACAGGGAGAGAGAGAGAGAGAGAGAGAGAGGGGGGACGCACCAACGATGCTATACAACGCAAAACACATCATTAAGTATAAAATTCTTAAAATGGAATTTTAAATCATTAAAAAACAACGTTGCAAAAAAGTCAACAACGAGGAATTTGCAATGCGTTTGCTTTATTTGGCAGTGGCTCGCTGAAAGCTGCAACGGCAGCCACATGCAACCAATGTCCAAAATGGTTGTGGCAGCAACAGCAACAGCAACAGCAACAGCAGCTACAGCGTGCAGCATTTTTTTTTATGTACACGCCAAGCCAAACAGCTTGAATGGAAGTAATGATGCTGCCCCAAACGTTGTCCAAGTCTTGAGAAAGGCGCGCAGTTGTTGCATTCGCAATGAGTTGCTGTTGTCGCTGTTACTGGTTGCTGGTTGCTGTTGCTGGTTGCTGCTTGCTGCTTGCTGGCTGCAATGGCAATCAGCAACATGGCCGCCTGGGCAGCCAAACGAAGCTGAACTGCCATCGTTGCTTTTATCGGCATTTTAGCTCTTTTCCTATATGCAACACAGTCCCGGCTGCAGCCGCTGCCGTTGCCGTTTGCTGCTGCGCTTTTTGGTTAACATGTTGCCGCTGCACGAATTCTATGTTGCACTCGGAATTTGAAGTAAATAATTCTTTGCTGTTCGTTTTTTTGCAAGTGCTTCGTGCTCGTTAAGCATTTTGCTCTGCGATTTCTTTTCTTTTGTTGCTGTTGCTGTTCCTCATAATGCGCCACCAAAAAAAAAGATATATATATATATATATATATGTGTATCTAAATGTCTAAAAAGCAAAATAAAAAGGGCGCGCCAGCTGCGAAAAGTGGTTCCGTTTCGTTTATCTCATGTTTGGGTGCGTTCTGCAATATACCCTCTTTATATATAAAGCATAATGCGCTGGGTAAAGTCGTTTTGAGCAAGCGACTCACTTGGCGGCATAATGACGTCAGTGCCGTAGATATGGCTAATGAAGGATTAATGATATATGCAACTACAGCTAAGTGCATTAAATGGCAAAGCAAATAGATCTTAAAGTGGTTCAGTGAAATGTCAAAGCCAATTTAAAGAAGATCAAGCAAATGATGTAACTCCATGTCTTACTTGAGTCAACAACTTTGAAGAAGATATCTAGAAGAAACTCAGTTACTTTAATCAAACATTATACGATGTTTGTAGGTTTGTTTCTCTTACTGCCATAATAGTTTATCTTCTATACAACTTCATACTTTTCTATACTTGTAAATGATATTTGCTTCAATGATATTTTCATTTTTGGTATAGAAAACGTTGCTCTATCTTCTTGTGCTTCGTTTGCCATTTAAAATTGAAGTTGTCTACATATCTGCAGATCGGCCAAAATACTCCACATAGCTGGCAATCAGAGAAAACGCGCTGTAAGCCATTAAAAACTCAACTGGTTCTGCATTTGTATGTGCTGGTCTCCATCTTTTGGTCTGGCCAAATGCCTGGCTATGCTTGCGAGCAAATAAATTCAATTTGCGGCTAGTCGACGAACTGCGACAGGTTTTTGCCGCATTTATCATCGCATCAACATCGAAGACAGCGACAACCACAGCGACGACTACGACGACGAGGACGAGAGACAGGCACACATGAGATGCCAGCTCCAAATGAAACGCCATTTACCAATTTATTTATTTATATAAGGCGAATATATTTTATAACCCGCAGCAAATGCAGTCGAGCACAGAGCAGAAAAAGCGAACAACAAAAAATCTTTGCTGGAAGAAGGCTGCAAAAAAAAAGAGAGAAAAAAACACAAAATGTTGTATGAAGTGACCAAACTAGTTCGTTAAAATAAATTCGAGAGCCACTAACAATGTTGCGCGGACAGCCAGACGGACGGATGGGCAACATGCAACGGCTGCCGCAGCAACAGCAAAGAGCGAAGAGCCACAGCCAGAGCCAGAGCCAGAGCCAGAGACCGAGTCTCAGGTTCCAGTTTCGCTCCATGTCGATGGATGCGGCAGGGCGAAGATGTATTCCTTTTGGGATGTTTTTAATTTTTCTTTAAAGTCGTTAAGCGTCGTCGTTTTTTGCGCCTGCCTCGGCCTCGGCCGCGGCCTTTTGTATGTGCCTCCGTTCGTTAGCTTGCAATGGAGTTGAAGCTGGGAGCTCGTAGCTGGAAGCTCGAAGCTCGAAGCTGGGAGCTGGAGCGCGCCATTGCCATTTGCTTCCTGCGTGCCGCCGCGTTGCCTTTCTAATGGAGTTTTGCAGATAACAGGCAACGACAACGGCAAAGGCAAAAGCAAAGGCAATGGCAACAGCAACAGCAACGGCAACAGCAGCTCCATCTGCAGCTTCTACTTGCCACGTCTGGCCCCCTCTCAGCAGCTGCTAAGCATAAACACACACTTACACGTACTTGGGGCAATGGAATGAAATGAAATTAAACCCTTTTCGGTGAGTGCTGCCGAAGAGGAGCGCTGCTGAAGACAAGGACAAAGAGAAGGGGAATGGTGCTTGGTGCTTGGGGCATGGGGCATGGGACATGGGGCATGGGGCATGGCAAATAGTTGCAAAAAATTAACATTATTGCAATTTCGCAGCCTCGGAACGGGTGTACGCGACTAACAAGCAATGCCCCAGGGACGCTGAGGCCAAGCTGCCTGCCTGCCTTACCTGGAACCCAACCAAACTCTCGTATAATTGAAGATCTTGACTGCGTCGAGCCAAAACAGCGGCACATAAATTGAAAATCGTTTAGAAAATTAAAGAAATGAGTCTGTGAATTGGCGGCAGAGATGCTCTAGCTGGAGCTTGGATTGCCTAGACTGCCTGGACTGCCTGGACTGGCTGCCGCTGCTTCTGGCCATGGCTCAACTCTCGGCTCGTATTTCTATTTACTTTTTAGTTGCAAATGGCAATGCCGACAGTTGCAAGCCAAACAGGCAAACAACAATGCAAGCCAGCTAGACAAGTGGAGCAAAACAAAGAAAAATTGCAAAAAGAACTTTTTGCCATTTCTCCAACGGCGGCCAAGCCCCGCCCGCCTCCAATCCCCTCGACGACAGGCAGCATATGCAAATTTCTAAAGTTGTGCTAGCAGCTAGAGCAGGGCGCAGAGCAATGGCGACAATTGTTGGGCACTCCTTGAAGAAAATGATTTCCTTGCTCCTGGAGCTGGAGCCTTGCATTGCATTGCGAATAATTCACAAGTTAAGGTGGAAGTTTCTTTTTATGCATTTCTTAAAAATGTCTGAAATGATTCGCTTAGTTTGAAGCAGTTTTTTTACTGTGAAATTTATGGCAAAATAAATTCAAGTCAAATTGTTTTTAATGAGAATTCAAATTGAATTAAATATCTTTTTAGAAATTGCCTTAATTTAATGCTGAAGTTGTATATTCGAGGAACTTTAAGAGGTATTGAAGTTAAATGAAGGAATTTAATAGTCGGTCTACAATGAACAACAATTGATAAAGAAATATTCCAAATTTCAGTTATTCACTCTTCAGCTAGCAAAAGCTCCTGAATGAGTTTCCATTGGGAACTTAATAGATCTGCTGCGCTAGTACTAGTTTGTACCTATGCCAACAACACAGCTGTCGCAGCCAACATTCAATTGCAGTTTTGATTGCGAATCAACTGCCTTTGGCGTTGGGCAATAAGCCGCTGCGCTGTTTCCCGCTGTGCTGTGCCTGCAATGATAACAGCCATTCGCCATTGCCCACTCTTGTGCCCGCATTCCAGTTGGCTATGTTTGGGGCTAACAATTCTAGAAATCGCGCATTTACTGGCGGATTTCTAATCTGTCTTCGCGTGCTGTTCGCTTGCATGCGAGCATTGCATTGCAGAACACGAGCAACATGCGATGCAGTGCCCCGCCCTAGACCCTAGCTGGCCTAGCCCTGCCTGCCTTCAAACGGCAGCAAGCAGGCTGCCACATGCTGTGTTGTCCTGTTGTCCCTGTTGCACGCACACACACACACACAGCATGCTATACTTTTCACACACACACGCACACTCACACACACACATTTATGCAAATGTCGGACCATCATAAAATTGGATTTGGCAGCTGATTCGGCGGCTATTTTAAGCCGCTTTTTCGCGCACAACATTTCTGAATTAAAATGTTGGCCTGCAATATAGAAATTAAAATTAATTTTAGCCAACGTTTCGGCCATAGCGTTTATTTATTTTTAGTTTTTCATGTTTTTACTTTTGTTTTTGTTTGTGTTTTTGTTTGTGTTCTTCTGCGTCGCAGATTTTTCAAATATTTTTTTTTCTTTTGCCTTATTTTTAGTCGCATTTTTGTCGCATTGCGAATCTCTGTCGCCGTCTCTCTCAGTTTTTGTCTCTGGGCCGACTAAATAAATTTCGTTTTAAGCGTTTTCGCCACACTCCATATACAAAAGGAGCTGCAGGAGCCGCAGGAGCAACCAGCGCCCAAATAGCCAACGATAATAAAATAAACAAAAGGTTTGCCGCCGCCAGCTTTGCCCAGCTAAAGAAAACGCAGTCGAATGGTTAAGACGAACCTTGAAGGGGGTTACCAAGGGGCAGGGTCATGGGGGCAGGGTGCAAGGGACAGGGGGCAGGGGGCAGTGGAGCATCGCCTGCAAAGGTGAGTCGCAGTTGCTGCAGGTTTGCCAGCTTTTATTTGTGTGTTTTATTGTGGGCATATCTCAAAAGCGAATCTTTCGGCGGGTCGAACTGCGACGTGAAACAGATAAAAGAAGTAGACGAAGCAACACATGAACAAAACACACACACACACACAGGCAGACACAATGGCAATACAAATACATAGCTAAATAATGGAGAGCGGATAAGCAAAAGAAGACTACAATAAAATCAATAGAAATACTGCACTCAGCACGACTCAGAGATACCCATTAAAAGCTGTTGATAAGCTGGAAACACACATTTAAATTAACTTAACTTAAAGATATTATTTTAAATTTATATTGGCAAGATAATGCGATTTATATATAAAATTTCATTTAGTAATTAAATTTCAATAAAATTGTTTTGTACCCTAAAAATATTTTTAATAAATCATAAAAGTCGCTGACATAAATTTATATGTATAACATATATGAATGATATATGTGAGATATATAAATTTTGTTCTGTTTGTTTATCTTTCGGAATATCAAAGAAAATTATCGAAAGAATTTCAAAATATATGAAGAAAATTATATTTTTAAATAACAACTTTTATCTAATTACTTTTTAAAAGATCTCCAAATTTTCCTCATAATTAAAATACTTAAAATAAAATTTTATTAAGTACTGCTGTTAAAATCGCGCGCAAGTCGCTAGTAAAACGCGCACAAAACGCGTGAAATACTTTTGACTTTGGCAACCATATTCGAGCCCATTTTGCAACATTCGCCTATCGCCCAGCAGCCAATGCCTTTTCCTGTAGCTGGAGAGCTGCGTTTTATGCTGGCGGCACCAAGGCGCTGGCCCGCCTCCGCTCTAGCGCCTCCCTCGCACATATGCAAATAATGCAACATGCGGCGCAACATGCGACTTGAAGCTGCGCTGTACGCTGCACGTTCCGCGTTCTGTGGCAGCCCAAGACTTGGCACCCAGTGCAGACAGACGGACAGAGCAGGACAGCTGGCCTGGCAGTCAGACAGTTTGGGGTGCATCCGCATCCTCAACTGCCTTCGTGTATCGAAGATGAATAAGGAGCTATTTTTACTTTTAAATCTTAAACAAGCATTGCCGCTGCTCAGCCCTCCTCTCCCCTCTCCCATGGACTGTTGTCGCTGCGGATGCGGGTCTTTTGTGGCACTTTAGCGCTGGCGGTGGCAAGTTTCTCAGGCCCCAAACTCGAGACGCAGACGCAGCTTGATGATGTTGTTCGTTCTGCGTTCTTCGTTGTTGCTCTTGCTGTACTTGTCTCATGTGTTGTTTTGTGGCGATGTCATCGAACTATTGGCAAGTTCTCTTCTCTTCTCTTCTCTTTCATTTTTTTGTGTGCCGCCGCCTGGTAGTCGAGTAGACAAAACAAATTCGGCCACGTATGTACGTAATCCATAATATCTCTTAGGTTCTAATCCGAATGCCTGGGCTCACTTGAGTTTATGTTGTCCGAAGCTTCAGGTGTTGCTGTTGCGGTTACTCGAACACTGCCAAAAGATACTTCGGCATCCACAAGATACTTTAGTGCCGTATGTCTAAAGCATCTTTGTGTTGTGGCCAACGAGTGGGCTTACGGTCTTAGCTAGTGTGCGATTATTTAGACACTCGCTCGCCTAATCGCACACACACACACACACAAAAAGCCAACACGCTTGCCAAAGTCAAGAGTCCCCCCAGACTTAAGCATGGCAAATGCACATATTAAATTTTTGAGAATTGTTGGGGTTGAGGACTGGGGCGGGGGCAGGGGCAACCAGACGACTGAAATCCTCATGTGATTTATGCAATTAGCACTCAACTAAGTCTGCTTAATGAACGACATGCCGCTGGCAACACTCTGGCAACGCTGCCAGGCGACGAACCGTGGCGCCAATGAGCGCTCTCCGGCAACTCCCACAAAAATCAAATTATCGCCGTATCCACAGATACGGGGCAGATACAGATACAGCTGCTGCAGCGCACTCCAGTTGGAGGAGTCCCTGAGCATAATCGAATTTCCACGAAAAAATCCACATAATGTGCCGAGTAATTCGACATGGCAGCATTTGCCCGATCGGGTTCTACTTTATGGCCTGCCAATTGGTAGGCAATTTTAATGCATATTTCATTGTAGTACAACGAAACTTGGTCGAGGGATAACGCCCGATGTCCCATTGAATGCTTGTCTAGCTCTTGTTAAACTCTGCCTCTCTGTCTCTCTCTCTCTCTCTCTCTCTCTCTGCTGTTTTAGGGGGAGTTGTACTCCATATTGAATTATGATTTATGACTGAAACATGTTGTAGCTGGCGCAAGGGTACTTAGAATATCTACGTGTACAAGTGTGTGTGTGCATGTGTGTGTGTGTGAAATGTGCGCATATGCGCTAGTTAGCGAGACATTTGCTGCTGTACAGCCCAAAGTTAGGAGCTCTAAGTTGGAATCTGAAGTGGTTGTCGTCCCAAAATAGCGACATTTGTGATGCACTTGAGGAGAATGAGAGAAAAAAGAAAAAGAAAATGGAAACAGTCGCCATGTTTTGTGTTCCCAGTTCACAATTCTTGTGTGACAAGTCAATGCAATGTAATTGGAGCTGCAATGCCTGCAATGGCCTGACAATTATCCCATTATCCCATTCGGGTACATTAACAGGATGTGCATAATCTCTAGAGTTTAGTAGAAATTCAAATGAATATAAATTTCGAGAGTAAGAATTTAGGTATGCGCATTATGTGTACATTAAAACTTCAATGAGTTTCTGACTTTGGAGCTATTTAAGTGGTAAAGGATTCTCCTTTGAAGACTTTGCTATAAGCCTACAACTTATGCCTAAGCCAGTCAAGTTCTTTCTATCAACAAGATACTCAATCTTGAATATAGATTAGATATATGAAAGGCAATTCTTTATGTCATACTTGAATATGAGGTCCAAAAGTATAGAATGTGATTTAGCAACTGTTAAAGATCTTTTTACAGAAAATGATCTAACTTTAGACATCTCCTTTCTCCAAAAAGAGAAACCAAACATAGTCTCTTTATATCTCCATCCATCCATCCATCCATCGATTGCTGCTGCTGCTCAGCTATTCAAAGAGCGTTTTTAGTTTGTGTAGTCTCGTCAGATGTGTTTCACTCTGAGCACAACACCCTTGACTTGACTGGCCCAATGGCCTGCCCAGCTAGACTGTTGTCGACTGTCTAATCACCACAGCTGTCAGCTACATTCATCCGATGCGACAATGAGTGGCGAGTGAGGCTATTCAAGTGTCGTTGTATTTTAACACGTGAGTGACTTTTATACGTGGCCATTGTCTGGAGATGAGTCGTTTTAAAATGCCAGCCCAGGCGCAGGAAAATTCACACATACGCGCGAAAGGCAAAAGGGAGCGGGACGTGCGGTGACTGTGGTGTGTGCAGTTGTGCGGTTTGTTGTGGCGTGTTGGTGGGGCAGGAATGGGAATGAGCGTTGGGGATGGGGATGGAGCGGCAGTTGTTCTCTTAGGACCGCATAAAAATGCCATATAAATGTGACACTTTAAATGCCAACGACCAAAATAGTTTTGAATGCAGAGGGGCGCTCAGAGAGCCAAGCGGAGTTGCTTCACGTGACGAATTCGTGACGTGACAAACAAACAAAAAAAAAAAGCAAACAAAAACGAAAATGGCCAACTTACATTTATTTGCATTTTCAAGTTTCTGGACAGTGCGCGAGGAAATTCAGTTTTTTTTTTTTTTTATCGCTAGAGACATTTGAATTTGGCCACGTTAGTCGCTTTTTGTGTGTGTGAAAGCACACGACGACTTGCTGGGCACATTCCTCATTTCAGTTTAGCTCGTTTCGTTCCGTTTTGGTTTGGTTTGGTCGGGTTCCTTCCTTCCGCTTTGCGGGCTCTTCACACGACACATTTTCCACCAGAATGAGTCCAGCGACATTTGCATATGTGTACTAGTGTGTGTGAGTGTGTGTGAGTGTGTGTGTGTGTGTGCGAACTGTCAACGCGCCATAGAACTGTCAACTTGATGGTAATTCTGAACAAAGCCATGAAAACTGGCAACAGGATGAGGCGCTGTAGCTGAAGGGCTTGGAGACTCTGCTTTCACTTGTCGCGTCGCCGCCGTCTAGTTTTATTTTTTTCATTTTCTGTGTTGGCCAAGACAAAGGCGCTGATGGATTCATAGAAATTAAATGGCGTGCTTTGCCGTATTTCGACACAGACAATTTCTCATTTGAAATGCATGCAAACATGGCGTATTTATGAGGCCGAGGCAAGCCACCCACCCACACGCCACGTTGTCGTTGTCGTTGCCGCAGGGGTGACTGGCAATTAGTGCGACACTTCCGCTGCATCTTGAGTGCCACATCCGACGGCGATGTCAGCGCCTGATATACACACGGCAGCAGCAGCATGGAAGCAGCTCCAACTATAAATCAAATGCTGACAAATGGGCAACTCTATGGAGAGATTAGTCGCTATATTCTAGAAAAGTTCTATCTATATATATATATATATATCAGCTATCAGCTCTTATCAGCTGATGTAACAGTTCATTATGGACATTGGCTCTAGCTGAACTTTGTCTGCAACGCCAATCAACGCTCTTAATTGCAGCCATTATTTTTGCATTTTTGCATTTTTACATTTTTTCTTTTATAATAAAAAGAAACTAATTTATTTTATATGCATGCGTGTCATAAATCTTAACGATTTATGCTCATTGCAAATTTATTGGCAGTTCCACAAAAAAAAAAAAAAAAATTGAACGAGAGTAAAATTGTTCAGCGCCAACAAAGTTCAAACAATCAACGCCATTGTCCGGGCCACGGGAGGGCTACGGGTGGAGAGACACCACGGACACCCGGCCAGTTGGCTCTGTTCATTTTGTCTACATTTCACAGTTTTCATATATCGATATATGCACAATTTACTAGCAGCAACAACTGCAGTAAAGGCGGCCCATCGCAGGCTCGAGCCCAAAAACAAAAAGCGAAAAAGCCCAGTTTATTATGAAGTCCCAAAGCTGCACTTCAATTAAAATGCATTTTCGCAGTTTATGAGCTTAATCTCATAAACAATTTTTGCATTGTTGCAAAATCCTTTTTGTTTGTCGCGATTTCTGACTGTCAGCAGACGGTTTAAATACTTCTTTTTTTTTTGTTAAACACAAATTCGCAAAATTAACGCTAACTGAACTATGGCAGGGGCAAATAGGAAAAAAATGATGTGGAGTAGAAGCTTTAAACAAACAAAAAATTAAAAATTCTAATTTATGAGATGTAGATTAGGATAGCATAGCTAAAATACTAATAGTTAGTTTTGAGAACTTTAAATTCTATATCCAAATTAAAGCAGCAGCATTTGCCAAAACGAAAACATTCATTTAAGACTTAATCGAAATAATACAAAATTTAAAGAAAAAAAATAAGTTAAGGAATTTTTAAAAATAATTTCATTTATAATTTTTATACTCATTCACAAAGTGAAATGAGTATATTGGTTTTGTGCAATGTCCGTCACGCTGTCCGTCCGTCTGTCCGTCTGTCCGTCTGTCCGTCTGTCCGTATGAACGCAAACCATTTGCACAGTTTTGAAGCTAGAGAGTTGAAACTTGGAATATATACTCGTGTATACCCTCGAATTATAAAGTGTCAAGATTTTCCCGATACGCCCACTAGGGGCGTGGCAAATCGGAAAATGCATTTGCCCATACCTCAGAAACACTACTTCTAGAAGTGCTAGAGAGTTGCAATTTGGAATGTAGACTTGTGTTGACAACTCAAGTTGAAAAAGCTATGGCGGATATATCTACGCCCATTGGGGGCGTGGCAAATCGGGTAAAACTGTATCTTCTACAGTTTTAAAGCTAAAACGCCCAAATTTGGCACGTAGGTTACTGATACGATCCTATGAAGATCGACCAAAAATCTATATATCCACGCCTACTAGGGGCGTGGCAAATCGGATCTGACTATATAGTGATTTTTCAAATTCTGTAATATTTTGAGCACTATTGATGCTAGAGACTTGAAACTTGGTATATATACTCGGGTTGACAACCCAAGTTGGAAAAGATATGGCGGATATATCTACGCCCATAGGGGGCGTGGCAAACCGCAAAAGTTTGTAGCTCCTACAGTTTTAGAGCTAGAAGCTTCAAAATTGGATGGTAAGTTACTGGTGAGCTCCTCTATCGATGCGCCAAAAATAAATTTTACGCCCCTTATGGGGTATGCCCGGCTAAAAAATACCCTGTAATTTCCGCATTTTTTGAGTGTAAGCATCCAAATTTCACACTTAAGTTACCCTTCACTACTTCTAAGAACTGGCCAAAAATTATATGTATACGCCTACTGGGGGCGTGGCAAATCGGGAAAAACTATACGTTTTTCCGATTCTCAGTGAGAAAATCAGAATTATATACAGATATTACTGCTGATCTCCTCTATTGATTTCCAAAAAATTATATATGTACAAACCAATTGTGGGCGTGGCAATGGGTGTGATCTGTGGGGGTGTGAATGAGTATCCCGCAGTCGGTAGCGCCCGACTGCAACGTTCTTACTTGTTTTTTCTATATTTTCTTTTGTTTAATTGAAAAGACTTTTAGAGATTATATTTTCCAAACAGCTATTTATATATCTGTTTTTTCGCGTATATCTGATAACGATATCTTGCACCGTATATAGCTCAAATGTGCTCTATAAAGCACATTTTATACCATTAGAAAATATTTTAATATAAATATTTATATATTTATATTTATATTTAAACTATTAGCAAATATTTTAAATTATTAAATTCGAACAGAAACAACATAAAATCAATTCTACCTTTTTGTTTAATTTAGTTTATTATATTTCAAATTAATTTATATAAAATGTTTTGCTGCTTAAATCATTTAGCAAGACTTCAGTTTATATATGATCTATGATCAGTTAATCTTATTCTCCTCTACTCCTATACTCCATGCGCATCATACTCTCTCTCGATCTATTTTCAATAGAACACAAAATTGTCGCCCAACCAACACTTAGCAAACACCTTCCTAAGCCTGGAGTCCGCTCTGCTCTCCCATCCTGCTATTCGCTAACTTCTTCAACCTGTTTCGTTTGCTCTGATGTCGCTCAATGCTTTTTGCTCTTGTTGTGTATGTGTGTGTGTGTGTGTGTTGTCTTTTAATAACTTTATAATGGCGTGTTGTATCACGCGCTCAAACTTCGTGTGGACACGCCCCAAAAAGCAGCGATGCCTGCCAACTCACACACACACCCTGACCCCTGTTGCCTGACAAACCAAACAACAATTGCAAACTGCTGCGAGTTACTGTTGCTGTTGTTGCTGTTGTTGTTGTTGTTGTATCTGTTTGTTGTTTGTTGCTGCAGTTCGTGCGATTCTTTTTTCGGTTATCGACAATTTTCAATCTATGCGCATAACTCAAGTGTCGGCGCAGCAGCAACAGCAACAGCAACAGCCACAACAAAACCCGACACCCCAAAGCTCGACCCGCATAACAGCGCGCGACCCCTGCTGCCCTGCTGCCCCGCATCCCCCCGCCTTTGCGCCTCCCACTCCCCCTCGCTCTGTTCGAGGCATATGTGCAACTTCCGTGCACGTCTCTTAACTGATGCTGCGTTGCCTCAGCCTTGGCAGCGGCTCGTTCTGCGGGCCCCGTTTGCATCAAAGTTGGCAATAGGCAGCAAAAAAAAGGAAATCAGAAAAGAAAAGAGAAGCAATAGAACAACAGCGGAATAATATTGGCAACATTTTATTGCATTGTGACCTAGAGCATCTGTGGCAGCCACGTTCGCTACTGAACCTACTCGATTTTGACTATGGTCGGACTGGACTGGACTATCAGGGCAGCGTCATCTCGCTCTGGGTTCAGTATAGCCGCCACCTCCTTATCGCCAGCGTCAATAACAAGCCACCCGACGACATTCATTTTGGGTCCACCCTAACGCCACACTCTCGCTCACGCTCACTCTCAGCCTATTTGCCTCTCTGTCCAGCTCACATCCTTGTGCGTCTCGTTTTGCTGCAAAATTTACATCCTGTTCGGCTGATGGTCGTTTTACTGTTTCCGTGCCGGACTCCCGACCCGGACCCGGAGCCGGAGCCGGACTTGGAGCTGTGGCCATTGCCACTGCCGTAGCAGGTTCTGCAACGCATATGAATATTTTGCAGCAGAGGCAACAATAAAATCCATGACATCATAAATATCGATGCGTTGCCATTGCGAACATTTTCGGTGCGGGCTTAGCGCACACACAACAGAACAGAACAGAACTGAACACAGCAGCCAGCAGGCCCGCCAGGGTCATACATTTCGTTGGGCGGGTCGTTGGGGGCAATGGGGGCGTTGGGGGCACACACCCGCAGCAAGGCGCCGCGCGATAACTCGATAATTATGTCCGCTTTTGTTTATTTCGCACATCGATTACAA
This sequence comes from Drosophila nigricruria, assembly GCA_037075265.1. Classification (NCBI taxonomy): domain Eukaryota; kingdom Metazoa; phylum Arthropoda; class Insecta; order Diptera; family Drosophilidae; genus Drosophila; species Drosophila nigricruria. The sequence continues at coordinate 548,713 of JBAMCI010000011.1, forward strand.
TTTTCGACTGCTGTGGGAGCCATTTTGTTGGCCTGTTGGCTGGTTGGCCGGTTGGCCGATTGGGTTCTGGCCTGGTCAGCCAGTGGCATGTCCCATTAGATGGGGCAGTCAAGGCAGGGCTTGCTGCATACGTCATAGTCTCAACACTTGCAGAATTTACAAACTTAACCTGTCCAAAGGGGCAGAGCGGGGATGAGGCTGAAGTGCATCAGTTGCCCCCCAAAGGCAGACGTAACAGCCCCACAGGTGCTGCAGGCAGTCAGGGTATCTAAGGAGGGGGCACCTGTCTCTCGCTCTCCCTCTCTCTCTCTCTCTGTCTCCGTGTGTGTGTGTTTGTTCGTCTGGCGTCGCCTGCTGCTCATAAGTAAAACGTTGTGAGCAAAGTTTTATAAATTATCCTTGTGAGAATCCTTATTTATGGCGCGTGTGCAATTTTCATTTTATCGCAGTAAAAGCAAAGTTAAGTTAAGCTGCCGCCAGCACCCAAGCCGCCCGCTCCGCCCCCCTTCAGCCGCTAACTGCAACTTTGCCAGCAAATGGAGGCGTTGCAGCAGCAACAACAACAACAGCAAGTCGGCCATCTCTCTCTCTCTCTCTCTCTCTCTCTCTCGCTCACTCTTGCTATCTCTATCTGTGGCGTTCATTTTTTATATTTGCCCCGGCGAACTTCAATTGTTCAGCAACAAACACACCCACACACACACACACATTTATAACTCCGACTCTCAGCTCAACTCGAAACCGAACCAACTCATATATTGCACAAATGTCTGTCCGAAGATTCAAGTGTTGCAAAACGCACAATGGTAAAGTGGATAGTTGGATACGTAATGTTAAAGTACTGATAAAAAAGGATTCATATTCTGATAATATATTTGTTATTAATATAAAAATAAATATATAAACTTTAGTATTCATAAGTATTCATCATAAACTATATAGAGCAAATTTGAAATTATTACTCTATAATAATGCTCATCATAAATTGAGAGATTAACACTCTCTGACGTTTTTCTCGCCCATCGTACAGACACACTTGCCAGCACGATTGCGGCATTGGGCGGAGGATGGGGGGGTGGGTGGACGGAGAAGAAGTAGTAGAAAATGGAGATCTCTCGTTGAGCTGCCAAAGTTTTTTATGGCCTGCATATGAATATTATGCGCTCGAGTATAAAATGTTGTTGGCCACACTTCCTACGTTTCACTTCCTGCATTCGAGTCGACTCGCCTTGGCTCGCCTTGCCTCGGCTCGTCTCGAGAGCACATCTTAAGCACACATGCATATCTTACATTGCTAGTGGGGCTGGGGGTGGGTGTGGGGGTTGGGGGCATGTATATCTAACTGTTTCTATAGCCTCCACTAACAATGCACAATAACAATAACAACAACAACAACAACAGCAGCGCAGCGAAAACGCTTTAAGAGACGGCTTTAACTTTGAGACTCAGACCCAAAAAAAAAAAACAAAAATCTCCGCACTTGGCCAAAGTTTTCTTTGTTTTCCCTACAGCCAACTCTCTTCCGCTCACACTCTCTCTTGCTATCTCTCTCTCTGTCTGTGTGTGTGCAAAAAATATTTAGCTAGCAAAGTTTTATTGGCAAAATCTGTTTATGGCTTTTGAATTTTAATTAGTTTACATTATGTCGAAATGTTGCTGCCTCGCTGTACGCTGTGAGCTGTACGCTGTACGCCTTGCTCCTGCCACCCCTGCCACTTGTGGCAGCCACACAATGGAGCCAGAAGAACTAGTGTCCTGGCTGGCGAGAAGAGTTTTCATTACTATTTGTCTGCTGCCTTTCCGCACAGCAGCCGCAGCCGCATTTTATGCGCAGGATACAAATGTACATGAATAACTAAGCGGCAATAGGACTCCAGTTGCTTGCGTCTGCCACAGCCTTGACACGGCGGCCGAAGCAGGGGCAGACGCAGACGCAGTCGCAGAGATGCTGTGCTGCATGCGGCCTCTGCTTGTGGCAGGATCAGCGCCAAACTTTGGCAGCTAACTGCGAACGTGCCACGTTGCAAATTTTAATTCGACAAAAACATGCAACTGAAATTGTTATTGGTTATTTGGTAGCTGCTGCTGCTGCCACATGCAACTTGGCCCAAATGTAAAGTTTGAAGCCTTATTTTTGAGATATTTAATATATTTTATAATCTTTGATTTCTTTAAAAGGTTTGTTTTTAAATGAAAAATTATAAAACTCTTTGCAGATTATTTTGATTTAGACTAAGTAAAAACAATTGCGGTTTTTGGCTTTCAAATCAAACTTAAATTTGGAAAAAAATTCTTATAAGAAATGAGAGTATAAATATGCAAATCTATTTATATATATTTATATACTAATAATATAATATAATAATATTTTAAAATATTTTTTTTTTATTTTATATTTCTTGCAAGAGAAGCATAACAGAGGCATAAGAGATGTGCCTTAAGCTATGTCAATTCAAACTTCGATTGAGTATGTAAGAAACCTTCAGAACTTATAATTCTTCATTGAATTTACTATTATAGTCTCATTTACTATTATAATAGAAGATTTATATTATATTTATATTATATTTTTATACATTTTATTATAGCTGGCAACGACAGAGAAAAGCTAGCAAAGTCAAGCTGAACAAAAGTTCCTAACTCTCACTTAAACTATATCTAAACATATAACTGAATTTAGTCTCTTGTTAAATCGAGTCTATTCAAAGTATTTTTAAATATTCAATATCATATATTTATGCTTTTAGCAACAATTAAATGCTTTAAATTAATACTTAAATTGAGTAGATTTTTGTTGCCAATTGCCGGCCATAAATAGCCAAGGAAAACTTGGCAATTGATTTTAATGATTGACTGCAGTTGCTCATATATGGCAGCGGCTAATTAACGATGTTGCATGCCGCCTGTGTAGCTGCAACACAGATCCAAAATGGCGACAACTTAGCAAAAAACAGAGAAACATGTATAAATAAATATATATGTGTATATATACATATGAAAACCTTTCTGCAATTCAGCCAAATTTGATGCAGTGCAGCCAAGCGGCGACAGCAGCAACAGCAGCAGCAGCAACAGCAACAGCAGCAACAGCAACAAGAGAATCGAGTTCACTTTTTGCGCATGTTTTTGCTACTGTTTTCAGTTCATTTCAAATCGTTTCGTTTGTTTTGTGTGCATTTTTATTTAATTCATTTTTCACGTTTTTGCTGCTGCTGCTGTTGCTGTTGCTGCTGCTGCTGCTGCTGCTGTTGTCGTTGTCGTTTGGGGGCTGCAAATGTGCAATTAAAGAAACAGGTTACACGCCCATAAATCTTGAAATGCTGGCGACTTCGACGTCGTTGTTGTCTCAGCCAGCAGCAGCAGCAGCAGCAGCCGCAGCAGCAACAACAACAAAAAACAGCAACTACAACAGCAACTGTTGCTGCGACACAGCGACTGTTGCCGCTGCAAATGTATTCGTATTCACATGTCTTAATGCTGACAGCATTTTTGTGATTGTCTGATTTATTGCCAGCCAATTGATGACAAATAAATTACGTGCATTTTTTGCCGTTTGCTTTTCTTGCATTTTAGTTGACGTTTTTCCTTTTAGCCGGCTTTGCCCGTTTTTGGTATCGCATCGGCCGTTTTTTTCTTTTTTTTGGCTTTTTTGTTGTCGGCTGCTGTTGCTGCTGCGTTAATGGCTGTGGTAATTACTTTTAATTGCCATTGTAAAGTTTTCGCATCGCACCAAAAATGGCAGCGCCTCAGCATCTTGGCCGGGCCCCTCTTGGCCCTGACCACTTCCCATGACTTGGCTCAAGCTCCGCCTTGGCTAACTGGCGCCATTTGTATGGCCCGAATAACTATCTCAAGTAGGAGTTTATATTGCTCAATGTATGTAACAAGCAGCGAACTGTAACTATTAATTATTAAATCAGATTTTTAACTAGCTCTTAGAACGTCTTTATTATGGTGGGTATGCAGCAACTATACCTATGTATAGGCTGATATTAAAAATAAATAAATAAAAAGAAAATTCTTTATTTGCAGTGAGAGTTGAAAGAAGAAAAAGAAATCCAAATATTTTCATTAAAAATTTGTAGACGTTAAACTTATTGCTTCAATTGGAGTTATAGCAATCAAAGAGGTTGGAAAACGAAGCAAGTTTATGGAAAATATATATATCTATATGTTGGAAGTAATTGGTTGATATATCTAAAATGACTTTGAATTTTTCCATACAAAAAATCTTTCCAAATCCTTACATAGAGCAAAATCTTATAACTGCTTGATTTTATAAAGATTTTACTTATATATTGAAAGTTTGGTAAATCTTCTAACTACCAAGTTCTGCTGGACGCAGCAGGAGAAGCAAATTGTTCTCATGCAGCAAGACTATTCATTGCTGATCAATAAACACTTCAAAATATATATACATCTAGAAAAATATAAATGAAATTTATTTGTAATTTAATTGTAATCACTATTAGTCTTATGACAATACAAACATTTGATTAAGAAACTAAAGCTGATCTATATTAAAATGCACGATGATAGCTCAAAACTAAGAGTCTGACTCTGAGTTTTTATAAATATACATGTATTAAATATAAATAATATTATAAGAAATATATATAAAATACCCCCATCGGGTTGCTGGTATTATTGAAATATTTTTCTGTTCTTTTATAGCTATATAACTTATTTGTTTAGTTTATCTTTAAGTTTGACTCTCGTTTTGTCAATTTCATTTTAAATAAATAAATAAATATATACAACTGTTGAATGCATATCGCTTATGAATTCCTATGTATATATTATACAATAAATATAATATAAGTTCATAAGAGATATGCATTCAACAGTTGCTGACAATATCCATCATAGAACAAATCACAAATAAACAAATCAAAAACAAAGTTCATCAGGTTGAATCTAATATATAATATAAATAACAAGCTTGTTCATATAATTGATTTATAATATCTGTAGTTAGTCGGAATAGCCCAATTAATTAGTTAATTTAACAAACAGTAATTATAAGCTTAGTCAAGTTGTAGTATTAAATTGTTCAATATAATGAGAAATAAATGTTTTGGAAACAGGTTCATAAAAATTATCATAATTATTTTGGATCATTTGCTAAATTTTAAACGTAAATAAAAAACACTTTCTAAGAAATTTATTATTAAAAGCGCATATATACGCTGCTCAAATTGATAATAAAGATTTGTTTATCACGATCGTTATTAACTTGTTATAAGCTTAATTTATAAACATTTTGGCATTCTGCTGCCCTTCGCAAATAACTCGAATACAACTCAATTGTCGCTTGTTGTTTTGATGTGCCGTCCCCTTTCGCCTTCAACATATATCTGTATATATATATATATATATAACAGTGTATATATTTTTATAAATATTTTAATTATGCAGCTCACGATTTTGTACACAATTTGAATTGGGTTGACAGCGTCGAAATGTTTGTCGTTTTTCTCTTTTATTTTTTATTTTTTCTGGCTATCTTATTGAGTTGCTGAACGCTCAGGTAAAACGTGAAACTGCCCAAATATATGCCTTAAATGTATTTATATATTTATATATATATATATATATATAACTTTATACAAGTAAGCTAACTTGCAGTCGACATCTTTATAAATTGCGCCAAAAAGCTGCTCAACATAAATCAAATGATTTTTTGTGTGAAAATTCTGCGGGCGTGCTGCGATCGGCATCGGCATCGGCTCGAAGCTGTGGCCCTCTTGGCCATCTTTGGCTTAGGTGTCCCGTTGTGCAGTTGGCCAAAAAGGGGCATTTGAATTCAAATTCAAATTCAAATTCGATGTCGAACTCAAAGTCGAAGTTGAATTGAGCATTGCGCAGTGCGCTGTGTGCTCTCGTAGCTCACGAAATGTTTTATATCTCGCGCATATTTAAACAATTTCGGCTCGTTAGTTAAGAAAACGAGTTTGGGCCAATAGCGGGCAGCGGGCAGCGGGCAGCGGGCAAACGGCTGGGGCCAGACAATCATAGCAAAAATCACGAAGTGTCCTTAGCCAGAGCAGCAGGGCAGCCAACTGCGGCAAAGGAAATGATTGCATTTAAAATTCAAACTCGACTCGGATCGTTGGAAAAACAGCTGAAGTCGGCGCAAAAGCCATGTCGCCACGTTCTCAGGCAGCAAGGGAGACACGGAGGCGCGGCGACACAGGGACACAGGGGCCAGGCGCTTGGTAAGAGGCTCAGCGGCCATTTAGGCCGCGCCAGTCGACGAAAAACTTACAATACAAAAGGCAGCGATGGTAAAAAAAAAAAAAAAAAAAAACAGTCAACAACTGAATAAAAAACATTTTCGAATACAAATGTTGGCATTGCATAACAAACGTTTTCTAAATGAGGCTAACTAAGCAGGCAGCGGGACGACGGGGCGGCGAGGCAGGCAGCATGGAGTGGTCTGCATATGTTTGAATTGATGATGACTTTTTCTCCTTGTATGTATGTGCACAACACACAACCCCCTTCACTACCCTCCCTGCACCCTATGGGCCCCTCCATTTGGCCTTTTTAGCCGTTTCGTGTTTGGTTTTTGTGTCGTGGCTCTTTGCTTGGCTGGTTGGCTGGCTGGCTGGCTGGCTAGGCCTGCGCTTGGTGGTGGTCCGACTCTCCGACTGCGACTTTTTGCATAATAAGACCACAAAACTAACGGTTAAATGCTGCTATGCCCCCCCACCACCACTCTTCATTACCCTCCACACACACACTCTCAAGTTTTGGCCGTCCTGACCAGGCAAATATTTGATTTGGTCTAAAGGTTTTTTCTTGCTTTCCTTTTTCTATTTTTTTTGCTTTTTTTGCTGGCTCTGTCGACATTTCTATGACTGATTTAATCAGCAGACTTTGACAAGAGCCAGGAAGTCGCCCAACCACCACCTGCCTGACCCCCCTAACCCCCACTGACGCCACTCTCGGCTCCGCTCACTTTTCTGTCGACTCAGGCAGTTAACGGGAAAGGCACACGGCGCAAAATTAAATTAATTAGAAATCTGATAAGCTCTCTTACTCGAATTGCGCCTCAGTTAATTTGCAAAAACTGTCAAGTTCTATGTAGACAAGAGCGCAGAGAGTAACAGAGTGAGAGAGAGAGAGATAGGGAGAGAGAGAGCGGAGCATGTTAAAGGTTGAGCCAGTTAAGGCAGATAGTAAACAGTAAACTGAATTCTAATTGCTTTCAGCTTGGCGCTAGTCGAACCATTAATATTTTATATTTATTGGCTCAGACAATAAAGTCCTCATAATATTTACTGTCTGTCACCTTAGACACGACTATGGCATTGTCATTAAAAATTAATTCTCATTCGAGAATCTGTATTTAGAGCAAAAAAAAAAACAGGTGCTCTATGTAGCATCTTTATGGAAGGTCTTAGGTTATGCAACGACATTTGCCAAACAACAAATTTATTTTAGAATTTCCTATTTATATATTTATGATTATATATATAAAATAAAATATTTATATATTTTTAAATATTTTGATTTTCATTTCCTACAATATTTGGCATTAAATTGGAATTTTTCTTTAACTTAAGTTTTGATTAAAAATTTTGTAGTTTCGGCTTAAGATTGTTGATCTTTTCTCGTAAACTTAATAATTGTGAGAGATCTAACTTTTTGAGATCTAATTTAGATTTAAGTCTATTAATTATTATTAGATATAGAAGGTCCCAATTACAGCCCAACTCATTTTATTTTCTGAGCTGTATCTCTATCTAAAATATTCAAATACTCTTTGTTCTTCAGTTAATATTCTTATTTCTTGTGACTGAAAATTCAATTCATAACAATAATTTCAAGTGAAACTCAAAATTCAATAAAGAAATTCATTTTAGGTCTTATTTAAGTTAAATAATTTTAATGATTTCTAACTTAGTTTTTTCAAGGACGATTTCGCGTATTAAAACCAACTTTTCGCAATTCTCTAACTATTTTTTTTAGCCACTTTCCTTTGGCTAACTTATCCAGCTATTTCGTGGTATTTACCTGCAATTTGTCGACTTTATTTCTATTCTTTTTGTGCTCCTGGCAGTTGGCAGTTGCTGGACACTTAATAAAAAACTGACAAATGCCAGGCGCAATCGTGGCCTGTCTACCTAGAAGGCAATGCCAAAACACAGCACTATCTGCCTATCTGTCTCTGTGTGAGTGAGTGTGCCGTCTGTGTGTGTGTGTGTGTCCTGTCGGGCAGCATCCTGCGAGCGAATTTTCAACGGAAGCGCAAATTAGCAGCGCTGCCGTCGCGCATTTTGTTTATGGCACTTGGAACTACACATTTTTTTATGAGCCAACAGATTCTTAAAAAACAAAAAGACGCAAAGCCGAGGCTCAAGGACGAGTCAAGCAAGACCTTGACTATGTTGCCGTTAAAAAGTTAATTATCAATCATAAAAATGTGCTGTTGCTCATATGTGTGTGTTCGACTTTTGGCTAAAAAATGTGTGCTGAGTGCATAAAAAACCTGGGAAAGGGACTCGCTCAAGGATAAGTCTAACATTGAATGTCTCAACGTCTGGCAGCAGTTCGTGCCGCCTTCAATTTACGAGCGCTCGCACAGAAATAACGCGGCATGAACAACATTTCTCATTCGCTTGGAGTTTTCGGCACGAAATTCTTGTCATGATTCGATCGAATCCAGAGGACACAGACACGATGTGACCAACAGCAACAGCAACTACCAAAGCGAGTAGAGAAAGAACAACTGGAGATACAACAAGCAACGTTCACATGTTGCACTTCGGGGGTCACAAAAGTTCAGCTTCAGTTACAGAGTCCAAAAGTCGTGGTTCAGATAACAGAAACAACAACAAAAGTGCTGAAAGAAACGTTGAGAACTTTGTCGATGGGAGAATTGTCAACTGTTGAGCGATACACACACAGTTGTAAATGTAACTGATCGAAGCGGCAATCCAATTAAAACTTTGCTCAAATCTAAGACAAACTCTTGGCAATAGATGAGTTCTCTAAGTGAGCACTGAAGAAGATCAAAGAGAAAGGCAAAGAAGTTTGGTGTATTTATGTATTTGTCCTATATATGAAATGTTTTTCTGATCATTTTTTTTTATAAAAATTCCTCAAATTTATAAAAAATCTTTATATACGTATTTACTTTATATTTTTATATTAATTATCAATAACTTAATTCTTGTTATGGAATGTTTTAATCATCTATAAGCTATAATATAAATTTTGTAAGCTAAAAAAAATATTTAAAATATTTATTATAAATTTTTATTTTATTTATTAGTATTTAAAATATATAATTAAATATATTATAAATATCAAAACCTTCTTTCTCTAATTTTCAATCATTTGAAAACCTAATGAAAATTTTCATATCAAACTTCAAGGCATCATTTGCATAGATCCTGAAATCCATTTATACGCCTATAAGATACATATTATAAAACACTTCCCTTAACTATATCTACAGCAATAAAAGATGCCCGAAATAAATGTAAAACTTGATATCTATTATTAAATCGAAGTCATTTATTGTATCTAAGATTCAGTTCTAATCTAAAGATTAAACACTTGTCAACTACCCAAAGCCTTTCTATAACACCCCAACTAGATGCTACATATTCCCAGCTATTCGATATACTTCATTGGAGCACATCGAATGAAAATATATATATACATATATATATATATGAACAATAAATCAGACAAAACTGACAGAAAATTTGATAAAAAAGCAAACGCAGAGCTGATAAAACGAATAAAAAAAGCAGACGGAACTGGACATCGAGAGGGGGAAAAACATACAACAAACTCGTATAACATTTTAATAAAGAATCATAAATTTTAAAAGAGACGACAACAGAAAGAGTAAGAAAAAAGACACAAGAAGATGATGATGAAGAAGCAGAAGATGAAGCAGCAGAGACAACGACAAAAGCGACTTGGAAGATGAGCGCTAAAAATAAATAAAACTATTAATCAGTGGAATGTTGCAGGCGAAGATGGGGCAGAAATTTTCCCTTTGCTCGCCGCCTGGAAAATGAACAGCGCCAGCGTTTGCGGCCATAAACAATTTTTAAAACAACTCTTTTTGCCAAGTCTTGCGCTAAGATGATGATGAAGAAGAAATAGAAGCAGGAGAAAAAAAAGCCAGCAAGACGCTTTGCCAATTGTGGCGCGGTTTTTCAACTGCTGCCAAGAAAAGCCGAGAGGAAAAGTGCAGTAACAGCAGCAGCAGCAGCAGCAGAGACAGCAGCAACAGGAAAACAGTCGAACAAAAACAAAGCACGCTGCCAGAGAGCAAAAGAATGCGACACTGTCCCTATGTATAGAAATGTGTGTGTGTTAGTTGAGTGAAAAAGGGGGCGGGCTTGGCCGACGGCATAAGAAATGCCACTTGCGAATATTGTGTGCCAACGATAAACACTTCACTTCGGCCATTAAAATCAGCCAGAGAGAGAGAGCGTGCGAGAGCGAGAGCGAGCGCACACACACACACAGCTAACGCACAGAGATACTCACACACACACACACACACACGCAGGGCAGCAGTAGCCGAGAGAACGAATGAGTGGCCAGGAATGAACATGAGTGAGTGAGTGAAAGAGCGAGCGAGCGCAAGACAACAGCCCAAATGAATAATAGCGTTGCCGCAAGACAAATAACCCAGCCTTTTCTTCATATGCGCTCGCTCGCTCTCGCACACGCTGAGCGTATAAGAGACGAGCATGTGCGCGCGCCTGCTTTGACTTATGGCAAATAAATCAGGCAGACATTGTGAGCACTGCCTGTGTGTGTGTGTGTGAGTGTGTCGCTTGCTTGGCTGTGTGTGTGAAGGGGAAATAAAATTCCAGCACTTGCTCACACACAGACTCGAAACTGAGTGACAAAAAATGTTGGACGCTCTTCACACGCAGTTAATGTTAGTTCGTACGTACGCTTGTTTATTAATTAACAATATGAAATTCATTTAATATTTATAACATTTCTTACCGTGCGCGATTTACGAGCGACAATCGCTCAATTTCTGTGCACATAAACAATTTGGGCTTTCGGGCTGTGAGACGAGGCGACAAATGAGCATAAAGCGTATTAAGCACGTCTTTTGCCTGGAAATTTATGTGAGAACCAGCAAAAAACAACAACAACAACAACAACAGCAACACAAAGCACTGTTGCTCGCATTTTAAATACAATTTTAAATGCAATAAATAAATTTAATTTGCAACACACGCGACGCTGTTTATTTGTGTTGTTGCTGCCGCTGCTGCTGCTTCTTCTTCTTCGGTTTGCTTTTTGCGCATGTTCCGTAAATGTTGCCACAAAATAAACAGCAACGAAAAATTACTCAACTGCAAGTCGCATGTTTTATGGCCGCAGGGCTGCAAAATTTATCGCACTTGCCGCGCTTTCTTATGCGCCGCCATAAATTCCATACACTCACACAGCCACATCGAACGAACGCCAGAGAGAGAGCGAGAGAGAGTGAATGGGAGAGTGAGTGCGAGAGCACAGAGCTTGGAAATATTGTTGTGTTCGACACTCGATTGTGTTTATTTATAGATTTGACTCTTTTTAACAATTGCTTGCTAAACTTAGTGCACTTGACACTTAATGAGCGCATAAACAATTCGCTGGCAACAACAACAATAACAACAACAACAACGCACTCAAAATCAATAAAATATTGCAACTCACGGCGCGGCGCGACGCGACGCGGCTCGAGCGCTCATCGATTTATTTATGTGTGCGCGCCGAAAACAGAAAGAGCTCAGACCAGACTCCGTCGCACACGGCCAGACGCTGAAGAGAGCGCGCCTGTTCTCGCCTTGAGCTTGAGCGCTTTTTTTTTTGCATAAGCTGCCGCCGGTCAATAAAGCACTCATTTATTGCCTCGCTTTATCATCAGAAGCAGCAACGGCAGCAGAAGCAGCGGCAGCAGCGACGTCGCTGGAACGGCAGAGTATTCGATTGTTATATGGGTCAATTCCATTGGGAATTGTGTGAGCCGCTGGCCTGCTTAGCAGCGCGCCCGTCGGCGTTTGCATGCCGCGCACAATTATATAATAGCGCCAATGCGATGCATTCAAAATTCAGTTAATGAATTTTATTTCAATTTTTGCTAACGCTGTCATTTAAATTACAGTCAACACCTCATCAAAACGAATGTTTTTCCACCCGCACTGAGCGCCTGCAATGCATTTTAATGAAAGAAACTCCAATCGTGTGTGTGTGAGAGGATGTTGTGTCTGTGTATGGGTCGATTGCACGATTTATGTTCGATTCGATTTGAGCTGCATCCGAAATCTGATCCCGCGCAAAGCTTGTTAAAGCTTTGCTCGCTGAGCCCTTCTTAGTTGCCGCTAATGCCCAACAGATGGCACTGCGTGGTCCGCTTGACTCATTCATTGTGCTCGTCTCTCTAACTCTGTTGTTACTGTGTATGAGCGACGGCCAAGCCTTAAAAGTTATTTTTGGCAAACCAACACGCACAACGCCTGAATGTGCGTGAGTGCAAAATGGTTTTAGTCAGTTGGAAAGGAAGGGGGGGAAGCACAAACACTGAGAAGTTTATGAGTTCAGCGAGCGAGTGCGAAGCGTGCAGCATATACAATGAGTCAAACTCAAGCGGAACTGCCAATAGGTGCGTAGCGATCAGCTGCAGATCACACTCAATAAGATTGGGCTTTTTTTATGCGAGTGCTTTGCTGAATGAGTAATTTACTGTTGTAATTTTTCAATGAATCTTAAATGTAGAGATGAAATTTGTATTATTATAGTTTTTTTTATGTATTATTATAGTTTTTATAAAATTCTGTTTCTATTTTAAGGCAAAGTCTTGACCTCACCCTGTCACATTTCAATTAAAATACTGATAAACGCTGTTGATTTATACCAGAAAGTTTTTCATTTTCCCCAAGCGACATGGAACTGTGGCCCATAGGGAATTCAGCGTGCCGTTAAGCTTAATCTACACACAAAAATAAAATATAAAATCGTGAAATATTTCATTTTACCTGTCGTCAAAATAAAAAAAAAAACAAAAACTAATAAATATATTCAAAATTTATTATGAACAACAAAGAAAAAAACAAGAATTTGTGAATTGTGTGTTTAAAGGTCAAACGAAAAACTCGAAAATGTTTTATTACAACATTTAGCAGACTAATTTCTGCGAGTGTACAACTTAGTGGGTGTAACTGTTGTCTGTTTGAGAGTGTGCGTGTGCGTGTGTGTATGCGAAAGTATCTCTGTGTGTGTGTGTGTGTGTGTGCAGCTGAAGGCACAATGATAAATGTGAAAAAAAAGAAAGAAAAGAAATTGGGTGAATAAATAGCCCAGATTCCGTTGAGCTAGCAGAAAAAAGGAAAAATAAAAAAGCTGAATGAGAAAGAGAGCGCGCGAGTGAGCGTGTGTGAGAGAGAGAGAGAGACAGGGAGCAGCGAGGCAAGTGGAACAGAAACAAACAAAACTTTGCTTTGCCAAAGGACAAACCGCTAAAACGCTGTACGAAAAGCGCAAAGCAAACAGCACGACGAAGAAGGCGAAGCAAAGGAAGGCGCAAAGTCGAAAGAAGACGAAGAACACAAACAACAACAAACAGAGCTCCAAATGCCATTTATCAATGGCAAAGGAATTCAGAATTCAGTGCGGAAAGCTACAAAATGTTGTCGAGGGGAAAAAAAGTAAAAAAAAAAAAAAAGAAAAATAGAAAGAGAACTCTGAGAGAGAGAGAACATTAAGGACAAATATGAGAAACTAAGTGGAAATTGGAATTGGAAGCTGAAAAGAGGGTCGCCTAAATGGACTTGGCATTTATAATTTATATAATTTTCTATTTGAACTAAAATCTTTTTGGCTAGTTGGAATTAATAAATAGTTGGACAGAGAATAGGGTTGAGCTATCCTTGTTTACTTTTTTATTTTATTTTATAAAACAACCCTTAAACATGTGTAGGTAAACACTAAAGGGTTGTTATCATATTGATCTATTAGGACTTTTAGTAGAGTATTTGTGGATATATATTTCTTTTTTTTGTGAGTAATAATACTTATATCTAATGAAATGTTTATAGTGCATATATATATATATATATTTAGATATATCATACTGTAATATATATAAATATATATTATGTAGATCATATGTATATAGCTTAGATATAATACATAACGGAACTTAGCTAACGTTTTAAAATATATTTGATTATTTAATATCGATTGATATATGTTTGATCAAAAAGATATAAGTAGATATAACATCATCTAAGATATACTTATTATATATTATTAAGATATTTTATATATTATTAAGCTAAAAAATGATCTGAATTGATAATATTTATTATTAATAAAAATATTTTAATTATTATTAATTATTTAATAATTATTTCAGCTTTTATGATTAATGAAATAGAATTTTAATATATTTTACTATGTATCTGGTGCATTGAAAAAAAAATTGATATATCATTCACTAAGATAGATAAAAACAGATTTTATATAGAAGGTCTGTAAAAGTATAAAGTTATATAGTATATAGATGGCATATATTATATATTATTTATTATAATAATTTTATATATAATTATATATAACTATATACTTTATAGATATACTATATAAAATATAATTTTTTGATGTAAATTCCAAACTAGCTTATCAGCTGCCGACTTCAGCTAATATATACACTGCTGGTCATAGGTTAGACGCACCAGTTTTTTTTTTCAATAAACAGTTATATTTACTATTAGGCATGTATTAGTTACCTCAAATATTTTTTTTTATCAAAGTTTGAATCTTGTTCGAAAAATATCTGCCCATAATTGGTTGATTTGCGAAAAGATAACTTTGCAATTTAAGATTCTAAAAATGTCTATGCAAAAATATGGATTTTCGGTTGGTCATTGAATTAGACGCACTTCAATTTTTTAAGTTTTCTGTGAACAAGTGCAGCTATATTGATCAAATAAAAGCTGAAAATTAAGAAATCAACTATTTTCGAGCAATATTAAAAAAAAAAATAAAGAAAGCTACCGTATTAAGCTTGTTGGAACGTCAAAAAGTAGACTTCTTCCACTCATAGGGATTATCTAAACTAAATATTGCCAAACAGATTAAGCGCAGCTCCAGAACTGTTGACAGATATTTAAGAGATCCGGAGGCATATGGAACACACTTCAAAGACCGAAAATAAGCACTAACTTTCCGAGATGAACGTAAAATTGTTCGATTTGCTTCCAATTAGCAGCTAAGATTAAGGAATAAGCCAGTATAAACGCAAGACTGTCAACTGTTCAGCGTAAAATCAGGAATGCATAATATCTAAAGCGTCTGAGAAGTAAGAAAAAACCACCTCTGAATGTTATACGCAAAGAAAAACGGTTTCAATATGCAACAGAACACGTGGCATGGAGTGTTCAATCTGACACTCGACTTAATGACTGGCGTTCGGTGGTTTTTACTGATGAAAAATGTTTCTATTTAGTTGGCCCTCATGGTTTTCAATACTATTACCACGATTTTCGAAAAAATAAGCTATATTTAAGTCTTTATCACAGCCGTGAAGGTGGAGTCATGGTGTGGGGTGCCATCACGTTTTATGACCCAATTGATTTAATTGTTATAGATCAAAAGATGACATGTGAGCATGTTGTAGTCCGTATTTCCTGAACTTAGGGATCTCTTCGGACCATTCCCATGGATTTTCCAAGAGGATAATGTTCCTATCAATAAGAGATCGAAGTGGAAGTCGTTTATTTTGAGTGAAAATGTTCAGATGATGAGTTGGCCGTCGTATTCTTCAGATCTCTACATAATTGAAAATGTCTGGGGATTGCTTTCTAGCAAATTATATGAAGGGGGAAGACAATACGAAGAAAAAGAAACACTAACTGCTGCAATTAAACTTGCTTGGACCGAGATTTCGGTGAGCTACTTAGAATCCCTGTTTCACTCCATGAAGGCTTGATGTATGAGGTTATTTCGAGCAAAGGAGGCAGTATTTATTACTAAAGTTATTTTTTTCGTCTTTCCTACAAGTTAAATATTTAAACTAACTAAACATTACATTTTACAATAAGCTACTTTTTTGCCAAAAAATTAATTAGTTCAAGTGCGTCTATTCTAGTGACCAAAAAAAAAGTGCCTTTTTTTGAGATGCTTTAATAAAATGTAAAAAAATACAACTATTTTGCAATATTTCAATTTTTTTGAATTGTATACTTGAAGAGTCATTAAATAACCTAGGTTTTTGTATATAAGTTTTTCTCCAATTGTTTTTCAAATAAAAGTTATAAAACAAATTTAAAAGCAAGTACCGGTGCGTCTAACCTATGACCAGCAGTGTATCTCTAGGATATCTTTTGTATCAATGTAAACACATTCATATCTTTTAAATTGCCTTATATTTCACTGCATACCTAAATATTATTCTACGTTGACCGATTTTTAAGCCAAATACACAAACACACACTCATACACACCCCTCCACACACACATACTCCCCACACACACACAGACAGAGGCAAGCAAAAAGCAAACTCTGCACGCGGTCCACACGTAATCAAAATATAAAAAGAGAGATATCCAAGTAAAGCTAGCGACATAAATAAATAATTTTTATATGCACGCTCTATGCGTGTGTGTGTGTGTGTGCGTGTGTGTGCGTGTGTGTGTGTGTGCGTAGGTGGGTTTGTCAGAGAGAAGCAGCGAAACAAGGATAACATGACTGATTATGTAAGCAAATGTGGCCAAGGCGAGGACGCGTACAAACAAAGCTCAGCGCCATTTGGTGTCCTGGCAAACGCTGCCACGCCCCCTTCAGCCCGCCCGCCCATTGTCAGTCACCCTCCCTCCCACGCACAGCCTGAGGCGATGTTTTTCTGCTTGGCCTGCCCTTTTTTTTCGGCAGTTTGCCGCAGCAGGTTGATTTCCACACACAGATAGACGCAGGCTGTGCGTGTGCGTGTGTGTGGGTGTGGGTGTGTGTGTGTGTATTGTTGTGCGTGTTTTTGAGAAAGTGGCACAATTTTTATTTTACGAACGCCTAATGTAATAAAGCCCGCCCTGAGACAGCCAAAGGCTGGCTAAAATGTATTGCCTGCGTTTAGCATTTCTGGCGATAAAACCAGGACCAGCAGGACACATCGAGAGCGAAGGAAGGAAGGAGCCTGCAGCTCCCGTAACAAATCTGAGGTTGCCAACCTTAACAGAGCGAGGGGAGAGGGGGGGGGGCTTGGGGCGGTGAGGCTGGCCATGTGTGCGGGCCTGGAGCGGGGGTCAGCGAGCATAAATCAAACCGAAAATTACGCACGCATTCATCTGCTGAGCTGGCAAAAGAAGAACACAGAAATATCTGCCACATTGCCCTACAAATGGTGGGCGGGGAGCGGGGGCGGGGCGTGGCAGGCGCTACAAACGGGGGTTGGCAAATGGCGGAAAATATGGGTAACTGTGCGAAATTTAATGGCGTACGAAAATCAATAAAAGGACGTCGTTAACAGTGGCTTCTTCAGGTGGAGAGAGATACCTTTTCATATGCTCCCATTATTATATTTGTATTAGATTACTTTATTTCTGCTTCTTCTTCTTAAATTTTTGTGTATTTTTTGCATAATTTTATTGCATGTCATTTGTTAATGCTAAATGGCGACTTGTTTATACGCGCATAATCAATGAAACTCAGCGTCGTTTGTCAAAAACTGCAAAAGGTTCAATAACAAGTTCAAGCCATTGGCGAATTATAAATGCAAAAATATTGTGGCTATCACAGTGAATGTCGAATGCGCTAAACATTTAATTTGAACTGACACAAAATATATATAATAAAATCATAATGAAAACATTTGTTATAATAGTAATAATATAATTATTTATCTAGCTAAAATGTTTGCCTTCAAAATAGTCTTTGGAATGCAGTTCGTACTACTGAAGTTTCTTGTCTTTGTAGCTTAATTCCCTAGCTTCTCATATACTATAAACCAAATCTTAACTTAAAGGCATATAAAGGTATATATATATACATATATATATAATTATAAATTTTTTTTTTTAATATTTAATAATTTAAAAAATCTGCCAAGGTATAAAATATATATTTGAGCGAAGGATTAGTCGTAAAAATTATTGCACAATATTAATTAAATATGCAAATGCAAAAGTTTAACAAAAATCATTTTGAAATTATAAAAAGTTTTACAAATTCCAATTAGACTAGTTAAATACCCTATCTTTAAACAAACTGCTCTATTTATTTAATCCAATATTATTATTAAATGACTTTTTTACATGAATTAGTTCATTTATTATCTCCCGCTTAAATGAAAAGTGTTTGCCTTAATCCATTAAAATTGATATTTAAGATAATCCCTACACTTAACTCAATCCACTCTTTATACACACAATATATATATAGTGCTTATGTGAACTCGTTTAGATTGTCTTTCATGGCAAGTACTTGGCTGACTTGCTGCAGCCGCCATAAACTGGCCGCCAATTAACTAATTTGCAAAAGCTTCTCCGAGGGGCAATTAAATGTGCACGGACCATGGCGCCAGCGACATGTGTATAAGATACAGATACAACTCAACTACACACACACACTCATACACTCACACACACTCACACTCATATACACACTTAAGCAATTGTAGATAATTAAGTAGAAACTGCAGTCATTTGCTGCTTTACCTGCAATTGTCAAATGTCAGGCGAACTGATAATTTTGTTCAAACTATTAACAAAATAATAATAATAATAGATAAAACTTTACAATAGACCGGAAATTGTAGTCTCTTTTCTAATGGAACTTTAAAATGAATGAAGTCCAAATTGAACTGAGGAAATACCAAGAATTTTGCAGTCGGGAAACTCTGACTGCTTAATACTCGTTCACACACATATAATATAAATATATATATATGTATATATATATCTGGCAAGTTCTAAACTTGGAAATCTTAGCAGTAAAAGTGTAAGAGATATAGTTTTCTATCGATTTGAATACATAATTCTTGATCGGCTTGTTAAGGACGTCAACCATTGCCTTGATATCTCCAGACTCTACCTCTAATAACCTTGATAATAATAGAACTTCTGCTATAATATATATTTGCAGTTATAAGAAATCTCTATTAGAGCCTTGATAATAATAGAGTTTTTGCTATAAAATATATATTCAGTTATAAGAAATCTCTTACTATATATACCAGCCTCCACTTCTCTTACCTTTATAACTTTCATATAAACAAACATGATATAAAATACGAATATACTCTCTTTACTTCAAATAACAAGTATAAAAACTAAAAAAATTCCCTAAAAAAACCAAGAAAGACAAAACCGAAATATTTGGCACACGCTCAGCTAGTTGGCCACACTTCAAAGCTATAGACGGGACGGATCTTGCAGCGGAACTAGGGGCAGAGGCGGGGGATGCGCGAGTCCAATTGCTTCGTTTCATGTTTTCCGCAAAGTGGCGCCAAAGTTTATCAACAATTCAACAAATTTAGATAGTTTATTGCACATTATTATGTTCTTATTGTGAATTGCGTGCCAGTTGGAGCCCCTCGGGCAGCCGTCGACCCGTCGACCCATCGATACAAGACATTTGCTCCATCTCTATAAATAGATGCTTTTGTTATAATTGTGAAAACGAGAGCTGCGAGTGGCCGACATATGGCCACGAGACCACAAACTCGAGCACGTGATAATATTCCAAATATTGTTGAGTCTGAGTCTGAGTTTCTAGAGCACTAAGTATAAACAGATCGGTCAGCTGATTATATGTTTCCATTCAATGGAACAGATTAAGCGACTTGTAAACAAGCGCGTTACCAGCTAAAGCAATAATTATATATATATAATATCTGGCTTAAGATTGTTATAAACAACATTATAATAGGTTGAAAGCTAGAAATGACTTTGAGAATATTAAATATATCTGGAAATTATGTTTTATATAGATATCTTAGAGTATTATATTTAGATATTTGAATATATTTAATCTATTTAGTGTTTAGATATATAATTTGTATAAGAAAGAAACAACAGTTATTTATATACATTATTTTGTTGTATTATTAAAATATTTACAAGATATTATGCCTATATATAGAGAGAGCTGCATGCATAAAGATTTTATTATATATACAAGTTCCGTTCTCATATCTCTAAAAGCAATCAACTGTAAATCGAAACATTAGCCAGACACAAAATCATTTTAATCAATTTAAGCTCAATCTCAACCCCCAGCTAAGGTTCCATGACAAGTTTTTTTTTTTGCCATAGGGTGAGCCAAACCGCATTTATATACACACATATATAAATATATATATATAGCTGTAAGTAAGTATGTTTCTATGGGCTCTTTATTAATTTTCTAATGGATTTTACGTTTCTGCATTTGAAGATTTCAACAATTCAGATAAATATTTATGCGCTGTGAGGGGGGCGCAGATACAGTTCAAGATGCGGATACGGATGCTGACTTGCTGACTTGTCTGCGACAGTCTTTTGGGTCCCTTTTTTATAGACACACACTCACACACATACACACACACACACACACACTACCCATACACACATACACATGAGCATTGATTACGATTGGCAAGTGGCATTTAGTGAGCGAAGTTTGTGTATGTTTTCTCTCTCTTTGCTGGTGTGTGTATGTGTTGATAATTTATGCGCCTGTATAAATTGGCAATAAACAAACAACATTTGGAGAAGCGGAAAACTGCAAAGGTTGCATATATATATATTCGGCCCTGTCGCTGACAGCCAAAAACACTTGAGGCCTGGTTAACACAACTAAAAACACACACAGAAAATTAACAACAATTAACAATTGGCATCGTTTGTGTCGAGAGTTGTTAACTCAATTGCGTTTAATTGGCAACTGCCTGGCTTAAACGATATGTGTTTGTGTGTGTGTGTGTGTGAGCTTGCATGCGAGGGCTGTTTGGTGGGTTGGCGGCTTGGCTGCAGCCTGGCTGCGTGCCTCAAAGCGGTTTACGATAAAGTGCAGCATGCTGAAAAATTGCTAACAAAATGATACGCTTTGTAAATTGTGCTCTCTCTCTCTCTCTCTGTGTGTCTCGCCTGCAATTTTCTCACTCGCTTTTCTTTGCGTGCCAAGTGATACTTTTTCCACAAAAAAAAAAAAAAAAATGAAAGGAAAATCAAATCAAGAAATGAGAAAATGCGCCCAGTCTGTGGGGCGGCTTTAATTGTGCAGCAAAGAAAACCTAAAGAGCAAGCATATCTGTGTGTGCGAGTCTGTGTGTGCGCGAGTGTGTGTGTGTGTGTGTGTGTGCAGGTTGACAAACTGAATAATTGCCAATTATTTGGCAAGTTTTATGAGCTGATAATTTCACATATTATATATTGTTAAATTCATATCGCAAAACACCTATGCACACAATCTGTTTTCTCTCTCTCTCTGTCTGTCTCTCTGTCTCTGTCTAGTTGGGGCATGCACATGCTAAAGTTTATATACAGTATATACAGTATATATTGAAATATATGTGTTTGTTGATAATTTTGGCAAATGCACACAACATTTACAATTTATTTGTATTTTGAGTATATTTTAGGGTTTACCTCTCTCGCTCTGTGGGGACCTCCTTTGACTGACACACTGGACACACCAACTGAAGAGGATGCAATATGCGCAACAACAACAACAACAACATGAACAATAACAAAATTCAAGAAATGAAAAACAAAACAAAAAAGAAGTCTCAAGAAGCGGATCATGTGAACGGATTGGACAAAGGGTATTCAGATGTTTCATATTTTTGAGGGAATTGCTGTCGAATGATTTGATTTTTTCATTGGGTTGAGGAATTTTTTTGGCTCAAACTCGAAAACAAAATTCAAATATTTCTGAGCGCTGCAACTTATAAAAAATTTGGAAAATAAAAAAGGAAATTTTAAAATGAAAAATATAAATAAAATATATTTGAAAGACAAAAACAAAAATATTCAAAAATATATTCGTAAACTATAAGCTTAAGAAATGAATATAAATAAAATTGCACTTACCTAGCCAGTCTGGTAGAAGAGAGCCCGCAAGAGATTCTGAGTATCTCTTACCTGAAAAGGAATAGAAAAATATTTCGGTTTAGTTGGGAGAGTTTCATTTGGCTAAATGCCTACGGGATTGAGATTTGGGTGTTAGTATTCAAATTAATGCATCAAAAATAATAATTGTTAGAAAACACCAAAGTTAGTTATTAATAAATATATTTTTTATGTGTAAAAAAATATAATAAATAATAAAGAGTATTTTTTTAGGAAAGCTTAAGTAGAAATAAAATAAAATTATATTTTAAGATATATTAATTATTTGGTAAAATAATAAAAATCAATTGCAAATTGAATATTTAATTATTAAATAAAATGAGATAAGAATAAATAATATAAAATAATATTTAATTAAATATTTTCTGAAATTAATAAATCATATAATTATTTAAAATAAATCAATTTTGAGTAAATGAATAAATTTTGAATTTGTTAAAGTTATCTTTACATATATTATATATAGTTTTTCTTTGTTTGTTTGAAAATTTCCACAATTGTTTAAGGAAATAAAAAAGTAATGTCCTGCCTTTTCGCAGTCAAAACAACTAAACTCAATTTGATATATTTTCACCTGTTTGACTGTTAATTTCCGCACATTTGCAGCTAAACAAAGCTGATGGATGGGATGGGCGTGTGGGGGGCACTATAAAAAGCACATGACTGCCATAAGAAGTGCGGCAGGTTTTTCATAAATTTTGGCCAGCTTCGCGGCATTCCATATTTGGTCTATATGCATGTAAATAACTTTGGGTAAATCATAATTTTAAGCTTAGCGAGCAGCTAGCAAGGTGAAAGACGCAAGGTGCCTCGTCCCTAATGCTAATCTAATAACTTTAGCCGTCTACAATTTATTTGTCCCAACAGCAGCGCACAAAATTATGCACACAGCACGCAGTCAGCAAAGGCAAAGACTTGGAGCCATCTAAGCATCTCCTTCGCCAAGTAATCCAGGTGCTAGTCGCCGTTATGTGCCAAGCCGAGCTGGCAGTAAGACATTGAAGCGCGTCAGGTGCGCGCATTAAAAGGACTCCCTTCCTCTTGGCCCATCTACTAAATTTCTTCCAAAGTTTTAAATAATCGAAAACGACTCGACGCACTTGGCGAAAAGTTGAAACATGCAAAATTTGCATAAATAAGAACTAAATGCAACTTGACGCTCAAAATGGCGCCAAATGATGAATTGCGACGGGATGGCGAACACTGAAGACTTCATAAAGGTGTTTTTCAGAGTTTTGCTAGAGTTAGCAGGGGCAGTCAGGTGCCACAAGTACCAATAGAACCAGAATGCTTAGGGTTGATGCGCTATATAAATTTTATATAATTTAATTTATATTATTTTGAACAATATATTTATTATATTTTATTTATATTTATTTAAGCACATTTTTGAATATTTATTTATTTTTTATTAAACGATTTTAAGTTGTTATATTTATTCATTTTTATCATTCTGATTTGATTTGTTAGAAAAATTTTAGAGACACTCAGACACATGGATATGACACCTTGATATAGATATTAAACTCTTTTATGAAGTATTATTCATTAAAGATATTTTTAATTTTTAAAATTATCATTTCCTAAAAGTTCTACAAATAATTTAGTCAAGAGATATTCTTGCAGTAATTTTCATTTAAATATTATAAATTTTTATTTAAAATTTTTTAACATTTTAACATTACTTTTTGGCTAATTATATTTGTCTTCAGTTCTTAGTCAAATATAGTATATAATTCTATTTCACGCAACATATTTCGTTTCACCCACTTTTTGCTCTGAATGGCCGTAGTCAAACACATTTTGATTTCTGATTTGTAATGCATTTTTTATGAACTCTCAAAGGTCGCATCCTGTGTGCCCACCTTCTGCCATTTGGCAACACAGTCAGCTAGCCCAGTTTCCGCGCTGGCGTCAAAAAGGGGCGTTACGCAGATGTTGTTGTTGTTGTTGTTGTTGTTGTTTTTGTTTGTTTGTTTATATGTTTTTTTTTATTATTCTTGTTGAATTTGCGTATTTTTTATGCACGTCTGCGCTTTTGTATGCAAATAAATCAGCGACGCCGCGTCACATGTCGCATTTCTAGCTGGCATGGGTGGGGCGGGTAGGGAGGCTAGTGGGCGTGACTGGGAGGGGGTGGGGGTCTCTGGCATTTGGCATTTGGCGGCTGTGTTGGCCGCATTGCGCAAAAACATATCTCACACTATTTGTCAGAGCAGAGATACTTTTATTCGGAAATAAATTGCAAACTCTTTTGCCAGTTTGTTTGGCTCAACTGCATTTCCATATTCCGCATACCAGGCGATATTTTATAATGAAAATCCTCGCTTGACAAACGTGTGTGTGTGTGTGTGTGAGTGTAAACTGCACTGCACACACAATTTTCACATTTGACTAAATTTATCGCACAGTATTCGGGATTTGCGCCAATGAAAGAGCAGCCAATAAATAAATTAAATTAATGGCAGCTGTTGTTGATTTTATTTTTTTTTTGTCTTTTCTGTTGCATCCCTTTTAGCCACAACCAACAGCCCCACCCCCACCCCCACCCGGTCAAGGGTTAAATGTCTATTCGACTGTTTATATCATTAGCTAAATCTACACAGCTCTTTCCAACGGACATTGGCTATTAGCTAACAATACCCGCCTTGCTCTCCGCTTAACAGTCCCCTGTGCTGCCAAGCGTGAGAGAGTAAAGTCCCTTTGCTGGATTTATTATTTTTACAAGATAAATGCAACATTTTACATTGGAATTTACGGGCGTGTGGCAAAAAACGACAACGACAGCAACAATACCAACAACAGCGACTACAATGACAAAGTCAAATGTCGCTGCACAGTGGCTAGCATATGATGATAATGGCATGAAATATATGCTCATTAGGCAGGGCTTAAAAGTGAGCATAGCTGAAATAACTCTGCTTAGATATTATTAAGACATTTTCTATAAATTTTGTATTTGTATAAGATGTTGCTTAGAAGTATTTTCTTTTAAATTTATATATAAAAATTATATACATATATATATAAAATATATACATATAAAATTATATATTATAAAAGAATTTTTGTTATCTTTAAATACTCAAATTGATTTTGAAACTATTTATATAAAATATATAGAGGATTTATAGTAGATATAGATTATAAAGACAATCCGAAGATGTATAAGAACTTCAGATTATTAAGTTTTTTTATACAATTTCCTATAATGAAAAACATTTTCTTTTACGGAATTTTTCTTTTTTGAAATATTTAGTTTTTAAGACTTAAACCAATTTAAGTGTAGACAAAAGTACCAAATTTAATATATTTGCAATAATTAACCCAAGCCAACCTGACTTTCCTTCCATAATTAACTCAATTTTCAGCACAACTCAGATATTTTGTACCAGTGTGCAGCTAGTATAAATTTTACGTGGCGGCAGCAGCAATGCCCAGCGACCATTTGGCTATTTGGCCATTTTCGATAAAGCACATTTAAACAAATGAAAATCCTTTAAACAAGGATAACAGCAAGCGGCCAGCCGGTGCGTCCAGACAGCAACAGGATCACGAAGTGTGTGTGTGTGTGTGTGTGTGTGTGTGTTTGTGGAGCATACGAAAGACCTGCCCAGTTTAACCCCACAAATTCGACTCGTTGCGGCCCACCCTTGGACTCACTTGAGTGTGTAATTGTGTATTTATTTGCGTTATTTGACAAAATATCAACAAGCACAATCAATCCTCAGCAGTTGCCAGGAGGCAGTCGCCAGTCGCAAGTTGCCAGTTGGCAGTTGGCAGTCGGAAATCGGGTGTCGGGAGTCGTGAGTTCTTCGACCCCCCAACTCGCAACTCCATTGGCAATTGCGAATGCTGCCATATGTCTGCCATGGTAGCAGGCAGAGAAATCCATTTAAATTAAAGCTGAGCTGCATTCGAAAAGGCATAAATATCGAGTGGAGTGCACAAGGGGCGCTAGGCGGGGTGACTAAAGAGTTGCTATTGTGTGTGTGTGTGTGTTGACTGTGTGTTGTTGCCTTTGCTAACTTTCAATTTGAGCTGAATTCAAATTTAGCCCCGGCAACAGCCCAGGCCAAAGGCAATAAACTCTACGATTTTTTTTTCTATTTTCTATTTTTTTTCTCTCTCTTATACAGTTGAACTTTGGCTCAATTCTCGCACAAATTTAGAGACTGCAGAGTGCAGGCCCCGGACTGGCAATTGTATCTTATGCAAATTTACGTAAATTAAACAAAATCTTTGGAAAACAGAAAAATAAGTATTTGCTATTTATGTATATGCAAAACTTGTGCATCGAAACTTAAGTTATTAAGCAGCGGCTGTTCCCAAAAAGATTCTCGACTTGAGTTCAGGTAGCTTTGCCCATAGCCCAGTGGGAAGATGGACTTTGTATATATTGTTTTAACTTTAAGTTTTGGTTTTAGTTTGTCAAATTAATTAAAAATGTGAATGATTATTTATATATTTAAATATAAGATGAACTCAAAGATTCATTCTGTGTTTCTACAATTGAAAAAGCTTAAGACAGACATGATTTAAGCCTCTTTTGATAGTTTTACCTCAATAGTTTAGTCATTAAAATCAAGTTATATCTGCTTAATATCATCTAATTATCTTATATAGCTTTATAATCTAATTTCCAATCACATATTACATTAATATGCTCACTTAATAAGCACTTTTTCATGTGCAAAATTCCTACTGGGCTGTCAGGACAACAACACAAAGATAGACTGCGCACATAGATACATATGTGCTCGCCAATATGTATGTGTGTGTGTGTGTGTGTGTGTACAATGCGGCAAAGACTTATGGTTTCAGTGCCGGAATTAGAAGCTTTCTGCTTGCATTTGCACCGAGCTGCACTTGTTGTTGTCGTTGAAACATTTGTCGTCCTTGTTGCTGCTGCTGCTGCTGCTGCTGGTGTTGTTGCCCCCGCACTCCCGCCCGCCGACGTTTGCCAAATATATTGCAAATAATTCTCAATATATCGTAAAATGTCTGTTGCTAGTACAGTAAATATGCAAAGCTCGTTTAGCGGTGCAAATAAAGGGTTAGTTAGGTCGCCAAGGGGTAGCTGGAGAGCTGGTGTTGAGGTAAGTGCCATTTCCGAGAGGCAGAGTGTTTTGCTGCTTGCTGTGACTCTTGGTCACTGCGGCTGCGAGGACTCTTTTGGCGACTTAAATAATGTCGAATGTAGAATATTGTTTAAGGACAATCCACAGCTCAGGTCAACTAATTAGGAGCACATGTGCTGTACACACACATACGGCTCTATATATATATATATATATACTGTGAAACATATGGCGCTGAACTAAATTGACGATGGGTCGCACACTTTGACAGTTAATTTTGCAATTGTATTTCAATAACAATAAATTTTGCACGTACGACATGAGATACGATGTTGTGTACGCGACTGCGTGTGTGTATGTGTGTGAGGGTGTGTATGTGTGTATGTGTGTGTGCGAATGCTTCACACGCAATGCAGATAGAGGATGACCACACCCTCCATTTAGCTGGCTGACTGCAGCGCCCACAATGACCAAAACGCATTTGGCGCATACAAATACAAATAACGCATCTAATTAAATTTTAGCTGCAGTGCACACACACACGTACAGTAAGACCCCCCTAAAAGGGCAACAACAACTGCTGCTGCTGCTGCTGCTGCTGCACTCTCTGTGCATACACATTGATCAATTAACAGACAATATTTTCATTTGTCAATGGGTTAATTTATAAGCAAATCAATGGCGTTGCATTAAACCCAACCCCTCTGTGCGTGTGTGTGTGTGTGTGTGTGTGTGGGGGGGTGTGGTTGCAAGTGTACATGACATTTGTGCCTCATTTCCTCAATAAGGCAAAAGCGTGTGCCGTGGCGCCGCGCCGCAAGCCAAGCGAACCATATTGCTAATGGTGCAAAATCCGGAGGGCAAACACACACATGCACACACAAACAGACATGCACACACACACACACACATGCACACATATACATGGACGCTGTCGCATGGCCGACAGGTGCTGCAATGGCCGGCTGTCTGCGCTCTGTATGTGTGTGTGTGTGTGTGTGGGTCAGCACTCACCCTCAGCTGCTCCTGCTGCTGCAGAGGGTTGCAGACGTATGTGCGCTCTCGCTCTCTCTCTCTCTCTCTCCCTCTCTCTCTGACTGACTATTTGCAACTGTTTCGTTCTAGTTGGAATCCCTTTGCCCAAGTAGCAGTTGTTGTTGTTGTTGTTGTTGTTGTTTGGTGTGTGTGCTGGCATTCCATGGCAGACAGCCGAGGAATGCCAAAAGTGCATTGCTGCTGTGTGAGTGTGTGCGTGTGTGTATGTGTGTGGCTTGCAATTGTTTTCAAAGAAGTCCCCGAACCGTGTGCTAAATGTCAAGTTCAAATGCCAAAGTTCTTCAAATGAAATGATGCTTCGCCTGCTCGTTCCCCTTTTCATTGTTGTTGCTGTCTGCCTCGTTGCAGCTGCAACTTTATGATCTGTGAATTTGTTGCCAATTTGCAGTTGTTGCTTTAACCGTTTAGTTAATTTGGCGAACGCGAACAACTTTTACATGCGTCGCAAACAATTTCTGGAAGTTGGGTGTGTGAAAGGGAATGTGTAGCTGAGAGATATTTAATCAGGTTTTTAATGTTATTGCATTGAATAGTTACTTGATTAGGTATTTCTCTAGTTTTTCAAGTCATAAGTTACCCAAGAATTTACTTTGATTAATTTTAAACCTAAAAGAATCCGTATCAAATCGATTTAAATATATATATTTATAAATTTTTCTATGCGCCTCAGAAGCCTTTGGATTCTTTTCAACGCGCACAGGAACTCTTAAAAGCTCTACAAGCTGCAAATAAATGTTTTCTATGTCAAGCACACAAACATGTATGTGTGCAAGTATCTTATTCACACACACACACACACTCATATATAGTAATATACACATGTGTGTGTGTGCATATTTATAGTATGCTTGTATTTGTGTCTCTTCTAGTTGGGCGCGTGTGTTAAGCTTCACTTGAATGTGATTTATGTGATCCGTTTCAAATTTATTGCCACAAGTTTTGTTTGTACACACACTAAGCGTGCATGTGTGTGTGTGTGTGTGTGTGCGAAACGCTTTCATTGTAGAATTACCGCGTGGTTCGTTGCGCTCCCCATAATGCTACTACAGTTGTTGTTGTTGTTGTTGTTGTTGTTGTTGTTGTCACTGCGCCCAGCAACTGCCAAGTGACACAAACAAACGAAAGTACAAATACACAAAAAATATGTAAAGAAAATGCCAAGGAACGGCACAAACGCCATGACAACAATGCTCTAATGGAGGAGACACACAGAGAGAGAGGGAGAGAGGGAGGTGGCAGGGTAGCTCTGACTAACCAATGCACTACCAATTGCAGTTGCAATTGCTATGGCCTGCAGTTGATGGCCTTATGTGGGCCATGGCATTAAATGATTGAATTGCCAACTCTATATCGGTCGGCTTCCTCTTGCCCACTTTTGTGGCGCTCAGCTAGCGCCTACTTAGAGCTCGTTTCAGGTCTAAGTCTCGACACACAGCCTGCCCGCCCTGCCAGCTGTGGAGTAGCTACAGCTGCTTGGCCTGGCGTTTAGATACCAGAACGTGACGAGCATTGTAAATGGGTATTGTGCACTGTGAATATTCTGTGTGCCTCAGTTGTCAGGTGGAGCTCGGAGCTCGGTGCTCGTAGCTCGTTGCCACCCCCGCCTTTTGCCACGCCTCGCACATGCTTAATAAAGTTATGAAATTGCAATGCGTGCGTCGAGTTTTGCAGTTTTAAGTGACATTTGTGTGACAGACATGCGCGCGTGCATCCGTGAGTCCGTTTTCGTGTCACGCACAGCTGTCACAAGTTGTTGCAGACGTCGGGGCGAGAGTAAAGAGTTGTGGCTGCAGATGCAAATAGTAAACAATGGGAGAAAGTGGTCAAATCTTGAATCTTTCAAATGTTATTTATAAGTCTTTTAGCCAGCTTAGTTTTTGGTTGTCTTATTTTTGGAAAGGATTTAACTGTTGAAATTGTAATACTTTTTAATATTAAATAATTTTTATTAAATTATTATTTGTATTATTTATAAATGAATTTTTAAAATATTTTTTTGCCTAGAATATTATATTTAATTTAAATAATTGTTAAATTATATTTTGTGATATTATTTAATATACTTTTAATATCTAATAGGATATAAAAAGTATTTTAAATAAATCAGTCTATAATTATAGACTTAAGATATAATTTACTCTCAAGAAATAATTTAAAGCACTAAGAGAAATAATTTAAAAAACCCTTTGAACCTATTAATAAACTCCTAAAATGTTTTTTATTTTTTTTAACATATTAAATTGTTTTATTATATATAAATATATTATATATGAGCTTTTTAAAATTTCTTAATTTTCTGTGTTCGTTTTCTTTTACATATAAAATTTAAAAAAATTTAATATATAGACTACGTAAATTTCTTTCCCCATTATATTGATCTTCAATCAATTTATACACATTAAAAGTTCCAATTATTTTATAAATATTTTCTCTTTTATTTTTAATTTTTCCATTCATTCTTTGCTTCAAGCATATCCCACTGTCCCTTTTCTGGCCGAGTTTTTCTTTGCGCTTTACGCAAATGTTTTCAATGCGAAGGTCAAGTGATTTGTTTATGAGCCCGGGACGCACAACGGTTAGCAATTTGTTGTGACATGTGTAAGCGGCACGCCAGCAACAGTAACAGCAACAGCAACAGCAACAACAACAGCGACAACAACAACTCATTAACCCATGCTGAACTCTGAAGCCCCAACCAAGCAGCCAGCCAACCAACCAGCCAACCAACCAACCAGCCAACATCTGTAAGCAGCCAAGATCGTGACGCTGAGCAGGTGGGGAGGGAGAACAGGAACCAACTGACAGCTACAAAATTGAGTTAGTTAACAGTTTTATACGCAGGCGCGCAGATTTTGCGTGTTGTGCGAGGAATGCAGCCAACTGGGAGATGGCCAAACGAAACTGAAGACGGTCGACGGGACAGATAACACCCAAGTCTCCAAAGTCCCCAAGACTCGACTCCGACTACGACTCCGACTCCGACTCTGACTCTGAATCCGACCGAGCTCGAGTCAACAAAGCAGCCAAGTGACACTCACAAAATCTGACAGAGGCAGCGGCTTTAGATGTTTCTCATTGTTGTTGCTGTTGCTGTTGCTCTTGCTGTTGCTGTTGTTGCTGAGTGACTAGCGCGCATGCGCAGCCGTTTTGCTTTATTACAAGGAGAAGGAGACGAAGCAGGACGTTGGACACTGGCCGAGTCAGGCGTGCGCAGGCGCGCCAAGTGACACATGAAAACGAAATGAAAATGACAGTGGCAAGTGACAGCATCGCCATCAGGGGCAGACGTTGCCATAGACCCAATGACACTTGTTTAAATTGTGCTCAACATATACAATTAAGTTTCTTTCACCTTGCAGGCATATAAAACTTTAAGTATTTATAGCATAGAATGTCAAAATTTCTAGGTTATTTTTAATGAAATTTAAAATAAATTAAAAATTTGTATTTTTCATTAATTTTTTAGCTTAAGTTTTAAAGAATTGTCAAAGCTCTTGTAATAACTGCTTTTATGCAGGCCTCATTGAATTCAAGCTGTCTTCTTCAATATCTCTCTCTCTCTCTTTCCTTATTTATCTTTATTTCTCTCTGTCTCTATCTCTCTCTCTCTCTCTCTCTCTCTCTCTCTCTCTCTCTCTCTCTCTCTATCTATCGCATTGATATATTTTACTATTTTATATCAGTCCCTAACTATTTCACGCTTATTCTACCCCTTTCAGCTCATGTCATTGCGGGCTTAAGCTGACTGCAACTGGGACTTGACCATTGTAATTTCGTTTGTAATTAGCTGAATGCGGCATGAGTCGCTTCTCAAATGGCACAGTGGTCCGCAGTGGGCCAAAAAGTGTAGCCAAGTGCCAAAAAAAAGAAGAAATTAAAAAAAAGTGTTGCTGCTGTTGCTGTTGTTGCTTGGCTGTTGTTGTTGTTGTTGTTGTTGTTGTTGCTGAGTTTTTGGTGCGACATTTTGGTGCGCCGTATGCCATATTTTATTTCCATTGCCAAAAGTGTCATGTTACAGAGATTTATGTGCGCTGTCACCACGGACGACGATGCTGCTGCCTTTTGAGCCATGTTTGCTGTTGTTGTTGTTGCTGTTGTTGTTTCTGTTGCTGGGCAGTTAAGTGTAAATGCGTATGCATGTGTGTGTGTTCACGCCCAAAATGTTGTCATGTTTTGTGACGTAGAGAGAATTTTTATATATATATAAATAAAAATGCGTTGTCTACCAATTCAAATTCACGATAAGCAACAGCAACAGCAGCAGCAGCTCGAAATGCTTGACTCTCTGTCAGTTATCAGCACACACTCACACACACACACACATACACACAAACACACACACATGCACACGCACATTTGTTCAGGCATCCAATCAGTGATTTATGAACGACCGTTTTCATTGGAAAGTGTTGCGGGAGTCGTAGCTGTAGGCATTCTAACCATTAGATTCTAGTCGCACTCTTTTACCTGTTTCACAGAGGCCCAGAGCCTCTTAGACTGCTGACACTTTCTTTTTCCTTTACTTCATTTGCAACAGCAACAGCAGCAGCAGCAACAACAACAACAACATCAGCCAGCAACAGAAATTGGCGCCAGAGGCAAGTGGTTCGATACGCTTTGGTTCTGTTTGGGTTGGGTC
Source organism: Drosophila nigricruria (assembly GCA_037075265.1). Taxonomy (NCBI): domain Eukaryota; kingdom Metazoa; phylum Arthropoda; class Insecta; order Diptera; family Drosophilidae; genus Drosophila; species Drosophila nigricruria. The sequence continues at coordinate 581,575 of JBAMCI010000011.1, forward strand.
TGGGCTCAGGTGTCAATATACTCGCATTTGGTAGCCGCAGAGGCGGCCATTGGACATGCCCCTGTTCATGCCCTGATCCCAATCCCAAACCCAAACCAAAACCCAAACCCAATCCCAATGCCCAAGCCAGAGCCAAGCACTGACAATGACATATTTGGCTGGCACTTTCATCGCACGTCCATGTTAATATGCTCAAGATTTATTGCCTCTCGGTGACAAAGGAAATGGCATTGCATGTCAGCTGTTGTTATAGTTGTTGTATTAGTTGCTGTTGTCATTGCTGTAGTTGCGCTGGTCCATGTGGGCACCATTTTGTAGCTGCTGTGGAAAGTTGCATAATTTTTATGGGCGCTCGTTAATAGATCATCAATTGAGATTGGAAACCATTTCGATTAGCTGCGGTGGGTCGCATTCGAAATTCGTTTGAATTCTGAAAAACGTTTAGGAATGTCGTTTCGATAGTGGTTGCTAACAGAAAATAATAAGAAAGCAGCTAGAGAGCTGAGAAGCTGAGAGCGCCGCTTCAACATTTCTTAAATTTAATAGGGGTAAATGGGAAGAAGGGCTTTAAAACTCTACAAGATTATATAATTCATATTATAACATATATATAGAATCGTAGAAGAACAAGTTCTTTAACTTTCATGCAATTGAAACTCATATGAGCATATTTTGCTCTAAGAATTTCATATAGTAATAAAAGTCTAGAATATTATATAAATAAAATTGTATAGTCCAGAATATTATATAAATAAAATTGTATATCCCTTCCATATTAACTTGATGATCTACTAAATATTTAAAACCTTTTCTATAAATTAATTTGATTATAAAAAAAAAAAAAACAAATTTCATTTACATATTTTAAAATTCACTAAAAAAAGCTAAATGCCATAAAATCGACTCAAAGTCTAATTGGAAGATCCGGGTGTAATAGGTGCTCAGTATAACACTTTTTACCTGGCTGCTGTTATACGTTTTGATCAGACTTCTAACATCAAACGCAACTCCAAGTGGAGACAGTCGCAACGAACTTGCCTGGCGAATATCGTATACGATCATCGAGAATCCAACTAGCGAGCAAAATGTTCCAATTCGAATAATAAAAGGTGAGATTCATTCAGACGCAACGCTGAGCGCACATAAATTAAATGAAAACCGGCTGTGGCTGAGCAGAAAGATGATCAATCACCTTACCCAGCGCGCGCGCGCGAGAGAGAGAGAGAGAGAGAAAGAGAGTGAGCGAACAACTGAGAGCATGGCATACCTGCGCTCTGAGCAAGCAGTTCTGCTGCAGCTCGCTCAGGTGATGTCTGTGTAGTTTTTTGTTTTTCATATTCTATTTGCTGTACCTGTAATTCAAAATGGGTTCACACACACACACACACACATATAGATACAGATACAGATACGGCTAACAATTGCAGATACAGATACACAGGTTGCAGTTGCGCTTTGACTGATGGCCTCTGCACTTGGCCAGCGGAGATGGCGGTGACATGACGTGAGTGTCGCCTGCTCTGCGATCAGCTGATCGCCATGATGGCCGCGGCCCAAAGCAGGTTTCCGTCTGGTTCGTTATTAATCATTAGCACGCAACAGAGAGTCAAAGAGAGAGAGAGAGAGAGAGAGAGAGAGAGAGAGAGAGAGAGCAAGCGAACAAACATTTGAAATTTGAAAACAATTTTGATTTTGAGCTGCAAATTTATGGGCAAAGCAGAAGCCGACGGTCCACACCGCGCGACATGCACAAAAGTCATTTATTTATTTTATTTGACCTAGAATTTTGGCCAGCAGTAGCTGCGATTCATATCTGCAAGATACACAAACTCATAGTACACAATCGCACATAAAAAACTGTATATGAAATAACAGACACACGCACTTCCGCTGCCAAGGGGCTGAACCTGAAGCCTAAACCCATAAATTATCTGCACCGCATTCTTCTACTCGACTTCTACTCTTCGCTGGCCTGAGCCACAACTGAGCTTCGACTCAGAGTTGCCTTCGCAAATCATAAGTAAATTTGTTCAAAGCAAAATCCACAGCAAACGAAACTTTGCCGAACTCCTTCATTTGCCAGCTGACCGTCGAGGGAGAATGTGAATCGATCCGGCTACCAACTCGCAGAACGCAGAACGGTATCTCTATAGCCAGATCCTATCGCAATCGCTATCTGACAGAGGCCCCAGAGTTTCTGATTCAGTTTCGGTATCGTTTTCTGACTCGGTTTACCGCCGGCAGTTTGCAAACAGCGCGCGCTTCTACCTCTGTGTGTGTGTGCGTGTAAATATTTTGATGTGGAGCAAATTGCTTTTTGGCGGTTAATAAATTTTCAAATTAATTGACTAATTGCATACCTACAGCGTCGCCCAAACAGACAGCCAAAGAGCTACAGCAAGAACAAAAAAAGTATCTCAAGCTGTGCAGCAAGTGAATTTCAACGCTGATTTCTTATCGTGAATGTGACTTCGTTTGGCTCTCAGTGGATTAACGTTCGTAATTACGGCTCTAATGTCACAATTGCCAGTTGCAGTGATAGATATATATATAGATATATATAAAACAAATGGCCGCAAGTTCCATAACATTTACAACAAATGTAAAGTGGGCGTGTCGGCGCCCCAAGATACCTGGATAATACGAGTGCTGCAAAGTGCAACCGTTCATTAGCAGCCGTAAACAAATGAAGCGAACACAATGAAAGAAACAAAGCAAATAAACGTGCTTCGTGGTCTCGCTGCTCAAATGCCAGCTCTCTGGCACTGCAATTACAAAATTATCATTGCTTTAAAGGTATTCTCAATTTTAATACTTTTAATGTATGCGTTGAATTCCCCGACTGCCAATGTTTGAAGTCCGACTTGCCTTAGATAATCAAAGTTTATGGAACAACTAAATCTATCTGAATATTGCATTTGGGAATTCGAATTGGCATATATATATATACATATATATATATATATAGATACATTTTTAGTTCATTGGAGCATTTTGTTTGTTAGTCTTTGAGTTGGGCTTAATAAACATGTGCTCAAACTATATTCTATTCGTGTTAATACCAAATAAGTAAAAATTTATGTAAGTTTGTGTGGCTTCTTAAATGCAAACCGGAAAAGTAAAAGAGTAAAGAATGAAATGAAAGTGGAAAACGTATTTGTGAATATTACCTTACTATACAGTTCGTATATAAGTTGAAATATGAATTTCAAATCTTTGATTCATATAGGTTTTTATGCATTTATATGCCTATATCAAGTTTAGTTTACACTTTGAAACCCACTAAAAATAAGGTAGTTTTCATGCAGCCGTCCTCTGCGATTCTCATGAGTTCAAGTAAGACCTACAGTCGTTTAACATAAATATTGATATAGATCAAGTGGGGTAAATATGTTTATGCTTGATTTTCATGCTAATATCAACTTAAGAGCACTTGAGGGTCAAATTAATATTTGGTAATCCGCAAAAGTTGCTTCACTCTGCCTACAGCCTCTCTACAAGCCCAAGCTATAATCCACCTGCTTCATAACAATATTAACAGAAGTTTAACACAATAACAATTCATGCACAAGGCTTTGGTCCAAGTGTTCATTACAGCAATGAAGCCGAAATTACTAATTCATTAATTGAAACCCGGTGGTCAGCTTCAGCTGTCGTTGTCCACTCACTCTATCTCACTCTCTCTCTTTCTCTCTCTCTCTCTCTCTCTCTCTGTGTTACACACTCTGCTTATGTTTCTATGTTTTTGACCATGTCCATCCACGTGCTACAGATGCCAGCGGTAAAACGGAAAGTGCCGTGTGCCATTTTATGAAGTGTTTGCTGTTCGGGGTCCAGGACAACACTTACGCTTGCCGAACTACAAAATGCTCCCCAGCTAATAATTTCGAAGTGTGTGTGAGTGGAGTGTGTGTGTGTGAAATCAAATGTAGCTACACGTTGAGTGTGCGTGCGTATCTATAAGATACTTTAGTTGAGCTCAGCTCTGCTTTGATGACGAGAATGATGGGCTTGTTGATTTGTTGTTCATTTAGCTAGAGTCACCTTTACTCTACGTAACGAGGCATAAATTAAACGTAATCCAATGAATTGAAAAGCATTTGCTGCTTGCTCTAGCAATCTCTCTCTCTATCTCTCTCTCAATGTCTTTCTGTGTATCTCTCTCCCTGGTCTGCTCAAACGTTTTATGTAAGCTCCATTTCATGCCAGCTTTTTTGTTTGCAAGTTGCCCCCAAAAGCATATGTGAAATTTTTGCACTTTGGCCGCATTTACACTTTGCAGATACTTTTTTTTTTCGGCGACTGTTAGGACGGACATTTGTCCGTATTGCAGGTGCAGCTAGCGACGCGGCAGCCTCGTTTGTTTGTTGTTGTCTGGTCGCTTGTTATGTCTATGAATATGAATTATGGAAATTGCACAACAACGGCTAGCAAAGCGTATGACAAGGACAACAACCAACAGAGCACAGACAACAGCCAACAGTCGCACAGGATGCAGGACACAATTACAGCTACGAGAGCTCGCTGCTCGCTCTTCCCACACCCACTCAGCGAGGTTTTTATCTTCTTTTTTTTATACTCATTCACAAAGTGAAATGAGTATATTGGTTTTGTGCAATGTCCGTCACGCTGTCCGTCCGTCTGTCCGTCTGTCCGTCTGTCCGTCTGTCCGTCTGTCCGTCTGTCCGTCTGTCCGTATGAACGCAAACCATTTGCACAGTTTTGAAGCTAGAGAGTTGAAATTTGGAATATATACTCGTGTATACCCTCGAATTATAAAGTGTCAAGATTTTCCCGATACGCCCACTAGGGGCGTGGCAAATCGGAAAATGCATTTGCCCATACCTCAGAAACACTACTTCTAGAAGTGCTAGAGAGTTGCAATTTGGAATATATACTCGTGTTGACAACCCAAGATCAAAAAGCTATGGCGGATATATCTACGCCCATTGGGGGCGTGGCAAATCGGGTAAAACTGTATCTTCTACAGTTTTAATGCTAGAACGCCCAAATTTGGCACGTAGGCTACTGATACGATCCTATGAAGATCGACCAAAAATCTATATATCCACGCCTACTAGGGGCGTGGCAAATCGGATCTGACTATATAGTGATTTTTCAAATTCTGTAATATTTTGAGCACTATTGATGCTAGAGACTTGAAACTTGGTATATATACTCGGGTTGACAACCCAAGTTGGAAAAGATATGGCGGATATATCTACGCCCATAGGGGGCGTGGCAAACCGCAAAAGTTTGTAGCTCCTACAGTTTTAGAGCTAGAAGCTTCAAAATTGGATGGTAAGTTACTGGTGAGCTCCTCTATCGATGCGCCAAAAATAATTTTTACGCCCCTTATGGGGTATGCGCGGCTAAAAAATACCCTGTAATTTTCGCATTTTTTGAGTGTAAGCATCCAAATTTCACACTTACGTTACCCTTCACTACTTCTAAGAACTGGCCAAAAATTATATGTCTACGCCTACTGGGGGCGTGGCAAATCGGGAAAAACTATACGTTTTTCCGATTCTCAGTGAGAAAATCAGAATTATATACAGATATTACTGCTGATCTCCTCTATTGATTTCCAAAAAATTATATATGTACAAACCAATTGTGGGCGTGGCAATGGGCGTGATCTGTGGGGGTGTGAATGAGTATCCCGCAGTCGGTAGCGCCCGACTGCAACGTTCTTACTTGTTTATATTTGGGCGAGATTTTTATGGAGGTCGTTGGTACAGTGACCAAATTTCTGTGGGCGCCAGGCAATTGACACAGTATTAAGAGAGCAAAACAAACCCAAATGTAACTATCAAAGTCTATTTAAGACCTAAACATAATCCAGTTAGGAATGTACCATAAATTATATTAGCCAGGCAGTGGCAAATCAGAGTAAATAAAAAGAATGACGAAATTATACGATAAAGTGGAATTTGTACTGCCCGCGGTCACGCCCCCGCCACATTTGCCCAGCCAGCCGACATTTACATTTAATGCTTGCAAATTTAACAAATAATATTCAATTAACAATTTGAATATGAATTTATTACAGGGGCCAGTCCGACCGGGGGCCGGCCCGCTTTTTAAAGTGGTAACAAGTCCGAGACATCGAACCAGAGGGTTAACACGGTGCCAGCAGGGCGAGGGGTGCACGACGAGCTGCCGGCCAAGTGGCCGACTTGTTTGCCCAGCCGGTGGCAACAACAACAGAACAGCCGAAGACGCACTAAGCCAGCCAAACGAAAGCGAACAAAAACAACTGAAAAGTTATGTGAAAAAGGTGGGAAAATGCAAGCATTGTTAGTCTTTAGCTCAGCAGCAGCGGCAACAGCAGCAGCAACTATAACAGCAGCAGTGCTTAAAGGTAACGATGCATGCAACATTGACGCTGCCTCCGCTGCCGCTAACGGAAGCCGCGCAGGAAGCACAAGGAGCACGAGCACAATTCCTGGCGGCCGCACATTTCAATAATTATTAACTGCAACATGCAACATGGAGCAGCCGCAATACACACGCACACCACACCACAGCACAGCCTGGGCAGCGTGCTACGTGCAACATGCAGCACAGTAGCCGCTGCCACAATCCGTATGCGATTCTGGACCTCGGACGGGGCCGCGCCTGCAATTATCAAAACTTGTCCAAATTGACATTTTTTGTATTTTTGTTGTTGTTGTTGTTGTTGTTGCCAGGCCAACCGCGTCGTCGTGCAACGGGCAGCACGGCCATTGGCATTTGGCACGTTTTGGATTTTGAAATGCAAACACGGCATTTAATTCTATTAAGCCCGCAATTTAATTATCTCTTTGGGGGAAAATGTCATGTTCAATGTCAGCAGCATTGCGAATGCAAGCCACGCCCACCAGATGAAAAACGTAGGGGGGCGCACGTTACATAGCGCCTAGTCTGGGTGTAGCTGTTGGGGCTCGAACTCTGTTGAAATGAGTGAGAAATGACAGCGAAATTATGAGATTTTACCTGTGTGGCAAAAGGGAAAAAATCAAATATATATGATTATAGTGTAGATTAAGGCAAAAGGGAGTGGCATGGGAAGAGTGATATGGCAAATGGAATATACTCCTATATTATGTTATGTGTGTGTCTATGTATAAGAGTATTTTATGTCAGCAAACTATTAAGAATTTTGGTTTGATTATTGTATACTTAGTGAAAAGTTCGAAGGTAACTTGGTTGGAAGCAAAGTTAATGGATTCTATAGAAATATCTGTTCTACTAATATAATAATGTTGTCTTAACTTGAATATCTCATTATTTTGTATACGAAATTGCTAAATAAAATATATTAAAGAACAATTGAAGAGATTCTTTTAAATATCTTTAAACACATCAATTTCCTATATTTACATTTAAGACATACAGTTCACACATATGTACAACCATTATCAAATCTATATCTATTTACAGCTGACATTATGTCTTCACTTATATCTACCCATACTCTAACATATATTCTTTTAAAATATAAGCGAACTTATATATTTTAAAGTCAACTAAAGTATTAAACTCTAGCCCAACAATCGATCAATATAATATAATTTATTATATACTTTATTTTCATATTCCAGATCGGAATTAACAGATCGTTTCGCAGAGCCAACCTTCTTATAATACCCACTCACTTGGCCAAAGTGGTAGTTCTTCACGGTGGCAGCCAGCTTGCCAGCTTCAATCTATATCTTGCATCTTATCTAGCACTAGACAATTGCCAAGTGCCAAGTGCCAAGTGCCAAAAGAGCTGCCCACCGCATCGAGGATGATCAGGGAAAAAGAGATTCTCTGGAGATGCTAACGCTCACGCTGGAGCTAGCTGCCCACTTGTTGTGTCTGTGGCAATATTTAGCTACCGATTTGCACGAGATAATCAATTGAATATAGTCAATAATAAGCAGAGGTGGAGCCAAAGGGGGCCACGGGGGCTTAAGTCTGGGTGGCGCGTCTTCGTAATTTTGTGCCTCAATGCATGCCTTCTTCTGCCGGCGATTCATGTAATTTGAGTGGAGCGGCAAACAAGCGCTGATCAGTCGGGCAGCTTCTCTCAGTCTCTCAGTCGCTCAGTTGCTCATGCTGTCAGTCTGTCAGTCTGTCAGTGGGGCAGTCTGTGCGTGTAATTGGATTTTAAGAAGTAGCTGCTTACAGTCGTCGACGCGCTGATTGATAAGCTGGCCAGGCAAAAGGTTCCACCGCGCAGCAGGCTGCAGATGGAACGCCTCCAATGGCTGTTGGCTACAGAAGTTGCCGATGATGCCCCAGTCGTGGCAGGCTGAGCCTCGACTGCAACGTGTGGCTGCTACTTGACTCTGTTTAATGTTAACATTAATTGCACTGCCGTTGCGTGTTGCCAGCCAGCATTTGGTCTAATCAGCTCGTCCGAGCCGCATGAAGCCGACTAATCAATCATTTCCACACGGACTGGGGCTGGCGCATTTGCGTTAACATTTGACGCCCAAGAGAAATTCTGCAAGCTCATATTTTGTTGGGCTTTGACGCCTTGCGATGTTTGCCTGGAGAGTGTGGAGCCAACACCTTATGCTAATGTCTAGCTAATTTGTGGTATTAGTATACAAGTTCTACGATTTTTAGACTACAGCTTAACCAGTTTCCTTTGCGAAATAAATTTAAAATATAAACGAAATAAAAATGTGGAAATTTTCTTACCCATGTCTGTTGATATGCCGCCGTATTGTGTTAAATCAGATCTTATCTTACCTGAAAATGCAGAAGACCAGAGAAGAGAAACGTTTAAAAAATGTTAAAAAATTGTTCAACGCTCCACCAGCAGCTCCATGCCACAGCAGGCGGCACAGCACGGCACGGTGCGGTCAGGGGCAGAGCGTTGCATGAGGCATTAACGCTTAAGCAGCCGCACGTGTGGTGCAGGCCACTCGAGTAAATTGAAACTAAGCTTTGTTGCTGTTGCGGCTATTGTGGTTGCCATTGCGTCGTGTATTCAAGAGGTAGGTGGTTTGGTGGTGCTGCATCTAAGTATAGGCTAAACAGTAGCCGATTAAAGTGTTCTTTTGATCTTTAACCTATGCTACTGATCATATGAGTGGTGCAAGACAAGACTTGTTAAATCAGACTTGTTCGATTGCCATCTCAGAAAGTAATACTGAAAGCGAGGCCAAAATCTTAGCTATTTGAGTTAATGAAAGGGGAGAAGATTGAATTAAAGGAGCATTAAAATGATCTATCGATGCTTTTCTAACGGATCTATGGAGTAGGAGATCAAGAGCGACTGAACAACTGAGTAACTTACTAATTGAAATAACTGAAGAAGTAATCAAGATAACCAATATAACTATTTGACTTATTATAGAATCTGGCATTTTGGAATAATTTCTGCTATAAACTTGCAATGGCTTTCAATATCTCTAGAGCTTCAACTTCAACTACCACTTGACGTTTCGTCTGACACTACAAGTGCCATTTCTATAAGCTCTGGCCAAGCCCACTTGCAGTGGCCCCAATACCCTTCCACTGGCCATGCGCCAACGGGACGTTGGCTCCATCTCCATCTCCGCCTCCTTCTCCTTCTCCACCTCTGTCTCGTGTATCTATTTTTTATATTTTTCTTTTTCACAATTTTTAACGCCGTTTGTTTGTTTACGCCGTGAAAGTGCAAAATGTAAACAATCAAAATGCCAACGTGTTGGATGGGAGTAGTAGGGGGCGTGGAGGGGTGCTTGGAGTCATTGAAGGTGGCACAGCAAAAAGGTAAAGTATAAAAATATGATTTAATGGCAGCGATAAAACACGTGTGTATTTAAATATGCGCGCCTGGCGCCTGAGTAAACGTAATTTCCAGATGAAGAGCGTACAGCCGTACAGTAGAGAGAGTGAGAGAGAGAGATGCAGCAATAGAATAAGAGAGCAAGAGCGAGAGAGACCGTTGCAGACACAGACGGACAGCCAGATGCAGACAGCAGACACAGCGCCCAAAAAGAAACAACAAAGAAAAATATTAAATTAAAAAGAAAAAGGAAACACAACTATGAGGGAGAGCCAGAGGAGGGGGCTGCAGGGGGAGCAGGGGCGCCAGCTAAAAGTAAACGGAAAATTTGACAAACGTTATTTTTTGCAGCAGCAATGAAAATTATGAAAATGGTATCAGAGAAAAGTGAGAAAAAAGGGGGAGAAAAAAAGGGGCAGCCACTTTAGACAAATTCAAACAAATGGTTGGCGGCTCGCCGTAGCGTCGGCAGACAGGAGTCTGCGGGGCAAGACACAAGTGAGAAAGAGAAAGAGAGAGAGAGAGAGTAAGAGGGGGAAAAAGTGTTTATAAAAATTAAACATTTAGTTTGCGGCTTGAGCTGGCAAGCAGTTCGTCAAGTGCAGCACCCGAGGCATACCCTAAGCTCTGTGGCTGCTGGGTGTCTTGTGTATTCACACCTCGCGCATTTAGCTGATTTTTATGACTCTTTAAAAGCGGCGCACGCTCTTGACAAATACCCAGCCGCATAAATGAGCTAGCTAGTGAGAGAAAGCGACACACAGAGAGAGAGAGAGAGAGAGAGAGAGAGGCTGCGTTTGTTTGCAAGATCTTAGCGCTTTTATTGCCCCATCAAAGGCGCTGATATAAATCTTAATTGCCGACCCAAATAAATAGCTGGCACATTGAGTCAGACACATGTCAGCCAGAGCATATATACTATATCATATCGTATCATGGCAGAGCAGTAGCTCTCTAAACTTTAAGTCGTTGCCAACTATTTGGTTGGACGCTCTTCGCTGGCGTGGAGAAAACTCGTTAGCTATTTAGCATAAACACTTTCCAGCCATGCGACAAGTTTGACCAGCAACTGATAAGAACTAAAACAACAACAGCAACAAGAGGCAAACAAGTTGCAACGAAAGAAGTCATTAAGGAAACATTAAATTGACATTAATGTTGTAAGGCGGAGGCAGAGGCGGAGGCGAAGGCGGAGGCGGAGGCGTAGACGAAGGCCCCGCTGGTCAGACTACGAAGGTGGAGATGGAGACTGGTTGGACAACGAGGCGCCAGGGGCAGGTTCTTAGGGTTTTGAGTTCAATGTACGGCTGTAAATCAAAATATTTGGTCTATAATTCACGTTGGCCAGAAATCGCATATAGCACATCGATTCGCTTTTACCAAATATTTAAACTGGTATAACAGTTACCCAGTTTTGCATGCCGCACTCGTAAATCACAGATTGGAGACCCGGCAAAACAGACAAGGCTACTACTGTTCAAGTCGAACGAAAGAGTGCGAATGGGCTAGCAGTAGAAGAAGCTAGGCCATTGGTGGCTAGTAAAATGCTCTTGCCCAGAAATGAATGGGGAAATGAGTGTAAGAAATACAGGAAAAAATTTTTATTAAAAATTAAATTAATTAAATTTAAATAAGAGAATTCCGGCTGGCTTTTACTGGCTTTTATTTTAAATTTAAATAAAATAAAAATATCTATTTTTATGTTGAAGTATATTCAATCGGAGCAAAATTTGCTAGAATTTTAATGGAAGTCTCCAGCCCCAATTTAAAAGAATTATGATTGTAATTTAGTTGACTAGTTCATAATATATAAATGATTTAAAATATATAAAAATTTATTTAAAGAAATAAGTTCATTACTACAAAATATATAATATTTTAATGATCATTTGGACTAAAAATATTTTTATTCGATCTATAGAATTTTCTAACTTTTTTAATTCCACATCTAAGCCTCAACCTATTTCTATATAAGCAAGTTGTTACTTTTACAAATGAATAATATTTTCGAAATAAAATAATATAATTTATGCCATAGGCAAATATAGATGATTCACATGGCTGGTTATATGTAAAATATAATCTAATGCAATACGCAGCCCTTTACACATATACCCAGAGTATACCCAGAGATAGTTCGCTTGACAGTGAGTGTGTGTGTGTGTGTATGTGTGTGTGTGTGTGTGTTTGATTCACTAACTAGTTAACTTGTACTAAGTCTCACATGGTCTTTTGGTCTAGAGCCTCAAGGCAGTCACTGCATAATTGTGAAACCATAAATCTTTGTCTGTTTTGTTTTCGAGATTTCTATCTTAATTGAAGCTCATTAAAATATGCGTTTCCTACGTTTCCAACATAGTTAAACGCAACTTGTGTTACCATAGCTAGCTGCTGGCTGCTGGCTGCTGGCTGATCGGGCCCAGCTGAGCATCTACTATATGCCCATTCATGGAGCTCGAATCGAACCGATGTATTCGATCGTATTCAAATGGCAACTTGGCTGGAGATCGAGTTCGGACTCTCTGCTTTTGCACTTGAGCAGCAACTGTTGCTGCTGCTGCTGCTGCTGCTGCTTGGTGGCTGGAGATCAGATCGCAATCAGCGTCGTAGCCAGCACAAATCCAATCGGATCTCGGCGAGGGCCCACCACCAATGAATTATTAATAATAAATAAATCATTATTAAAATCAAAATAATACGCAAATATGCATATTATACGACAGCACGAACACACACACACAGATACAGATACAGATACCTATACTCAGATACTCATATTCGGATACACCACATAGATGGCCATGTCCAAAACTTCATGGCGTTGGCAACTCGTGTTTCTTTTCATGTTTACGCCACTTTCTCATATGCACACACACACACTTGCACCTATGGGTGTGTGCGTGTGTGTCTGCATGTGTGTGCATCTGTGTCTGTACACAAGTGGTTATAATGAATGATTTGTTGTTTTATAATAAACACGCCGAACGGCGTCGCAGTCGGCGTCGAAGCGTTGCTGCTATGACGTATGTCGGGGACCTGGGCCTGAAGACAATTTCTTCTGTTGGCCACTGCGGCGCTGCCCTTAAAGCCAAGGCAACCCTGCCTGCCTGCTTGCCTGCCTGCCTGCCTGCCGCCCTCTTCCCACTCCCTCTCCCTCTCTCTCTCGCTCTCTGTCTCTCTTTTCCCCATCTACAGTTGACCCTTTGGCATGGCGCGTTTTCGATGCAGTTCTACATGTGAGTCTGAGTGTGAGTGTTTGTGTGTGTGCTTCTTACCGGGGCCGTGTTGTTGTTTTTATTAGGTATCAAAAACACCTTAAAACATGATTTTGCAACTGCCAAGCAGCGACCAACGAACAATGGCACAAGACCAAAGAAACTTAGCAGGGTACTTAAATTCAAATTATGATAAATGAATATATTTTTAAGTCAAATAATTTTATAATATTATGAAGATATTGAAGAGAATTATGTGAATATAAATGATATGGTATCATAGGAATATTCAATATTTCTGTATCATTTCTGTCTTTAGTTTGAAGTTCTAAAATTTTTCTTTTTAATATGACATGATCAATTTAATTATTGTGTTCGCTCTAAAATATTAAATTCAAAATTTTTGATTAAATTAAAAACATAAAAGCTTATCATATTATATTGAAAAGTCCATAGAATTATTTGAAATTAATTTTTTTTTTATCTAAAATAAAATCTAAATTTGGAATTTTTTTTTTTTCTATAGTAAATATAAATATAAATATGATATTAGAGATATCTATTTAGAGTACTTTTGATTTTATTTAATATTAATTCTTCATTATTATTCGACTGAGTAACTATAAGTAGTTTAATATTTTGGGAATACAAATTTATTGTTCTATTGTATTGATTATGTTTTTCTTAAATATAAATTTTAATGTTTTACTTAAACCAGTTCTTGAAAATTGAAAAATGTAATAATAATATAATACTATATATATTTTTATTCACTTTTTCAAATTAATTATATTTTCTCAATAATATCAAATATAAATAATATATTTAAAGAGTTATATGCATATATAACTATATATTCCAGTGCAATTGATTGCAAAATTTTTTATGCTTGGTAAAAGTTGTTTGTCTATTTCTGCAACAGTTTTTTGTTTTAATTTTTTTTGACTACACAATTGATTTTCTGCCCACTGTCTGTTTTGGGTTATAACCAAAAATTGCTTCTCGCCCTGCAGTCTTCTTGTCTTTTTTATTTTATTATTATTTTCATTTTTTTTTCTTTTGGGCCATGTGTCTGGGCCACTTTGCGTTGTCGTCGTCGTCGTTGAAGTCGTTGTCTGTGCTCGAGTCGTTGTCCGAGGGCCGCCAAGGTGCTTATTAAATTCCTTATTTAAAAATACATTAAAAAATGCAAGAAGCTGCCCCAGAACACAGACCAATCCCCGAATGCGGCGAGTCATCTGAGTCAGCTGCTCGGACGCCTCGACTCTGCCTCGGACTCTGCCACAGCGTCTGCTGCAGTCGCATCCGCTGCAAGTTGTTAACCAATTTTTCCATCGATTTGATTTGCTTTTGATTTAGATTTGGATTTTTCGCAAATGTTGATTAAAAGCGCGCGTTGAAAATGTTTTCCTGTTTCTCCTGCCCTGCTTTACATAATCATCAATGAAACATTTGTGGATGGGGCTGTGCGCCACTTGTGGCCTATTAATTGCATGTTGCCGTTGCAGTTGCAGTTGCAGTTGCAAGTTGTATGAAATGCAGAATGTTTGCAGTCCATTGGCATTTGAACTGCGTTGAGTTATGAGCTATGTGCAATATTGTTATGCAATGTTGGCCAAAAATGTTGCCAAGCACATTAACCTTGGCTGGCCAGGGAATATAGGAATATGGGAATTCGACGTGCCTTTGGCCATTGTACGTGTGAACCACAATTGCGCTGCACTGCAGCTAATTGACATTGAGATTTCCGAGACATGAGAAGACGAGCACAATAGGTCGATGGGCTGCTGCGTTCATCTACCTAAGCCTCGAAGAGACAATGCCCACTGATAATTGCGTTCATTTGGAAGTTGCCCTTAAAATATGAATTATGATTGCAACAGAACGTGTCAATTGCAGGACCTGCTGGCAAAGTCTCAAGGTCATTGTGGGACGAAAAAAAAAGTTGAGCAAACAGGCAAACATTTGCGGCCTGTCTTTGCCAATGATATCGATCTTTCTTCTTTTTTTGTGTATTTGGCTTTGGCGTGGGCGCTGATACAAGCAACGAAATTAGCCAAACAAATTTAGGCCCCGAGACAGAAACACACACACATGTGGCTGGCTCATGTGTGTGTGTGTGTGCGTGTGGGGCCCAGGCAAATAAAGCAAATTTACGAATTTACGAATTTATGTTGAAATTTATCGATAATGACTTAAAAGCCTTCAGGACAATGATTTAATGGCTCCGCGCTCAACGTGTTCACACATAACACAAACAACAACAAAAACAACAACAACAACTGCTCAAGCCAAGTCAGCCAACACACAAACACCCAACTGGCCAACACAGGCCAACAAATCTGAAGTAGGTTCTCAAATCTTAAACCATGTTTAGATACGATAAAAACGGAATTTTTCATTATTTTCTTGCATTTTTTGTATATATATTTATATATATATATATATATATAAAATTTGTTTGTATATTTTTCGATTCAGCATTGGCGGTCGCTGGAAATGATCGATGATCGCTGGAAGTGTGCGCCGATTTATTTATGGCTTGATTTGGTTTATCCCCTCTGCGAATATTTTTGCGATGGAATCAGTGGCTCTCTCTCCCGCCAAACGAAATTATTGTTCACATTACAAATTGTTTCGAGTGTTAAATAAATCACGAGTGTAAACAATTTAGATTCAATATTGATTTAAATAGAGATTTTAAGTGTTGATACGAACAGCAAATAAATATATAAAGATTGGAGATTAACAGATTAAAGTGAAATGTGTTTGATAGACGATAGACATTTTATTTGTGTTTGGAAATGAAAATCAAAAATATAAATAAAATTTATATAAAAAAAAATATATATATAGTTATAGTATTTAATACTATTTATTTTTTAATTTAATTTGTATTTAGCTATATTTATTTACAAAGAATAAAGATTTAAAAAAAATGTTAGTTGCGTTTAATTTGAATTCAATTGACTCTTTTTTAAAGCTCTTTTTTAGGTATTTAAGAAAAAAAAAATCATTTTGATTATTTTATTATTATATTTTTTTTAAAGTATTTAAAACATAAAAAGATATTTTTATGAAATGACTACAGAAATTTCAAATTTTTTAGGAAGTTTTAATATTTATCTACCCTAAATTGATCAATTTTAAATAGTAATATACTTTGTTTAATAATTCACATTTATTTATATATTTATATACATAATTTTTATAACTTCTCAAAAATCAAATATCTCTTTTCTGCATTATGTAATATTTTTTAAATGTTTCGTATAATTTTATAAAATATAAAATGCTTTAAAAACTCTTCAAAGAAATAATTTTCGGATATCTTGAGTGGTGAATATATTTACACCCCAAAAACAATTCACCACGAGCTCACACAGAACTAAAAGTCTGGTGAGTTGAATACTCTCCTATATCGTTTTCTGATTGGAAACACCTATGGGATAACTCAGGTAAATTTGCTTGTCTTAGACCTCTTTGAGACTTATTTGAATCTTGTTCACAGTTGGACTCTCTCTATCTCTCAAGTAATACAACAAACAGAGTTTGAGAGCTGAACAAATGAAATGAGAATGGAACACCCTGTATAGAGATCTCATCAAAATAAAAATTGACTCTGTAATGCAGCGTCAGGATTTCACTTTGGGCATAAATTACATTACGATCATCTCTGTGTTATGGCAGGATCGATTGATTGTGATTGAGTTTGGGGACTGGAGCGAACCAGTTCCGGCAAAAACCTGTCGCTGGAGCGTACCTTCATCTCGTATTTAGTTCAACTTTAATTGTTTTTTAACCAGCTCTGTTGGCCCCAACGGCTGCTTCGGGTGCCAAGTTTTGTAATTATCGATAGCCCAAGTGAAATTTGATTGATTTTTTGCGAACTTCTGGTCTGCCCCGTGGCCCAAGTGCCACATAAATGTTGCGAACTTAACGCGCTCAGAATGCGAATTCAAAATTTATGCCTGACCGACCGGTCGTCGACCACCTACATGAAGGCGGTCATAAATTTCGCTTGGTCAGCTCTTATTTTCGGGGAGCTCTCGAATTGGATTTTGATTGTAGTTGTATACGATTTGAAAATGGAATTTCGCTGAAGGTGTTATGAGTACCTTGTGTGAGTGGCTTATCAGCGACTCTTTGAACCTCCAGTTCTGGGTGCTGAGAGGTGCAGCTGATAAGGCTTGGGAGTCGACTAGCTGGCGAGGCAACCTGTGGACTTGGCTCGGCTGGTGGCCTTACTGCTTGAGTTGAGAACGTGCTGTACATAATTACATAATGGCGCTGTTAACTGTAATAAGCGCGACTTCTGCTCAACCGCCCAATGTGCGCGCTCAGTGTGTGTCCTGGCAAAAGGATTTTTGCTATTTTCGCAGCTCTTTCAGCTCTTTCAGCTCTTTCAGCTGCTTGGCCATAATTTACTGCGCTGCCAGTGGGCTGCCGTTCTTGTTGCACAAATTGCAGCACACTTTTGTTGCCACTTTGCCGCCAACGTTGTTGCAGCAATTACGGACAACGTTGTCGGCTTCGTCGTCGCCGTCGACGAAGTCGCCGCTGAGCATCATTAAAACCAAAGGTGACAAAAATTAGTAAACAAAGTGTTGAAAATTATGAGGCAGCTACTGCGCGAGTGCTTCAAGGCGTGTGGCAGCAGCGCATAGACGACAACGAAAAAGGAGACGAACAAGAAGAAGAAAAAGAAGCAAAAGCAGAAGAAGAGCTAACTACCAGGTGTAACTGCCACTGGTTGGTTGGGTGGTGCTGCTTGCTTCGAGTGGTTGAGCTTTATTTATGAGTCTGTTGAGCTGACTTCCAGCTCAATTTGTGCACCGATTGGACTCTATAAATTGATGAACTGCATCAAATCAGCGTCAAGCGTTTTCATTTAAATATTAAAGCAGCAATTATATTGATTATTTTGAAAATTTCTATAAATTTCTTGATATTTTAAATATTTATTGT
This sequence comes from Drosophila nigricruria, assembly GCA_037075265.1. Taxonomy (NCBI): domain Eukaryota; kingdom Metazoa; phylum Arthropoda; class Insecta; order Diptera; family Drosophilidae; genus Drosophila; species Drosophila nigricruria. Next base: position 599,509 of record JBAMCI010000011.1, read on the forward strand.
AGGCAAAAGTATTTTTCTTTTAGGAAATATTTTTCAACAATTTTATTTTTCAATTATGAATTAGGAAAATTAAATTTGTTTTATATATTTTATACATTTTATAGAGAAGACATTTCGAGTTAATTTTTTCATTAATATATTTTAATTTCCCTTCATTGAAATTCAAAAAAGGGCTTAAGAAATGGATAAAATCTTTTTATTTTAATAATTTTCTAAAATTTTGTTTAATCAAATTTTTAACAAAATTTTCAAAGAATTTGACAATGATAATAAAATTATATAAAAGAAGTTTATATATGTAAAAAATACATATCTTTTTTTTTATATATAAATTATATATATTTTTTTAATACACATATTTAATATGAATATGTTTTAAAATATTCTAGCTTAATATATTCAACTTGTAAGTCTGTTTACACTATGTAAACTCATTTCTGTTTTACTGTTTTACAAGTGTTTACAACTGCTCAGAGAGTGACAATAATTAACTAATAATGGTCACATAATTATTATTATTATTGTGTGTTCATTCACTTGCCAAGTGGGTGCCTAATGGCTCATCACTTGACCAGCGAAAACAACTATGAAAACACAAGTGTGACAGCAGCAACAACAGCAACAACAACAACAATAAATAATAATAATAATAGTTAAAGGAATTCAAACTGAAGTGTAACTTAAGATATAGATCAAGTTGATCAAGAGTCGAGACTGCGCTGGACACTCACTTTTGATTGGATCTGCTGTGGACTCACCTGCGATTGCCATCCAGGGGTAGAAGGTGTGATTGCTGGCCTGGTGTAAACTGCTGGCAGCCGCTGTTTGGGCCGCCGCAGCGCCCGAGATGGTGCAATTGGCATTCCAAGCTGTGGCCGCGCCCACACCGCCGCCCACGCCGCTGGCTGTGTTTTGTGGTACGCCGCCGGCGCTGCCATTGCCGCCGCCGGCACTGCCGCCACCGCGATGGCTAACTGGGCTGCCGCCCGATGTGTCCAAGTAGCCGCCGACGCGGGAGTCGGGCGTGCAGGCGGATGGACGGACGGGCATGCCACTGCCGCCCGTATTATTCTGTCCATTGGCAGCGTTGGGCGCATTGGAGCCGTTGGTGGTGTTGCCAGCGCTGGCACCGCCGCCACCTCCGCCACCGCCCCCGCCATTGGTGCCGCCCGTGTTCCAAATGTCCTTGTAGCCATTGACGGCGTCCGCTTTGATGTTGAGGCAGTCCTGTTTGTAGGCGCTGCCAGCATCGCCGTAGATCTTGTTGCAGGCGGCCGTGATGCTCGCATCGTACGGCGAGTCCTGTGTGGTGCGCTGCAGATGATGGTTGGCATACGGCGACATGCCCAACGATAGCGGGAAGCCTCTGTAGGCGGCCGCCGCGGCGCTGGCCGTCGTCTGATCGTGGTGGCCGCCCGTGCCCATTGCCATGCCCGTTGCCTGATGCGGATGGCCATAGAAGCCGGAGGCCTGCTCGAAGTAGGAGTTCATGTTGTGGCTGCTGCTGGCGGTGAGAATTTTGGCGGCTAAATGTCAGCAGCTACAGCCGCTACTAAAAGTAACTGCACGCGGCGCACGGCACTCGTATACAAAAACACTCAACACTCAGTTGTGTTTCACTATGGGCATTGCCTAGGCAATCCTTGTTTCAATTAGTTAAGTTAATATTAATCTCTATTTTGTATTTCTATATAATATTTTGGTTTGCTGTTTTTTTTTTCAAAAATGTTTTAACAATATATTTTTATTTTTAATAATTTTAAATATGTTTTTTAATTTTTTTATAATTATTTATTGCACTTTTGCCGGCCGTAGAATTCTATAAAATATTTATTTCTGTTTAAATTAAAGTTTCGTATACTTGATTTTGGTTTCGTTTATAATTTAATATATTTTGTTGTTTTTTGTTTTCCAATTGCACGCGTGTTTTACTCACTTGACACTGACACCATAATTTATATAAAAATTTGTGTTGTTTTTGAATGGATAAATATTGATTTGAAGTATTCGATGTGGCGCCTATTGAATCATTTTGAATTCAATGCCTCGTTTAGCATTCATAGCGTTGTCATTATTGTTATAACAAACTATTATTATTACGATTATTATTATTATTATTATTATTATTATTAGTATTATTGCTGTTATTGTTATTATAATTATTATTGTTATGAGCGACGACGACCGACGAGAGCGACGAGCGCGCGCTTCACGTTCAACTGACGCTTCAGCTGAAGATTCAAATTGAAATTCAAATTCAAATTCAGATACAGATGCAGATGCAGATGCGGATGCAGATGCAGATAGAGATATACACTGGCCACTGTACTACAGATACGTATGCGAGTGCGAAGTCAGAGCGCGAGGGCCATACAACATTAAAATTGAGCGTACAATGCCAATAACAATAATGCCGCTGATAATGTGGGATAATAAAACAAAGCGCGCGCCTGTTATCCAAACCGTTGCCATCGAACGAATGTGCCACCAAATCGCAGTTGGTTGTGTTTTGACTGAGACTCAACTAAACTCAACTGAATGGCAACGGGCCGCAAGCAGCGAACGTCGGCAGCAACGGCAGCAACGGCAGCGGCGGCAGCAGCAGCAGCAGCAGCGTTTTGCCTGTAGAGCTCCCCCGATACGCAGCAGCGACAGCAGCGACGGAAGAAGAAGCAGCCAAAACAGAGAGGCCAAACAACTAAATGAATGAGCGAAACTGAAACAGACTGAGCCACAGTCACTTCACTCGCGGCGCTCACCAAGTCCAAGTGATAAGGGCTACTCAAACCAACAGCTCGCTCCCTCTCTCACCAATCCAATGAAACCGACTCGCAGTGGCTGGCTGGCTGCTCGCTCGCGTTCATTCGGCATGTTTGAGCGCGTTCATTCGAACATGTTCGAGCGCTCGGTTCGCTCTGAGTGGAGAATTCATCATTTGCGCGTGTGGAAAATGCGCTCTGGCCGTGGAAATTCATCATGGAGGAGGGCTGATTTTTCTTATAGGCCATACAGCGCACGTTTGCACTCAAGCGATTTTCGCCACTTTTGCACTCAATTTGGCATTTTGATTCGACGCTCGCCAGTTGCCAGTTGCCAGTTGCCCGTTGCCCGTTGCCCGTTGCACGCAACGCGCTGCAGATACAAATTCACATTTAGATACAGATACAATGCTGGCGCTGCTGGCCATCATTTCATGACCATTTGTCCGCTGGATTTTGTGCGAGTTTCTTTAGCAAAGCAAAAATTATTGAATAATATAAAATAAAAAATAATAAAAAATGTATCTTTAGTTAGACATAAATACATAAATGTTTTAAAATTGATTAATTAATGTAAATTTTGGTATAGATGTATTTTTATTAGCTTTTACTGGGGAATTTGGATTTTTAAATAACTCTTATGAACATATTTGCCATGAAACATTCCGAAAGCAAAACAAAATTTTTTAAAATTAATTTGAGTTCTCTTTTATATTTCGTTCCCTCATAATACCTTTTACTTTCAAACCAAGTTATTTCTATGCTATCTATAAAATATAAAATATATTAACTAAATCAAGCAATTGTTTGCAATTATGTTTAGAACCTTAAATCAAATTCAACTTACAATTCAGACATTAAACATTTTCTTCATTTCATATTGGAATTGACCAACTTTCTTTCAAATATAGGAATAACCATAAACTCATCAGTGTTTCTGATATCTGGTGTTTGTATCTGTATCTGGTCATCAGTTGCCCCTTATATTTTAACCAAATACAAATATAATATATCTATAAATATATAGATATATATTGGCTTTTTATTAATCACAAATTCATTTTACATATCACATTTATAAACAGTGAGCTTGAATCATTTCTTCGATTCAAGGTCTTAAATCATATTTTCATTCATTTCATTAGTTAAATTATTCATTAAGTTAAAATATTTATTTATTTAAATATATAAATTTCAAATTATTGTAGATTTTATATGACTTCATACACAAAATATGCAAAGTTTGTGGACTAGCAAGAAATTTGGTTCAGCAATGGCAAAATATATGAGTTAATTATATTTCGTGGCTTATTTTATTCTATTTAATATATTTAAAACAAATATAAATAACTTCTAGTTGCCATTTCTATAAGCAATTATTTATGGTTAAAATAATTTAAAAATTAAATATGCTTAAAATAATTTTTTTTAGCTATGTTCATCTCACTATTTGTTTCTCTATCTACTCTTGCTTAAGTTAGTTTATTTATTTATTAAAAACATATATTCCTTATCCTTCAACTCTCTATATACACTCAATTTCGCATCACTTTATGCAGCTCTTCAATTATTCCATTTGCATTTGTCTCATTTAGATACAAATTGTTTAATTTTGGCTTTTGTGCAATATTGTAAAAGCTTTTTGAATGACAATTTTATAGTTCTGGTTAATCTAGAGATGTGTTTAAAGAGTATTTGCGACTATGTTTTTTGAATATTAATTCACAATGGAACTTAAAATTGATTGCTTTCTTATTATTTGGCTTTTTATAGCTTATTTACAGCACTTAACAGCTTATTACAATTTCTTATATAGCCTCATATAGCCCCCGAATCTCAAAACAAAATATCAAAGCAGTTAGCTAAATGCCAATTGACGTCAATATAAATTGTTGCCCATACGAATGAATACATTTATATATATATATATATATAAATATATATATATATACATATATATTTATTCATATTTGAGATGTGTTATTAATGCGTCTCCAAATTGATGCTAATAAATTCATATGCATAATGCAAGGAGATCGGCATTCGGTTCGCAGTTCGCGCAGTTGTGCAAAACTTTTGCAAATATTTGTCAAAGTTTGCACATTCGCACAAACGGCTCGTAGATTAGAGGCGAACAAACAAAGTTGCTTGCCACAAGTGTTTGCAAAATAAACTTATTATAAGAAGAAATTTACTTTTGTGCAACCTCCCCAGCAGCCCTAGGAGCCCAGCAGCCCTAGCAGCCCAGCAGCCCAGTCAGTCGCAGTCGTCGCTCGCATTCGTTGCCAAGTCTCTAAAATCAACAACATGCGAAAAAGATACAAAAACTTGCACACACAGCGCACGGATGTCCCCACAAACACAAACACACTCACACACACACATACACACATACATTCGCAGACAGACGGCGACATTTTGCCAACAGCAACAACAAACTGCAAAGTAACATGAGCGGAAAGCCAAGCAAAAAAGCCAAAGCAAAGCAAAGCAAACCAAACGAAACGAAACGACAGCCAAAAGTAAAAATCGCAGTCGCAACTGCAAACTAAATATCGTGAGTCCTTGTGGCAGCAGCACCAGCGGCAGTCGAGCAGGACTGCGAGGCCAGGGACAGACAGCGAATAGCCTCATAACCATTTGAAGCCATTCGAAGGCGCATAAAAGGATCACAACAATCGCCGAAATGAGCCATAATGAGCTCGTAAAAATTTTGCTACCTAATATACTCAGGAATCTTACGAGTATATTCAAACTTGGTACGTTATGTGGCTCAATTGTTGTTGTTGTTGTTGTTGTCGTTGGTGGTGCTGTTCTTGTAACTGTTGTCGGGATGTGGCTTCAGTGGATGCTGCTGCTGCTGTTGAATCGATGATTGTTGTTGTGGCGGGTTCCCTGCTTGGGCGCCAGTTGGTTGCACAATTGGTTATGTAAGTATTATCGGGCCATGATTGTCTTATAAGTTCATCAAAATAAACACTTCAATTCATGTTCTTTAAAATAGGTTAATGGCGCTTTTTATAAAACAATAATAGATTGGATTTTAAAAATTACTAAAATATATATAAACTATTTCAAATGTCTTCAAACAGGTTGTCTTGCCAATCAAATCAAGTTTATCTCTGCTCATTTGAATATATTGAACTTCAATTAACTCTCTTTAGAGCCACAAAATAGCAGAATTTATTGAAATATTTATATTTAGTTTATAGATCGATCTATAGATGAGTCCAACTTTGATTGCCTGCAAGACTCTGAAATATAATAATACATGAAAATTTGTATTAAAAATTCAAAAATTTATCATATTTCATAATATATTTTAATTACAGTTCAAGAATATAAAAAGTATTATTTCAATAGGACAAACAAATCTTTATACATAGAATAATTACTTTATGGTTAGTATTTCTTTGCAGCCCATCTTGGCCAGAGCTAATCAATGAGCAGCCAGCGTGAGACCACTTGAGGCAAGTTTAGGGCCCATTGCGATGGCAATGCATCAAATACGGCTCGTTTTAGGCCCATAAAAATGTCGACGGCGGCTGCTTCAAAGCCAATGGCCAAGGCAAAACTATTGAGTTTTGGATAACTGAAGGATTGTTGGCATAAATCTGTAAGGCGGCGATAACAGCGCCCTTCAAAACAGCCAACAGGTGCCGAGTCGAGCGCCAGCATCCGAAATTCCAAGTCTCTTAATAGACAGACGCACGCATAAACAAGGGAAAAGCGATCCGGCGATCGAGTGTTTTGTACTTGCTACAATTTTTTTTTCTTTTAGTTTTGTGTTTTTGTTGTAAATAAACCTCCGCACATTTGGCGTTTGATGTTAGGGTGGTGCAGAGTGGGGGCAACGGTGGGGCTGCTCGCCTTTTGATGTTTTGTTTGCGTTGGCAGCGGCGTCAGCTGCCAAATTGCTGCTTTATTAGCTGCGTAAGTGGCAGCCACAGTACAGCACAGTCGGACCCCACCCAATCGCCAGACATAGATGCAGATACATTTGGCCATAGCTACAGCTACAGATACAGATACAGTTGGAGGCGTCTCACTGCATCGACTGGGCGGCAATCAGCGCCGGCGCTCGCTTTGAGCGATTATGGGCCAATTAAACAGTGGGTGGGTGTGGTAATTAAATTAGCTGTCTAATTGCTGTGTACTTAATCTGCGAGACCAAAATGAGCTCAGGCATTAAAATGCCATCCATCAACAGGTGCGGTGCATGCAGTGCATCTAGCTGCAAAGGAGTTGACCACCTCGAAAGGTAGAAGAAACTCTCACGCGGTACACGCTCTATTCTTACCTTCTTTTCCCTATATATATCTCTATATATGTCTATATGGCTATATCTTTGCCTTTGTATCTGAACAGTGGCAGTCGTAAATTTTCTGCCCTCAGCTACTGTTGAGTGCAGGTGGGGCGCATATGTTAATGTGTTTGCTTTGTATGCAAATCCAACTTGCAAAAAAACATCGAAAAAGAATCTTTAAAGTGTAAAGTGAATGCTGCACCTGAAAAACATGTTTCAGAGTAGAAGTTTTCTTTTATAAATACATTTTTATACTTTTAGATAAACATTTATAATCTGAATAGTTGTTTTTTGTTTTTGCAATCTAAGTTCATTAAACATTTAATAATTGTGGGAAATTCTATATAAAATCTGAGTTGATAGAGAAATTTCCATGGGTCTGTCTGGGCATTGCTACGTCTGTGTGAAAGCTTTAATTTCAGAAACTACGATAACTAAAGTATATAAAATTTAAGGAATAGAATATACATAGATAAAATAGAATATAGCTAGAATATATATAGAATATATAGAATATACATACAAAAATTTAATATATTATGAGAAAAACTCTATAAAGACTTTAATTTTTTAACATAATTCGAAGACTATTATAACTATAGACACCAAAACACTTTAAGTCTTAGTTGAATAGAAGAAGAAGAATTTCTTTTTAATATTTTTCCCAATTGGCTGAAGAATTGAAGTTAGCTTTAAGTTTTTAAATACCTCAGATACCAAATCAGGCAAGGAAATTCTCGTAAAGTATTCACAATATTTTGACTATTCTCAACAAAATTTAATAAAAACTTTATTTATAATAATAATAATAATACATAATAAAGTCTTATGTATAGTTTTGTATACACATTAAAGTATGTAACAGTCGCAAGAAAAGAGGAAATTACGAAATGAAATGAAATGGAGCCGAAAACATAAAAAAAGAGACAAAAACAATGCAGCTTGGGTGCACTTCCTCTGCCTCTGCCCAGTTGCAACTGGGCTGGCGGCAATGGGAGCATAATGTACGCATGGATTAACCAATTACAATGCATTTTTAATTTGCAGGCAGGCGAAATTTTATTGCAAAATTGCTGGGCGCACAAATGAAATCAGCGTCGAATATGGAATGCATTGATAAGGAAATCCTGAGCGAGGCTCTCATCGCAAAGCAGCAAAAAAATGACCAAAGCAGAGAGTGAGAGAGAGAGAGTGAATGAACGTGAATGCGGAATATGGAGAATGGAGAATGCGAAATGGATACGAAATGCAAGCCAACGGATTTAAGTTCTTTATTAACACTTAATAAATCATAGAGCAGCGGGCAGTCGCTGCTGAATGGAGCTGGTGGGGCACAGAGAGAGAGGTGGGTCTCGTCTCCAGCTGCCGTCGATTGATGCGGACGACAGGGAAGTGGAGGCCATAAAACTAGCGCCAATGCCGCAGTCAGTGCTGTAAATGTTTGTCCATTCATCCATTTGTCCAGCTGTCCGGCTGTCTGGCTGTCGCTCTGGCACTATCTGCCACACTGCGACAGTGTCAAGCATAAATCCTCATCATAATTCAAAGCATTGATCATCGCTCCAACTCCGCTCACCCAGCACCCTCTTCCCCTGCGTTGCATGCCGCAAAAAATGACAAATTGTTTGGCGCTCGATTGGCACAGGAATTGGACGCCACATAGACGTCGCCGGATTGGAGCTGTTGCAACTGAATGTGGCGCCTGCGTTTTGCACGTGCATTGCCTTCTGCCAGTTGCAACGTGTGCGTTGCATGCGTTGCGCTGCGTTGCATGCAGCACAATAAAATAGTCGTAAAATGCAGCGGCCCACAAAAAAGGTAGGCGAAAAATTTCCTCTTTCATTTTTAAATGAAAGTTTATTATTGTTGCTGTTGTTGTTTTAAATGCTGTTGCTGTTGTTGTTGTTGTTGCTTTTGTGTGACAAGATAAGGTAAAAGTCGTAAAATTTTATTATGTATTTATGCATTAAACATTCTACATTATGAATTTAATACGGAATTATAAATATTTGCGGATTTAAACTTAACGCCGATTTGTGTGCGAATGCCCCTTGCAGCCCCCCGCCCATTAAATTATGAGAATTGTGGAATTGGGTAAAGCTGAGCATTAACACATTCTACTAAAAACTATTTGTTAGACTTTAACTCGTATTTGTTTATTAAGCTTATAAAATGAAATAGTTATTGAGTAGCTGTGAAACTGAAATCTATATTGAAATGGATTTAATTATTTAAAAATTTTTTTTTTATTATACATAGCATAGGCAATAAAATTATTTATATTTTAGAATGTTTATTATAATCAACTGTTGATTGCAACTGAGTCACTTTCGTTCACAATGGAAGCTTGGTGAAAAGAAAAAGCTCGAGCAATATCCTGTCTTTATTTCTTAAAATAATTAATAATATACTCTCGAAATTTACTTACTCTAGTTTCATTAGAAGACTTGCAGATAATACCAGACTAGTAATGTAGACTTAAATGGGTAAATGCAGCTCTAAGAAATTCGAAAGACTGGTAGACTCAAATTCAGCTGAGATTCGAAAGTCAGCAATACAATTCAGTTATATTGGACGTGAAGCAAATCGGTCTTACATGATGGACTTGTATTTAAACTTAAATTTCAGCTGCCCAGCTTTTGAAAAGTTACATAAATCAAGGATCGAATATAGAGAAAGCAAATTACAATACATAAAGGCTGGAGTCCTTGACTGAGTGACTTCAGCACCCATGCAATACACTTTCTATAGACTTATAAAATTTTAAATTTTGTTGGTATCTAATATATTTGTCAGCTGATAACTCAGCTGATAAAGTATAAGTTTACTTAAAGATTAACAAACCTTTTACAGAATTTTCATTCTCAAATCTATTCTACTTAATCTTAAGTTGCTTGAAGAGCAAAGTGTACTTAGGGCTCATGAATTAATTTGGACTTTAATTTATTATCAGTTCAATCCTTATAAAGAATCTAAGTTATCTTATATACCCCGACACAGTAAACAATTTCTAACATATATTATATTACAAAATACTACAAATTAAAACATTTTTGCTTAAATTACAGAAATTATTCAAAAATATTTAAAAATCAAGAAAAATTCCTTATGTAAATTGCACCCATTTAAGATTTATTTAAATTGTAACTCGGATTTTCTTGTATTTTATGAATAAAACATTGTTAACCTACTTCAATGTGAACGTATTTACACATGTTACACACACATGTTGCACACACATGTAATTCGCATGACACACGATCTGTGAATACTTTGTCCAAGTTTGCAAAAAATATATATTTATATATATGAGCATGTTTGTAGATGGATAGAAATTTAGCATTCAGTAGGTGCTGTTTGTTAAGAGAGCTGTTCGAGAGCTGGGCAGAGGCATTTTTCTTCATTAACCAGTGGAAAATCAATAAGCCGAGGGGCCAGGCACGCACGACAGATCCATGAGGAAGAGCAAGACGAGGACGCGGACTTGCACAGGGTACGGAGACGAGGACGGGCAAGACATACAAATTTTCCAATTAAGCAAAACACGTTTTCTAACGATTATTTTATGCAATCGAAACGAAGAAACGAAGCCAATTAAGACTATCAACGATTCAACGGCGAATGCGACTCTGCATCGCAAATAAATCGTGCGGGCTATGGGAGGGGGTAAAAGGGTAAGAGGGGTGGCCATTTTGATGAATTAATGAATAAGTTGACGTGCCACCGACTGCCGAGCGATCGACTGTCAATGGATGTGCAACAATTGGGCGTGCATTCGTTAGGGGCCAGGAGTTGGCTTGAGTTAGAAGCCCGTTTGCCACCAACGTCGACTCAACGTAATTGCCAACCGGCATGAATCAGCGTGGGCGTGCGTCGAAACGGGGCGTGGCCAGGCCCAGTCAGGAGCAACAGCTACAATCACATCCACAGTCGGAGGAGGCATACATAGTCTGCCACGCTGCCACGCTGCCACGCGCTGCTGCCTTGCTGATTTCTTGACGAGCTGCATCGTTTAAAATATTTGCCAGAGATCGCATGCGAGTGATACCGAGACCTCAACAATTGTTCAGAGCTATTTTCATTTTTATGCCCCAGCATTTCCACAATTCAAATTTGCACACAAAGTGCCAATTTGGCCCAAAACCGTTGCGAGCGCCTTTTATGGCCAGCAGTTGCAGTTGCAGTTGCAGTTGGCATTGTCGTTGCCGTTGCCATTGCCGTTGCCGCTGCAGCAGAAGTTGTAACTGAAGTCGGGCTGCAGCTGTTGTTTGTCAGGTGGGGCGGAAGGGGCCAATGCATAATTGAATTGAAGCGCTCTTCGCGTTTCTTCAAATGAACGTCAATTAAAAATGCATCATAAACGCCCCCAGCGCCATTTCATAAACGTAGCCTTAATTTATGCTCTCAACTGCTGCTGCTGGCCCGGTGAGCTGGTGAGCTGCTCGCTCCATCAACGCCAACATGGCCATAAAGCAAACCAGAATCACAGCCACAAGCAGTACGATTCCTCGTACCAGTCGCCAATCCGCGCCAGCTAATTGCCCCATGTTGTTGCTCTTGTGGCAACTCAGTTGCTGCACTTACCACTTGATTGCCAGTTGGATTGATAGATGACTATCAAAGCCACTGTTTGATTAACTATGACAAATTAATTAAAGCAGAAGCACAAGATTTCAGCTTCAAGCTGCAAAGAACATGCACTGACAACTGTTATAAAAATATAAATTTTAAAGATGAAAGGCATTGAAATAAAACAAAGAAATTTTTGTTTTTAATTCTTAGCTTGATCTAGTGGCAGAGGGACATCAAAATGTAGAATTAAAAGACGACTAAGACATCCAACTATATATCTATTAATTTATTTCATTTCTAATAGTTATATATTCTTTAATACGATTTAGCTGAAACAATAGACCAAATAAGCCGCATAGTCCGTTAAGACCTTCAGCTAAGACAAGGAAAACATCCAACTCTAGCCT